>CP031823.1:0-1205021 GCA_008728235.1 Lichtheimia ramosa
CCCTAAACCCTAAACCCTAAACCCTAAACCCTAAACCCTAAACCCTAAACCCTAAACCCGAAACTCTAACCCTAAAGCCTAAAGTCTAAGTTTAAAATCCTAAACCCTTAGTTTTTGGCTTATCCCTGACATAAAATCCCTTTAAACCCAAATTACATGACAGCGATGAGGGCTTAACTTTGGCTTAGCCCTAACAGATAATCCCTTTAAACCCAAGTCACATGATAGCGATGAGGGCTTAAGTTTGTCTTAGCCCTAACAGAAAATCCCTTTAAACTCTAAATCTTGTCACTGATAAAGCAATAACATGTTAGCTATTCAAAGAGAAAGAAGCTTGATGGCATATGCTACCTTAGTCGTACGCGGCTCATTCACTTGTTGTCTGCTGCATTTCACTCTGCTGCGATTGTCGTTTCTGACGCGGATCGGTGGAAATGTGTACCATGGTTGTCAAGTCGCTCAAAGCTTGAAACACCTTTCTTGTGTATGGTTTGTTATACGCGTAGCTGTTGTTCATTCGTAACATGGAGTCGACATTCGTGTGCTGAGTGAGATCGGTAACTGAAGAAGAAGGTAAAAGAAGGAAGCAGTTACCTGAAATGATCCCAAGGCACGCATGAAATTAATGCAGAGAGCAAAATCCCCATGTCAGACAAGGAATCAATGACGTTTACTGTATTCATCTCTCCTCATTTCCACCCATGACACAGTTGAAATATAGGATGATCAAGTATACACTACATAGCACATCCCACTGCTTTAATCTTCCCTTTGTAAACATGACGAATGACTATTGGCATAGGATTGAAGGATAAGCAGCAGAATAGATAGGAATAGGATCATCAAGTGTTACATAACGATAAGCACTACAGGACAATGTTGATCGTAAAGGAGGATGCTGTCATAGTGGATACTTAAGGTATATGTTTTGTGACAGCAGTGCTGTGGATGGTATCTGATTCCATCCACTTGTACTAATTCAATACGCTCTAGTGCTCTAGATAGCTATAGCATATTCCATTTCCTCGAATGCATTAAACAATACCAGCTTTGACCAAGATATACTACACTGAAGAGAAATGTGAAAGAGATTGGGCTTTATAAAGATGATGAACCAAGCAAGGCTCTGATAATTATGGATTGAACAATGTCACAACACATGTGGGAGACAACATGACAATTAATACATGACATGCAGCAAGGAGTACAAACGTGCTCCTCATTCCACATGATGATGATCATTCATTTCCATGATTATGACCTGGCTTAAAAACTAATGTACTGTATCCCTTATACCATTCCTATTATAAACCATTTGAAGCCTAGTGAACTTTGGGCTGATCACTACTTGGGAGCTGGTTGTCGTTTAATAATGCACAATTACAGCATGATCAAGGCTACACATTGCAGTAACATTGGAAGGACGATCCTTGTTTCTTGGCAAAGTAGACAGTTGCACTTGCCTGTCGCTCCTGCCACAACCGAAATACATAGAGTACATGTCGCATGGATCATAACTGTGATAAGTCTTTGCAAAGGTGACATTTGTGTCAGTTGATGGTAAGATTGACGGCTTTGATGCATTGGAATTTGTCTTTAAGCTAGATTCAATACACGGGAAGATGTTCTGATCGACTACTTGAAAGATCAAAAGATGGAGTCAACATCCCTCCTCTTATCAAATTGCGTCAATTGATGCTTCCATTTCATTTCTAACAATGAGATGATATTCAGCAGTGATAACAAAGTCTTAGGCTACTTTAGAGCTGATTATTGTTTAAGATACGTATGCATCATCAATGTCAATATTTGTCTACATTCGTTACATCATCCAATACACATGTCGTAGAATGCATCAAGCTTCGTTCATACACATCCCATGTTTCCACTTCATGATGACATATTTGCATGTAAGCGATGAATAGCCTAGCTTCTTATTGCAAGCATCAGGCATATATGGTTGTGTGACTGGATGGATGATTTACTGGAAGAATAAAGCTGGTACAAGCATACAAATGACACTATTGCTAAGGATACCGGCAATACAGCACTAGATGGGAATTCCTGTGGATGCCTTCTTGTTCAACCATGCATATTGCTGCCACGTATATACTTTTGGACCCACTGAAATGATATGGTCATGTAAGGTGAATGTCATATCCATCAGTTATGCAGTTATTCATGCTTACCATGACGATCCTGACGCTGTTGTCTGTAACGTTTAACCTTGGGAAAGATGAATGATATTGGCAGCTGTAGCACTGTAACACTGGATGCGCTGTTGTTCTGGAAGCTGGATTGATGGATCTCTTGAGCATCCTGCCAAAAAGAATCATATGTTCGCATCTGATACATGATTTGATACATACTCATAAAAGCCGGAAGCTGCTGCTGGAGTAAAAGTCATTGGTACCTGGAAATACACTTGGTCCAACGCACATAATTTAAACTAACCTGGGTATGACAGTAATGCTGAATAAACGATTCTTCATATGGCAAGTAGTCAAAACAATGAATCCAGGATTGAAATGGGATGTCACCATATCTCTTGAAATAATGCTTGTCTCTTGTACACTTCTTGGAAACAATATGGGCAGTATGAGCTTGTTTGGTCATGCAGATCCATTGTCATAGTGTTATACTTGTTCAAGTTGCTGAATATACAGTAGCTGATTGAATACATTGGGTGTTGGCTAGAATATCATGTCTGGTCCTTCAGGCTGCACTGTCAATCTTTTCGTCCATCCATGTTGCTGCTGCTATAGTATCAAGCCAAGTCATCCACAGGTTGTAAAAGAACTAGTTGTTACCACATTTGAACCAAGTCAGCACAATTTATTGCAGTGACACCATAGATACAGGGAACTTACATGGCATGCTTTCTTTTTCCAATTAGGATGTGTCTCCAGTCAGTTTGGTCTTCCACCGTGGTTGATCCTTTTCAAAGTCATGTCCAGTGCCATCCTTTTTCGAATTATCAATAAACACGCTTTCCAATCCATACAGCGTCCTTGCTCTTACCTTTGTCAAGCTTATTACGGTGCATATATAACAGAATGAACCACTTATATAGAGTCAACATGGGCCGCTGTTGTTCGGACAAGGAAGGACGTCGATCAAAGATATCTGCAGTAAAGAAGCTGGCATTCAATATATTGTATCTTTCATGTACCAGTTGTTATCCCTTACCAGATAAAGCTTGTGAATGCTTGTGTTGATCCTTCTTTGTCCCTTTTGGTTGATTCAAAGAGAGTATTTGTTGCTCACTAGGTAGATGATGTTGCTATTCTGATCCATAACGCTCTTTGGGGATATCCAGCAAGTCAATCCTTGTCAAAGATAACTGTCAGTACACTTTGTATACACATCGACATCATGTCTTTGTCCTTACAATAATGAGCCTGTAGAGGCAGGTATAAAATGCATCACTCATACATGACTTGGTACATGCTGTAAGCCTGTGATTTGATGTTGCATTTTTGTTGGCCCACAGTTCCATGCTTGTGCTGTGACGAATACACACCAAGATGATCCTTCAATGACAGCTGCTATTACCATCGTTGCACATCCACGCCCTTGCTCTCGATCATGTCTTTCTGAATCTTGAATGGCTTGAAGAATATAAGCTGCCCATGCATGGTTGGGAATGTGTACTGACAACTCGTGGAATGATGCTCCTTTTGTTGACGTGTGTACTCATAATACTGCTATGGTCAATATCTATCGATACCATTCTTTAGTACATTGCTTGGCCTATACGTTTTCTCTCTTTTCTTACCAGTGGAGCTTTGCAGCGATGGATATAGGTAATGGAAGTACTGATAGAACATGCAATGATGCTGGATGTTTGCAAAGTTGTAGATTCATAATGCTGCTGTGCGTAATAGCCACTCATATTCTCTCTTTCCAAAGATGTCCACTTGCTGTATGTTGCTTTATGCTTGATTTCCACATATCTGACCATCATCAGTCGAATTGCATCCACGTGTCTCTCCAACAATGCTTGTATGTAAATAAACATGATCATGTCATCAATTGTCTTTGGAATATTTGTGCAGGAACATACAATACAACTATCTACAGCATCAAAGTTGTTGGATTAGCGATCACAAAATGATTCGGATGCCATTCACAGCACTGTGGTCACCAAACCTACCTTATCCTATCCTATTATTGCATCCACGTCGTAAAATCTCTTGGTCGTCTTTGTGCTATAGCAAAAAAGTCAATGTCCCAATCCATCAACATTGTAGTCGTATAAAGTACCTGTTTTGAGCTGCAAGAGCCATGACAACCAGTATCATCCTTCTCCATCCGTATGGTCCATCAGTGATTGTCATTGATAGATAGATCATCATCCCATTCTTCTATAGTGTACCTTTATCATCAGTCATATGTCTAATGCCATCATTGTAACTGGGAACTATACCTTGTCCATCAGTATACAAAGAGAGGAAAAGAGCTTGTCTGCCGTGTAAAAGTGTATCATCCAAAAAGCATCCATCTGCAGCTAGTTGCTTTGCTTGAGTACTAGTTTATCGTATATCGCGTATCGACTGTAACCTTGACTCACTCTTGCACTGTTGTTGTCGTTTGTTGAAGCTCATTGTGTTGCCATACATCATGTTCATAACCACAATCGCTGTACCTTGTTGAATGCTGCTGTTGTGGAGGAAGAATAAAGGCAGCTGGTCGTTTGAAGCCTTGGACGCCTCTACGTGGCGGATGTCGTGTTGCTCATCAAGTGTGCTGCCTTCTCAACTCGAGTAGTCATAAGCTTTTGTTGTGAATGATGCCACGGTTTCGAGTGAAGGAGTGGAACGAGAAACACCAGCCAGCGTAGTTGGTACCAGTCTATCTAGTTGCATTAATTTCAGTTCCCAATACCGGCATCCTTGCCTCGTAGATCACCTGCCTTTATCATAATGCACAGGGACACTTGTTTGACTTGTACATGCTCTGATAACCGCCACTGATTCAATAACCAATGTATTGGTGTAATCCTGTTGCAAAGACCTTCTTCATTGATCCAGTCCTTCACTACTAGCCACCAAGAACTACGTTTGAACTGCATGATGCTGTGTAAATGCTGTTGCTGCTGCTACTGATGTCAATCACCACAAGAATTTGATCCATGTCCATATTCTGTCCACATGCAGTAACTTTGATGAATGAACTGAATCAATACCCAATCTTATCGCATTTTACCTTATGTCACCCGTGTCATGATTCAAATGATGACAAGATGTAATCCATAGTCATATCCAGTCTATTCTCAAAGGTACACATTGAATAAGCTGCTCCAAGGTTCAATATCATCATCCAACGTACCATTGTCATCTCTCTCCTTATACCAATGATAGCAAAAAGTGAACCATGGCAAAAGTAAGCCTATATGTGGCACGGAGAACTTGTAGCACCATCCATTTACATTCTCAACTTGTTGTGAATCCTGTCCTGATGACTTAGCTCATATAGGTACATAGTCATGTTGGTACTGCCATGCTCAATAGTGTACAATCAATAAACAGCCATAATATCCAATCTTTAAGCACTTTACCTTTTGCATTGTGCTCTGGTGTCTATGGTCGCGAAAAACAGTCTTCATCCATGCTCAGCCTATGTTTCAACAGCAACAACTAAATAAACTGCCCTGGCATTCGTTTTAATACTCTTTACCTTTCAGTAGCTACGCCTTTTGACTGAGATCCCACTAAAAGTGTCACAGAGTCTTGTACATGTCCTCATCCAAAGCCTTGAACTAAAAGAAAATGCTCAAAGTTATTCCATCCCATATACTCTTTTCATGCTCTTTCTTCATACCACTGCATCATACAAGCATACCATCGTCTCTTGTAACTTGCACTTGCCACCAGCGTACAAACAAACGCCTAGGTGAAGTAGCGAGACCTTCATCCATATCCAAGGATACCAACTAGACGACATACCTGTCATTAGCTGTGTGTTTCATATCAATATAAAGCATGCCTGTTTACATACTTTAAACGTGTTCTATGTTGCATTCCAGCCTGCTGTAAAGGTTGCTTCAAAGATTGAGAGTGTGCGATTGTTTGACGTTACTGCATCAGGCAACGAAAGAGAGAATAAAACTGCTGTGTCCCCCAAAGCTTTCAACGCGTCTTTGCTGTACATATCGTGCTTGTCGCTGCTGTCGTATGCTCAGGTGTTGTTCATTTGCAGCATGGAGACAAGTTCGTTGTCCTGTGGGAGATTCAAAAGTGGGTGAAAGAAAAAGAAACCTTGGATCCACGAGCTGCATAAAGCTGTGCCCAGCTGAGTATTAAGCACATCCATCTGCATTCTCTATGTGCAGAAACACACTCGTTGATCCCACGAGAGCCACACACATGCCAGAGCTATGCCATTTGGCACGGACGTGCATTGAATGTGCCTTCATACACTGTTAAAAAATGACAAGGTGTTAATAAGAAGGAACGCTCAAGGTGCAACTAGGGGCACTTTTACTATGTTTTTTGGACGTCCCATAAACCCAGAACTTTCCCCAAAATGGGTGAAAAATGGTGTGTGTGTGGTGTGTGGAAGTGAAATTAGAGCGAATGTACACAGAGTGGTATATAAGAAGGGAGTATTGTGTGGATGGCAGGATATGATAGGTATGGGAGATGCCAGTTTATGCTGGGATGATATGCTGTTGGGATGGAGAAGGAAGCAATAGTCTAGATCAGGATTGGGATTGTTTCTTACGGCGAGTACTTGGCAGTTGGATAGCTTTATTATTATCATTCTTACAATAAGACGATCATGTTGTGCTTGATGCATATTCTATTACGTATACATGTGGGTTTTGATTGACGTGATGCTGCGCAGTAGCAAGAATGTCCCAATCAACCATGACGACGAAGACTTTTCAAGAGATATCTTGTAGTGGATGACAGCATTCATGTATCATGTGTGTTTTCTGATTCATCTGGAGCACACAGTAAGATTGGGACTTTAGGAATGAGAAAGTGAAGCTTGAGCAGGGAGACAAGGAGAAGAGAAAAAAGAGACGATGATTGGGACACAAAGAGAATAAGAAAGACGAGAGATGAAAACAAGATGACTGACTGATGTTTTACTACCGAATGAGAACTGGAATACGTGTATTGTGGGATAAGTGATGTTTGGTGTGTGAAAGAAGCATAAGGATGATACATCATCACCACATTAAGCTTTCAAAGTTATAGGATCAAACATGACATGGTTAATATGCCACAAACGACAGTGATCCTGAAAACAAGCTTGCGTGGAAAAATATGAGATCCTGGAGTGTTTGTGTCAATGTTGCTGGTGAAAGGCGGCGTGATTGTCCTCTCTCTTATAGATAGCGCTTATGGATGAGCCAAACTTTCACACAAAGTTCTTTTGGATGCACTGCACTGGTCATTGTCATTCTTACACAAAGACACTGTGTATATGCTTGCTTGATTGTGCAATAACGAGTGACAATCAAATCAAATGCTCTTATTAAGTATGGCAAGTATCATCGGTATATGCAAATAGGAGATTCTTATCATTTAGTAAAGACGTGAAGCATCCATCATAGAAAAAGAGTTAAAGACGATGTGATGTGCAGGAACAGGATTGGTAAACAAAGGATAAAAGGACTGCTGCAAGCGTGAAAACGAATCGATTTTGCAACAAGATGCTATGACACCTGTTTATTCACGTGTAGTTATGATGACAGTGTGGCAGTGTCAAATTTCATGTGTTCTGGTGTAAATAGGCAGTGTTGTCCCAATGGTGGCAGATTCAACTGGGCGGACACTCGTTGGGCTGGCTGGCTCCGCTCGACCTTTCGAATTTATCTTGGGGACCCAGCAGCGATTTCGAGACCAGTGCCTCTTTTCCAAGCTCACTACACGACTCGATGCCAATGGCAACTACTCTGGGAGGTGTAAACAGGCAAGTTGGAGTAAAAAAAGGTTGTGAGACTTGCATTGGTTCACTTGGGTCTTTTGTTTCGCATTCGAAGGTACATTTGGGCTTGTTGCTTTACCTTTTGGGATCTCAAGGTATGTTGGCTCTTGTTCTGTCATACAACTCTTATTCTCATTCACCCCCATTGACTTCTAGTACCAGCACTACTACTACTACTACTTTAGACTGGACCATGGACTGTACAAACAAGGCTGGCTATGGGAAGTGCGTGTTATTGGCCTTACCACCTTTGTCTCGTTATTGTTCGTGAACAGCCTCGCCCCAGTATTGTTGTGGAATCCTTTCCTGGTAACGGCATCTCATGCACTTGTAGATCTTGTGTATGGTATCCTTACTGTGGCAAGGATAAAACAACATCGAAGGGGAAACGTATAGTATCGGTTCAATTTCGTTTCAAATGGTGGGCTCATAAGGACGATCAATATGTACATTTACCTTGGACAAGACTTTGGGATCATTCTCAGGATCAGGATGGCCAAAATAGCTAGAAGGATTGTTTATTATCCAGTAGTTTTAGTAGCTTAGGTTGTAACTTGGATGGTATAAAAAGTGCTTCCGTTATCGGTCTTGTATGATAGTCTATTATCCATCATATCCCAATAAACATGACATACAACAACAATATCATGCTATTTTGATCCAATGTTATGCTCGAATAACATCATGTACTTTTCGATCCAATGTATTATGCACAAGGATGATCCTCCTACTTTTACTCTGGCAGGTCCGTGCACTAATTTTTTATGCAGCTCAGAAAAACGCGAGAATCCCTTGTTACACCAGACACGGCTGTATGTGTCAGAAGCAATCAAATGTGTTATGCGCGTATAAATCAGCACATTCAGCTCAAGATTGTTGAATCAAATATGACATGGATAGTAGGGCAGAAACGAGAGTGATCCTGGAAACAAGCTTATGTGGAAAAATATTGGGATCTTGTCAATGTTGTTGGGTCAAAAGTGGTGTGATTGTGCTGTCTCTTATTGTTAAACTAGTACTAGATAGCGCTTTTAGTGAGTCAAACTTCCACACAAGGTTCTTTTGGCTGCGTTGGTCATTGTCATTCTTACACAAAGATACCATATGCCTGATTGTGTAATCAAGAGTGACAATCAAATGCTCTTATTTGGTACTCGCGTGATGGGAAGTATGATTTTGTATGTCCAAAGTCAAGCTTTTTGATCATTTGGTAAGGGCTTGAAGCATCCATAAAAGAAAAAGATTAAAAAAGGTGTAATGTGCCGGACCAGGATTGATTAACCAAGGATGAAAGACCACTGAAAGCACAAAATGACACGTTTTTGAAACAAGATGTAATGACGAGTCGACAGATATATTTATTCTCGTGTAGAATATCTAACTATTACGATGATAATGGGGTGGTGTCTAATTTCATGTGTTCTGGTGTGCAGTGTGTACAGGTAGTGTAAATAGGCAGTGCTGTCCCAATGGTGGCAGATTCCACTGGGACGGGCAAGTAATGGGATCAAACTCGTTGGAAATTTATCTTGGGGACCCAGCAGCGAATTTTGGGAGACAACTGCTTTTCTCTTTCTTTCAAGCTCATACTCACTTTACACGTACACGACTCCCATTCACGCCATGCATTCAAGGTATGTGTTATAAAGAAGCTCATGTTGGTTGTTGTATTCATACAGTTGGGTACATTCATAGGCAACAAGTGTTCAAGCGGACTGAGTGGTTGTAGCCAGATGTGTCGCTCTTCTGTTTCGCTGTTATGCCGCTTCAAGTTTGGTGCCTACAGGTACATTCGAGGAGCTCAATGCTGTAGGAGAACGTGTTGCATTAACCGTTTATGCTTTGTGTAGACTTCAAGAACAAACGCAACAAGACTTTGGCTGTTTCTTTTGGTTTTGGTTTTGGGCTTTTGACTACTACACTATGGCTTCTGCTTCCACACAGACAAGTTTCTCTTTACGTTGTACACGTTGCCATGGTGCTGTTATATATGAACAAGGCAAGTAGAATGACAAAAGCTCTTTATTTTGTATGTGTACACTAATATCTTACATGGTGATGATGCAGCGCACTGTCTGGAGTCATGTATATCTACTTTGGATTTTCCCCAATGCTTTTTGTGCTTGGTATCTAGGTAAATAGTGGAGAGTATGATGGTTAAACAAAGAATAGATGGTGATTGACATGTTCATCTTTTAGAGAAGCAGTACTACATGTCATACAGTTTGGATGATGTTATCAAGATCAGCATGTCATACGAAGGAAAATGGAGTGCTGTTTCGACACATTTCGACATATCCAAGTATTACACAAGGATTATGATCACTGGAATCGGGACCATTGACCAATGAACACATGTGGATATGGGATATGTCGATGGATACGTGACGACTACAATGTCTTTTGATTCCCAAGTGAAACTCTGGGAGTTTTCAAGAGGACAAGGGTGATGAAAACGGCTTTTGAATGCCTGATCAGATGAGCAGGATATCAATTATGAGCATCGAGAACTATGTGACAAGAATTTGGACATTGGATACAATCCAGCCACAAACATGATCGAAGGTAGATACAAGTAATGATCACCAAAGGCAGCAGCCAACTGACATACTAACAAGTTTTTTTTGGCACTCAAATTATCAGCAGCAGATATGGACCTTATATCACATCAGTAGCCAACATGTACCATCATCCATCTGTCATCCAGCTTATTTACCACGCCAGTCTCGGTATCATTCAATCATCGCGTATTCGTGACGACCAGTATATGATGAGATCGTTACAGCACTTCAACATGATTTGGACATTGTGAGATGAGTATCATATATTTGGTTTGCCTTCATCACCTGGCGATTGGATTCAGCATATCACAACTGGGTCGACATGAGATGCATGGCGTCAGGGTAGCATGTGTGCTCGATACAGCGCGTTAGGATTGCAATATGGTCAATGGCTTGTATCATGTACAGCGATGGCGTAGAGATCACTACAGGATTGGATAAGGATTTCAGTGAAGATAGGATATCAATTGCATTTGGCTAGTAGTGTTTGACAACATCTTGGTATCCTGGATGATGCAAAGAACACGTTCCCACAATTGCGTTACGAATGATGAGCGACACTGCTGATCGAATGCCGGCTGGTACAAGAACACTAGAATACCCATTAGAAATAGGCAATATACAAGTACTTTCAATGAACCTTTTATTGTATACAATAATGACACATATGCATAATACATTAGTGGTGATGTGGATCATGTGGTTGCATTTAGGATCGTTGAGAAGATATCAAGTGCAGCCAAAGCGTTCTGCATCCCAACAACAATTTTGTCGGCTGGTGTGAAAAGATCAAGTGACCTATAAGTCTTTCTACACTTACATAGCAGTTACAGTGTGCACATGGAAGGCAAATAGAGAGAGTGAATTGGATTTGGAATCAATGATTTACCATCATGTTGAGCATGCACTTGTTTCTGGCACATAAGGCTGTTACGGTCATGATCCATTTCTCAGATGAACATGATGAAGCTTAACCATAATGTAATCGATGGTACTTTCTGATAATCATTGCAGTGGTAGTAAACAACATATGTGCCAGCAGTTTGGAGCCATGAAAATCTTTGTTACCTGTGTTACCTTATTGTAACATCTCAGGACTATATTCGGAAGAATGCAGTCTTCTTCCGAAGTTTGGCATCCTTGTATCTTATTGTCAGCGCATCAATATACCCATATGCACAAGATTCCTTTCTGCATAAATGCAGCTCTTCTTCAACCAAATGATCGTTTACACTGGGTTATGCTGTATTCTTGGTTGGAAGTATATACTAATATGCTACAACTCGGTGTTTACTCATAGATGGTAAAAAAAGCTTATTTCTTCTCAGCGGCTTGCTGTCACCTTACATGCAGCACAAAACTCAAAACATCAAGGATACAAGTACCACGTATCATTTCTAACATTCACTCCCTTTCTTATCTCATGACATACGACACTGAAGAAAACAACGATCCTTTCAAAGTATATAAGAACAGACGATGCTTATACATTGGTATTCACTAATATCCCTTTAGATCAAGATAACATTAGAGGACGATAAAGGCAATCATCGTAAAGAGTTATTTGAGAAAGGACTTGGTGCACTATTGGCCGACGAGCACTTTTTACTACTTTATGTGCCAGAAAATGGAGCCAAGCTACAAATTATAAGACCATCCAGTAATCCCTATCATAGACGACGCATGATCAAAAGAATCAATGAAGCAAGAGACGTGCCATCTTTCTATTATGCATTGTCACACCTTTGGGGCATCTCTAATGAAAACCGGTACCACTGGAATGATATCAGTAACTACGTGATTGATGAACAAGGACAACCAGTGAAACCTGTATCCATGAGACCTGAAAAGCGTGATAAGCTATTGGCAATGCTCATGGGCCATCCTGACAGCTATTGGTGGATTGATGTCTTATGTGCACGTACTGATACGCCACTTGACATTATGGGCGATATCTATGCTTGTTGTCTTGAATGTATTGCTATGATTGATTGTGATCCTACCTTGATATCAGAAATCAACAAGTTCAATGCTGAAACGTCTCAAAGTTCTAAAGTGCAGATTTGTTCCCTTGTGCACAAATTCATCAAGAGTCGATGGTGGCAACGAGTGTGGACCTGGCAGGAGATGGCTTTGCCTCTTGATGTGCGTTTTATGGCAGAAACAGGTGCATACCAAGCTGAAAGCAGCACAATCACTATAAAGGAAATACTTCCATTTGCACAATTGGCGATTGAAATAAACGCCAATGATCACACAGATGGTATGTTGCATTGTTGGATACTACACTTGTTGTACATACACTGCTAACCAGTTGACCAGAATATATCGAGACTATGACAGAAGCAGCTCTAGCAGTTAGGAACGCTCTCTTGGAAATGAAAGCTGCTAGAAAGTTCAGGGCTGATGATATAGCGAAAACAAACTCGTATGATGTATGTCCCCTATTCCTGTCGTTGAATCAATCCCCCAGACGATGTATGAATCAAGTGGATTATGTCTACGGGGTGCTGGGCATATTAGGATTCAAAATCCCAAGAAAGAAGGATCCAATTGAAGTTTGGCAGCTTTTCTTGCATGAGCTTACCAATAATATGGGTGATAGTACGCGTGGAGCCGAGTTCTTTGATCGTGCAGTCAAATTTGATCTACAGAAAGCTGAAACACTCGGTGACGTTTATAACGAGCTATTTGATATCTATAGCCAAATGTATGGTGTTACTATTACGTATGGAGAAGCAGTTACGACTGTTACTAGAAGCGAAAAAAAATTCCGTCGCTTAGCTTTGTTCTTATAATAAATGACTATGACTATTGTATTATTGAAGGAGTGGATGAATGTGCATTCCAATCGGGGTTGTGTAACACAAGAGTCCGTAAAAGATGGGATGGTGCCAATGCATTTCAGTAGCGCTTTCAACTGCTTCCTCGACACTACTTGTTATCAGCCAATGACAGCCTACATTGTCCCAACTCTCTGTCACCATTCAGTAGCCAACAAACAAGAAACCAACGACAGTGTTCTTCTCAGCATTCTTTGACAACGAAGACAATCTTCTCAGTGTCTTTCACTTGTTATACTGCACCATGTTGACAATGGAGCAGCTTTGTTATCTTCCAGCAACTATGGCATGTTTTGACTTCTCTTCATATATCAACGTTTATCGTTATACAGCAATACGGGGTCAGAGATACTGTTACTTATCCACTTACAAAGGTAAGAGGATGATACTTTGTCACATGACAATCATTTACATGTCTAGAAAGTAGCACAATGTCTCAAGCTATGGACATTTATTCAATTTGGATGTTTGGTAACAAGTGGATAGGATGATATGTCAAGAAGAAAGTGATGCTGATTGAAATGTTCTTAGTAAGGCATCGCTACACGATATGCAAGTTGGATGATGCTACCTTATCAGCAGGTGCTGGAATACACAAGACAACTCTGGTATGGATCACACACGTACTTGGGATAGTACGCGATGGCATTTGGAAGGCTGTTTTGCCAATGCTATCAGTATTTTTTCAAAGCATTTGGCGTCAGAATTGCGACAAGTGGAGCCACTGGATACCGGATATAACGATTTGGACATGATTGTGGAAACATAACGACAACTATGACGACTTATATACTGGTCAATGCAGGAGAACAACGTTGAAAAGTATGATAATCACCTATTTGGATGAAGAAAGACAACAACGAGAACACTGACGATGATCACCAAAAGCAACAACCTGGTATTCTTTTCAAGGTTGTCACCATCTGCAGGTATCGTCTTTACTCACCGTTTTCGCCAACATCTACCACTATTTCAACCTATCATCCAGATGATTCACCATGCACATCACATCATATATCATCCTAGTCAATCGCACGATCAATACACTTATACGCGACATATTGGATGGTTGGGAGATGAGGATCGTATATCTGGTTTACCTTCTTTACCTGGCGATTGGATACAGCAAATCACAGCTAGAGCAATATGGAATGGATGATGTCAAACGCTGTACTAGTTATCTACAACAAAGTATGACAGTGCAGTGAGATCGCAGGATGACGAATGGCTGCTCTGATCAAGTACAGCAACGCGGAGGAATGATTACATGATTTGGTACATGATGAGATCCCAGCTGCATTTGACTGATGATCGACTCCAATATCTTGGATGATGCAAAGGACACGCTGCTACATGATGATGGGCGTCGCCAATCAATGTCGATTCAGATAAGGATACAGGGACACCAATTAGAAATAGACAATTCACCATGAATACGTATGATTCTTTCATTCAATGAATCTCGTTGATAAACGTAACATGAAACTTTGTATCATAATGTGATGTGATGTGATAATGTATTATGGTTGATGAGGAAATAGGATATGTTCGCAATGTGAAAAGTGCTTGGGAGATAGATAGGAAGAACGACAAGGCTGGCATGGGAGTATGATGCTCCTACATGGGCAACTATGATTGGTTATAGTAACATTGATGAAAGAAGCTTACTCATGCATTTCCCCATTCCAAACTTCCTCAGCTGCTGTATTATTATAGATGCTTTTTATCGATCAATACAATACTGTTTAACAAATTCAAGTAGAGCAAATTCATTCAAGGGTTTAGTTAGATATCTAGAAAGCAATAAAGATCATTAGAACATATATCCATCATTAAGCATTACATCTAATTACCCATCCATGCCAGCATTCACGCAGATTGCTCTTGCACTATCTTGTATATCAGCTGTAAGTGCCACTATTGGTAGTCGTATCTTGCTGTTTTGCTCCTTTTCATGTCTCCGGATGGTCTTGGTCGCTTCAACGCCATCACATTTGGGCATATGATGATCAAACAACGCCATCTTAAAGTATCCAACAGGTCGTTTGGTCCATGCAGCAATTGCTTCAGCTCCATTATTGGCACATGTGATATTGAAGCCATATCGTTTCAGTTGTTTGCATAATAGCTTTTGTGCAACAGGATTGTCTGACAGATACTTGTAAGTATGCAAGCTTTCAATACATTGGGTAGTATAGCCTTACCTTCTGCAACCAAGATATTTATCTTTTTGAATGCTTTACGATGTTCCTCTGGAATGGTGTCAATCGCAAGCTTTATCTCACTGCTACTGATACGTCCAAAGATGTTTGGTCGAGACTTGGGTACTGGTGTTGTTGATCCTGGTTCATCTTCCTTGAGAAAACCTGCCAGCATTCGTAAAAGCTTGTTGCGTCGTAATGGGACTCCCATACGCACAATGTTTTGCTGATCATCCAAATAGCCATAGGATGATATATGAAATGGTTGTTGTTGTTGCTCTTGCTCTGTTGATGATGATGATGCTTCAATAATAGGTCCAACGCCTCCAATATTGCCTTGAATATTACTAGTCCCCAAAGGATAATGCATAATGACTGTAACTTTGGCACGTTTCATGATCTTTTGAAGCTCATTCTCCCAATAAGTCAGTGTGCCTTCTTTATGATCGAGAAGTAATCCAATAATGACAATGCCATAAGGTGTCTCTTGCTGCAATTCAGCATAATCGGATACGCCATCAAGTGGGATATTGGGGAAAAAGCTGGTCATCATATTGAATGTGGAGTGATGCGTATCAGCAACAAGAACACGTGTTTTGATAAAGCTCTTGGATATTGCTTGCATTGCTTCAGTAAATCTCTTTGATTGGTCATACACTGGCGAAACACTGATTGAAAAGCGAAAGTTGGATCCTTTTCCTGACTCGCTGATAACATCAATATCCCCTTCCATCAAAGAGACCAATTGCAGACAAATAGAAAGACCAAGACCAGTACCACCATATTTGCGACTAATTAGATCATGTAAGTCATTTTGCACACGTTGGTACAGTCATCAACTTACGTGGTACTACCATCCACTTGTGAAAATGGCATAAACAACACCTTACGCTGCTCTTCATTGATGCCAATGCCTGTATCAATCACTTCAAACAGCAATGAAACTTGTGATCCCTTGTCGACTTTCTTTTTGCGCCTGTCAATTGAGCATCGAATGCTGATTTCACCATGATGTGTAAACTTGACAGCATTCCCAAGCAAATTGATGATAATCCTATATACACAATAAGCATCTTATCACGATTCAACATCCAATAATACTTACTGTCTGAGCCGGTTGGCATCTGCCATCACAACAACTGGCACATCTTCTGCAACTGTGTAGGTAACATTGATGCGTTTTTGAATAGCAATGGCAATCAGCATATCAATCACATCGGCAATGAGCTCTTCCACGTGTACTGGTGCCAAATCGAGTGAAACTTTGCCAGCTTGTAGCTTCGAAAAGTTGAGTAGGTCATCAATAATCTGCAACAATCCTTCACATGAAGATTTAGCCGTGCGCACCAGGTCATATTGTGCAGGATCCAGTCTATTCCATGTGATCAGTTAATGTGCATGTTTACGTTACTACAATCCAGGTACAACTTACTTTGTTTCTGAAAGTAATGTGATCATGCCATAGAATCCTGAAAATGGTGTTCGAATTTCATGACTCATGTTGGCCAAAAATATCTCACGTAATCGAGTCGCCTTATCAGCTGCTTCTTTGCTTCGTCGTGCTTCTTCCAATGCTTGTTTTTGCGTCTCAATCATCCTACATTCATGGTAAGCACGCTGAAAGATGTCTTTGTCATTCGTGCTACCACTTACTTCATATTGGCTGCTGTCACACGTTTCACTGATTTGAACAATGCAGCATTGGTCAATGAAATTCCCATTTGTTGACAAAGTAATCCAAGCACGGTGATGTGACGTTGTGTAAAGATCCCAATAGCACCTTCAAGAAAGATACAGCCAACAGTCGCCATCTTGTGTATAATCGGCATGCAGATCACTGATTTCTTGCCAGCTCGCTCAAACCAAGGTCCCACAGCAAATCGTGCATCTTGCTCAACATCAGGAATGAAGATACTCTCTGAAGTGTGGATTGTGTGATTGATGATCTGGCTCGATACCAAGGTGCTGTTCTTTGAAATGCGTTCTGGTTCTTCATATGTGACAATTGTCTCCTCTTCTTGTTGATTGCCATAAGCACCAATTCCAAACTTGGTTTCCTTGACAATGATGGCACCACGATCAGCACCAGAGTTCTCAAGAATGATCTGCATCATGTTGTTGAGCAATGCTTCAAAGTTGACTTCAGATGAAAGCACATGGGAGCTCTTGAGAATGGACGCCATGTCAATCTATATACAATGTGTCAAAAGATGATGCATTGTTGATTCGTCACTGGTACTTACAATATCCAATGTCACCAATGTTTGCTCTGTTGTGATAGGTGGTATTGATTCTGAATTGTAAGGCTCGTCGGCAATAGGGCTGTTATCAACATGCTCATGTGAAGAATTGCTCCATGTGTTCTGTGCTGGTTGATGATGTGGTGCTGTCAGCAATGGGAATGGATCTGTTTGTGCACTCTTATCACGTGTGTCGGTTCGATCATCGCTTAGTGAGCTGAGTAAATCCGCATACTTTGCATTAAGATGACGCGACTTGCCAAATGCACCATACGCTGTATAAAGATCCACTGCCTAATAGATATACCATTAGCAACATGATCCATGCTTCAGGTCCTTTTTCATCACATTTTACCTTTTTGATCATGTTATAGGCAACATTGTGAATCCCTTGTCGATAATAGAATGCTCCTGCCAATTCATGTGCAATACAAAGCTCCAGATACCACTCTCCTTCACGAGCATGATTAATGGCTTCTTCATACAATCGAATGGCTTTCATAACATTGTTTCCTTGAAAACCAGCAATCTCTGCTTCCACCAATGTCCAGAAAGTGATGAAATTGACACGGCTCACCACCACCCATTCATACAAGATATCCTGATTTTGTGCCACTCGCTTCAGACATTGATCTACTGCCTCGTTGTTCTCACGTGCATATCCAATAAGAGCAAGTGAATAGTAGAAGAACGCCACCCGTGTGTGTCTCATGATTGGAAGAGATTCCAGTTTGGGAAACCAATGATCACCAATTTCAATAGCTGGCTCATATCGCTCGTATAAAGTCAAAGGAATCATCTTGAAAGAATGATACCAGTTAAGAGCGATAGTAGGATCAGGACTTTGCTTGAATGTCTCAGTGATAAAATGCTCGTCGTTGAATCCATCATCACCATCATACACGTAGTCAGTCTCCCAATAAGTTCGTCCTTGCAAAGCTTTGATTGCTCGTACAACTGTGATGGTCATTGCATTCGATTCAGCAGCAGGAGACCACTTGTGCACTTCTTCAAAGGCTTCTTCTGCGATAGGTAATGCATCACTCAAATGACGTGCCGCAACGAAAGAACTTATGCCGCAATGCATTTTGGTGTAGTTTGTAAAATGACGATCTCCTCCTACAAAAGCATGTCGTGTTCCTGCCTCAAGGATCGGCAATGACTCTCGATGATGATGATGAAACTGATGCACAAATACGACGTACACGAGGTAGGTCTGTCCCTTTTCTGAGTTGCTACCATATCGATCAGCAAGGGCGACAGCGAGCTTTCCCATTTTCTACATGATAGCTAGTAAGTAGATTGATTCAATACAAATGAGATGTAAGCTTACATTGGCTGATGCATGATCCTTGTTCAATTCAGCATAGCCAACACCTGCTAAATATGCGCAAGCTCTACTGACAGCTGAAGCCATACCACGTTGCAGACACATATTCAATACATGACATGCACATGCACATAGTGATTGCTTTTGTCCGGTCCAATATAACAATAGCAACCTAGAAATTGATCATGTTACTATACATTTTCATTCTTTGATTGGTGTAGACTTACAATTCACCCATAATCTCAACAGATGCATGTACATAAGGATCATCCGACAATCCAATGTTGGGGATTTCATCCATATCCAGATTCCCAAGTGCTTTCTCAAGTTGATCAAGTCCTTCTTGCATATCCTTTTCAGGATTATCAAACGTAAGCTTCTCATTGCCTAGATCCTCCAAGCATTTCACCAAAGTATCGCGGCCTTCAGATGGCTTTTGAAGTGACAGATAGCCATGTGCCTGTATCAAGTAAGCAGCTTTGCGATCCAAGGGTGTTCTGGCATGCTTAAAGATGATGTCTGATAAACTTTCAGTTGTTTCATTGTTGCCCAATACAAAGCTAAGTCCCAGCGCATTCGTATATAGCTGCAATGTAACAGGATAGTTGTCATCATCCCATTCTTCTTCTGGATTACTGAGTTGGATTGCTGCCTTGTAATAGCTGAATGCCATATCATGCGCACCAGATTGTCGTCCCTTATTGCCTGCATCGATCAACAGTTGACGAAAGGATGACTTGTCTTCCAAAGATAGTAGCAAATCAAGACATTTCAAAAGATGATCAGCGACCAGAAAAACATCCATATGTTCTTGCTCTATAATCCAATGCATATTAGAGAGCTATTGTATGTATATTAGATGGAATCTGTACCTTGCATCATATGCTGTGCAATCATGAAATGGATTTTACATCTCATAGTAGGCTTCACCAGCTCACCAGCAGCTTGCGTGATGCGATCATGGCTCCATTTGAATTCATCTGCACCAAGTTGCATGATATATCCTTCCTGAATCACTGCATGCAATCCACTGATTGGGTCATAGTTTCTTTGATGCGTTCTTCTTTCTTCAATACAATGAGGAGACAAAGTGTCTTCAGTCGACTTGCTCTTCTTGCTGAGTACGCTTGTGGCAGTCATGGTGTCGCCTGATAATAAGCTGCTTCTATCTCCATCATTGCTCTCATCGTCACTTCCATCATCAGAAAAAGTCTCCTCCATCAATGCCTTCACTGCTGACCATGAAAACGTATCACCAATGAATGATGCCAACTTGACCAATCGTTGTCCATGACGCGGTAGCTCCTTCAGCCGATTCGCTATGAATGAAGCATCCTCTTCCAAAAACGTTCCTTGTTCAATCCTTGCAAGATCATATTCCCAGATATTGAACTCCCAGTTGAAGTAAATGATCTTTTTACATTCCATCATCTGCAGTAGCTGTGCTGTGAAAAATGCGTTGCCATTGGTCTTTCTGTGAATTGCCAGTGCAAGTGGAATGACATATTGACGCTCTGTATCTCGTGATCGATGCAATGTGTCACAAACGAAATCAGTCAATGCATCCAGCTTCAATGTCCCGACTTGGATGAATTGGATGTTGGCAAATTCATTCTTCAGTACCCCAGATTGCTTTTCATTGAGCTCCTGATCACGATACGACAGAAATACAAGGATGTTGACTTTTGATAACAGCAATGCCAACAAGAGATCGATGGAAGGATCATCTACAAGACATGATTAGCATCATCAGGTACAATACCACTGCTTCATATCTCATCTTACCAGCTTGATGAATGTCATCGATAAACTACATAACATATACAGTCGTCGTCAATAACATGGGTTTTGATCACATATTCTAAGACAACTTACAATAGTCACCATACGCCAATGTGATACAGCACGAAAAACTTCAACATAAAGATTGTGGAAACGTAATCGAGCTTCGACATTATCAGCCTTCATTGATATCTCTGTGTTGATATGTTGATCCTTGTATCCAGCAGCAACCAACAACGACTTGAGCTCCGGTACCAAATCTGCCAGTATTGAAATGTTGGAAAACTGAGCACCAAGCCAGGCTTTCAAATGTTCAAAAAAGCGATGCACTTCTTCCTCAGTCTCAGACAATACTTGTTGTAGTGCTTGTGACAGTAGACGCAATAAACCACTGTATGGGACCTTGTTTCTTGAATCAAACTTGGTAGATGAAATATAACTGGACATGGTGTATGAGCAATAGGATCATCCAAAATGACAATGCAAGCGTTCTTACCCACTCTTTCTTGCCAAAGGCTGAACTGCGCTGAATAAAGTTGATTTTCCTTGATGATAGAGAAAAAAGGTATCATTTAGTATATACAACACACTTGAAAGATCAAGTCAACCTACCAATGCCTCCTGGTCCATAAATGCCTACCACAGTGGCTGCTTGTTTTCCATTGACTGATGCAAGTCGACTACTAACACTTGAAAGGTCACTGCTATCATGCTCATGTAACGAAGTCGGACTGGATGATGATTTCTGTTCTGTAGAGTCTGGATCGCTGTTGCTGGATGCTGCAAGAGTAGCACCTTGTTTACGGATCTTCAAAGGCTTGTACTGATTCACAAAGCGCTCGATAATATGCACCATATCTGCAATGATAGCTTGACGACCATAGACATTCTTTGGTATCATAAACACGGATGCAATATCATGTTGTGCCAGTGTAAACGAGTCAATAGCCTAAGTAAGTAGAGTGTGAGACAATCATTGTTGCATCCATAGTAACACATCCTTCTCCTTAAAGCCTGTTTCCACCCCCACATAATCTTGTTTTTTTGTCCCACTGACTTGTCACACACATACATGTCTCCTATTTCTCCCTTACTTACCCCAGTATCATTTGTTTTCAGTCGTTCAAGACATTCTTCCAAATCGCATTTGACGCCATGCATGCTCATGTATCGCTCCTCTGGAATCTTGCATGTCATCTTCTCAATGATCCGTGATATTGCTTCAGGGACATTCAACTGGATATCATGTACTGATGGCATTTTACGACTCAAAATGCTATTGATGATCTTCAATGGTCCTCCATCAAAAGGTAATTGGCCTGTCAACAATACAAAGAAGACAATGCCCAAAGAATAAATGTCGGTACGATGATCAGCAATGTATGTTGTTCTGCTTGTTTGTTCAGGGCTGATGTACATGAGTCGATTCTCCATGATAGCCTGGCTGTTTTGGTACTTTTTCCATCCTTCACTTGTGAGATACTTTTCAAAAGATGCGCTGCTTCCACTGCCTGCAAAGTTCCATAATCGCGTATCCATGTCATTGTTGCTCCAACAGAATGCTGCCATATTAAGTTGACCATGAACAGTGTTGTGTCGATGAATGAATTCCATAATGTCTGTGCATCGTATTGCCAGTCGTAAAAAGGTGCCAATGTCGTCAATGGTGCGATTGGGTGATGGATCATTGTAAGCGTCGGCATAAATGGCAACTGCAAGTCCGCTGGATGACAAGTAAGCATATTCCAAGGGACGCACTATCCACTGACATTAGCTTATATAGAAGACACACGTATAATAAGGTTACAATAGTTACCAAGATACAAGGGACCATCAGCTGTTTGATAGAGTTGCCTTATGATATAATACTCTCGTTCAATCTGTAGGCTGTTGCTGGAGACTTTGGCTACTACTGCTCTCTTATCAGATACCCTATTCAAGGACATGTGTCAGTCAATCCATACTGAATACCTCAAGTCTCCAATGCCTTACCGATAGCCATTGACAAGTGTAACATTGTCGTAGTGGTCGGCGATGGGGACTTGGGTTGCATTGGTGAAGTGATAACCAGAGATCTGAAGAGCTTCAGCAACACGAGAACGAATGACGCCATCCGATAAGCCGCTACTTGATCCTGTACTCGACATGGAGAAGAAGGGACAAGAACAACGATAAAGCAAGCAGTAGTTGTCATATTAAATAGTGGTGTCGTAGTTGGCAGTGGTAAGGAAAAGGGATACGAGAGTGAGTTGAGCCAGCTGAATGGTTCACAAGGAGCTTTCTTAGGATACTTTATGCGTGTACAAATAGACTTGGCCTGCATTGTTGCTCCCCTACATGTACACTTGTTTTGTGTGCAGGTGATGATCCAATCACATCTTTATTTCCACCTTCACGACCATCATCACTATAATGACACACTTTTTTGAATACATCCTTTTATATATGCTGTGAAACAAATGACATAAGGATACATGGCAACGTGGAAAGTGCAACACAAACAGTATGGTACAAGAACAAAGTCTGGGACTCTTGCATGATGTGGAAAGGACGAGACATTGTTTGGTTTTCCCATCATCTTTCAAGAAGCTTGTACTCAATACATATTGCTTTTTATGAGCTATTAATACATGCACTGATATCAATTTAAGCTATTTCATTGCTTTTTGCTTTATAAGTGCTATTCAGCCTGTCCATCTGACTGTGTCGGTGGTTCTGGATCCCAAAGTCAGGAGCGACAATTCTTGATATTATGATCCACCATGTTATAATGACACTTGTATCTGATATGACTTCAAACTAGCGAAAGGTCTCAATGCGTTACATGCAGACATGCAAAAAAACATTTGGAATCACTGTAACCAAGATATAGCTTGTGGAAAGTAAGTGGTTGAAAACTTGGTAAATAGTGCTTTTGATGAGTCAAAGGTTCCTTTTGGATGCATTGGTCATCATTGTCGTTCTTACACAAAGACACTGTATATGCTTTGATTGTGCAATAACGAGTGACAATGGTATGGCAAGTATCACTGGTATATGCAAATAGGAAATTCTTATCATTTTAGTAAAGACGTGAAGCACATCATAGAAAAAGAGTAAAGACGATTGTGATGTGTAGGAACAGGATTGATAAACAAAGGATAAAAGGACTGCTGCAAGCGTGAAAATGACTCGATTTTGCAACAAGGTGCTATGACGACTATTTATTCACGTGTAATATCTCTACTATTATGATGACAGTATGGGCAGTGTCTAATTTCATGTGTTCTGGTGTGCAGAATCCACTGGGACGGGCAAGTAATGGGATCCGACTCGTTGGAATTTTATCTTGGGAACCCCAGCAGCGCAGCGAATTTTGGGAGACAACTGCTTTTCTCTTTTCTTTCAAGCTCATACTCACTTTACACGTACACGACTACTCCCATTGACGCCATGAATTCAAGGTATGTGTTATAAAGAAGCTCATGTTGGTTATTGTATTCATACAGTTGGGTACATTCATAGACAACAAGTGTTCAAGCGGACTGGGTGGTTGTAGCCAGACGTGTCGCTCTTACTGTTTCGTTGTTATGCCGCTTCAAGTTTGGTGCCTGCAGGTACATTCAAAGAGCTCAATGCTGTAGCAGAACGTGTTGCATTAACCGTTTAGACCTATTGTAGACTTCAAGAACAAACGCAACAAGACTTTGGCTTCTCCCTTTGGCTGTTTCTTTTGGTTTTGGTTTTGGCTTTGACTACTACACTATGGCTTCTGCTTCGACACAAACAAGGCCTCTTTACGTTGTACAGGTTACCATGGTGCTGTTCTATATGAAGAAAGGCAAGTAGAATGGCAAAAGCTCTTTATTTTGTATGTGTACACTAATACAAAGTGATCAGGTTTCTTTGGTCAGGCTGTATGCAACTTTGGGCATCATCATCTTCTTGGGTTCGACTCCCAGCCTGTACCAACAACAAATGACTATTTGACATGTTTGGATTGGATGGTTGAGAACAAACTGTGATCCTGGAAACTACAAATGTGGTGCTCTTCCTTGCCAGGGATAAACGTGTGCCTTGGAGAATTCCTGCAGATTTGCTTTCTTCCACCGACATCGATCGCCCAGATTCACTGATATGCCTTTTTTTCCTTGGATAATATTGACGATCATGACTACGATTATACATTGACTACGACTATCATGATGACAATGACATCGACTACAATCAGAATTGACGACAACAATGACACAGCCAAAGGAATATGCAAGGTCCCATTATTGTAGATCACCATCAATACGGCCAGTACATGCATTTAGATAGTTTTATTATCATTCTTACAATAAGATTATGATCTGCTTCATATATGTTCTATCACATCCACCTATACAATACTATCATTCACTTTGATCCATGTGGCGCTCAAATGTAAAAGTGGACTTTGGGGAAATGATGGTAGAAAGAAGCAGGATGAGAAGGTGCAACATGAGCAGGGAAAACGACAAATCATTTTCTAGACTGTTTGCAGCTACCAATACTGTATGTTTACAGAAGGAGAGACAGCAAGCATCAGGATCAGAAGAAACGTTGGGCAGCTATTGCATGATCCATGCATACGATGTTTTGATCGGCTTCTTGCATGATTTACACTTTTCTTTTCATCGAGACAAACACAAACGCGTTTTCTTGCACCAGTGATCCCTTACCAACCCCCTGCTGGTAAAAGATGCTTATAAAAGGAAGCTGAGGAATGATGACTTTGTGATTCTGTGTATTACAACTCTTCATTTCACTATGAAATTTTCAGCCATTGCTATTATGTGTGTGATTGCTTCTGCTACCAGTGTTACTGCACAAGAGGGCAAGAAGAAATGTGAAGATATAACTACTGAGCAAGAATGCAAAGATGCTGGAGCTAAAGAATATATGTGTCAGTCATATTACTCCCGTGACGAATCGGGGAATTGTAGGTCTTCTCTCACACATATGTTGATTGAGCATCGAGTTATATATAATAGATCACTGACAATTTAGATGTATAGTGAAATTTGACTACTGCGGTTACGTTTAAGATCTCTCAAGGTCAAATGCCCCTTGACCAAGACTGCAGCCCAGCAAGGTGTCGATCAAACATCACTTTGAAGTGCTCAATAATCCAATTACGCATCGTATTGTCTCCTATAGTCTTTGAATATGTTATGTAATGGGTTATTAAAGGCTGCATTATCAATCTTATGTGGTCTCCTTCTTTTGTAGTACCATGTCATATCATGTGTATTCTGTCCAAGTGTATTAGAGGATGAAAACATAAAGCTAGTTGTTTCACATGTGTGTCCGAGATAGCAGTAGATCATGTTGCATGTCATACAAGCTTTGATCGTACCAAGCATCTTTAAAGAAGCATCAATGGCTGTGTAGATAATAGTCAGTACAAATCGCCGACAGATGCAAACATGAATTGCTCTTCTATTGCTGCAACAAGAAGAGGACCTTCGTATAGAACTTTATTAGAAAGACAGATTCAATCTTATCATGGCATTATTTTGCTATTACTTTCGTTTATGATCGTGCTCCTTGTAATAGGTGATACATTGGATTAAAGAAAAGACAAGCGCGATGCATGAGCAAGCAATCATTTGAAACAAGTCTTAGCAGCTACACATATTCCATGCATACGATGTTTTGATCGGCTTCCTGCATGATTTACACTTCACTTTTCATCGAAACAAACACAAACGCGTTTTCTTGCACTAGTGATCCCTTAACAATCCCCTGCTGGTAAAAGATGCTTATACAAGAGAGCTCAGGAATGAAGCTAGTGTTTCACTACTAGTGTATACGTTTTATCCCCTTTTGCCAAAAACCCCTTGCCAACTTGCCGATGAACAAGTTGGAAGATGCATCAGGCAAAAGTCCTGCAGCATGGCTTTGATATTGGATCTGTGCCATGGAAGGTCCAGATTCAGAGGACAAAAGTAGTTAGTTATAATGCAAAGCCAACATCCGGACAACTATTTCATATGGCAGTTGCAGCTTTGGTGCTATATGCTAGGGCACGTTGACCATGAAAACTTTGTCAATGTAACACAGAAGGTAAGCTACATCGAGAAAATGTGATTCATCAAGAAGCATGATTTGGATTTATAAGAGTGAAATATCACAATGATGACAATGAAAGTCGTAAGAAGCAATGAAACACTGATGAATGAACCAGACAGCAATGTCGACAATGTCACAGGACATGAGATATGCATCAAGGTTTAGACATTGGATAGTATAAAGGCAATCAAAGAGGAAACGAGATGTTTTATATAGGAATGGATGTGTGCTTTTCAACAAAGAAGGATCAAGTCTGGTTCTCTAGCTAATCAAGGCAGCAGCTGGCAATATCAAAGATCCTCGAGTGTCTGCATATTCCATCAGGTCCAATGAGCCAACAGGGTCAAGATGGATTGTTCCAGGTTCCTGCTTGCTTATTGCCTTCTGTAGCCATGCCTTCCTCAATGCTGAAAATATCCTTCTGGTCTTTGTGCACCTGCAACCAATTGGCATTCTTCTTATTGTTGCCATATACTTCCTGTCGACATACAATAAACTGGGTTCCATTGTGATTGCTGGTTCGCTTTGTAGGGATTGAAAATGATGCAGCTGAGCAGACTTGCCCCAAGTCGATATCAATCACTGTCTTGATATTCTTGACATCATCCTTCAAGGCATACATACGCACTTCCTGAAGCTTCACGTTCTTGTTCTTGTTTGCACCTTTACTCCAGTTGATAAAACCTTGCACAAGTTGAACACCATTGGACTTTATGGATGCTGTTGGCGTGTACATGCTTTCTGAAGTCCCTTCAATCACTTTCTTGCCTTACGCTGGTATGCACGATTCTTCACAATCAACTTGCTCTTGACTATCTCTCCCTCCTTTGTGATATCCATCAAGAATGCAATGGCCGACTAGTAGAAGTATAATGGTGTTATTACCATGGTTTTCTTCATAATACATTTTGACTTGCCGTATTCTCCAACACTGTTTCGTTGTAAGATCCATGTATGCAAGTGATAACTTGAATGGCAATGTAACTTGATACGAATAATGATGTTGTCCTTGTTGATCATTGTTGGTGCCATTGTCGGTGTCCATCACTCAGTCAATTGGTCATTGTTGTTGTTATCATGCATCCAATCCCAGATTCCTCTCATGTTCTTCCTGACTCTCATAATTGGTCTCCGCATCATCTTCCAATCCTGCATCCTCACTAAATAGCAAACGCATTAGTCATTTTCCATGCTTCCCAATGCATGAAGCCATCTTCCTTTACCTTGGCATACTAATAAATGATCATCATGGATGCAGTGACATTTCAATACTGTGTTTGCTCATCATTGTCGTGACCGTGTCCAGGTCGCTTGCATTGAGAATGGTGAAAGAATGCCTGGTGTCCATGGTAAAGTGACTCCACTATTGTATAAAGTGAATGATCAAGATGAGAAGATTATATATAAAAACACATACTAGGAAAGACCCATAAGAAACATGTCGTAGTAGTCTTTGGAGTTGTCGTCATTTGGTCATGATCATGTTGAAATTGGCGATGGATGAGCATGTCATATCTTGGAGTGGCAGATGAATAGAAATAGCTGTGTGCTGACATACACGTTGATGGTTCATAATCCCATGTTGATCCAGAATATCATGCTGCAGTAATATGCCGAGACAAGCATTGATCCAAGTGAATAAAGAAAAGGCTGATTGATATTTCCAGAGTTGTGCATTGCAATGGCAGGTTGGTCCTTTTCCTCCATGTTCATCTTGTCGCTCCTGGCCATAGACAATGCTTCATGTAAACAATACTATTTTCGATGCAAGGAAACAACGTTAGCAAAATAGTTGCAGTTCAGCCATTCATTCCATAACTCTTATGTTTACCTGGTCGAGATCCAGCTTGTGCGTGTCATATACAATGAATGATGTAATAAAGCAATGTCGACAGTAAGATGCTTGATATCCAATAACAGTATATGCCATGCTGTCGTAGTCATCCATCCAGTGGCTCATTCTCCAATCCCTTGTGACCAAGACGTTGCTGCAGTAATACAGTGACATGATGTGTTCCTTCAAAAATGAGTTGGTGCTATATCCAGCTGATCCTTGTTCCTTGCCAACGACCCATAGGATATAATACGTGCTGAGGAAAGCGTGATTGATCATGTCCATCTTGTCGTTGTTGGTTGAATAGTACTATCGAGTACAGATGTGATGAATGCTATATCCAGTAAAAGTTGGCAACATTGGCAACTGCATGCAACATCTCTTTGTTTGATGATTACCTGGTCAATCCTTTGCTACAAGAATGATTCAATGGAAGAACACCTTGCTGTTGCTGCAAAAGCGTGCCAGTTGATAATGTTTTCAAGTGGTTTGTTGCTGCTATTCAAAGCATAAGGTGTGTCTGCTATTCATAACATGGAGTCATTCAAGAGTCGCAACCAAAACACGAGGGCTGAAAGAGAAAGAGTCGTGTTGAAGCGTGTCATATTGAGTAGCTGTGTGTTGCATTCACCAAGCTGATGCCATTGTCCTTCCATCAAGTGTTCAAGAAGATTGCAGTTGTAGATTTTCCTGTGTCGTAAAGGCAAACAAGAAAAAAGAAGACGCGTGTTTGTGTATAAGTAGCGGGAAAAGAGGTGTTCAGTGATCACAGTGCCACCTACCTCTGTCTTAAATCTTCCCCCAAGC
This sequence comes from Lichtheimia ramosa, assembly GCA_008728235.1. Lineage (NCBI taxonomy): Eukaryota > Fungi > Mucoromycota > Mucoromycetes > Mucorales > Lichtheimiaceae > Lichtheimia > Lichtheimia ramosa. Next base: position 29,618 of record CP031823.1, read on the forward strand.
TCATACAACACCCAATGACCATAAATAGCCAATAGCTTACAATGTGTTGTGTACTATTAAACTTCTTTAGCATGTCTTTATTGTGTGATGTATTGGATGATCGGGAATACTTGATGGTTTGGCTGCATAAATGCACGTTGCTGGTTTATCGTATCACGGTTGTACAAAGACATCATAGACATATCTATTCACTTTATCATGCCATCACTGATCATCATGTCATCAATCTTCTGTCTTGACATTAGCTTAGCAAACACCATAAAGTTCCCATAGGCTGCAGATTTTCCTTTTTGCTTACCCTTGTCCTTATTCTGACATCTTACTCATACGCGTCTTGACACTATGAGCTGGCACCCTGGAACGACTACTCGAACACCTACATTCCCGAATGACTTGCATGGCAGCAACAAGCGCGTCGACTTTATGAGTGAATTGCCTTTGGACGTCGTCATGTACAACATTGTGCCAAGGATCCTGAGTGAAAGACCTAGACAGTTTCGTCTTGATATCCCAAACCACTACTTGAATGTATGCCGTACCTGGTGCCAACGTATCTTGATGGCTTCTTGGAGTATGCGTTGCTATATTGAATCTTTGAAGTCGATCTCGAAGCTACAAGAAAGGCTTTTGGATGCAGCTGGACCTTACGTCAGGAGACTTGGCATTGGAGCCATCAGTGATACATCCATCAATCAGCTTGCAGACACTGTAAAGTTCTCTTACTTAAGTGAGCTTACTATCAGCAGTAAGGATAGATGATTTGAATATCTAATCATTGGCTGACCAAGTGTTCATTTTCTAGTAACTGGATCTCAAAGAGCTTATCATCTCTTTTTTTCGACACTTCCCAATCTCACCTATCTGAGGATCACAATCGTCCGCCTACTGGATGGACCATTTGAAGTGTACGCCATACTTGATCAATGTACCAAACTTACCCGCTTGGATCTGACACTTGGTGCAAATACGACCATGGCCATTAGTAGTGACAATCAAAACCCAGTGTATCACAACCTTGTTCACTTGCAGGCCATATGTGATGAAAAAGGCAAATGCGACATGTTCATACCTCTCTTGAGACATCTTCCCAATCTGCGTAGATTACAACTACCATATCCACCTACTAGTGAAACAGCTATTCAAGCAATCCACCAGCACTGTCCAGAATTACAACAACTGATTTTGAGTCAATCTCATGCAGGAGCCGGCATGTTCACTGATATTGTACAACAGCTCCAAGGACTACGCTTATTACGCATTCATCATAGTACATCATTTGAAGGAGATTATCTCGCCAAGCTCATCACTCAGTATCACAATACATTGGAGTCAATTGTGTTTCATGTACATTCAGGCAATCCAGTGTCATCATTCAATGAAGATCGTGATCAAGACGCCTTTGAATTGAAGCAATTACGATCATTCGAGTACGAATGTGGTCATCCACTCGATTCTACACCCTTTATTGGTTGGGTCATCAATCATGCTCCCAACCTTGAATCAGTCAAGCTATTAGCACCTAGAACGGAATACACACACAATCTCAGAACATTGATGCATCGATCACTAAGAAGAATTGAATTAGCTTCCAAACAAGTATTCCATCAACCAGATCATTCTCAATACCTTCAACACCATATCCAGCTGGGCAATGAATCTCATCTGAAAGAAATCAAGTGCTATATTAGTCCCTACATTAGGAATGACTCATGGATGTATTTGATTCCCAGATTGAATTACTTGAGATCGCTTGAATTGGATTTTCAGTTTGATACACAGGTTCATGATGGCAGCCCTTTTATGATGGAGCTTTCACGCGGATGTGCTGCACTGGAAACTATCACTATCATCAGCAAACGGTTCTCTTCTCATGCCTGGATTCATCCATTGACCCTTCACAGAAACCTGAAGAAACTGGTGATTCATGGCAGCCGGTTGTCGAATGACATGTTGATTGCATTGGAGGACTTTCATCATCTTGATTGCTTGCATCTAAAGTTGTACACGTTTCAATGGAATTCTATAGCACGAACAAGACGAGCAGTCCCCCATCTGAAGTGTACACAGTTACCAGAATGAACGTTAGGATCTTCTCGCTTTGCTTACAAGATATCAGTTGCTTGCTTCATACATAGCTTATATGATCACTTTGTATTGCTGTTTACATCATATCACCCTATTCTCTTACAATACATGCTATGATTTCCTCTTTGCTATCATCGACAATCCTATATTTGTCATCGCTTCATGTAATATAGTTATATATGTTGTACAAGGGTCAATAGCTTGTAACTTTAGGCAGAGCTCAAGTCAAGATTTGAACGACGCGTCCAGCTGCATGATTCTTTTGTCAGCTCTTTACTTGCTGGAACAGCAACGCAAGAACAGGATGTGACATAAGATGAGAGGTGAGATCAGGATGAAAACAAGATGACTGACTGATGTTTTACTGCTGAATGAGAACTGGATACGTGTACTGTGGGATAAGTGATGTTTGGTGTGTGAAAGAAGCATAAGGATGATACATCATCGCCACATTAAGCTTTCAAAGTTATAGGATAGAACATGACATGGTTAATATGCCACAAACGACAGTGATCCTGAAAACAAGCTTGTGTGGAAAAATTATGGGGATCCTGAAGTGTTGTGTCAATCTTGTTGGTGAAAGGTGGCGTGATTGTCCTCTCTCTTATAGATAGCGCTTATGGATGAGCCAAACTTTCACACAAGGTTCTTATGGATGCATTGGTCATTGTCATTCTTACACAAAGACACAGTATATGCTTGATTGTGCAACAACGAGTGACAATGGTATGGCAAGTATCACTAGTAAATGCAAATAGGAGATTCTTATCATTTAGTAAAGACGTGAAGCATCCATCATAGAAAAAAGAGTAAAGACGATGTAATGTGCAGGAACAGGATTGGTAAACAAAGGATAAAATGACTGCTGCAAGCGTGAAAATGACTCGCTCTTGCAACAAGATGCTATGACGACTGTTTATTCATGTGTAGAATCTCTACCATTATGATGACAGTATGGGCAATGTCAAATTTCATGTGTTCTGGTGTGCAGTGTGTACAGGCAGTGTAAATAGGCAGGGTTGTCCCAATGGTGGCAGATTCCACTGGGACGGGCAAGTAATGGGATCAACTCGTTGGAAATTTATCTTGGGGACCCCAGCAGCGAATTTTGGGAGACAACTGCTTCTCTCTTTTCTTTCAAGCTCATACTCACTTTACACGTACACGACTCCCATTGACACCATGCATTCAAGGTATGTGTTATAAGGAAGCTCATGTTGGTTGTTGTATTCATACAGTTGGGTACATTCATAGGCAACAAGTGTTCAAGCGGACTGAGTGGTTGTAGCCAGACGTGTCGCTCTTTCTGTTTCGTTGTTATGCCGCTTCGAGTTTGGTGCCTACAGGTACATTCAAGGAGCTCAATGCTGCAGCAGAACGTTGCATTAACCGTTTAAGCTTTGTGTAGACTTTAAGAACAAATGCAACAAGACTTTGGCTGTTTCTTTTAGCTTTGGTTTTGGGCTTTTGACTACTACACTATGGCTTTCTGCTTCGACACAAACAAGGTCTCTTTACGTTGTACACGCTACCATGGTGCTGTTATATATGGAGAAAGGCAAGTAGAATGACAAAAGCTCTTTATTTTGTATGTGTACACTAATATAAAGTGATCAGGTTTCTTTCCACACAAACAAGGTCTCTTTACGTTGTACACGTTACCATGATGTTGTTATATATGAAGAAAGGCAAGTAGAATGAATAGGCTTATTGGTCAGGCAGTATGCAACTTTGGGCATCATCATCTTCTTGGGTTCGACTCCCAGCCTGTACCTACAACTAGCGACTATTTGACATGTTTGGAGAGGATGGATGAGAACAACTATGAATCTGGACACTATGAAAGTGGTGTTTCTCGTCCTTGCCATGGATCGATGTGTGCCTTGGATGAAATTGGTGCTCGTGGATGGTGACTGATTATGTGAGCTTCTGGAGACAAGGATCAAGACCAAACTAGGCTTGTGTCACATCACCTTCGACTTGATGTTCCATGATGTTTTTACTTCAATCCAGTATGTTCTCCCTTCTTGTATACAACAATGTTCACGCGCATGTACATAAAGCAAAGGATGTTTTCATCATAATCATCACGCACATCTCTTTCGGCTATCTTATCTGATTGCATGTATGCATTCTTGTAAGTGTCAAGGATAGGAATCATGCGATCTTCAATGGCTCTCTTGGTGACATTTTGACACAATTCCTTGATGGATCCATTGTTGTATGATGGCTGGTGTTCTCTATCGTGTGCTCTTATTTCATAAGAAAGGGTACACTAATGTGAACTTACAATACTCTTTGTACTTTTAGGTCAATGATTCACGTGACGAGAAATGATGCATGTCAAAGTTCTGTCTGATCCAACCCCTGTCTGCGCCTAGTTATTGCCAGTAACCAAGACAACGTGTTCCGTAAAGCAAAAACCTTGACACCAGAGCTTTTTCCATTACCCCTGCCGCAGGTACATGTCAAGATCAGAGTGTCGATCGGCAAAGCTCGGAATGCAAACGTGTCTACGATCTGGCTGAGAGCTACTTGTACTGTTGTTTGGTACTACACATGATCTTCTCCACCACCCGATCTCCTGTTCCCCTATACATTGATGTAGTTTATTGATACCATCTTAATCTTACTATTCTTCTCTATCGTTTAACGTATTGCTTGTTTGGAAAGGATGGATAATTGGGGAGATTGCTATTGAGAAAGCATTGGGGCAAGTCATGTCTATAAACGTAAAATGCACCTTCTTACGCGTCTTTAAGAATAAACCCATACAATATATACATCATCGTAATCCCACTACTTTTCTCTTTCATTTGATGTATAAATTGTCCAGAAAGGATGACAAAATGCAATCAGAAGACTCGGGGCTGGGAACATGAATCGCGTTTTTAAGCATGTTCCACCAACAAGACACACACCATATGGGTATCATGTTGATTCTACGAGTCTCTTCTTTCATTCAAGGTCTTATTCATTTGCAACCATGATCAATCAAATTAAAGTGTATGGGTTAAAAGAGAGTGTTTATTGTCAAAAGTAAAAAGGCAATTGGTTTCCACAAGTCCAAAACGACTCATGTACTCACAGGAATGACCACGAGAAGGTTTGCCTTACCATTCCCGCCCAAGTCAAGGACACCAACCATGACTTTAGGCACAGAAGAAGCCCCCCTTAACCAGCACTTGAAGATCTGAAAGGTAGTTACGGTCCCATTGAAGAGAAGCCCCCCTTAACCAAAAATTCAAACACTGAAAGGTGTTACGGTCCGCTGTTTGACGGAATTTGGAAAATAAAGACTGCCACAAGGACAATCTCTAAGATCCGGTGCTCTGAAGAAGAAAAAAGGATCAGAGAAAAAGGCCCCTCTTTTATATCTTTTCGTTTCAACTCCACGCTCATTGATTGGCCATGACGATTATGGAAGGTACTAGACCTTTCTGGACTCTCTCATTTCATTGGCTGTGGATTCAGCGTGTAGAATAGTAGTAAAAGTGCTCTTTTTTTCAAGTGTGTAAAGTGTGTAAAGGATACTTTTTGCGAGGAAAAGTTGTGGTATGCATGGTAAAACATGACAATGAAGCGGCGACATAGCAAATCCTTACTTTAAATGGTATGTTTGGCGCACGGACCAGTGTACTTGTGTGTCAGATGAATTAGTGCAACAATAGGAGTTGTGTTGTCAATGTTGTCAAGGGGTGATATACGACGTAGTTGAAACATGTAATCAGTACAGGTGATTATATTCATGCTTGGATCCACAGTAGATTGGTCAGCAGTGGTGAAATGCAGTACGATGATGATGATACAAACAAGGATCAGTTCAAGATCAATTTCTAGTGGCAATTTGCTCCTCTTGCTCAGCTCGTCCAGCTTCCACTCAGCAGCACTTTGACCAAGTCCCACAAGGTTCACAACAACACACGTCTTCCATTGGCCATCCAGGGACAACTTGAGCTTTTGGATTGGCCATCGCGTGTCACCATCAGCAACAGAACGCAACAATGGGCACGTCCAGCATCTTTTTTTCCCAATCGCCACTCTTTTACCCCCACAAGGATCTCACTCAACTGCAACTTGACAATAGTATTATCATTCACTCGAAAGATGAGTATGAAGACGATTTTCATTGATATGTTACAAATAGTTAACTGCAGCTTTTTATAGCTTTAACGTGGAAGAAGTGAAGCGATGGATTGTAGTAAGAGCAATAGTAGTCCCCATTGATACACATGTATGCAACAAGGATTATTCATTGTGTTGAATAACAACGTTGGCTTGATCTGCTTCATGTATTTGGATTGTTTCTTACCTTGGTGTCTATGTGGATCGAGTGGATGACACAAGATGGCAGTTTTCAATGGAGTGAATGATGGATCGACCATTGGTTGATATTGGTACTGGAGTATTGGTGCTGCAAGATTGTCTTTGACGTTAGAGATACATGTCAGCAAGCAAAATGAAGTATATGCTCTGGATAAAGTGAAGACACATAAAGGATGTGGATCATGATCACAATCTTATGCCTATCGTCAATATTCTTGGACCTGTATGAATGTTGAGAGCCTTAGAACATGGATGCGAATAAAGGATGACTTTGATATACTTCAATATGTGTGTCATGAAAAGCAATGTGTAAGATCCATACATGTCAATATAGCAAAAGTAGACACTTTATGAAGATGCAGTCATTGTTGTCGACAAGCAGGTTCCAATAGTCTTAAGTTCCAAGCGCTAGTTTCCCCTAGTTTAGCCGACACCCTTGACATATAGCATAAGTCTACTTTAATGGAGCAACGCTGCTCATGATTCCTCTGGACTCATTGCTTTGGTTATAACGTCGATTAAAACAATTCATTTATTCCAGTTGTGATAAGAAAGGAAAGATATTAAGGTTTGATTGGACACTATGCTTCCCACAAGTAGTAACTCTCCCTTTACCAGTGATATCCGATAAGACCATATCCCAGTCCATCAGCTGTGCGAATGTGATTCTTCCCCCTTGATACCTTGCTCCAATAGCAGATACCATATTACACAAGGAAGATGCCAGTAGTTGTAGTATGGCATGTATCATAATAAACCAGTTATACCAAGAAAGTAATCTTCTCTTAATTGTCACTGATCCTCTCCTTTTCATTGTCATGAACAATAGTGATAATAGTACACATTCTTTTCATTGATGCTTTGAATCGACATCCAATCATAAGACTATCTAATGATCCTCCACATAACCTTGTCTAATTTTGTCTTTTGCATTTCCTCTCTCTTAATCTCCAGTGACAAAAGTATGCCAACAGGGAATATCCAGTCAACTACAAATGGTGGAAGGATGAGCTTGGGTTTATCCTTCAAAAGTGCTACCTTACCATTCCAACCATTATTCAAGTCTTTGAGCTGTTGCCATCCTTGGGGATCCTTTGATACCATCGATCAATCCAATACATCCAACACCTTCTTGTGTGTGATTGCACCTTTGCCAGATGGGTCATCCTTGGCATTGTTGTAGTCCAAAACATGTATGCTGTAGAAAACAGTCGCTGGATGTCTTGATTTGAGTATTGGATATCATCCAAGCTGTTGATGACATGAATGATTGTCCACGTGGTCTTACGCTGAAGGCGACACGGGTCCTTTTCATGCACTTGTTGATAGGCTGTGTCATAATAGTCGTGTCAATGGCTGTCATCCTCGAAGCTATATATGACGTTGTATGGATTCACATTGTTCATCACCATTTCTTGACCAATGTACGCATCCATTCAATCTCATTGTACCTTGACACTTGATGCAACATAATATGCGATCTCACTGTGACATTATGCTGCTGGATAATGACGCGTGTACTGTTACTTGAAGAGATGATCAAAGCACGTCGCAATGATTGCTGATAGAAAAGCTGCTTCTTACCCTTGTAGTATCACATTAGTCAACTGTTGAAACGAGTTTCTCGTCGTCAACAAGCTTCCCAAGGAGATCGAGTACGTCAACCTTTCTGCTTGTTCGTTGTGGAATTATGACAGGAGAGTGCTGTTGGTCCCTTGTAAGCTGTCATTGAAGAACTGTTGTGGAAAAAAGTAGCTGGGAGTGACATTGTTGAGATGTAGTTGAAACAGGTAGACGTGAAAGAGGAACACAAATTTGGACTGTGGCCCACTTTGAGCTTTTTACAACCCCTCCGCAGCAAATTTTCACTCCTGGTGATAGTCTCCATTGCCCTGACAACTATGCTATCCAAGCTTTTCATGAATCGCCTTTTATGCTCATTCTTGTATCCACTCTATTGCAAGTCTTTTGTACACGTGATTACAATGATTGATCATATAAAACAAGAGAACATGTGTTGCACTGGAGAGGATAACAAGGTTGCTTACGGTATCAAGGCCCAATGAATGTCATCCGATTCAATATACTTTAATGCTCTATCAGCTGTACATTTCTTATAGTAATGCAATAAACAGGATCCCAGTTTATCGTGAAGCAATCATTGCAGAGTAACATGTGGAATGCTCTTATCCCGGAGCAAGCTTTTGATCATGAGCGCACTGATGATGTATCTTTCATTTGAAGTCGCACACTACATTATTTCGATGACTGAACCACTATAAAAGTGTCTTGTTTATTGATGAAACAACATGATGGAGAAGGAATGGTTGTAAAGACATAGTATTGTGACACATGCATTGGAAAGAAAAGGGAAAAGGATGATCATCGATATATTCATTGACCAGTATGAATCACTTATATAAACTAGATCCCATTGACGTGCTTGTTCACTTTTAGAAAACACCTAGTTGTAACGCGTGTTGCATGGTCCTGCAGGTACATGAACATGAACTATGAATCGGGCCATGAATTATCTTTTGCAGCAGTAGCACGCTTGTGTGTGCACTCATTCTTGTCAGAGTATTCCAACCGAAATGCAGGAGCACGAAAGTGACATTGCTGAACGTATTGCAGCAGCAAGACGAGAAGCCGAAGCGCTCAAGGATCGAATCAAGCTACGTAAAGAAGCACTTGCAGATGCGACATGTAAGTGTCTAAAGCCAGTTTAAAAGAAAGAAACTCACTATGACTCTAGTGCAGGGAATGGCCAAGGAAGTAGTGGAAAGTCTACCACGATGCACCATCAAGACAAAACGTACACTACGTGGACACCTTGCCAAAGTCTATGCTGTTGGTTGGAGTAACGACAAACGCCATATTGTATCAGCAGCACAAGACGGCAAACTGATTATGTGGGATGCGTATTCTGGACACAAGACCAATGCAATCGTGTTACGATCTTCTTGGGTGATGGCATGTTCTTATTCTCCTTCCAGTGAACTTGTTGCTAGTGGTGGTCTTGACAACGTATGCTCCATCCATCATGCTCGTGATCGTGATGCTCGTCCTATTCGAGAATTGGCAGGACATACTGGATTTATCAGTTGCTGTCGTTTCATTGATGATCGTTTCCTTATTACTGCTTCTGGAGACAAGACTTTGAAACTCTATGATGTGGATGCTGGTGTATGTCTTGAAGACTACAAGGATCATTCCAGTGGTGTTATGAGGTAAAATAGTCATTGTTAGAAAAGACATCTTTATTTATTATCCTTCTTTAGTGTATCCATTCATCCAAACAACAATCAAATCATGGTCAGTGGATCTTGTGATGGTACTGCCAAGGCATGGGATCGACGTACGCCCAAAAGAAGTATTCAGACATTCGTTGGTCATGAAGGAGATATCAATGCAGTCCAATTCTTTCCTGGTGGAGATGCTTTTGCCACTGGTTCAGAAGATTCGACATGTATCTTATATGATATCAGAGCAGATGCACAAATGGCTTCTTTCCAAGATGATTCTATCAAGGATGGCATTACTTCAGTCGACTTTTCTATTTCAGGAAGATTGTTATTCAGTGGTGCCAATGACTATAATTGTCATGTTTGGGACATTCTCAAGAGCGAACGCATTGGTATATTGAATGGACATGAGAATAGAATATCGTGTTTGCAAGTGGCACCCGATGGCATGGCGTTATGTACCGGTAGTTGGGATGGTACAATGCGTATCTGGGCATGACCTACATATCCTCCTTCTTCCCCTTTATATTCCCTTCTTATTACTAGTTTTATGTTTTGCGAATACAATGTATTTTTATATATATGGCTTGAATACAATGGATCACTTGGAGTTACCAAGGAAACGAACAATCAATCTATCCTGCTGCTTTTTTACATTCTCCTTGGTGGCAACCAATGACAAAATCTCCTGAGCAGAGGATCGTCGTTGAAGTGTAGGATTAGGTGATAATGATGATGATGACGCTGATGCTGCTGCTGCTGCTGCAACACGACGAAAGGATGCAGCAAGAGGATCTTCAAAGTGGCGAATGTATCTGTATTCACGATTGACTCGATCCAACTCTTTTGTAAGTCTTTTCATGTTGGTGGGATGATCAAGATAGTTTTTGTCGTCTGCAAGAAAACATTGTCGTTGAAGCATCAGCTTTTGTTGTGTCCTACTCATAGGTTGTTGCTGTTGTTGTTGGGTATGACTGGGTGTCGTTAAAGAAGGTGGAGTGGATGGTGGTGATATAGCATGGACTGTAAAGGGTGTTACTTGTGTGGTACTTGTAGCTGTTGCTGCATAGCGCATATTAGGCTGACTCTGCATCGGACGTAGTCGATGGTGGGTATTCCGAAGGTCGGATGAAGGTGCATTGCATAGTCGATCGCTTTTCCCTGGTTCTGAACTAGGCAATTGAACAGCAAAAGTATTCATTGGAGAGACAAAGACACTCAAGAGAAAGGGGAACGGGGTAACAAAGAGAGGAGAGGATCAATCATGTGGTCAAGGTCATGTGTATCCTGTAAACAACATCCAACTTGCATAAATTAGACTAGGATTTTACTGATAAGTAAGCGTACTCTAACTGCTCTCCAAAACTTGCTCATCTGTCCAATAATAATATAGGCAATAGGACTTTTACGTTGGTATAGCATTATTAAGAGGATCAGTGCCATGGTCATATTCACCAATGCGTGCCTTAGTGCAGCCTATCATCATGCATGATTAACAACATTCATTCAACAGGCGCTTAAAATATTGACATGTTACCTTGGCCACCCATTTCCATCCTTCCCATATCTCGCTATTGGCATCATCATCATCATCATCTTGTTCCTTCTTCTTGGGTAATCGTGGTGCTTGATTTCGCTCTGCCAACTCTTGTCGTAATCCATCAATCCTTTCATTCAAGGCAATAATCTCAGCTTGTAGTGTATCCAAGGCTCGTTTGGTAGCTGGTCCCAAAGCAACAACAGATGAATATTGGTTGTCAGGCAAAAGTTGATTATTAGACGTATCAATAGGTAAACGTGTTGCTGTTGGTGTTGCTGTCATTGATGATGCTGCACTAGATCCATGATGGGGTGATCTTAATTGTTGATGCATCGTATTAGCTGACATCACTGGCGATGGTAATTGATAAAGACGTCCATTATCTTCATCCACACTTTTCCCATCATCAATCTTATATCTTGGTGCCCAAGGATTCACATGCGGATCAAATGGTTCTTCATCTATCATGGGTCTTCCTACTCGAGCAGCATCCATGGGTACTTTGGAAGAGGATGTAGAGGGTCGTCTAGTTGTTGGAGCTGTTCTTACTGATACTTGACCAGATTGTGTTGAAGCTACTGATGGTGGTCGACGTTGTTGTGCTTGTTTCAATCGATAAGACGTGGATGATCTTGAAAATGCTGGTGATACTGGTAGTAGTTGACCATTGGATGGTCTGGCTTGTGGATAGGATGTCTGTACTACTTTCTGATCACGTTGTATCTCCAACAAGTAATCTCGTTCCTCGGCATCTGTGGAAGCAACACTGGATTCTTTATATACAATCGATTAGTACAATAAAAGATATATTCTCTCTCATCCAACTTGCCATCATCATCTTCACTTTCATTATCAGCTGAAGGTTGCATTGTTGTGAATGCTTGAATGATCTGATGTGCCTGAACTTTGCTAGCAGGTTTCTTGAATGCCTAAATGGGATTCAAGTTAGTAGCTTGAAAGGATGATTGATTGCCTAAATTACCTCTACTGCAACTCGTAACAAGGCTTCCACATAGCGATGTTTGGCTTCTAGAGACGTTAATCCATCAAGCTTGCTCCAGGCGTCCCTTGAAAAGTGTATATAAGTCTTTCTTCATATCATGCACATATCCAAGGTAGGTACCATTTGGCTCGCCCTACAACGTCGAATATACCAGGTCGTTGGGTATTGACATTGCCACTGACTGCTTGCTTATACAATGCATAGAGCTATTCGTGAATGGTGTTAGATGCTATTGTCCCTGCTTGATGGTCACTTTATACCTCCAACTTTTGATCCTTGGTCGGTTGAAAGCTCGAAGATGGCGAAAGGTGCTGTACGATATATAACGCCTTGTGGAAACGCTTGTTGACAAACCGATCAGAGTAATGTGGTGGAACAGTCGACATTGGGAACGAGAGACGTCTTTAAAATATCCCGTAGTTGAAGAGCTTCACCTTTATCCATCACGTGTCAAACGAGGCATTTGTCTTTTCTAATCTGTACCACCTACGCATTTGGCTGGGTTAAGTACCCCAATTCTCCTTTCTGTTCATTCTTGAATCACTTGAATAAAAGCACTTTTGTCTTTGGATACACATTCTTTGCAATACATCATTGTTTACTTTTGAAAGCAGTTGGAAGCTACATGTTCACTGGATGATACTCTGATCCCCCTTTTTTCACTAAAGTCAAATATGTTGAACAACAATATGCACATGTCACTCACGTGGTGCAGTTTATGCATTGTCTTTACTGGTCTACAGAATATTTAAACCTATACATGCCCCCCCTGTCAAGAAACTATCACTACTGGCAAACTTTCTCTTGGATGTTTTCAATCATACTTGATTTCCCTTTTCCTGACAAAGAACTAGTGTATCGATTGATCAAGTGCACAATCAAATGTAGAGGAGATAGGGGTGATGTAACAGAGACCACTTCAAGGCTTTGACATTTATATCTAGAATAGATATCAACATTTCTTTATTGGAATAGAGACAACAAATACTCTTGAATACATATCATGCATTAATACAATCAATTGACTGTTTTGATCAGACTGCTTGTTACTAAACACCTTGAGATCCATTGTACACTTATATCATTGACGTCCAGCTCTAAGTGCAGCTAGACGCTTCTTGATCGCTTCCAGCAAGCTCTTGCTAACAGGAGGAATTCGTCCACCTCTTCGTCCACCTCTTCGTCCACCTCTACGTCCACCTCTACGAATGCGTCTAGCAACAAGTTTACTAGTACCAGCACCACTTTGATCATCACGAGGAGCAACTTGACTAATAGCAGAAGCAGCTTGACTAACACCAGATCCATCTCGAGCAGCAAGTCCACCTTGAACAATATCGTTACTACCAGGTCCAACTTGAGGAGCACCAGAAGCAACTGCCACTACAGAGGCAATTGCAATGCTAGCAGCGAAAAGTGTGGCAAAGAAACGCATCTTGAATCGCGTTGATTACTTTTTGATCGTAAAAGTGGAGTGTCGTTATCATGGCTGTCAAGATCCTCAGCTTTATATACCTTTTTTGCTTCTCCTTTCAATATGCATGGCTTACTTTTCTCTTGCCAACCCCTTCAAGGAGTTGCACTGCTGCGTCACTTTTACACAAATGCATTGGTTGGCACTGTAGCATGCTTCATGCCATATGCTGTATATCTAGATGCATACATGCATCTGTCACAAAAACAATCTTCACTGGCTTTTTCCTTGCTCATAAGGTGTTTAACTTGGTATTTTCTCGCGATGAATACAACCAATGCTACAAATGTATCACTGCCAGCTTTATTTCACAATGTATACAACACGTTGCACTTGTCAAGAGGACTAACCTTAAAACCCCTTTCCAGTAAGAAAGTTGCTTCTTATGCATATGTATGTTTACTCTTTTGACGAATAACTGTGTGCAGCAATGCAATAGCATGCATTAGGAGGCCAGCAAACGCTTTTGCATCAATGCCCAACCTTGACTGACATCAGATTTAGGCTATAGCTGTCAGTCATCAGCAAAATCAAAATCATAAGGGAACCATATAGTGGCTCCACCAGGGATGAATGACTTGTGTTTGGAAGACTGGATATGCAAAGATAGCGATCATAGTGGATACAGGTGTAAGCTCCAGTAAGCATTATGCAATGCATTGACGCCGAATAACGCCATTTGTTTCTTTCTTCTCTGATCAAAACTCATGCATAACTTTCTAAAGCCTAGGTACATACCATCTTGGACATCCACGAACTGAGCCCAAGTCACCGTGTTCTTCATTATCATCAAGAATCACAATGTCAATGTAACATTATCATTTGGTCACAACGTGTATTGCTTTCACAGCTACCAAAGATGATCAGCATGCATACATACACTCTTGAAAGCTGATGATCTTTTACTCCTTCTTTTACGCCATATGATCTTCAGCATGCATCAACTTCGCTAACGTATTATCAAACACCTGTATCATTCCGTTGATGCAGCAAATCCTATCAAGATTCAAGTTTTCCTTCTGAAGCGATGCCATGTCACCCTTTTCCTCATACACAAGTCCAATCCACTTGACATCTTGATTGAATGCAACATTCATAACATATCATTGGTTCATGTAATCAGCAAAAGGAGTGTAAAGGTATGATGAGTACTAGCTGATTGAATGTGTGATTGTATCCACACCCTGCATAATGCTCCAGTGGTATTCCTTGCTTCCTTCGTGTCGTGCTGTGTTCTTTGCTTTATCCTTCAATTGAGCATTTGATCTGTTTGACATATTGTCTGCTCATCCACTTGATTTCTTTTCCAGCATCCTCCAAACTGGCACTATCCCATCACCAATGGATGACCATGTCCCAAAAACACATTCAGAATGGATAACGATTGCCAGTTTGCAGAAAATGTATTGATATGTATTGAATGCTCTTCTACTTTCTCTCTTCCTATGATATGGATCTTAATCTTTTTTTGATCAATAAACGCCTTCTCTTAACTTACCACCATGATGATATGGTATCCAAAGTTGGTCTTGACCTAGATTGAATGTGTTATAAAGGGGCACATACATATAGATGCATCAAACTTACAGGAGGATCGGTAAAGATTGGCTTGTCTACATGTAAGATTAGCTACGTAGCTTCTTGTACTTTTTGTACCTTGTATCTTACCGCAAGTGCTTGGCTGCAATGCAAATGCTACATGATGAAGATGATGACATCAAGATCAGATTGAAACCAACTGTCAAAGGATCATTCGTACCTGCATCCTGAAATGGGCCTACCATGGATCCACGTGCCATCCAACCAAGCGAACCTAGCCAATGGACAGTGTTATTGACTCTATATCATTCCTTGTTCAAAAAAGTACCTCCTGCTTTGGCTTTATCCTCGCTATACAATTCGGCAACCTATGACAATCCTTGTCAGTTTCTGATGACACATGCCCCATATATTCAAGTACCTTGTCAAATCTCATATTCTCTTCCTTGAGTTTGGCCATAGCTTCCATCACCTTTTCGACATATCAATACAACATAAGAATAGATATTATACTTTGCTTTACCTTGCCGTGCTTTTCACAAAGAATATGACGGACCTATTGGGTAGACGAGTTGTTGTCAATAGCTAGAGCGGTAAGTTATGTTTGCCAGTTTACCTTGATGCTGTTGGCTGGTTTCAACTTGCCACCCTTTTTGCCATCGTCACCTAACGAGAGTCAATATTGGGCGTCAATGTTACAATGGACTTGCCTACCTGAAGCTTTCGCTTTTTGTCCAGCAGCCTGTTTTCCTTTTGCCATGACGGGAGAATCGTGTTTAAGAGACGCGAGTTGTCGGACTTGCAATTACGCACACAGGACATTCACGTTAGCTTTGTCATCTCAGCAATCCAATAAAAAGCACTTACCACCTATTTCATCGTGAGGACACTATCTACCCGAAAGTAAGATGGTCCCCACTGATTTAGCCCTCAGCCGAAAGCTGCTTCAATTCCTCGATCGCTGTCCCGACCTCATTGAGAACAACTTGAGCTTCAACGGACTCGCCGGTGCCGGCTATTACCGCCCTACCTAAGACAGAGGCAAAACGGCAATGTATATGTGATATGGACCTACAACAATCATGTCAATAATAGAATAACATTGATCATAGGATGCTTGATTGACTTACCATGAAAGGTACCAATGAAAAGAATATCCACAAGGCTCTCCGCAGCACATGAAAGAGGGTCTACAAGCTTCTGACCAAGCTCTACCCAACATACAATCAGTGGAGCATCTTCGAACCCTGTGTTGTCAGCCCATATTGAGATGGTCAGCTCAACATGAGCAAAAGAATAGCTAGATAGGAAAGAGTTAAAGCCTTTGTAACATATTCCCATCAAATAAAAACACTTCCCTTCAGCGCTACATAGCTTGTGAGATGAATCCACCTTGATGAACATGTTGTCCAGCCTTCTTCAATGCTAGCAAGAGTAACATTTTCAGTCAACAACATCAAAGAAGAATAAGGAATGCTTACCTTGTCTTGATCAAATGATATAACACGCCAACGATTACGCCAAGGTATCAGAACCAGAACCAGACTTGCCAGTGATTGCTGTTGCAGCAGTACTTGGATGCACAAACGTATACATGATAGCACCTTGCACGAAGAAGAATGTAGCTTGACATTGGAAAGACTAGTGTGTGTGCGTGTGTATGTGTGAAAAAGTGATAGCGAAGAAGAAAAGATAATACAAGTATGTTCAGCAGGTTTACGTTTTTTTATGCGTGAGGGAATCATCTCTTATTTTCGATCATGGAGGATGGGAATATCGGATTTCTTGCCTTGTATGTATGCAAACAATGTTTCACTTGTAATGACGATGGAATGATCTATGAGCAGCTCCCTATCTTTTGCTAGACCTATGCATGAACAACATGGCAGATATGATAGAGGAAGGTGTGTAAACAATGTTTCACTTGTAATGACGATGAAATGATCTATGAGCAGCTCCCTATCTTTTGCTCTAGAGCTATGCATGAACAACATGGCAGATATGATAGAGGAAGGTGTGTAAACAATGTTTCACTCGTGAAGGTGATGGAATGATCTATGAGCAGCTCCCTATCTTTTGCTAGACCTATGCATGAACAACATCCCACTCTTGATTATGGGGCGTGTAAACAATGAATCACTCGTAATGACGATGGAATGATCTATGAGCAGCTCCCTATCTTTTGCTAGACCTATGCATGAACAACATGGCAGATATGATAGAGGAAGGTGTGTAAACAATGTTTCACTTGTAATGACGATGAAATGATCTATGAGCAGCTCCCTATCTTTTGCTCTAGAGCTATGCATGAACAACATGGCAGATATGATAGAGGAAGGTGTGTAAACAATGTTTCACTTGTAATGACGATGAAATGATCTATGAGCATTCACCTATCGTTTGCTCTAAACCTATGCATGAACAACATGCCACATGTGATTAAGGAGGTGTGAATATCGGACCTCTTGCCTTGTATGAATACAATGCCTCACTCGTATGCATGATTGAATGATTTACGTTTCAATTCACGCTCACATACACTTATCATCCTCGTGACATATGGCAAGGTGGCAGCTAATCAATGTGATGAGCGGTATATGAGAAGGAAATTTGCTCTATTGTATACTTTCTCCTTTAGATCAAAACAAAGATATCAGCTAGCATGCGTTTCTGAGCTAGGTTATGCTGACATGACTGTTGACAACAGCAGAATGATTTCAAACACGTTGATGTTCAATATGTAAAAGAAACAGCGTATAAGGGACTGAAAAGGAGCAAAACACAGACAGGCACATTACCCGATCGGTGCTTCAAGTGAATTTTCTGGGTGTGGAAGCCAAACGGATTGTCGGGGACACACACTGGGTCAAGAAGAACGGAAATCATCCAATCACGTGATAGAGCAGCACAGTATCCAGGGTATGTACGAGAAAGTTTTATTATAAGCTAAATCTCTAATTCAGCCATTGATTGATCAATATGTTTCAGCTTTAAAAAGACATCACAACCATAGCCATTCATGGATACAAGAGTGAAGGATCCACCAAAATATCGAGCATACATTCTAGCTAATGGTAATCCGAATCTAATAAAGCACCATCAGTATAACCAGATCACCATGGTTACGAGACAACTTACCCCAAGCCAGCCAGTGGCCCACCAATACCACTTTGAAGTGCCATTTCTGAAATGCCAGTAAAGATATTGTTGGGATCATGATCATCGGATGCTTTTGCCACTGTTGTATAAGAATATTCAAAGACGCGATTCAGATCATTCTCAGCGACTCCACCACCTTGATCCCTGATCCGTATACCAATCTCTTCTTTTCCATGACTGATGGTGATTTGAATAGGCGGTAAAGGTGTATCATCATCATGGACAGCACGTTTCCTTTTTGCATGTTCAATGGTGGCACGTTGAGCATTCTTGATGAGTTCTGTCAGGATATATTCAAGGTGAACTGGGACATAGGTAAAAGTAGCATCGACATGACCATCTATGATCGTTTCTGGATGCATGCCATAGTTGAATTCACATAATTCTGCCACAAACTCTGAACATGATTTGGCAAGTTTGGCTGGATTCAGTTTGGTGTCAATGATGCCAATGTAATTGTTGTCTGCTTGCTGCTTTGCAACGAGTGCAATCATTTGTTCGGCGATCAATCGAATCCCAATACGTGCATGAATCATGTCATCCAGAAAAGCTGCTACATCATCACGATGCATGTACTGTTTACATTCCAAGAAACCTATCCATACACGCGTTAGCTTGAATGGATCAAGTGGGGGTACTGTATTTTACCTCGTGCAAGTGTAGGGATATTATCAGCATGACGATCCACAAGGTCTTTCAACTTTTCGGAATACTCGATATCATCATCTCCATAGTGTGTATAAGGCTCCAGACTCTCAAATGACTCGTAGTATAACTTGTATATCTCTTTGATGTAGGGATTGGTGCCAACAATAAAAGGTAGCGTCTGGAAGGCACGTACTCTTCTTGCTAGTCGTACTGGCAGTTCCATACGAGCATACTGTGCACAAGCATGTAGACTTTCTTTGTTCAAAGGTGGTTGTCCAAAACGAACAAGCTGGCTCAACGTCACTGGTTTGATGGGTCGATTGGCGTACTAGTTTAGAACATGAGCATTGACACAACCCTGGAATAAAGCAACTCTTATTACCGTTATCACTTTGTCATCGTAAAAGGCGTGTGATGCTGGTTTCTCGTATGCTTTGCTAGTGAAGCGCCTTGCAATGAAAAGGATGGAGCGACTTTGTCGTGTGTAGTGCAACATAAGGGGAAACAAGGCGTGGGAAATGTGATCAAAGATCGCTTATCTTTTATCTGACTCACTGCTGGCAATATTTTATGTATATATACAAGATGATGATGCGTCTTTCTATGCTTCTTTTTTTATACAGTAAAATGACAAGGGATTAGGAATTATGACTCGTTGCAAGGTCGGCATAACCATTGGATGATAGCCAAGAAAAGGAGATCACTAATAGGCTCGTACAGATGACATCAATCAATGCAGTACTACAAATCCCAGCATCATTAGATATCACTTGATCTACTCTATGGATATATATCACTTACAGATAAGGGAGTACATAGTTGTCAGGATCATATCCACGTTTCCAACATGCCAGTGTCATGGATTTGCCCATCTTGAGTGCAAGAAAAGTCTATTCTCTGTGTTAACAAGAAGTTTGACGACCGACCCCATTACATGTACTCACTGATATCATGGATACAATAAAATATGACAATGCAAACATGGCTGTGAAATCAAGATGACCCAAATTCAGTATCCAAATAAGCAAAAGGAAAAGTGCCTGCATAGGAACATTCATTGCCAGTAACGTTTGCTCGACCAATTTGTAGTTTTCTTGTGTTCCTGCATGTAAACATGTGCTTATTCTTGATGCGTAAATGGATCCCAAGTTGCCTGCTAGACCTATTCAAGACATACCTGTTACATTCTGTCATCCAGTGTCATCATCCACTTACCACATAGAATGGGAGTCAACATGGCCAATCCTTTGTATTGCTCAACGTAGCGTTCTAATACAAGACCAGCAAAACTGGAGATAAACATGGCACTGATAATAGGAGACCAGCCGGAATACAATAAGTCCTTGACTGTAGTATTCTTCCAGACAGCTCGACCAAAGCATGGTATTGACATGATCATTAGCATGAAAAGGGATAGACTAAGATATGAATCTGAAACATATGTTAAAAAAAGAGAATATTCAATTGGATCAAGGACATTTACCCATATTGGCCAGTAAAGCTTGTGCACAACCTGCCAGAATACCAAGTGTTACCACATCACCCAAGGAAGATGCCATGGGACATGCAATGTTGTCTATACAAATGATTGAGTCATGGTTTCCTTTTGGGTCTTGTTATGTTTTACCAGGATCAATGCGGAACTTGCGACTGAGAATGATCAAAAAGCACATAAAGACGCCAAGAACAAAACTTGAAATAGCTGCTGATATCATTGAGCTTGTAATGATAAGAATACTTTCAGAGACAGTGGCAGGTTCTTGTGGATATTCAAGGATACCAAGGATAAATGAAAATAAACCAGCAATGGATCCTGCAATTAAGGCTTGGACTTGAATCAGTGCAAGATTGCCCCATACAAGAGGACTACGTGTTCCTGGTCGATCCAGTTCACCCATATTGGCCTAGATAGACAATGTTATTTGGTATTATATATAAAATCACTTTTGACTTACTGAAGTTGACACACGAGCAGCTAGATTCATTTCCAGATTGCCCTTGAGATTGAGTAACACAGGAACAAGGATAAATAATTCCGATACTTGCTCAAAGACTTGCCAATGCTAAATGGACCCCATTTGAGCTACAAGGATGGATACAACAGACAATGCAGTTCCTACCTGAAATATATCCATCATCCAACCTGCAGCGACAAGACCAATGACTGACATGAGTAATGAAGGAAGTGCCTAATTCATTTCCCTGTCAAACGATCTCGTTGATAGTAAATTTTTGTACTGGTGTTACCTCGGCAGCCAAGCGAGTTGCACTATTGATATCAGATGAAGGTGTAACAGTATTGGTGGTATTGGAAGGTATAGGTGCTCGAAAGTGGATAAAAGAGGACGAAGAAGCACTACGACTATGTCGTCTTGTCGATCGATCGTGCTGATGATGGTGCTCTAGGTCGCCATTGGGTTCCAAGGAAGCAAGCTCGATCGTGTCGACAGTGGTTGATGAAGGCGGCATGACAAGGAACGAGTATTACAAGACTTTATCGTATTGAAATAGAATAGACAGTAGTAGTAGTAGTAAAGTGAAAGATGAAAGAACAAGGAATAAAAGACTCGACACCGACACACACAGATACAAATGGTCGATCTCTTGTGCAACATGCATCCGCTTATTATGGATCTAGTCTTGGCTCCGATGTAAAACTAGCAGTTGCCCAATGTTCTGGATGATGATCTTGCTACTGGGTCATTCTGTATCTCTATCCGAGTCATGCTTTTCAAAGTAAGTATCAAAGCTTGTTGTTATGTGAGCATTTAAAAGTAGACGTGATCATTGTCCTTTTTGGGATGTTTAATCCCAGGTTTAGATAAATATACCTGTCACCCGGCATACAGCTAAATGGCTATGGCTGACTATGAGCCCCATGTGGCTGGCAATGCCCAATCAAGAAGATTGGCATGATCTAGTAGCTAAATGCCATCTTAAGCCTGGTATTATTACTGTCCCACGCCAACACACTGATGACATGTCGTACGAAGCCTATACATGACTGTTGCACAAAGAATGCATCTTTTTAACATCATTGCCTTGGCTGCGGATTGATTCTTTCTTTATTCTTTGAACAAGATGGAGGAGGGTCTTTGCTGCTTTTTATCAGTTCCTATCTCATCCACACTACGCAAACGTCTCAATGGATCCCAGTACAATCTCCATGATGCAATATTCTTTGTAGAAGAATCTGTTGGTGATCGAGAAGAACATATGGCATCCATCAAGTACAATGACGCCTTTTATGCTGTATGCGATCAGGAAACAATCAAGAATAACACAGTTCTTTTTGTCGACCGTGAAACAGGAGATACCTTCAAGTGTACAACACAATCGGCTGCTCTAGTCGCAGTCAATCTCGCATTGTACAATGTCGGCTTTGAAGAGTACCAAGACACAGCAAATGACAACCAAAGCGTAGTTGACTTTCCAGAAGAGTACTTTTAATAAAGCATGGGCATGTTCATGTGATTTTACAGTCGTCATGGATACCACTTTATACTGGCGGACATTGTCTGCTGCATGCATTGTTGACATTCTTGGAGTGATTGCATAAATCATGTCATTGTTCCTCTGCTTTAGATATCCCTTTTGTACCAAATCTCTTTAGGCAATAAAGCATCTTTCAGTGATCTCATAGTCGAGCTCTTGTCCTTTGTCTGTTCTCATTCTGACCATAATACTCTGTTCTTGCACTGTTATCCCGATCAGTAAGGATCTTCCGCTCATTGCTGAAAGCATCCAGCACACATGAACGCTCATTTCTGATCCCGCTTTTTACATCAACTACCAAACAACCAGGTGTAAACACCAATGAACATTAGAGTCATGGATCATGTATAAGATACATGCAACGTTTCCAACAGCAGTTTATATAAAGCTTCTATTGCCAACTTCACATGTCATAATGGTATCAACACTATCTACAACCTTGCCACTCTTCAATAAAAGCCAAAGATCAATCCTTCTTTTCTGCAGAGGTGATATGCTCATAAACGTGATCCACATGTCGTAGTTGCAATGCCTTGATATCTTCATAGACTATTCTTCAAGTATTAGACCAATACCTTGTTCCTGTTACCAGGGATGGATCGATTACCTTGATCAATGAGTTCTTGTTCTTGATTGGGATCAGCTTGCAGCCATACAGTTTCCAAAAAGTTCAATAAAGCTGCAGACACGAGAGCACCTTCCTCTGCTGATAGACTATCGATATAATGCAAATCCACCTGGAATGGGTTGCGTGGACAAGGTTTCTTCATGACAAGCACCAACACTTCCAATACCATCTTCCATAAAGCAACATCTACATTGGCTATTAGAATCACACCCGTGTGGATCATGATCAGTTTCTACCTTGTCGACGCCAATCATCTGTTGTTGTGAGTGTCAATGGATCATCTGAACGAGCAATGTTCTCTTGGTCTGGGTACGATCGACACTATTCGCCCATGGTCAATACTACGTGTGACAATTACAAGTCAACTACTTGCATAAACATAAGGACATTTGTATCTTGCATATCCAGTAAACAGCAATACAGTACAAGTGGGATACTTCTATGTTTCAGTTAACACGTGATCTGGTTGTAGTAGTTGATCATGTACCTTTTTGAACTGGTCGTCTCGAGGATCGAATAACATTTCCTTGTTGGCAGGTGTACATAAAAGAAACTCTTCTCGGCCGCGCATAAAGACGTTAAAGTGCTTGAAGCCCTGGTCATGGTCAACATTGTCATTCGCCATTGGTTTCTTTATAAACGTACTCTTAAACTGGCAAAAGCACGACACTCTTGCAAGTAGTGTGATAAGCGAGCCGTGTCTCGTTTCAAATCTCTCTGGATCATATAGAGTGTAAAAAGAGAGTGAATAAAGAATATCAATGCAATCTTACTCGTGGGTCGGGTCCCAGCATGAAAAGAGGAGAAAGGAAGAGAAAGAGAGAAAAGGCTGTGGGATTATCGGCGTTTATTACACATCGCATGACATTGTAACACAAGTAGCATCATCATCATCAAGCAGTGCATCGATTACTTATTAAAAAGCTAACAGCTGACGGGTTGAAACAAAAAGGATATCCAAGAACAGGTATAAGTAAAGGTGATTCACTTCAATGAAGCAAAGGCGATATCCACACGTTCCTTGAGTTTCTTCTTATCATACATCAAGTGTGCCAATTCATACAAGTCAATGCTGTCCAAGAGCTTGATCGTCACCTTGGGTGCTTGCTTGGTTCCCGTTGCCTATAACAAGCATCCATGTCAATGCAAGTCTCTTTCTCATCCTTTGAATAACATACCTTGACAAGTGGGAAGAGTCGATCACCCAATTGCTGTTTCTTTTCATGGATAGGTTTTCCTTCGAGTGATTGTAATATCTCATCCACATTCACTTGATCATTATTGTTGTTATTACTGCTGCTGCTGTTGGTAGATGTCTTGTTGGTGGTGGGTGTAGATGGTGAAACAGGTGTCTTTGGTTGTTCAGGAGGAGGTGCAACAATCGGTATTGCTTTTGACATGCGTACTGGAGCTGTAGGTCTGGACATGGCAGGTCTAACAAAAATCATCCATAAGATTTCTTTTGTGCCATACTACAATACACTTTACTTACACGCTCTGCTCTGGTTTATCCACTTGAACATTGGGTTGTGTATTCTCCTGCTGTTGTTCTTCTTGCTCATGCTCTTCTTCTTCATCGTTGAATGTATCCAAAGCGATCAATGCCAGCTCGATCTTCTCTCGTAAAAAGTCTTGATTGAATAAGCAAAGTGAACGCTCTTTTCGTTTGAGAGTCAAAAGCATATCCACAATATCATTGACAGTCTGTGAATAGTCTCCGCATCGCATGACAGCATCAGCCAATCTTAATCGTTGCATGGAAGCACTGCTTTCTGTCATTACAGAGCTGACTGATTCAAGGGATCCTCTACGTCTCAGTGTTGGACGACCATTACTAGGCTCAATGGGCTGTTGATGATGATGTTGTTGTTGTTGATGTGGATAAGGTCGAGGTTGAATGTTGGCACCTGAAGCCAAAGATGCAAGGGAGGGTCCATTACTGCTGGCACCTGACATGGGAGAGCTTGAAAATGGTGGAGATAGACGCAAAAAGGGTTGTGCTAGACTTGAATCAGCTGCAGAAAGCTAGATAGACATCTCAGTGTGAATACATGCATCATCCACATGATAAATGCTTGCTTTTACCTTTCGGTGTACTGAATGGGGTGGTGATGGACGTTTTGGCTTCATGTTGATTGCAATCTGATCCACATTATCTATTCCAAGACCATTCATTGGTGTTGGCCCTGAAAATATGAATCAATGAATCATGCATTGTATACATAGCAACACTAAAACTTACTGTTGGTCCTTGCAGATTGTGCATTCATATCATATGCATGAGCAGTAAAAGCCATGTTGGGATCAAAAGTGGAAGCGGAAGCAGGTGCATGATAGTCTGGCATAGGACGTGATACTGGAACAGCAACGGATGGGGTTCGAATACCACCAGAAGAAGAGAAATTGCTTGCAGATGCCATACCAGCTACTCTAGTCTGTCCTTGCTTTTCTTGACGTGGTTTCTTGGGCTCATGGTAAGCAACAATCAGTGGCTTCATTCCATTGGGTGGTACTTTGCCATTCATTTCTTGTAAAGCAGCAGCAGCTTCTTCAGCCTTGTCATAGCTCACAAATCCATATCCCTTTGATTGTCCTGTTGCTGGATTGCTCATCACTCTGGCTGATACGATCCTTCCAAACTTTTTGAATAGCTGAAACAAGGCGTCATTGTTGATATGGGGTTCCAAATTCTTGATATACAAATTCATGTAATCCACATAACCAGACTCGGTCTTGCTTGATCCTGAAGCTTGTGGACTTGGTGACTAATACATAGAGATGAATCACTCTGTATATACTTGTTAGAATGCTTGACATATACCTGCTTTTGTGATTGTGCTGGCAATGGTGAAAACTGAACAATGACACTACCAAGGAAAGAATGAGCTATCAAGTGAACATGATGAAGAAATACTTACAGTTGGTTATCACCCACTAATCGACCATTCTATATCCATCATGTTAGATATATCGCTTTTTTTTTCCTTTTCACAAGTACTTACAAGAACGTTTTGTGCTTCATTAGAATCATCTTGGGAAAAGTACTGTACAAATGCTGCTCCTTGAAATGCTTTGCCATTGACAATCAACTTGCATAAACTGAGTGGTCCAAATCCTCGGAATAGATCATACAACCCATCATTGTCAATAGTCAAAGGAAGATTCTTGACTTCTAAAATGGGACCTTTGGGTTCTGGATCATATGCGTCGTCAAGATGAAATTGCAGCTTGCCGCCATTGTTTTCAAATCCAAATCCATTGTAAAGTGAATAGACACGATCGGCTATGATACAATTGAATGAATACATCCATCTCTCCTTGCTACTACTCCTCGTATATTACCTATATCTGCATTGGCGAATCGTAAATAGCCACTATCTCCATCTTCATGAATCACAACTCTAATGAACAACTGTCAGTATTCAAGTGATCCCTACCCCTCGGTTATCATGCTAGCTTGTCTCCTCTTGTAGCCCCGTTTATCCCCATCCATAACGCTGGATAGATATCACACTTACTCCGTGGGATCATAAGCTTGTAAAAGACTGCCAAGTGTCTCTTCAGTGATAGTCCCTCCCAACCCAGAGAAACGTAACGTGCTCGAAACCAAAGTGTCAAGTGATGAGTTACTGGAAGGAATCTGCAACAAGGACTCTCGACGGATGCTGTTGGGACGCATAGATGACCTGTTGCTTTTTGGCAATCGAACAATCGGCCGATAATAGGAAGTTCCAGTCATGATGCAAGCCAATAGATAAATAGAGTAGTAGTAGTAGTGCTCGTCCTTGGTTGTAGAATAAAAAGGAGCTCTTCTATCAATGGGTGTTAGGTAGACCATGCCATGTCGAATGGGTGTGTGTTCAATACTGACCAGGTGTGTTCAAGTGAAAGAGAAAGTGTATGTACACCACCAGATAGCACTAAAAAAGAAAGGGAGAGCGGGAAGACACTTTGAAGCACTTGCCCCGGTGGATATGTCATGTGCATTCATGATACAAGCCACAGCCAACATGATGATTCTCTTTACAGAATTATATCATTTAATACCTCACTTGTATTCATGGCTCGTATTCAAGAATAGAAGCTAGGAGTAAGTCTTGCTTTTGCGTTCCTGGATGAATGTTTCTCTTGTTCAACTTTGATTGGTCTTGTTTCCCCTTTTTCAAGCATGGTGAAACATGAGCTCGCGTGCTTCGGGATCCACATTGTGTTGTCAGGAGACACTTTTTCAACCAACTCAGTCATTTAATGACGTGTATAAAGGAAGATCCTTACAGTTAAAGAAACTTGACCTGTGCTAGTTGACTTTTTTGTGCATTGCCTTTTTGTTTATTGTGTTCTTCATCCAGTTGCATGACCATGATGATGATTGCGCCATAGCTGCCATTGTCCTTGCATGAATAAAGAATCTTGATCTCTCTTGTCACTGCTCATCATTGCATATGTAGCTTGCCAAAAGTGTCTTTTGGTCACCGATTGCCAGCTCGGACTTGCAGAATGAGATTAAAGTCAGTCAAATTTGGGTATTATCAAGAAAGGAAGGTTGAAAAGGGAGTACTTGCCATTGTAAGTGATGAATGACATCCTCCAATAGCAAACTAGTCATCGAAAGAGATGTGAGCATTACCATGTGTTTAATTGAATACTTTTTGGGCATTTTGACTTGGGCATATATAGGGATACAGCCAATCAACAACCGGTGCAAATCAACTTGAAGGATGAGGACAATAGATAAGAAGTTTGACCCACGAGACTGGATCTTGCTGCCTTCAATACAAAGGGATGAAGCATTGCTTGTCGTTGTGTCATTGTGAAAGGAAGGCTAAAAAGGGAGTATCTTTTACTTGAATTGATG
Source organism: Lichtheimia ramosa (assembly GCA_008728235.1). NCBI lineage: Eukaryota > Fungi > Mucoromycota > Mucoromycetes > Mucorales > Lichtheimiaceae > Lichtheimia > Lichtheimia ramosa. The sequence goes on from CP031823.1 coordinate 57,615, forward strand.
TTATATAATGAATGATATTCTCCAAGAGCATACTGGCCATTAGAACAACTACTACGAGCATAATGTGAACACTATGAGCAATGCTTATAGCCATGCATGTAATTAAAGAGCATGTGGACACTTGAGCATCGACACATATCTTGAAGGGATGGGAACAATACTTCTCATTTGCATAGTTAAGACAAGCTCCAGATTAACATAAAGGATGAGTACAAGGGATGTTGTATCGTATAGTCTACCCTACTTGACTCTTGGAACCATGTGTGTTGTGTAATTAAGACATGTTTATCACTCATACAACACATGCTGCTGCAAGGAAATGTTATAGTCCAACTGATAAGCATATCCTTAGAGGATTGGAAACAATGATAAGCATTCTTATGTATAGAAGCATGTGACATGACATAGACAACATGAAAGACAAGTTATGTACTAACTAGAAAGCCAAAACAGGTTTATTCTTTGCAGAACTATTACTACAGGCCACAAGATAATCCAAGCATGAGATCGGGGGCTCGTGTGTCGAATCCCGGTTCCGCTGACAGCTGTATAAGATGACTGTACACATGATCCCCTTCTTTAGCAACAGACAATGGTATAGTTTGTAGGAAAATGGTGATGACAGCTTTTTATTCGAGATAGGTGATTATCTAACACTAGAATGGGAGACGATTTAGCTTGAACTGTATCGATTGGATCGAATGTACTACTTGCATAAACGATAGCCATCCCTTGATAACACATTCATTGATCGAACAGCAGAGAGACAATGCACCTGATCACTACTAGCAATACTTACAAAAGTGCCATCCCACATATGTCATATCAAAACTACACTGGTGAATCAATGCTTGTATGAAAGAGAATAAAAGTGGTGTTGACATACATCCCTTCTTACTATTTCACGCTGCTACTCTGAAACAGCTACCTTCTTGTGCTCCCAATGGGCAATCCAGGCTCGCATGCGTCATATACGTATGTGCCATGGGCTAATGTACAAGATGGTGGAGTGTCCCAAACAACTGACTCTTTGCTGCTATGGGGGATCCTGATATTCTTGCTTTTATCTTTTTCTTCGCCGTAAAAGGATGCCTTACAATCAGTGTTCTCTTTTGGTCGTAAGGATATATCAACGACGTTGGTGTAGAGTATGAAGAAGGAAGGGATGTGTATGTGTCACAAGGACCTGCAATGAAATCCGCTTGACTCATCATTCAGCAGGAATTATCCGAGCGTACAAATGACATCAGCCACGTTAATAGTCCTTTTAGTGCCAATTGATACTATTAAGGTAAGAACACATAAGCTGAGCTACATCAACTGATCTAAGGAAATATTTGGATTTGATCCTTTCAAGCACTTGAGTCATTGCCAAGCATGCAAAGATGCATAACAACACGGGACACTCTACTCCAGGATCAACTTTATCAGTTTCGGCGCCTCTTCCTTTGCATGTCGGCATGGTTAAACTTGGATCCGATTTCCGAATGGTGGTCTGTGATGTTTATATATTACACTCTTTGTTACCACGGTTCTTCCCGTATCAGAGTGAAAACATTCCTTTTCTACTTTTTACACCATCATGGATCAAGTACTCCACTTTTACAACACTTATGTGATCCCTTACTTGACAACACATAAGCGAGAATCACGTATCTCTATTTCAGCAGCCATTGGTCTTTTGACTCTTTATTGGACCTATGATAAAGTGTTTAGACCACCTCGTCAAATCCGTGGCATTCCTCAAGCACCCTTCTTTGGCATTTTAAAAGCCATGTTCACTAGCAAGCCTATTGATGATCTTGCCAGAATCACATTGCCTATTGCTACCCAAAGTCCCAGTGGATTATACACGGTAGATATGATATCATATGAATACCATGTCCCACATATTGATATATCCTTCTCTAGCGATTTGATCAGAATGGATGGAATGTGCGTATCACACGACCAGAAGCTGCCAAGAAGTTCCTACTCAAGACAGGTATAGAAGAATACCATGATATGTCATGAAGAAGAAAGAGCTCATGATGGTTTGTGTTAGATCTATTTGTGAAGAGCTCTGCATCAAAAGCGCGGAAAGGGACATTGGGTGGCCGATTCATTTTCAATGCCGGCAATATTCTCACATTGAATGGCTCAGAATGGAAGACACATCGAAAGGTAAGATGACAACATTGTAAGTAATAGAATGATGGCTCATTTTGTATTCCATCAGATTGCCAATCCAGCATTTCATCGCTCCATGCCTATTGAACTATTTGGCAAGCTCACCAAAAAGATGATCTATGTGATGGATCAGGCCAAAGGTCCCATCGAGTTTCACAACATGACTTCTCGTATCACATTGGATGCTATTGGATTGGCTGGATTCGGTAAGTTGCATAATTTCTCGCTGTTCCAATAACTCACTCACACACGCGACAAGGTTTTGATTTCAATGCGATTGGTGACGAGAACAGTGAATGGACCAAGATGTATGCAGACTTTACATCGGCTCAAAGAAACCCTGTTTTCTTCTTGTTGCCATGGTTGGATCAAGATCCTTTGTTACACTTGTTCCCAAAACGTCGTAGAGCACATCAAGATCTTACCAAGTTTTTGAACAAGATGGATGAAATCATCATTCACAAACGCAAAGTGCTAGAAGAATCCAATCACAGCAATCAACAACACATGGATGATCATGACAAGGATCTATTGACACTCATGTTGGAAGCTCAAAGACAGGATGGAGAAGTTGTCTTGACAAATGAGGAGCTCAAGGTAGATTGGAATTCAGAAAATTAGACATCACGATGGCTCATATGTGTTATATAGAGCAATTTATGTATATTCTTCCTTGCTGGTCATGATACAACTGCAAATGCTTTGAACATGGCCATTTATCACATGGCTATGAACCAGGTATGTCCATACACTGAACATTGTTATCACTGTTTGACTGACATGTATTACAGGATGTTCAAAAGAAAGCAAGAGAAGAAGCACTTCGTGTGCTAGGAGATAAACCAGAGGACGTGATGCCTGATTCGGAACAAGTGAAATCACTGCCATACATTGACATGGTCATCAAAGAGGTAAAAAAATTTCCTTGGTTGAAAGAAAACATGGCGTACTTACATACAATAGACTTTGCGTATCAATCCACCTGCATCAGCCATCTTTAATCGAACACCAGTGGAAGATACTGACCTTGATGGCGTATTTATTCCAAAGGGTCAAAGTGTCGGTCTTGATATATACAATTTGCATCACAACCCAACAGTGTGGAAAGATCCTGAAGTCTTTGATCCTGAAAGATTCACTCCTGGTGGCGAATATGATCAGCTCTCTACTACTGGTATGCCTTGGCTTCCCTTTAGCTCTGGTAGTCGTATCTGTATAGGCATGAATTTCAGTATGGATGAGCAGCGTGTCATTTTATCCATGCTTTGTAAGTATTTCAATCAAGTTTATAGACAAAAGTCATCTCATGTATGCATTGTAGTGCGCAAATTTGAATGGGATCTACCACAAGACTCTCCTCACAGAAAGAAATTGATCCTTGAAGGATTGGGTATTGCCAAGGCACCCAATATGTATGTCCAATTCAATCGACGATACTAGCCTAGTTCTACATCTTGACCCATGTATACCTCTCTTTCATATGACAATAAAACTTTTGATATAAGAGCTTTAGCTTGTCGACTTGTAACTAAAAAGTGTCATTTATCATTTGCGTCATTGCTTAGAGCAGGTATACAGCTTAAATTTGCAAACATGAATGAGCAAGGCAGCATTAGCCGTGTGTGCCATAGGCGAGACGCCATCACCATAGTATCATCCACCATCCATCGAAATCTCCCAACACGTAATAAAGCATCCATTCTACTGTAACGTGCCATTGTTTTAGCACTATCTTGTATTGATAGCAAAGCACAAACTAAACTAGGTGGTAATGGGGGAAAGGAAATGTGCAAGTCGATAAAAGTGACCCAAGTAAAAGTGAACCTTGTTTTATCTCGGGAGTATCAAGAATACTTGCTAATGGTTTACTCTGCGTCGACATGTAGACTCCACGACCAGCATCTCTCTCATCGCAAAGTCCTGTTTGAAACGACGGTGAAAAGAAACAATTGGGCTAGCGCAGTCTGTCTCCGTGGGAAAAATAGGCAAATAAGAAGACGTTCCTTGTTTCCTGCTAATCCACCTTTTTTCTCTCTTTCCAACATGAGCAATAACGACCAGGTAAAGTGGATATAGTCAATGACAACACCCTATTTATCTTGTGATCGATAGAAACCTATCCTCTATGGCTATTTTCGATCCGGTACCTCTTGGCGTACGCGTACCATCCTTGCATGGAAAGGCATTGAATATGAGAACCGGTCTGTTGACTTGGCTCAACTAAAGAATGTAAGTCAATAGACACAAACTCAATGTCATGATGCTCATGCCATGGATATTAGAATGAAGAGGATTATATCAAAGTGAATCCAAGTCGACGCGTACCTACTTTTATCACGTCGGATGGACGTACACTGACACAATCCATGGCTATTCTCGAGTATATTGAAGAAACACATCCAGGTAGGTGATACAAGCTTACAAGATATACCTTTTATTCAATTCATTTGATATAGAAAGACCACTTTATCCCAAGGATCCCTTTCAACGTGCACAGGTAAAATAAGCCATTTCACGCACGTACCCAAAAGCTGATGACACATTCAAGGTCCGAGAACTATGCAATGAAGTAGCATGTGACATCCATCCTGTTCAAAACAATAGTGTTCAAGCCTATGTTGCTGGTAAAGATATGACCAAACGTGAAGAATGGGCTCGTCATTTTATTGCACGTGGATTTGAAGGCATTGAAAAGCGATTGGAAAAAGAAGCTGGCAAGTTTGCTTATGGTGATGAAATTACAATGGCGGATATTGTCCTTGTTCCTCAATACTACAATGCCTTGCGTTTCAAGCTTGACATGTCCCCTTTTCCCACCATTGAACGTGTATGCAAGAATGCCATGAATGTACCAGAATTTATTCAAAGTAGTCCCCAACAACAACCTGATTGTCCCCCAGAATTCAAGTAAACGAGTCATCATATTGAATGCATGCAAAATGAAAATGTGTGTGTGTGTGTGTGTTATATACGTGTAATAGGGGATGATTACATGACATGACCTTCTGTACGTTGTTGTAAATCTTCAAGGTTGCCACTAGCAGCAGTCATCATTGGCCATTGATCTGAACCAATCATCAATTCTGACATCATGGCAGCATCAGCAGCACCACTGGTAGGTGGATCAAGCATCATCATTGTACTGGTAGTATCCATAGGCGTGCTCATTTCTGATTGTGAAAAGCTGACTGATGTATAATCGGGTGTAGTCCCATCCACGCTCATCATAGTATTATCATTGGCTTCATTGTATGGAATATAGGGTGTAGTAGGTTGCTCCTGATAATGTACTTGTTGCATTGATCCTTGTTGTGCTCCTATGGATGGTTCACCAGGGATCGAAATCGTATGTCTTCGATGATGTTGTTGTTGTTGCTGCTGTGTCATTGTTGTTGTCATAGAAGAAAAGGGTGATGTTTGCATTGAAGTAGGTGGTTGTTGTTGTTGTGGTAAAGGTGGCGGAGCAGGTGGTGGTTGTGTATGACGATTGCGTGGTGGCAAATATTGTTGTTGTTGCTGATGACGTTGTGCATAATAAGAAGGCATCATGGCTGTCATGGATGACTGTCGTCTTAATTGTCGAGTCATACGAGGTTGTTGATGATGCTGATACATCTTGTTCATTGGATATCCATCACCTGGAGATGGTGGTGTTGTTGGGATATCAGAAAATGATGGTGGTGTGCCTGGATATACAAAGTCAGGTGGCAATGGTGATGAACGTGCATGTGCAGGTGGAAAGTTGCCAGTGTTGATAGGCTTGTTCATGTGTGCTCTTCGCATGGAACGTAAATCTTCTTGAGAATAGGACATTGGATGGCTAAGACGTGATTTGCGTGGTGGTACATATGGATGTGGGTTGCCATTGTTGTTCATGAAAGATGATGCTTGATAAGGATGTGCATGTTGTTGCTGTTGTTGTTGTTGTTGAATGTGGGGTAATGGTTGTTGATGATGGTTGTAAATAGGCATGTTGATACCACTTTGCATCATAAGTGAAGCAAATCGTGCAGGATCTGCAATGGCAGCACTTGAATTGAATAATGATGCATGATCCATCATGTATGGCATTTGACCTGCTCCAAGTAATTGCTGTGATTGTGATTGTGTATGACTCCAAGGACTTGAACCCATATGCATCATGGGTGTTCCAGTATTGGTTGTAGTAGCAGTACTTGTATTGATTGAAGGCATACCAGCCATTGTATGACGACGATTCTTTGGCAACATGTATGTCTGTTGTTGTTGACGAGCTGCTACTCCCATGGTGGATGAAAGTGTTGGTGATGATGATGATGTGGAGGAGACATCGGATAAAGCTCGATCATTACCAGTCATGTGTTGTTGTGATGGTGCAGAAGATGGCAACATGGTTGTTTCTGGAGACATGGATGCAATGCTCATGTTATTGTTGCCAGTACTACTAATATACCATTAGTATCACATGTTTCTTACATCTTCCGCCAGCCTGTTTCATACCTTTGCATCATATCGGCCTCCTTGATTTGTGCATGGAATTCCATTGCTGGTGATTCATTAGCGAGACGATTCAATAGTTGAATTGTTTTGGCATGTTGTTGTTTGGCTGTTTCTGCCATAGTCTTATCTGAACTGGACATCAAATCACGGTGTACAGTGGCTGCCATTGTAATAAAGTGGATTGTTTGTTGTACTCCTCGTGTTGGATAACTAAACACTTCAATGGGATGTGTTTCGAGCATCGTGTCTACAATGGTCGTGATATTGGAAGCTGAACTGGCACATAAAAGTTCGTGTTGATAGGGTTCTAATTCCATGTCACAATCAGGCAAAGGGTGCAGCACATAATGTCGATGGAGTAGAATCATGCAGAAATGAAATGTCATGTGAAGGAATCCTGCAAATGGATTGCTGATGGCTTGCTTATCGGCAGGATAACTGGGTGATCCTTGTGTAGGTGAATATCCAAGTGATGCTGGTAATTCATGTACAAAGTTCTCAAGATGGGTGTGTAATAAAAACAATCGACCATGCTCTTCAATGATTTGAATCTGGGTACGTTGATCACCTTGAGCACTTTGTCTTGCTGCCACACGTCGAATCAATGCAAAAATATCAGACAAGATGCGAACCAGTTGAATCATCAAGTTGTTGTTGGTGACGACTTCTTCCAATAAGGGTCCTTCTTCACTTGTAGCCAAAGGATATTCTGTGATACAATCCATATTGTTGAAACATGGTTCACGTCCTTGTTCAATACTAGAATAGATTAGACATGTTAGTAAAAGAGGATGATCCCTTTACTTTTTTATGCCAAGAGCTTCTTCTGCAGCCCTGCGTCAATGATACTTACCTCATCATGAGATCATAGGTGAACACCATCCAAAATGTACGTTTCTTTGATTCATGGTGTTGAGCATCTTCACCACTATGCGGAGATCCTTCAAGTTTGGACATGCCGAGATCGTTACACATCTTGATAGCCATTCCAAGGTAAATACCAGGTCGATGAAAGAATCCAAGTCGACGATAGTATTCTTGATACTTGGTCAACAACAAAAGTGCTTGGATAGTGGATAATCGTGGTGCATCTGAATATTCATCAATCTTTGCAAATGCTCGTTGATAAAAGATAAATCCAGGAGCAATCACACCAGGTGTGGGATGGTGGTTGTGTTCACTTGTCCAACGTGATGCAACGGCACACATGGCGTACAACAATAATGGCGAAGGTGGATCATTCTTGTTCCCCATTTGTTTGTGAAAGAGAGGATTGTGAAGCATAGGGACGTATTTGTGCAACTGTGAAAAGTACGTCTTGATAAGAGACATTGGGACATCTTGGGGCAATCCTGCTGGTGTTGTTGTATTGCTGGTTGTTGATTCATTGTCAGTATCCATGGCGTTATCCAGTTGATGCATTTTCTTGTTGGGTGATGTTTGTCGACTTTGACTACGTCTCCCAGATGAACTGGTATCATGACTGGTATAGTTGCTGGTATCAAAATCGCCACGTCCACCCACTTGAAGACGATCAATACGTGCTGGCTTGTCGTTCACATACATGGCTTGTCCAATCTCATTGATACTGAACTTGTCGACTTGTGTTGCAACTTTCACATCTTCATCTTCTAATGTATCCTATATTAGCAAGTGATCCAACAAGAACATGACATGCCATTTTACCTTGTTTGATAGTGGGTGAATTCCTTCCATCTTCATTGATACTACTCGAAGGTGATGTTGATCCAGCTCCTCCTGCTGATGTTGATTTGAGTGATAAAGCTTCATCCAAAATACGTCTAGCAGGACCATCAATGGTACGAAGTGCCTTTTCAATCAACTGGAGACGTGCTTCAAGTAATTCAATGTACTGCTTGGGAGGACCACGCTTAGGAGGAAGTTTGGCAAAGACACATTCAATCTCTGATTTGCGACATTTGGCACACGGTTGTACACCATCACATTTGACCTAGATAAAAGTCAATGATCCCTTGTATCATTCATCTCCCTCTATATCAAATACCTTGCGTTTTCTACATTCATCACATGCTCGCATACTCTTATTACGACGATTCTGTGGTGTTCCAGTAACCGAGTTGTTATTGTTGTTGGTGGTAGTGGTAGTTGTTGTTGTTGTTCCTCTAGTAGACCTGGTGTTCTTTTTTGTCGGCTCGGAAGACATGTGTGTTGACGATTCCGGGGAACTGTGTTGATGTTGCTCCGATAAAGAGTCCATCGTCGTGAGAAAGCAAGTGGAGGAGGTGGGTAAATGGGGGGGTATAATATATATACAATCAAGAGGGGAAATGAGAAAGGCTCTTTTTTTGGGAGCGTGGAATAAGAACAGGTATCACTCGAAAAGAAAAACAAGGAGAAAGAAACACTCCGGGTGGCAAAAAAGTAAAAGGGGAAAAAGTTATACGAGGGGTAACAGTGACAAAGTGGAAAAGAGAAAAGTTGGGTGTGTGTAAAGTGTGTGTGTGCAGGAAGAAACACCAAAGATCAGGGCTGAGTTATTGACTTTTTGCAGTTTGAAACTGAATGCGTATGTGAATGATGTGCCTTGTACATTGTCCTGCCTTGTTTTGCTAAAACATATCCTTAACTTTTACGCACTGTTGTGCTTCTTCCCAAAAAAGTAAAAGGGATGACCTTGTTTGAGAAAATTCACTTTATTGTCGATCGTTCCTTTACAGATGATACTAACTAGACTATTGTTGTGGAGATACACTTGACTTTATTGAAGATCTCTTCGTGCTGCTAAGCTAGCTCTTCTTGGATAATGACTCGTCTCTGCACCTGTACTTTGAACAATCACTCGAGAAATGTCTGTCATGGATATAACACCTATTGGTCTTCCCATATCATCCGATACCCAAACACGATGTGCTCTTGTAGCAAGCATCTTTGCAATAGTGAATCCCAAAGTGGTATCCAATCTCACATCAAACACTGGCAATCGATCCTATTATCATCATGAGTCACTTGTATCCTTCTAGTAGTACTTTATGTACCTGGCCATCTTCAATGCCTTGTTCAGTGCGAACCATGCTAACAAATTGGAAACAGGTAATCCACAAGAGACTCTTTTTGAAGCCTTTCATCACATGCTATAGGACACATTAGTGATATGCGTGGAAAAATGTACTAATTCACATGGACTAATGCATGTCGATTTCCCTCCCATTTTTATACTCTATTTACCTTGATATCCGTCATGCTAATGTTCCCCAAAGCAACACCATTTGCCCCAGTGATCACTACCGATGATACTCCATATTGACCTATGCGTCATGAGTGAACATGATAACAACACGATCCTTTGCCTAACACTTACTCATAATAGAAAGTGCATCCAATACACGTGCGTCTGCATTTGCACTGATAACATCTGTTTCGCCTAATCCTAAATGACGTAGCTTTGAAAGGAATGAGACATAATGTCCCACGCAGTGGCGCGCGCGCCAAAATGCTTACTGTTTGTCCCAAAAGCTTCTCGATAGTCGGGAATTGTTTGCGATTGTTGTACAAATACTCAATGACTGTGGATTGCGACAAGATACCCTAATGTTGAACGCATTGTCAGCTGTTGTGTCCCACCCCAACCGAAATTCCCTTTTCAGACAAAGCAATCCATCCATTTCCCACCACATTTACCTTGACTTGTCCAGATGGTTCCAATACACACACTATTGCATCGGAACAGTCAATAAAAAGCAGAACGAACATGCTTTTCGTTGCTATCATACCTCGATGTGTACCGCATGCAAATTCCTCAGTGGCTGATAATAAGGTGGATTCGGGAAGAATGGAATAGAAAGGATTCTTTCGTGACAAGTCTAAGATCATGATTCGAGTGAGCTTCCACATCCACCTACTACTTTTTTTCTCTCTCTCTCTCTCTTACCACTAGCCAATCTTACTGGTACTTGTTGTCCTTCAACAGCACGTCGAATAAGATCTGTTACTTCAGTCAAGTCATCATCACCAGAAGGTTCTTGCATATGTGGTGGCATTTGATCCATCAACACCAACAAGATATAGGCAATCACATCACCATAGTCAAACATGCCAACGTATTCTGTCACTTTGCCATTGTGATTGTTTCGACTGTCGTATACAGGTGCAGAGGAAATGTTGTTCTTGATCAAGACCTTGCATGCTTCTTCCACTGGTAAAGAGCCATCACTATATCTATCTATCAGTTTTGTCCTCTTCCACACTACAAGTTGCCATACATTGTAATGACTTGCTGTTGCTTCATGAGTTGGCCAGCAGGGATCATACACCAATCGTGGGGTTGGCTCGAAATGCCTTCGCGATGCGCCATTGTAAAAGTTGTGATAAAAGAAAAAGGAAAAAGAGAAAACCGTGTGATATAAAGTTGTCTACGCGCCGCTACACGCGCCCTTTCAATATTTAAAGCGGCATGAATGTTCCATTCTCTTCCACCATGCTCATCATCTACTACTACCACTTTATTGATGTATTTCGAACAACATGCTTGACTCTTTTAACAATGGATGGTTGTCGACGCACCATTTTGGCTGCATTGTCAAATACTATTTTATCTGATATGGATTGGAAGACTCGACTTTTCAAAGATCGATGACTACTACAAATAGACCCTTGTATTAAAGCTTCCATTCCCGACGATCATTATCATGCACGTGCTCTAGCTCTTACCGTGTATTTGTTATCATGTCAGATGGTGAAAGTGCTGTGTTATAGGATATAGCATCAGGTGTTGCTTTTCTATGCTGCTGATGTCGACTATGATGATTGTTGCCTTCTTTATAAGATGTACATGAAGATGATGATGAGGATGATGAGGAAGAAGAATAAGAGGAATAAGCGGATGGTCTTCTATCCTTGGGTGTTGTGGATTCTTTGCTTGAAGTAAGATCAATATATGGTTCTGGTCCAAGCAATCGAATGGATGTTGGTGGAGCCAAGGTATCAGTACTAGCACCATAACCTTGTAAAATGGGTCGAGATGATGGTGATGAAGGTTGGTGATGGCTTTTGGTATTGATAGTGGATCTACGTTGAGGATTGGGACGACTTGGATAGGATACATGGGTTAAAGACAATGATCGTTGTGGTAATGATGTTGCTGCTGTTTCACGTCGCTTTGATGTTACAATATCTTCATGACCTGGTGATGATGGAGTGGTTGGGATGACAATTTTCGGTATGGATGGTTCGTTGTCTGCCAAAAGGATCATTGTTAAACAAGAAAAGATGCAAAGGACAATACTATCTTACCTAAATGCTTGCGGGATGAACCAGGGGATGGTGGTGATGCTTGGCTTGAAAGCTTTCTTGCTCGTACAATGAAATCCACTACATCTACAAGATGAAGTTGGCCATTCTGGCTCTTTTTTGCTAGTGCTGTAGAAGAACACCACATCTTTAGTCATTGCTATCATCATTGATACACTAAATACACACCATATTCAACACTGTTGGTTTTCAACGTGTTGTCTTTAGGGGATGATGGTGATGACGGTTTCATGTCATCGATACGTAAGATCGAATTCACTCGCAAAAGCATATTCTTGGTGATAAAGGTGTAAAGAAGAATATATCAGAAGGAACGGCATTGTTAAAATCCCTATTGCTTATATATACCATCAAACGTATATACAATAGTGAAGCAACTACATATCAAGACAAGCGTGAAACAACAAACAACATGATAACAGCACCAGCTGAAAGCCAATCCACCATGTGGTAGTATCTGATACAAATGTGGGGGGGATTGGATATCAGCTGACACATGAAAGGAAAACATAAATGTCCCTTTAGAAGCTTCTTTTCTTCCTTTGCTTTCCTATCACTTCCGATCGTCGTAAATCACTATTGCACATGCAGGGGTTATTGTTGGTAGGGATAGATATCACTCTACTTTAGAAGATTCTTCACAACGGCTTCCAGCTGATGCTTGGCACTTTCTTCGTCTATACTACATCTAGTCCTCAAGCGGAGTTTGTGTCTGCATAAGTCTTGTCACAGTAGACGATCCTGCTCTAAAAAGAGACACCAAATAGCACTAGAATCATTAGCAGTATGACTATATTACTTGAGATCATAATAGATTCAGGAGATATATAGTCAGGATATGTGTTTCCAGCGCCAATGATGATATCAAGTTTATATATTTGAATAGACAGTGTGAAAGAATATACAAAGTGGCATCTATTGCTAGTAATAGAGGAGGACTTTTACTATGCTGGTAAAAGGAGTCTTCAGTGATAACTGTATAGGCGTCATGATGTAAAGGTATGATGGGGATCTGCGTGTAACAAGTCCACTACTGTCGGCATAATGTCCAAAGTGGCGGTGTGTCAGAAAACAACACGTTCTTCTTCCTCCTTCATATGACAAGACCCGCTCAATCTCGACTCGTCAGTACTTTAAGCTCTTGGTTTCTCATTCGTTTATAAGGTGAATAGCAGTACTGATTCTGGAGCGTAGCAGCAAGCAATCTCTGACCAGTATTCCTTTATCCAGCAAAAGGGACAACTACGATTCCTCCATGACCTGAACAACGTTGAAACACACACCAAGTAAGTCCAAACACTGTCTCGATTCCACTGCTCAAGCTGACTTGTTGGATAGTAGCAAGTGTGTAGGCAAGTTTCTCCTTTATGGAAGCTCGAGTTTCTTAGACTGATATCCAAAAGCAAGGTACTTGTTGACGTGGCTACTTTGATATGTAAGGATGGTTTGCTTTTAGTTTACATTGGATATACTGATAGATGGAAATCATTGAATGATGTTCATGAAGGCTATCTCACAGAAGAAAGGTGTACATGTGACATGAACAGACGTCAAACTCGACTCTAGTCAAGGCACATCTATCGTGACATGAAGGAATGGCTGACGAAAGGTAAAGTAGGATCTAGATGGGATGTTGGAGCAGTCTATTTATCAAAAGACATTGAATTGTAGGGTGAACATGACTGTGGATCCCTTTTTTTGCAAATATTGGTATTGGGAGCGACAATGGTAAGATGGATGATATTGGATCTTGGACAAGTTTACTCAATACATGTTTTGGAGCATAGGCTACATATCGCTATGGATTACTTGTTGGGATCGTTGGTATCAGGACATGGTTGGCATAAGGTAAAGCAGATAAGATTGGGTGCTGATCCGGTTTACTCATCATGAAGTATTGCATAGAGGCAGAAGAAACATTTCTTGGGATGACTGGCATCAGCGACAGCATTGTACAATCCAAGGTGGTTCTTGTTGGATGATTATGAAGGATGGATCAATAAGGTCTTTACAAGAACACATGATCGAACTGAGGAATGTATATTCAACAAGAGATGCAGGAGAGACACAAGTACAATTGGATGTTGCAAAGGATCGAGCAATGAGCAAGGTATATGCAAAGATATTGGATCAAATTCATCACATTGTGCACAAGCAGTGTTGGCAAGCAACAACCATGTGGTATAATCTGGTTTACAAGGATTGGACCTTCCAGGAACTCTTGTGAAGCAAGTATGGTGATATCCCTGTATCTCTGTCAAGAAAAGCTGTTGGATGAAAAGCATGTTGGAGACTTGCCATCAACAAGAATTCTTCCATGTGCTGACGATGACATGGTATCGATATTCAGGTCCAAACATTGAAAGGTATAGTGTTCATGACAACATTGCTCATACAAGAGTACTAATGTATAAATATAGGAGACATGACCAAGAAGGATCTGAAATGACTATATTTGCCTGATTATCACCAATACGCTCACACTGTCTCTGGAAAGGATGACCATGTTCCATTACAAGAGCTACGCACCCAACCAACTAGTTTTACCACAAATCACTAAAGATACAATGCCATTCACAATAAACTATGTTCCCATCATTACCTACTCTGGATATTGTTACACTACACTGTACTCACACCACTACCATCCTACCTTGTGTACCGAAAAGAAAACGTGGATTTGGAACAATAAACTGCTTATAACAACCTATTTGTACAGCTACAGCATGTCCATGTTGCACATTGCAGTGTATTGAGCGATAGCAGTCTTCACATTCACTAGCTCCTTGTCCTATGTATACCAAAAGTACAAAGAGTCAATGTATCATTGAGGCGTTGACATGTGTATATTGTGGCGTTGACCATTTCGCAATGATGATGGCTTGCCTACAAAAAGAATGCTTGTTTAGGAAGTATGATCCTCGGTGAATTGCCATATAAGATGATTTGACCTATTATCCGCCGCTATCTTGTGTATGTGAAAAAGTAAAGCCAACGACCATCATGGTTCTTTTGTGGATTGAGACGGAATAGCCAATTCCCCGCATCGTTTTTGTCTCAATAAGGTGGTACGAGTATATATCGATGAGAGTTTTTTGGGCGGAATCCTTCCTTACCATACACGAGAGAGCTTCAACAATTATCCATCATCCATTCTGCACAGGTAATATTTGTCTTCGCGTGGATGGCTTGTTACCATGTATATTTCATGTCTTTAACAGCACATAGTAGTGATATGCCACCATGTTGTAGCATTCAATATTTCATCGTGAGAATGATGGGAAGCGGGAGCATTGGTTTCAATGGGATGATGACTGTTTTAGATCCGATGCATATTAGTTTACATGCCACAGTTCATTAATAGACAGCACATGATGTGTGTATTCTTGCTAGTAATGAAGGGATTCCATGACTGTTGACGAGCTGACATCATATTTCTAATGAGACATCTTGTATCATGTGTTTGATCGTGCAAACACATCAACATTCTTGACAAGCGTATATGCAATCATTACTATTCTTCAAGTGGACGATCTTTGTATTATTCTTATTGGACGACATTGCATTATGCTCAACATGGCACTAGACCAATTGTGCTCTAACGAATGTTACATAAGAACTTGCCCACTCAGAATAGAATAAAAGCTATCAAGGAGACTCCCGACTTTTCTTGTGTTAGGATGAATACGCAAATAGCAAGGCCCACGAACCGCGCTCTCGGACCTATGTGCAACAGGTTAGCTAAGCGCTCTACCGCGGGTAGTAGAGATGTACAAGAAAAGTAAAAAGTCGTCATGATTGTCTTAAAGAAAGTCTTAATGTCAGTTGCATTGATGACCATGTTTTGATGGATGATAGTAATACATGATACTATATGAATAGATAGAAGCAAAACAAAGCAAAAGGTAAAGATATTCAAGATAAAGTGTAGAATTAAGGGTCAATGGCAACCCTCGGGTTTAGTCATAATGGAAGGTAGTACAAAAGGGAAATGGGGAGGTCAACATCCTCATTGGTTGCAGGTTCTTTCTCTCTTTTGTGCCTCTCTTTTTTTCCCATCTTGCTTTGTTCACTCTTCTTACTCTTTCTTTTACTTGAAAGGATTGATGACCATGAAAAATGTTGAAGCTCTCTCAGTTACAGATTCATCTGGACGTCAAGTCAGTTTGCTGAATAATGAATCAGCTCCCCCTGATCACTTGGAGAAAAGAACAACGCCGACAACACCTTCTGCTCCCCCTCCTCCTTCTCTTCCTCCACACGTCGTGCAACACAATGTTACAAGCCTTTCACCACCCAATGCCAATACCCATCAGCCTGTAATGTATAACCAGACACCCAACACGACGCAATGGACGTCGTATCGTCAACAACGATCAGCAACAGCAGCAAGTTCAAGTAACGACAGCAATTCAAGTCGACGTAAATATCACTGCACTGAACCTGGCTGTAACAAAAGCTTTACTACAAGGTATGTTTGTGTCTCTTGTGTATCATTGTATATGCTTACAAGGGTGTCCATAGTGGACATTTGGCACGACATAATCGTATTCATACTGGAGAAAAGAACTTTCCATGCCTATTCCCAGGATGTCAATCTCGATTCTCTCGTCAAGACAATATGATGCAACACTATCGTACGCACATGTCACCCAAATCACGAAGATCACATAAAAGAAACAATGCTGGTGGGATGGCAACCAATACCATGGAGGATGATACTGCCAATCGACCACGTCCTAGATTACATGCACATCATCGTATCCGATCCGATCCTTTTGGTGTAGAAAGACCTTTAACCATTGATCAACATCTCAACAATTATCGACTTTCACGTCTTTCTTCACCACCTGTTTCACCAGATCAGCCCATGGATCATTCACCATCATCACCTT
Organism: Lichtheimia ramosa; assembly: GCA_008728235.1. Classification (NCBI taxonomy): domain Eukaryota; kingdom Fungi; phylum Mucoromycota; class Mucoromycetes; order Mucorales; family Lichtheimiaceae; genus Lichtheimia; species Lichtheimia ramosa. Next base: position 74,447 of record CP031823.1, read on the forward strand.
CATATCCTGCAGGAGCTGCTGCAGGTCAGCAACAACAACAACATGATTTATCGGCATTATCAGCATCATTGCAGCAACAATCCTTGTCAGATCACCATTCACACTTGCCAAATACAACTTTACATCCGCTGTCATCATCACAACAACAACCATCCATAGCTCACATGGATACTGCCACGTTTTATCAACATCGACCTTTGACATTCTCATTGGAGGAAGCTACCAATACAAATCAGGTACCTGCTCCTACTACACTTCTTGGACCATCGATTAATGAACAACCTATGGGAATGGCAATGCGACATGAACAACAAAGAGATAGGACTTCGAGACAAGATCAACAGCATCAAAAGAATTCATCATCATCATCAACATCATCATCATCGGATGGTTTATTGCAATTAGCCCATGTCGTGAGCACCTTTGGATAGATATGTTACACAATGGTCAACGCCATGTCTTTTTCTTCATCGTAGTGTACATTATACATATATCTTTTTCATTCCTTGTTACAATGAACATTCTCTTCATTTATACCCTTAGTTTATATACATATTTAGCCTTGAATACATTTTGAATGAACATCTACTTTGAATAGGGGTCCTTTTGGGTGGATGACTCAGCCTGCATTTTAGTTGTCATATGATACATGCCTATTTTTATCCTATCCGCACTACTACGCCTTGTCTTGTTGCTGCGGATCGTGTAGCTCATTGAAACAAGAATATGTATTAGTACACGTAACACGATAATAGACTTGTCCTGAATCATTATGGCATACGTTATGCAGAACATGAGATGTCCGATCTTCGGCTTGGTGCATGCCGTTCCGAGAATATCACTTGACAGCTTGTTAAGATTGGTATCACTTTTGCATGGATCAATTCTAGACGCTCAAGTCAATCTAGTACATATCATCTTGTCATTGAAAGTAGTAGTAGTATTACATGTTTAATTATAAAAAGAATCCAACAACTCCTTCTAGCAGATAATGTCGATTGATTGATAGTTATACATCGTCATAGTCTATATATGGATACATGCATGTGGATGCTTAAAATGTCGTTCTCTCGTCATGTGGAGCAAAGATAAAGACTCTTGTAGGCTACATATTCAGCAACAACACAGGTCTTCACAACAGCAAACGAGACACATGCCTGCTAATCTGATCAAGTCATTGTATTAGAATATCAATCAAGTACTCAATTCTTATCATCTATGACTTACAATCCAATACAACATCCTTCGGGATGATCCAAGCAGCCTGGCTGTGTTTGTGGATATCCGTATACAGTGGGTGGTGCCGCTGGTGGAGGTGGATAATAAGGCGTTGCGCCCATGACTGGTTGTGTACTCATCATTGAAGGCACTAGAATACCAGGCATTAGTCAAAGGTATATATATGCATGTAAAATCCATCCATGTCTTCTTACTGGAAGAATAAGGCATTCCTGGTCCTGGGTAATAAGGAGCTATGCCTGATGCAGGTGTGAGCATGTTTGGTGGTAAAACGCCTATTTGTTGTGCTGCATAAGCAGGATGAATTGGTGATATAGTGGCCATGGTCTACATGGATGAATGAGTTGATGTTTATAATTCATGCACACATACACATTGCTTACCAACTAGTAGAACGTGGGATGATATTGAAAGAAGGAAAGAAAGACAAAGGCTTGTTTTTTCTTTGTTACGACTTACATTCTCAAATGACGCTTTGTTTTGATTCTTGTATATCCTCTCTCTTGATCTTCTCTAAGGTCTCGTGGTGGTACCAAAGTAGGTAATTCATTGTAGTAGTATGTCTTGTGCCGCGCTTAATCTCCAATAGACCGACACGGGACTACTTGTTTACTCAGCACCATCATGATTCCCTTTTTTCCCGATTCACATGGAATGTGTTGTTGATCATGAAGAATGATGATGATGGATGATCTGATATTGTTCATTTGCATTGGCATCTTTTTAAAAAGATGGGATAGACTGATGATGATGGCGGAAAGAAAGCAGGGATCAATCACAATGACACAAGTTGGATCGGAGTACATTTGATCTTGGATTTGGCAAGATACAAGAACACACCACGCCCAAGATCTTTATCTCTCTTTCTCTCTATCATTTTATACGCGATGGATACTGTTTATAACTTTGGTGCTGGTCCAGCCAAGATGTAAGTCTTTATTATGAACGAGAGGAAAGGTATATCTTTACTTATGTGGAAAATAGTCCAGAGGAAGTGCTTGCCAAAGCACAAAAGGAGCTGCTCAACTACAACAACACTGGCATGTCTGTCATGGAGTTGTCGCATCGTTCCAAGCCATTTGCCGAGATCCTTGAACGTACCAAGTCCAATTTGCGTCAGTTGATGGGTATTCCAGACAACTACGAGATCTTGTTTATGCAAGGTGGTGCCACGACCCAGTTTTCGGCGTTGGTGTACAACTTGCTAGCTGTCAAGCAACAAGCATTACGTGCACAAGGCAAATCTGTTGACAATATCACAGTCGACTATTTTGTCACTGGAGCATGGTCCAACAAGGCTGTTCAAGAAGCAGAACGATTGGCGCCTCATGTGGGATTGAAGCACGTGAATCGTGTTGTGGATGCAAAGAAGCAAACGGGTTATTTTGGCAGTATTCCTTCTGAGCAACACTATTCTCCAGATCCAAGCAACACTGCCTATGTTTATTACTGTGACAATGAGACAATTCATGGTGTCGAGTTTCAAGAGCCACCTCAAGTACCAGAAGGTGTCCCATTGGTAGCAGACATGAGCAGCAACTTTTTGAGTCGTCCTGTGGATGTATCCAAATACGGTGTCATTTATGGTGGTGCACAAAAGAATCTCGGTCCTGCAGGTGTTACTTTGGTCATCATTCGCAAGGATCTCATTCCAGCAAGTCTTAATGATCCTCCTATGCGTCCTCTTATGCTGGATTATCGTACATTGGCTGATAACGACTCTCTTTACAATACGCCTCCTACTTTTGCTATTTATATGGTCAGTCTCACTCTTGAATGGATTCTTCAACATGGTGGTCTTGAAGGAATGCAAAAGCGCAACAAAACCAAGGCTGACAAGTTGTATGAAGCCATTGATTCCTTGTCACTCTTCAAGAGCCCTGTGGATAAGCAATGTCGAAGCCGTATGAATGTCGTGTTTACTATGGAGAGTCCAGAACTTGAAAAGGAATTCTTAAAGGGTGCTGAGGAGCGCAACATGGTTCAACTTAAAGGACATCGTTCTACTGGTAAGTCAATCTTGGATGATATGGATCAAACGGGATGCTCATTGATATCTTTTAGGTGGTATTCGCTCATCCATCTACAATGCTATGCCCCAAGAGCATGTTGAAAAGCTGATTGAGTACATGAAGCAATTCCAACAAGAGCATTCAAAGTAATTTAGCATTTCATTCCTTCATTCATCAATAATAGAATCTTATCCAGTTTCGTCACTTTGCAATGGTATTACTTTTATTGTGGATCTGTGATTATATACAAGCCATGCATGAAGCAACACATGAGAAAAGAGAGAGCAACGTGTACAGTAACCTAATCATTATGCAGCTGCTTCACGTAACATGGGCAACATGCCATCTGGAATATGACCATAAGCATTTTCAAAGTAGACTAATGCACTACGAGCAAGATCCACCAATTGTTGACTACGTGTTGTTGTGTTGGTGGTACCACTTGTTGAGGAGAAGGAGGATAAAGGAGTATCACGAGGAGATGTGTAATGTGATTTACGCCTTGGTTGATACCTTGTTTTAGAAGATTTGATATACTTTCGACGTTGAGTGGGACGAATGGGATATTGTTGTCGATACTGTTTCATGGCAATTTCATGTTTATGCCATGCATCAGCTAATTGTGGACTCAGCTCTTGTACGACCTGCGTAATAACCGAGCTTTGGGATTCGGGTGGCCATGATCTTGGTTCGGGATCAAAATCAGACTGCTTATCAAATTGTGTAGCAAGATCGTCATGTAAGCTTGGTGGTGATGTTATTTCACAACCACTATCATGTTCATCTTCAATAGTGCTAATGCTTGAATCAGTGGATATCGTGGATGTGGAAAATGATGAATATGCTGATGATGGTGACATGATATCATCTTCTTGATCCTCTGGATACACATTGCATGACACTTTTACTGGCTCTTGACATTTCCTCATCCAATTCATTGGCTGACGTATCCAGTTATCAAAAAGACCCACGCGTGAAGATACCAAATGCACACTGCTTGCTATACGTGTTGTAGGTGGCGAACAGGACTCCTGTTTGTCGATATTGCTCTTTTGGACAAGACCACGTCGATAAAGTGAAGCCCACCAGGGACCTTGAATAAATTGTCGCGTGATACTTGAACATTCTTGTTGTTGTTGTTGTGATAACATCTCCTTCGTATTGTCGCTGTTTTGCACAGAAAAGGAAGATGGGGATAATGAATAGTTTCCAAATGGCATCATCATTGAAATAACATCGAGATTTGTAAAGAAAGAGGGATCACAAAAAACGTGCACAATGAGTTTTTATGTAAACAGATTAGATCATGGTCATTGTTTTGCTTGTGGCTACCCTTTCAAAAGGAGATTCTTCATGGGGTTGGACCAGTGGCTATCTACTGAATACACTTTCTCCTCATTTTTTTTACCATTCCCCTATCATTGGTTGACATCCTCCCTTCTCTCTCTCTCTCTCTCTTGTATCAGACTCCCTTTGAGTCAGTGTTGTCGCCGATAGGTATAGGGTGCTAACCATTGCCCAGTGCGGTCACAACAGTTGGTTTTGGTCAGCATTTCGAGGAGAATAAAAGAGCCAAGAAACCCAGGGAGTCATGTTTATTCCTTAGATCAGGGACTCGACATAGCCAATGTCTAATCTCGCATATACAGCTTAGAGATAGAGTGTGTGCATGAGCTGTTTCTGGAACAATGGTTGATAAACATGCAGCAAAAGTATGAAGGATCAGCAATGTTTTGCTTTTGACTTTATAACATGACAGCATTCATATTAAAGCATAACGTCACAAACGCCAATCCAGTACGTCAAAAATGAGTCATATGGGGATCATCGTTGGAATGGTATAGAAGCGTGTTGATCATCATCCCTAAGACGATTCTCCTTTCTCTCCATCTCTTTTTGATCATGACCAAGCAATGAGAAAAAGAGCTTAGTGTCATGGCAAGGAGAAAACAGCGTGTGATTTGTGTGGTGTTGACGTGACTTTAAGGAGCATGATGGAGCAGATGACAGTGTATCGACAAAGTCAAACTTTGGCAGGTAGCCAAATGGACCATAGTTTGACAATACGAGTTAAAGGAGATGTTGTATCAAAGAGGAAAATAACAATGAACCAAGAAAGAAAAGCATTTCCCGGAAAAGATCCACCATTTAGTTGCAGAAGAAACAAAAAGACATGTTGATTGCTGTTGTGCAACACATATGTGCAGTCTCGGCATCTCGCTATCTCTATGGATTTAGTATAATGTGGAAAATACATGATTCATAAAGTCCCTTTTCCTAATTTAGATGATTACCTGCATTTCTTTTGCTTTCCTCACCATCCAATCCCTTTCCCCCCTTGACCGATTCCTAGGATTTGTTTTTGGCTATCACCTGGTTACTACATCAAGCTTGTTTAATTGAGTATCGGCAATCGCGATATAATCGTCAATGATAACCTGTGTGAGGAAGCTTTGTCATTGGTCTTTTATAAATTAACAGGGAGGAAAATGGGTAGTACAAAGTGCTTATGGATGAAAGAATGGGTTGTTGGGCACAGGCCAATCGATAAGTAATCAATCAACAACATTGACAGCATTACAAGCTGTATTAAGCCTTTATTTCGCTCTTGTCCGTGCTCGTTCCCATACTGGTAAGGTTGTGAAACTAGCCATGCACATCATGTTCTCCTCGAGGCTGAGTCTCGATCATCCAGTACATTGACAGACACGCGGTTGCCATACAACACACACAACATCGGCAATCATCCGCCGATGATCAAGTTAATCACGATCATGATTTCAAGTGAAATTTAAAGTTCAAAGCTATGGATACACATGGTGGTACTACCATCTTGAGCTTAGGGACAAGCAAGGAGGATCAGGAAGGAGAGTACAGCATGATATGATACACATACACAGTACACACATCTCAATAATTTAGGCTCCCCTCTTTTTTTTCGCCTTTATATTTGAATCCCCAGGTTCACAATCGGAAGAGAAATTGGAAACAGGTTTCTTCTTCTTTTTCATCACTACTACAACTACATCTTTTCACTTTTCCCCTTGCCTATTACACCATCATCTATTCCCCTTTTCGAAAATGAAGACAGTTATTATTAAACTTGGCGGTGCAGCAATCACTGACAAGAAGGGATCTTGCCAACTTGCAGAAGAATCGGCATTGGATACATTGATGCTCCAAATCCAACGTGCTTATGAGAGCCTTACAGCTTCCGGATATCAAGTCATCCTTATCCATGGTGCTGGCAGTTTTGGACATCCACAAGCACGTCAATACAATCTTAAAGAAGGCTGGAATTCAGGATTATCTACACCACCATTGACAGCAGCTGATGCTCAAGTGGTTGATGATGATGATGACAAAGTCCCTACATCCACAAGGAAACATCAAAAAGCTGGTTTTGCTCACACACGTAAATGCTTGTTGCAGTTGCATCTTCAACTTTTGGGTCGTTTGCAGCAAAGAGGATTACCAGTTTTAAGCCTATCACCTTTTGATCATGTGGAGACTGATGGTGGTGATCGTAGCTCTACAATGTGTTTTCAATCACTGGCACAACGTGCTGATCAGCTCCTGAAACTCGGCTTCATTCCATTGTTACACGGTGATGCTGTACTTGACCGTACTCTTGGTTGCACGATTCTTTCTGGTGATGTTGTCATGCATAAGCTCGTCATGTTGTTACCCAATGTCTCTCGTTGTGTCTTTGTTACTGATGTTGAAGGCATTTTTGATATGGATCCTAAAACTGCTCTTAACCAACGTGATCGCCGACCCAAATTGTTCAAACATATGCTCATTGACCCCATCAACAACAATGTGACAAATGAACCTTTGCATAAACATGCAAGTACTGCAAAGGCATTGGCTTCACGTAAACAAAGACGCAGACAAGCACATCCAACCATGGTAGAAGGCAATGGTGTTGTGGATGTCACTGGTGGCATGGGTGGTAAAAACAAATGGGCTCGTCAAATCATTTTGGATGCTGCTACACAATTGGATCGCAAGGATGTCGAAATTGTCATTTGCAAGTCTGGTTCACCTGAAGCTATACGAGCCATGGCTCTTGATCCCGTGTTGAAAGATGGCGCTCCTCTTCCGGAACAGCGGATGACTGTGTTTTCCTTGGCCAATGCATAAACATGCACCTAAACCTTGTTTTTTCGCCGCGAAAAAGACGTAACATCATCTTTATCCCTTTGATCCCCCCCCTTGCATCATCACCTTCTAGTTATACCCAGAATGTTCTCTTTTTCTGTACACTATACTACTTTTTTCATTTGAATATAAAGGAATTGCTTTCTACATGCTAAGATAATGTTGTACTAGTTTACGAGTAGATTCAGATCCATTCTTGTAGACAGCAAGTAGACGTTCAGTAGCCAATGCATGAAGATCATCGGCATGGTCGACATTGGATAACTTGGATGCACACTGTTGTTCGAGATAAAATACGTGTTAGTAGGCAAAAACAGGATTTAGCCAACTTGTTACAACCGCCCAAAACTTACCAGATGAAGTCCATACAAAGCACGCACATGATCAGTACATAATTCAAGTACTTTGCAATAGTGTTTGAGCGCCAACGCCAATTGTCCCATAGTGTAAAGAATCTCGGCGTATTTCAGATACCAAATGTGGTTGGCAGGCTGTTGCACGATCAGTTCCTCACAACAAAATGCAGCTTGTTCGTAAAGGTGTTGATCCAGGTACATGTTGCACAATTCACACCATGCTTCTTGGTCATCATAATAGGTATCCAGATATTTGACTAGTGCTTCAATGGCTTCCTCATTCATGTTCCTTTCTTTCAAAAGCACGATTTGTCGCTTCGATGTAAGCTAGATAGATACCATGGATCAGTACGAGTGATGATGCTTATCATGAAGATCAACCTACCATATGGGTTGGATCCCTTTCCAAGATCTTGTCATATACTGCTTGAGCTTCATTCAGTTTGCCTTGCGCTTCCAACTGCATCCCCTTTAATCGTTGAAGTCGCATCGAGTTATCACCAAAACGTGCTTCAAGTTGAGCAAGACAATGCTATCAAGGATGATATCAGTCTCCTTGAACAATAAACCACTCTCTTTTTCAAACATACATTGGCTAGTTCAAAGTCGTTGACATCGAGTGCTGCAATAGTGATTTGCTCATATACAGGCCATACTAAAACGTAAGCGTCAGATTGGCAAGGTGCGCGTTGCTATATGGAATGGGTGTGTACCTTGATCCTTGAGCTTGGTCATGTGTTTCTCGCGAATAAGTCGTGCTCCTACAGCTGCAACATGTTCTGAACGACGTTCATTGGTAGTGCGTAGTGTTTGCAATTCCTCAATGGCAGCTGTATAGTCAAAGCGGGGCATAGTTGGATAGGGAAAGGATAAAGAGAACCTCTTTTTGGTAACCCAGCTTAAAAATGGTGCGCTCCACTGATGCTGACAAAATTGAACCATCAATGATACCCCACAAGGAGGATCAACTATATCGGAATGCTTGATTAACCTTATGAACATGGCAGTGCAATGCATATACAAAGAACCAGTGTATTGATTGAACAAGTGTAATGATTGAAAAAGACATCAAATGTAGAAGGGAGTACCAATTAGGGATTATGTAACAGAGACAAACTTCAAGGTATTGACATTTATACATAGAAGATGTAGAATAGATCTCCAACAGTTCTTTATTGGGATATATACATTACTGTAATTACTCTTGCATACAGGTCATGAATTAACACAATCAATAGACTGCTTTGATCCAATTGCTTGTTACTGAACACTTTCTTGTAGTCCAATTTACTTAGCACCAGGAGAACCACCAGCAGATTTACCAGCAGAACTACCAACATTACCAGTAACAGGTTTACCAGCAGAACTACCAGAATTACCAGTATCAGGTTTACCAAGAGTACCTTGAGCAGTACCAACAGGTAAACTACCAGCAGCACCACTAGCAGGTTGAGCAGCACCAGCACCATTTTGAGCAGCACCAGGTCCATTTCGAGCAGCACCAGCACCATTTTGAGCAGCACCAGCTCCACCTTGACCAGCACCAGCTCCACCTTGACCAGCTCCAGCTCCACCTTGACCAGCTCCAGCTCCACCTTGACCAGCTCCAGCTCCACCTTGACCAGCTCCAGCTCCACCTTGACCAGCTCCAGCTCCACCTTGACCAGCTCCAGCTCCGCTTTGAGCACTACCAGATCCACTAGCGCTTCCAAGACTACCTTGACCGGCTCCAGCTCCACCTTGAGGAGCAGCTGCCACTACAGAGGCAATTGCAATAGTTGCAGCAAAAATTGTGACAAAGAAACGCATCTTGTTGACTAGTATTGACTACTTTTGATAAAATTGGAATGTCGTTATCATTGCAACCAAATCCACTGCTTTATATATCTTTTTGCTTGTCCTAAATCAACTCTTCAAGGATACATGGCTTTACTTTCTCTCTTCTTCTCTTGCATTAGTGTCATCCCTTCAAGGAGTTGCACTGTCCAGTCACTTTTACACAAATACACTGCATTGGATAAACATAAATGCATTTCTGTAAGCTGATAAACAAATGTACATACAATGCATTGTAAATTGCATTACGCTATATGCTGCATGTGTAAATACATTCGTGCATTTGTCTCAAGACAATCTTGTACTGGCTTTTTCCATGTAATGGATCTCTTTAATCATCACAGTCTAATGCCTTGCACATAAGATGTTTATAATGGTGTTTCTCCTTTAATCAGTACAGCAAATGGCACATAGTACTGCCAGCATGATTTCACAATGTAGACAATACATTGTACTAGTCTAATGCAAGAATAAAACGCCACTCCAGTTAGAACATCGCTTCATATGCATACGTATGTTTACTACTCTGGCGAATAACGATGTGCAGCAATCCATAGCATACATTAGAAAGGCATCACGCACGTTTTATATCATGTCCAGGTTGACTGACACATGTGATTTAGATTATAGTCATCAGTCAAGTCAAGGTGAATGGTGTAGAAAATGACAAAGGGATCAGCATAATGCCTCCTGCAGGGATGGATGTTTTGTATTTGACAGAATTGGATATGCAAAAATGATGATCAGAGTAAATACATGTGTAACTTACAGTAAACAAAGCTGATGATGGAATGTATTGACGCAGACAAACGCCATTTGCTTCTTCTTTGCATCATCTTTCTAAGCCTTGGGCACATAACAAGTGGTATGTATACCATCTTGGATATCCACAACTGATCCCTATACTCCATCTTTATTCATTCGTCATCAAGAATCATAGCATTATCATTTGGTCACAGTGTGTACTGCATCATGCATACGTACACTCTTGAAAGCTGATGGTCTTTTTCCTTTGCGCCATATGATCTTCAGCATGCATCAGGTCGGTTAGCGTTTCATCAAAGTCTTTCTCATTCAATCGATGCAGGAAATCCAAGGAACTTCCTTCTGAAGCAATGTCATGTCACCTTTTCCCCTATACCCATGTCCAATCCACTTGATACCTTGATTGAAATGCAACATTAAAAAGATATCATTGGTTCATGTAATCAACAAAAGGGCAAAAAGGAATGTAAAGGTATGATGACAACTAGCTGATTGTATGTAGACTATCCACAGCCTGCATAATGTTCCAATGGTATTCCTTGCTTCCTTCGTTGTCGTGCAATATTCCTTGCTTTATCCTTCAATTGAACATTCGTTCTGTTTGCCAGGACATCCGCATATCGAGTTTTGATGACCACCCATCGTCTGCTGTACAATCGAAGTCCTTCATCAAGTGCTGCAACTTCCTCTTCAGTCCAATACTCATTCAATTTTCGCAGTCCCCCTTGTTGTTGCTCTGGTTGAATAACAGGTGCAATGTCTGTTTCAGCTCGGCTTGGTAATTCACGTCGACGACGAATACGTTGAGTAACTGTTGCTGTAGTAACACTAGCGCTGGATTGATGATTGTGTTGACTTTCTTGTTGACGCGTATTGCTGATATCAGATGGTGATTGTTGAAGATTACGACCACGTGTAGTCCCACCTCTAGCAACATCAGGACGTCCTTGTAATTGTCGTCTATGCTGTGCAACACTGCGTGACATGGGCTGATCATCATCATCATCATCGCCAGGTATTACAATAGGTGTTGCAGGTCCAAGATTGATTGTACTGTGATAAAATAACATGTTAACCATAAACAAGTATCCAACATGATAAAACACTTACTTGGGAAGACCTTCAGGTAGCCTTGGTTGTCTGTTCAATATTCAATAAGATGTCTTGAAGACTCATACACATAGAGAATAAAGCAAATTCTTACCTTGATGTATCATTACTCTGTTGACTTGAATCACTGGTATCACCTGCTGAATCGACATGTTGGTTTGAATCCAAGTCTGTGATAGTGTGATTTCGTTGGGTATTCTCGGCATGGACGTCGCTGGAGGAGGATCTTGAATCAGAGCGATACACACTTGTATTCGAGCTGTAACTAGTACTGCGTGATCGACGTAAATAAGCTGGTGGAGGAGGCTGATAGATTCCATGATGGGTGAATGGTGATACATTGCTGTCATCCTGTTCAGTTGTAGATTCATTGTCTTCGCCCCATGCAAGAGAAGCATCATCTTCTTCATCGTTGCTGTCTATTGGTGATCCTTGACTTTCTACATCCTCTTCTGATATTTCTGACTTGACATAGGGTTCACTGCGATGACGTTTATCAGCAGAATCAACATTCTCTTGTTCTTCTTGATCATGTAAGCGCTTCATTCCGATCGATGGCTCATCTGGTGACTCCAGCTCATCTTCCAATTCATCCAGCTCATTTTCCATTGATGCATCATTGCTCGTTTGTGGATCGTTATAAGATGGTGCATCATAAAAGTCATCCTCTTGTTCTTCCTCATTGATATCTTCATCCATTGCATTGTCACTTGTGGTGTCGTTGGCTGGTTGATGATCATCCTATTAAAGTGAAATACATGAATAACACTTGTCACATCATCTCATACCCATCATTGTACCTTACTGTCAATTACTTTCAATATGATAGGCAAAACTTTGTACCATGCCTTTTTCACTCTTTGGCTATCAAGCATATCTTGTGGATCATCCAAATCATCATTCTAACAAGTAGTATTAAAATACATTGCTTTTGGATCTCTGACATAGTGAAATACATACCTGTTCATACCTTTTCTTATAAGCATCCCATATCCTTTGGCGTAATGACTGATCTTCGTCTTCAATATCCATCTCGATTCTCTCTTTGATCTTGTTGACAACATCCTCTTGTGTTGTATGCTTGTCATTTGGCCAGTTTGTCTCCATAACAGCCCATCTTGTCACAGTCTCCAGAAACATATCAACAATGTCATCTCGATCATGAAGTTCCTTGGGGATAAGCAACGGGAAGAAAATGGATATTGGTTCGTCGTATCGCCCATTGTCTGACCACACAGCGTTGGTGAAGATGGCTACATTCAAGCGAGCAACTGCTGACTGAATCCAATCGGTGTCGTTGGCGCCTTCAGAAAGAACAGAGTCGCGTATGACAATGGGATCAAGGTAGTCGTTCGATCTGGGCAAGTCGTTGCAACGGTCTTTACATGTGTCAATGAAAGAAAGGCACAATAAAGAAGTGCATTACCTTCAACGTCGTCAGCACTATCCCATACTTCTTGATCGACAATGTCGTCAAAAGTTTCCACGTCGAGTAAAGAAAGGGTAGAGTTTGAAGCTTCAACTGCCGTTTGGAGAGTGGCAGTGTACGACGACATGGGTGGAAGAATGAAAGAGAGACAATGGCGGTGATACCGAAATCAACTCGCATAATGAAAGTGTTTCAATGCGATGGCTTTTGTTCTCAATAGTCCTTTATAGCTCTTGCATGTATAGCGTTATCAGATGCTCATCATTCTAGTCTTTAGAAACCTGCTCTTCTGAAGCGATCTGTCATCAGATCATATGCTAGTTTATTCATAGTAGTCTTTATCATCAAGAATTGTATATCACCACTGCATCCTCCCTTTTTACACGATATTAGTGTACCCAATCCCACATTTCAAAAGACACTTGAATACATTACAATTGACCAGCTATCACTTGATATTGAAGTCAAACATCTCCCAGCAGTTGCATTTGAGAAGGGATATGCTTAAAAGTGACTACTAGCAGATTGCAATACCATCATGTAACTACCATGGCATGGGATGCTTTCATAGTAGGATTAGACTACAAGATAAGCTTATCATAGTCGATAAGTTTCGAAGAGTCAAAACATGTCATTTGATGGCTTATAACTAGTATCACCAAGTGTCCATGATGTTCACCATAGTCTTAGCATACATATGACTACCACTGCATTACATACGACATTGAAAGACATCTCTTTTTACTGTTCATGACATGAGGATTGGAGCGAACGTGGTAGTGTGGTAACACGGAGGACTGTCCAATGACAGAGGCTGTCATGCAAAAAACAAAGATTTGCTTCTTTTCTCCTCCACGCGCAACATGAGCCGACTTCAACAAAGAAAACTACCCAAAACAAAGACGCCCAAAAAGAAACAGAAAGAGCCAGAGACATTTGACGAATTCTTGTCAGGTAAAGCATAGATCACAACAATACAAGTGGCATGGGACCAATCTGCTTTCAATAGAGGGAATTTCGTTTGAAGAGCAAGGTGAACGTTACGCTACTGGTGAACGTGCTCAACGCAACTATGAAAAGGCAGCTACAATGTATAGCAAGGCTTTTGCATTGAATGAAAAGGATGCTGATTGTGTTTATAACTGGCAAGTATAAAGGGATCATGACAAGTGTATATCAAGCTCACATGTGTATGCAGGGGACGTGTCTTGTACATCTTGGTTGGCTTTTATCCAGCTCATGCAACACCAGAAGAGAAGCTCAAGACATTGGATGAATCCATTGACAAGTTTCGACGTGCACTTTCACTTGATTCCACAAAGACGGATGCACATTTCAACCTGGGTCAAGCCTTGCATATGAGATCAGAACTTCTTCAAGATACAACTGAAATTGCCAATTCTTATACACAGTCTGCTACAGGTAAGATGATGACTCATGTTGATGCATATAAGATACTTATCAAACAATAGCATTACAAGAAGCCATCTCTATTTTCGAATCAGTGTATGCAGTACAAGAAAAGGAATACAATGACCAACATGCATCGCCTTCCTCCAAGAACAACAACGACAACGACAACAATGAAGAATCCACCACCGAGAATGAACCGAGCAATGACACCAAGGATGATGAATATACCACAGTCACCGAAGTAGAACCGACTACCGCCTATTCATTGATTGATACACTTGTATCCTTGGCAGACGCCATGACGACAATGGCATCTATGCTTGCTTCTTATCAATCAGCTGTGGATCTTTACAGTCGAGCACGCAAGCACCTTAGTCAAGCTGAAAAATGGCTCATGGTTGGCACATCAACAGATGACAAGGAACATAAGCAAGCTCGGATACAAATCAGTCTCAAAGAAGCACAGAACCTTTCATCCCAAGCTGAAAGATCATTCCTTGCCACCACCAAGGTGGATCATCGTCTTTTCAATCAAGCTGTGGATCAATTGGACAACATACTTGAACACGTGGATGATCGACATGTTGAAACACAATGTGATCGTGGAGATATCTTGAGTACCTTTGGTGATCATTTATGCAAAGAAGCCAAGGCACATCATCAACCTTTGGATCCTGAAACCACTGGCAAAACTGTTTGGCACATTTATTCACAAGCAGACAAGTCATTCAAGGCAGCATTGGAGATTGAACCCAAGAACATGAGCATTCTCAACAAACTGGGTGATCTTAGCATGTCACGTGCTAGATTGGACATTCCTGTTGCTCAACGCAATCGTTCCCAATTGATCAAGAACGCTGAATTCTATTTCAAACGTGCAGTCGAGACTGATCGTCAAGTGTTGACTACTGGATGGATTGGTTGGGCATACAGCACTTGGGCTTTAGAACAATGGACCAAAGTACAAGGCCAAAAGCATGAAGCAAGTCGTATCATCAATACATGGATCAAACGTGGTGGATGCAGTGATCTCTTTGCTGAATTGACTGAAGATACTGATGCCATGGATCAAGACTTTCTGGAATGGGTCAATGAGACATTTTTCGATCATGAAGAAGAGGAGGAAACGAGTGATGAAGAATAAGTAGAATCAACCCCCCTGTATATGTATATATATATATGATGACAGAGTAGAAAAAGTTATATTACGAATGCAATATAAAGTATATATAAAAAAGACATGCAAGAAGGATGATATGAATACAACAAATGAATGGGAATATGAGTGGATTGGGGATACTAATGCAACTAATGACTATTTACTCAATCTTTCGTTTACGACAGACTGCCAATAGGGAGTTGGAAGAAGGAGGATTGCTTGGTTAATAAACCAGAGAAGGCGTTATACCATGCAACAAAGGATGTAACGACACCGACACAACCAGATGCAGTACGAATACTGACGCTGGCATTGTATTCGGCTGCTGCAGTAAGGACATACAACAAGAAAAGGCAAAAGAATAATAAAACCATGCCAATGGAAGAGCGATGGGATGCAATCAACATGAAACCAGAAAAGATAGCCCAAGCAATCATGTAAATAGTCATGGATCCTTCAAGTTGAGAAGGATCAGCAGCAGCATAAGCTCCAGGAATACCAGACCAGGGCATGGAAATGACTGAATAAGAAAGCCAATAAGCTCCATAACTAGCGAATGCAGTAGCACCAAAGGTGTTGCCAGTCTTGAACTCCCACATGCCACAAAGAACCTGATGATAGGATTAGGTGGGATATTCAAGTAGATGTGTATCTATCATTATCATACCTGAATCATTCCACCATAGAATAGTGCAAGGCCAGTGACAACATTATTAGGTCCTGTAGAAGAAACACCAGCACCAGCATTATGAAGTGATAAAACAAAGCAAGTCAAAGCAAGTCCACAAAGACCAAGAGGACCAGGATTGGCAATCACATCACTTGTAGCAATGATGGGAGGAGGAGGTGGGGGATGATGAAAATTCATGGGTGGATTATGACATGTTTTATGAAAAGTGATAGGTTGCTCATGACAGGTTTTGGCTTCAATATCATCTGGCGACATGTATTGAATCTCGTGCGACAGCTGCGACTGTTGGTCGTGGCAAGTCTTTGTTTCAATGTCATCGGGAGACATGTAGGTACTTGTCGTAAACAGTAATGATGATGGGTAACAAAAGGGTAAAAAAAAGTATCAATGATCTTTTTTGGTGGGGGAGCACGTCCTTTTATAAACCTTTGATCTGGTCTACCATGACGCTTCTAGTCTCAAACACCGCAGGGTGGAGAAAAAAAAAAGTGAGTCGGCTATAGTCGTGGTCCAGCCGACAATACGAATCCCAATGTTAATAACATCATATGCTCAAACGATGAACCTTGTTCTCAAGTACTTGTGCATGAAATCTAGTTAGTGCATGATCTCTTTTTACTCATTTCAAATGCGGGGTGATTGATATTATCCTTGTGCTTCTCCACATTCGGGTATTGATTTCTTTTTAACACACACATCGAAACGTTGCACAAGACAATCTTCCCCAAGAAGTCCATGGAGGAACATTATAGATGAATTGATAGGTCCCGGCTGAGAAAAAAAGAGTAATGCAGGGATTTTTTTTACGTTACGCACAAACTAAACCTAGAGTTTACTGTCTGTGGATCTACCATTGTGCTCACAACATACACATATACACACACATACCTCTTGAAAGTGCATTGACCAGGGGGTACAGAGAGAATTCGTCACTTTTTGGCATGTTATTGCTATATCTTGGCAACTAATTTGGAGCACATGTATATGTGTACTAGCACAATTGGTTTCGGAAAGAGTAGGAGAACTGGTTTGTGATGGTGATGAATACACGGAAGCTGGTTCGAGCTTAATAAGCGGTACCCGAGGTAAGGGAGGGCTAGGCACAAAGCCAAACACTTCTTGGAATGGAAACATGCTCCGCTGTTTGGAACAGGGAGCGGTACTTGAGCTTTTGGTGTATATTTATCTTCACGTGAGCCCTATTCACGCGCCACCATTGTTGCCAATGTATACTGGTATTATCGTGTGGGAGATCATACATGTAGATTTCATTACAACCTGGTACTTTTTCTCTTGCAGAAGCAATGTAGGTGCTACGCATACCCTATACGAGGCAAATATATAAGGAGTGGTTTTATGAATCATCCTCAGCTCACCAATGAGAAATCAAGCTGCTACAAGAAGTATAGGGTAAAGTACTTCTTCCACAAAGGGATGTCACACAAGAAGATGGATATAATTCGTCACAATCAAGGGTATTGTTGCTAGCATCGCACTAAGTGTGTATATTTTCCAACGGGATGATCACCATGCTGGGAATGGAAACCACGAGCGAAATTTCTCTCTTTTTCCATCCGAACAACACTTTTTTTCATCTCTCCATGGAAGAAATGCCTTTTTCTCCCAACCCACTTTGTCTCTTGTATATCCATATCATCGTGATACCATCATATTGACCACTCTCGGCAATGACTGTTCTTTAATAAAGGCTCTAGTTTA
Organism: Lichtheimia ramosa; assembly: GCA_008728235.1. Classification (NCBI taxonomy): domain Eukaryota; kingdom Fungi; phylum Mucoromycota; class Mucoromycetes; order Mucorales; family Lichtheimiaceae; genus Lichtheimia; species Lichtheimia ramosa. Next base: position 92,340 of record CP031823.1, read on the forward strand.
CAAATGACATTACAAGAGCATGGCTTCTCAAGCTACTGAACACGTTGTTCTGCTTTCAAATGATGATGTGGAAGATGCAACAAGCGATCACGATAATACTTTTTTATCGATAAGTGGTATTGTGTACACAAAAACACATGCACAACCTGTTACACCAGGTTCAAAGTTACACAAGAATGAAACTGACACTTGATTATTTTGGTAATTACGTCCCCACGATAGTTACAGAGGAGATCCAGAGTTAAAGAAGTGTGTGTAAAATCAATCAGCCATCCATGTGAAACAGATGAAATCCCATGACCATGATGCTTACATCTCGCATAAAGAAATGCATGTATATTTACCAATGAATTACAATAGTACAGAAATGGGGGATGGGGGATAATAAACAACAAGTTGACCTTACTACCAGCAAAGGCCACCTCCGAATTCGATGCATTGAAGACCCATGTCCCATATATCCAGATGAAGCATAGCCCATTTTCCTTCTTCATTGACGTATTGTTTCTCTTTGCGTTGGATTTCTACTGCATGGATGCCTTGATTGGGCGTCATACGTTCTGGATTCTTTTCCCAAACATTCTCATGCTCTTGATGGCAGGTAAAGCCTTGTTCACTGTATACAACCGGAATATCAAATGTCCAAGCAGCCGTCTCAATAAATTCAATATCGACCCTGGATCCAACATGTTATGACATCATCTAGAACTTGCCATCTCTTTTGATCTTACCATGCAACGCCACCTGTTTCCCTATAACCCCTAACTTTCTTCCAAGTATCTCGATGTGCCATAGTGTAATCACCAGCTTGATCACCATAATGCAAATAGTTGTCTGGAGTAAGATTGACTGGCTCTGGTAATTGAAAGTTTCCCCAATCTTGATCATTAAGATGGCATGCATTGTATAGTGTGTCGTCATCTGGCATAGCAGGCAGATTCACAATGGATGGAGGAAGATTGTCGTGACTATAGAATGGTTTTGTTGTCAGTAACACGCTCCATGCATGTGTACTACCACCATCACCACCACCACTACTACTTGCATGTTGTGTCGATCTTGGTGCTGAAGATAGATAACATTCTTTTGGAATGCACGTGACTTGACTGCATTGTGGAAATTGTGAGACCAGATATCATCTATAATGCATATCCAATCTTGTTAAATGACATCCTGCAACAATGATCCTCTTTTGCTGTTTACCTTGATTGGTGCATACAACAAATTCACCACGAGCAAAACGAATACCAATATTCTTTCCTTCAAACTCATGCAATGGAGCGTTGCCAATGTTGGGTAATGCTTGATGAATGTTTTCAGGCACAGTAATGATGCGATATGTCAAAAAGTCGGATCGGCGGAAACGCTTTTGAAATCAAGCCATACCACATTTTGTTAGGCCAGGCACACGTAACACATGGAATAAACTCTACTTACAGAAGTATCAATGATACGTCGTCTATCCTTGGGTGGATTCCACTCAATCATTAGCAATTCCATCTTGGTTTGGGTATGTTCAGCAAGAAGATAAGCACTGTCAATAAAGTTCTGTAGACGATGATGCTGGTTTCTGAATAATACAACAACACCATTGACCATGAGTGTCTTGTTTCAGTGATCCATGTCATGTCATGCTTACCCTGCATAGTCATCTATCCTTGTAACGATGACAATTGATAAATACAAACTGGCTTCTTGACCAGGTTCAAGACATTGGTCCCACTGCTCTTTGGAAAGTGTAATATCTGATGCTGTATTGGCTAGACAACCATATTTTGGCTCAAAGTCCTTGGTCTTTGTTGACAATGGGGACGATGCTCGATCAGTGGAAGGAGCAAGGTGGAAACTGGAAACCGAAAACAAAAAGAAAAGGGACAAGGCAATGGTCAACATGACAGCAATGACAGCCGACCGTTTTGACACGTTGCCCATCATGGCCAAGGAATGCAAAAGTGACGCGAAAGAGTGGGGTAGAACTGTGTGTGGGATAAAGAAACAGAGAAACAAGTGATAATCTTCTCCTTGTATTCCCAATTCAGGTATGTACACATATAAACAACGAACGATGGATCACACAGAACACATTCAACAATGCGCCATATTCTTTATAGTTTCACTCGGAAAAACGGCAGAATCAATAAAGAGATACATGGTATTATGTTGGATTTCGATACAAGTTATCTTCACGAGCTGCTTGCATGATGTCTGTGTTGTAGGGCGTGGGGACATTATCATTGTACTCTGTTACTTTTAGCGGAGGTACATTACCCAACATCACCGAAGGTACACATCCTCCTTCAATATGGTCACATGTACAATCACCACCAAGAAATCGGGGCAAGTTTTCCGGTGCAATGTACTTTAAAAGTACTTTGGGCGTCTCGGCATGATTCAGAATAAACACTTTGTCTGCAGTCTGTTTACATGTGTCATCAATGTCATCATCCATCTTTTCTTTTCCACCATCTTCTTACCCTTTGTTCAAGCCATGGCTTCACTATTTTCCACATTGTATGTAATACACCTGGTGCATTCACAATGAAAAGTCTATGCAATGTCTCTGGATAATAGTTCTGAATAGTGTCGATGACTGATTTCAAGTAATGTAATGCTGTCATTTGGAATTCTGTGTCATATGTTATTTTTAGTCATTATCTATTTCAGGAGTTGACACACATCACTGACACTACTTACGTCTTATACCCATATGGGTGCAATCGAATATCACTGTCTCCTTGAAAATGATTCTCCCTGCCTTTTTTGAGCATTCAGGCATAATGACGCGATTAAGGAACTCATTGCTTGCAGTCTGAAAGATGGAAATCTCATCAATAGATACTTCATGACATAGTTTCTTGGCATCATGATATCCCTAATTGATATGCATATGAGTCATAGATATGCCTATTCGATTGCAGATTCACTTACTGTTCGATCAATCATGATAGGATGTCCTTCACGATCCACCTTGTGAAAACAGTCTCCACCCATGCAATTGGCAATACGAATCGAAGTTTGAGAAAGACCAGGCTTGGATTCGACATTTCCATCATCAATGGCATCATATCCACGCACGTTGACCAGCAACGGTAGCTTGTTTTGACGTGTTGCACATGGTAATCGGTCAATATGATTGTCTTTACGCCAATTGTAGCTCATGATAAATTGCTTCTTGGCTGCATCCTATGATGGATATAAGTAAACCAGTCATCTACTATTGTCCACTGCTTTGTACTTGCCACATCCCAACTACGACCTACAAGGAATTGCAGTAGCAACTTTTTCAAGTGAATAAGAGACAAAAAGAAGGAGGAGGAGGAGGAGGAGGAGGATCACGTACTGTGTCTGTAAAACGATCTGAATTGGGAACATCTTCCAAGGATTGCCGAAAAGTGTGCAAGAGCTCTTTCTTTTTGTCATCAGTGAGCACGGGATGTTGTTGATCATGCATAATTGGGAAGAAGAAGTGAATGTTATATATTCCCTTGCAATTTGGAATCAATCCATAAACAATCCACCCCCTTGCAAGGGTCTCTTGGTTTCCACGCGTGGTGATTGATAATCTACAATAGCAACAAATAGCCATGTGTCAACTTTTACTCCGCATGTTTCGAAAAGAAACATGAGCAAGTACTAGAACATCACCAGCATATTCAGGATCAAGATGAATGATAACATGGTCTTTATGGTGGTGGGAAGGGAAGGTAGAGAAAAAAACAAGGTTTATGCAGCACTTGCTCATTGTGCCTCGCTGCCATGCGTCAAAGCATCCTATCATATTTCACTTTCACACCACCTGAGCTTCAATCACCTGTTCTCTTTCCACTTTTACTCATGTCCGAGTTTGTTGTATATGAAGATACCCCCTTTGCAGAGTACTTGTCTTGTAGGTGTTCATTTCACTCACACTAGTCAATCCCTTTATATCTCATTCGCTTATTGTATCAGCTATCGAAAGTCAAGAATCCACAGTAAGACTGCCGCCATTACAGCTTGACAGCAACCCATTGGCACCCAATGCATCGTCAAGTTGGATACCACTTCAGATGCCTCGGTGGACAAACACGTTATATCATTATTGGCGTAGGTCACTCTTGCATGTATGTAGTTTCCTACTTGTATAGACTAGTCTACGTATTGACACATACATGTCTTTCTATTTGCAGGACACCTTTTCCATCAGTCTTCCAATAGCCGAAGAGAACGAGTTTGAGGAAAAGTTCAAGTATCTTATTGCAACATCACCCTTGTTGAGCGAAGTATTATCAGTACACAATGCAAACAAAAGCAACAAGAAACGAGCAACCCATCATATGACAACTACTACAACTGACTATTCAACAATGGCAACAAAAGCATCACATGCAGGGGTTGTTGGCACAGTAACGACAATGACAGGATGCATGATGGCTTTGGCGATAGAAGCATTCAAGTTACGCCATCAATTGAGACAGCAATCACAGCCTGCAAAACTCTTTCTCAGTACACCTGTTGTATCAATGACCATGATGTTGACAAGCAGTATGTCAGTGTTCTTTGGTTATCGACACATGGTAAGGGGATAGATGCTATGAGAGAAATGGTGGATTAACATACTATCATTTAGCGACGATCTGGTATTCGACAGTTGTATCGCACAGCACTTCATACCTTGCAGACTTTGATGGAACAATGTGAAACGCTGGATAACAAAGTACATCGTGCGCTCATCACTATTCAAGAGATCGAATTGGTGTCACGAGGATATCGTTTATCATTGCCACTATCACCCATTTCACGTATTGAACAATCCAGTCGTTCTCGACGTTGTATTGCATTGAGAAATCGCTTAGGCGCTGTACTTCGACGTGCTTTTATTGTATATGAGGAAGCTATCATTGACTTGGTTGATCACGTGAACAAGAACAACCTATCTCGACTCTATGACATGTACAACATTCGATCGGTTGCTTCTTTATCGGCTGTGGATCGGATGGATGATGATGAAGAAGAAGGTGGCATTTGTCTTGATCGATTACGTGCTCTAGCTCAGCTGATGCATGCAAAACGACGTGAATGTATGATGCAACTCTTGGCCTTGGATATTGTCACCGATGAACATGATTCTTTGCGTTTGGATTATGAACGTGGATGGCGTGGAGTCAATACTGTATTGGCCAAAGTGACTGAAGATACAAAGCAGTTTGTCAATGAGATTACAAAAGCATTGGATAATGAATTATGTAAGTAAATACATAGATGCTAAATATGATGTTATTAATATGGGATGATATAGATAAACCAACAGCAAAGGATGATCGACAACAGCTCTTGAATAGTAACACGGTGCAGGATGGAAGATTACGACCGTTTGTACATCGATTGGCATCTTTGGATCAGCAAATGCGCACTGTTGAAGCCAAGTTTTATCTTTGCAATGATGATATACGACAGCTTACACAACAAGGTAAGATATCCCACATGCTTTCTTTTGATTGAATGCTAATGAATCCATAGGAGATTCTACATCTTTGGAAGAGTTACGTGAACGCTTGAAGCGCGAATACATGTCCATCGAACAAGATTTCAATCAAATGATTGTCGAATGGGAAGCTGGAAGAGATGCTTTAACGACTTTCCTTGATCCACCAGACCTTGATCCATCACCATCCTCTTCCATTTCATCGCCAACTACATCACAAAAAGAAGAAGAAGACGACATATCATCTACCACTTGTTCTGCCAATCCACAAAAGGTGGTTGATTCTGAGGATAATGGATTACTTGAATTACCACTTCCAGCACGAGCATCTGTATTTGAAGCAGTTGCTGAAACGATTGAGCGCAACACAACTGAAAGACCCAAAAAAAGCCGTGCTGAAAGGATTGCCGAGATGAAAGCCAAGCGTGAACAAGAGGTAAGAGATCATTGTTGTGGATAGGAATGAGAACAATAGGCTCAACATGACTTTTAGGCACGTGACAAAGCTTCCAAGATGGATCCAAAGACAATGGTGCATGAACTTAAAGATGTGCTTGACAGAAGAGTCAATGAATTTGGATTGGAACCAGAAACCAAGCCTGAGCCTCCTGCTGATTTGTAGACGACATCAGTAGCCATATTACACTATACCCCACTCCTCTTACATGATTGAATTAATGAAATCTTATGTTCGTTGAAGTCTAACACTTGGTTCGTAATGTCACGGGATGATTCATATATGCTGTGAAGATATACAAGTGCACAATGCAATGTGTCAAAGTCTCAACACAACGTGGGAGTTTGTATGCAGGATGCATCATGTGGTTGACTTTGATCATTCAGGCACAACACTAGTGTATCCAATCTCGGGATTTTATTTGACTCTCTCTTTTCCTTTGCCAACGATATAAGCTTTAGACACTAATGTAAAGTAGCAGGACTATCCCGAGATTCCCACGACGCGTAATAGCAAACGACGTGTGACCATGACGACCAACGCCTTATTTCAACAAGGGATATCTTTGTTTCCACCTAGTGTTTCTTTCTCACTATTGAATACACATAATATGGTCATCTATAAGCCTACTATCTATGACTGGATCAAATTGCCAGAACAAGACATATGCTCGTTTCTCTTTTCTCCTAATGAATACAATCAACGATTATCTATGGATCGCACAGCGGTGATTGATGGATTGACAGGAAGAAGCTTGACCTATTCTCAGGTCAAGCAGCGTGCAGAACACCTTGCAGCAGCTTGGCAAGACAATGTGGGTCTAAAACAAGGAGATATTGTTGCCGTATTTGCACCCAATCAATATGATACAGTCGTCTTATATCTCTCATTGCTTGGAGCAAAGTGCACTATCACTCCTGGGTACATGTCACATGTAAAACATACATGATGATAGCTAACAGTATTGACATTCTTTGAAGGAACCCCTATTATACTGAGAATGAGTTCTTGCATCAAATTGTTAACTCTGGTGCTCAAGCATTAGTCACAGTACGCGAGTTACTTCCTACACTTTTAAAAGTGTGTGAAAAGGCAGGCACTATCCGAAAAGAACGCATCTTTGTTTTTGGTGAAATGGATGGTGATGATGGCATACAATCATTGGATTCGCTTATGAAGAGCAGTCAACGACCCATACACTTTCCTCTTCAAGATACACATTGCATTGATCCAAAAACCAATGTGGCATTTATCAATTACTCGAGTGGCACTACAGGATTGGCCAAAGGTGTCATGCTCACTCATCACAACATCATCTCCCAAGTGTTTGTGCAGCTTGCAAAGGATCGAGAGATTGACAAGGACACCGATATTGGCATTGGTTTCTTACCATTATATCATATCTATGGTGGTACGTACATAGCATGTTGTGAAAGTGATAGCTTGATAACACATGTTGCAAGTGACTGTATTATGCTTTAATGCATTCTACAAGATGTTGCCCTTGGTGATTATTCCTCGTTTTGAGCTCAAGCTCTTCTTGGATCTCGTTACAAGATACAAAATCACGATTGCAAGCATTGTCCCACCTGTTGGTAATACATGTTTGGCCATCCCTAGTTGCAAATAACTCATTACATAATAGCTGTTCAGCTAGCCAAGGATCCTTTGGTGCTCAAGTATGATCTATCAGTGATACGTCATATCAATTCAGGAGCTGCGCCATTGGGTAAAGAACATGTTGATGCTCTGATGAAAAGGATGCCATGTGCCATTCTCACAAACTTGCAAGTATTATTCTATCTTATGATGAAAACTCTTGACTTACAGTCTTTCACAGATATGGATCGACTGAATCCACAGGAGGTATTTGATGCATTGTACATTTGATTTCATCTCATCGATGGTATAGGAGTTATTACACAAAGACCATCTGGGGGTCATCCTGGTATTTAGATGTCCTTTTTGATAGTATCAGCGTCATTGACTGTACTTGTAGGATCAGTTGGTATCCTAGGTCCCAATACTGAATGCATGATTGTGGATGAGCAAGGCAATGGTAAGTGAAACATCTTGTTGTAAGATCAAGAGGAGTGATTAATAGCAATATGAAGAATTGGGACCTGACAAAGAAGGAGAGATTCTTTTGCGTGGTACATCCATCATGAAAGGCTATCTTAACAATCCTGAAGCCAATGCCAAAGTGTTTACATCGGATGGATGGATGCGTACTGGTGATGTGGGTCGCTATGATAGCAAGACAAAAGAGTTTTATATTGTGGATCGATTGAAGGAGCTGATAAAGTACAATGGATTCCCTGTGGCACCTGCAGGTACAAAATGGCATGTGTCATGTTGTGGATCATCATAATGACTTTATCACTATAGAGCTCGAGTCATTGCTATCCAATCTTCCCGAAGTGATGGATTGTGCTGTAATTGGCGTGTACAGTGATAGTCAAGCAACTGAATTGCCACTTGCATTTGTGGTTGTTAGACCTGGGGTGGATGCAAATAATGCATTGGAAGACAAGATTAAGGATTATGTAGCAAGTCAAGTTGCTGGTTACAAGCGTTTAAGAGGTGGTGTACGCTTTATTGACCAAATACCAAAGAGTCCTAGCGGCAAGATCTTGAGACGATTGTTAAGAGATATTATAAATAGAGAGAATATGACATCTAAGCTATAATAAAAGATGCATTTTGGCAGGCAAATGACACTAGATGTCATAACTATGCGTTGTTATGATACACAAGATCGGCATGGCTTTTTGCCACCTGCATGTTTGTTGAAATGTTTCGCAGCAACCAAAGCATTATCGGGGTTTTCTCAAAAAGTGCTATATAGAGAGGAACAATTCCTGACGATCTATTGCTTCTTGCCCCTTTTTCACTACAAAGAAACACTTTGCAAGCATCATGACGTTGATAATGAACCCTTTGCGATCGCATGTAGATAATCATTTTGACGCCATGCAGACCACCATCTCATATCCTGATCATTTGGCGCATAATGATGCCACTACCACCACGATTGATAACAATGACTCCTCTTCTCCTGATATCAACAAGCCAAAAAGATCCAAAAAACGCTATTGGTATCCACAACGTGACTCACTTGCACGACGTAATAGACTGCAGATGGGCAAAGAAGGAAGTCGTAGGCGACAACGCTGGGATAACAGTGAGTTTCTTATCGTTGGTGTTGCGCAGCTACCGCAGCAACCAAACTTTTTCCTTTTCTGACATAAAGTATTTGTCCCCTGAATCTTTTGGTGCATAGATCATTTTCACGATCATCCATTAGCAAGCCTTATCGTGCCTGACGATGATGATTGCTTGTTTATGCATACCCAACCTCCTTTTAGATGGGTAACAGATGACGAGCAGGTCATGTCGATTCTTCTTGACGAGGATATGGATAGTATGATGCATCATCGTCATGGATATCACAAGCACAATCATCAATCAGCAGCACCATTGACTAGAAGCAAGAGACATGATTTGAAGAAGACGAATATTCCTGAGCGACTTGTTTACCATTATGAAAACCAAATTATTGCCTATCTCGATGAACAAGACCAAGACTTGGTGATGGTGCTGGATATAGCTGATGGATTCTCACGCTGGGTTGTGCACATCATGTGTAGCTATTACAATCTTGTTTCATTCAGTAAGTGTTGCGCACGTGTACTATTATTATCATCATCATGTTCACATGTAAAAATGTGATATTAGCCGACCATGATCAACTTCAAGGGCAATTACTATACATCCAGCAAAACGCACCCAGTCCACTTGGTGTTCCCGATCGCTTGTTTTCCGACTTTTTATTTTGTCGATAGATGCTGAAAAGCGATAAAGATCAAAGCGATTCTCGTCACTAGACAAATAGACGGCTTTGTAAAAGTACATATGCTCTTATGTATACATAATAGTAATAACACTGGGGTATATAACTCTGCTGATGATCATCATCTCATGGTGATAGTAGCTAATAAGGCCTTTTCATCATATCAGAAACTTGGACTGGGTACATGTCGCGAGATTAGGAAACTATACTTGCTGGTGGCAGGAAAGGATCACAGAATCTACATGCATCTTATGTCTTCTCGCTTTTTTCTCTCAAGCAATTCATGATGTGATAGTGCATACCCAACGTGCTACAACGTGGATGTATCATCAAACACTTGGTGGATACTATCTGATGGTTTATTCTTTATCTGCTTTAACCTAACTCCTTGTTTTGGTAATAGAGTCATCATTGAATGACTATTTATTTCTCAAAAAGCAGGCAATGAGGATGTGAAGAAAGGAATCAGGTATATTTGGTAGATATGATGGGATAGCTTTCAAGAGAACATGCTATTGGATATCAGTTGCATAAACGTCAAGATGTTGCTAGTCGCCATATTCCGCCATAAAGTCTTGCATAGCACAACTATTCCATCTTGATAGCCAACAATCCATCCAATCGACTACAAAGCTCTCTTCATGTTTGTATTGTGCAGCATAAACAAGGCAGATCAAACATTGGCGACAGGGGAAGCTGGACTGGCTGATTCCGCTCACTTCACTTTGGCTACAAGCAGCAACTGGGATACAAGTGCTTCTTGTTCTCTTTTTCAAGCTCATACACGACTCCATGCCAATGTCAACTACTCTGCAAGGTGTAAACAGGCAAGTTGAAACAAAGGGTCGTTCCAATGACGTTGCTTCACTTGGCTGCATTGGACTGCAATAGTGTGCTTCTTTCCTTTTGGCATTTCAAGGTACATTGGCTTGCTTGACCAAAACGCTGCTCTTTTCTTTGGCATTCAAGGTATGTTGGCTCTTGTCCTATCATACAACACTATTCTCATTCACTCCTTTGTCTACTTTAGACGCGACCAAGACATCGACCTTGCTGTAGTTTGTCAAAGAAGTTGTACTTGTTATTCTCTTTGCACCAAGAGCTCCTTCACGTGATACGTTTGATGATCAAGGCGTTACGTTTAGCATCCTTTGTACTCTGAACTGGTGTTTCATCTCCCATTCTACTCAAAAGTGCCATTGGTTTCACGTACATTGTTTGCATGTGGGATTTGTAGTCAAACCACTCGCTCTCTTTTTGGTAGGTGTCAGGGACACTTTTATGTTCTGCTCTTTGGCCTTTAGCCTGCTTGCTGTGCAAAAGTCGATTGTCACGATGGTTGTTTCAAGAGGGGTTTCAATGGCACCAGACTGCCAGCTCTTGGTTTATCACCTTTTGCTTGGCAATATGGAGAACAGGATGTATTTTGGAGCTCCTGACACATATGGACGATGAGCATTCAAGAGAAGAACAGTATTACTTTCTTTGATACACACAACAAGCATCAAGCCATTGGGATGTTCTTTTTATTCATCACTGTACTACAGATAGAGATCAGCGTAGCTTAGTTTCACATCTTCAATATCAGATATATCTTGGTTCATGAAAAAGCACTTTCTCTTCTGCATATGAAGCATATTGTTTTATGGGATAACGTAGGATGGGAAAAGAACACGACAGCTCATACTTTTGAAACAATCCAATGTGAAGACGTGATGATGCCACTTGTACGTTGAAGCGCACGGACCACTGACAACGTTTCACATGGCGACCATCTCTGTGATACAGAGTAAAAGTGTTGTATGCATCACGTGGATCATGGAGACAACACGAAGAAATCTCTTCTGAAAGAATCCATGGTGGGAAAGTTTCACTGTGGTAACAAAACCTGATGTTCATGAGCAACTGAAGATTGCAAAAAGAGTGTATGACTTTTAATCCACAAAAAGCTATGCTAATAAAAGTGACCTATATACATGAATGCTTTTTCATTTTCAATGCCGGTACAATTGATGATGATTGGCAAGGTTGCCTAATGAATGAAAACGACGACGACAAGTGGGACAACGTAGTACAGAGTCAAGAACACCAGGTGATTGGCGTAAACGAAAAATGTCAATATTCACTCGTTTTTCCTTGGTATCTTGAGCCACGGGTGTAGGTAATCCAATGATGGATGGTGACATGTTAAGTGATGTGCAAGGAGTGATTGTGAAAAAGAGACACCTTCGCGTGGATAAAAAGGGAGAGAAAAGGATCGTGAGATAATGATCGTGAGTGAAAAAGTAGGATTGTTTGCTTGACTTGTGTACTAGCATGCCCTTTTTATACCAAGAAGTTCAAAATGAGATGGCATGAATTCCTTTCCAGAAGGATATAGATTGCACCATTCCTCCGCGCTCTTAGCTCCTGAGATAGCAATAACACCGCAACTTGGTTATCAGCGTTGTTCAGCATCATGCAAAAGATGCATGAGTATAAAACCAAGGCATGGATTATAGATTGATGATGCCAATTGGTGGTTATCACGGATCAACATGCACGCACCACCGCGCAGTGAATCGATTTCCAACGTTCCGAATATCATCATTCCAATGCATTAGATATCCCAACCCCTTTTCAATTGAGAATCTTTATCACTTGACAATCATCATTCACTGGGAGAACTTGTATGTGCAACATGTAATTCTTCATTTACAGGGCTCTTTCGGCTTTGGATGGTATCATCGGCTGCTTCTCGGATTCACAAGTGAGTGAGAGACAGAGAGAGATTTACCCTATTTGGTCGGTGCAGTCCGATGGATCTCCTTTTTCGTTTTGGGATATATAATAGCACATTTACAGTCTAGTGATGATAAACATGGATGAAATCGGACTCGCCCGTTATATTACTATCGGCATGAGCTTGTTTGTACATGTTAACGGATTACTTTATTGGTCAAGGCAACCTTTATGCACACGTAAAACGCCACTAAAGGAAATGATACGGTACAGGCCGAGTTGCATTATCTACCAACATGCTCATTCGCTACCACCCTTTTGCCGTATCACATTCCTTTCAAGATGGGTGCTTTATTATGATCCAAAAAGTGTATCACAAAAGAGTCAAGGGGAAAACAATAACAACAACCATGCTACTCAAAACATTTGACGCGCCTTGCTCTTCTCTCCGCTTATACACAAAAAGGACAACACATGCTTCCAGCCCTTCGTCTATCACGATCCTGTCATCGGCCACTGGTCTTGCGTACCTTGCAGCGATCCTATAGCAGCAACAGCTCTGTAGACGCCGAAGAAGTGAAAAAGTTCAACGCAATGTCTCAGCAATGGTGGGATCCCGATGGCGAATTTGGCATGCTTCAGCTTATGAACCCTGTTCGTGTACGTTATATACGTGACCAGCTTGCTCAAAATGATGAGATACATCCATTCAAAGGACTTCGTATGCTTGATATTGGTTGTGGTGGTGGTTTGCTATCAGAGGTAAATAAACCAAGTTCAGTACTGTGTTGATCACTGACATGCCATAGTCTTTAGCACGTTTAGGTGGTGAAGTTATTGGTGCTGATGCTTCTTATGACAATATCCAAATGGCCAAGTTGCATTCACGAAAAGATCCTCGTTTATGGCGTGGTCCTGGTAGTGTTGAATATAGACATACACTTGCAGGTAATTGTATCAGGAGGAGCATGATGGATAATGAAATTCATGTCTCGATTGGGATCAACAGAGGACTTGCTTGCATCCAAGGAATCATTTGACGTTGTATCAGCTATGGAGATCATTGAACATGTATCCAATCCACTGGCATTCCTGCAAACCTGTGGAGATCTTGTACGACCTGGAGGATCCTTATTCTTATCCACCATGTCACGTACCTTGCATTCGTACCTATTGACTGTCATGTTGGCTGAAGATATCTTGGGGATTGTACACAAAGGAACACACGATTGGACAAAGTATATCAATAGCAAGGAGTTAATTGCAGCTGTGGATTCAATCAAGGGTGGATGGACTGTGCAGGATGTTCGTGGTATCTTTTGGGATCCTCTCAAACGGAAATGGTGGTTATCTGAAAAGAATGGCCATATTGCACCTTGTGGAATAGAAGCTTTAGAAGTCAATTATCTCTTAACAGCTAGAAAGAATGATTCCAATATGTAAATATATCTTTGTTCAATGAATCAAAACAGTGGATTGGGGTGTGTTGTTGGATGTTTCTACAATGGGTAATTTCTCTTCTAATGGTGATTGGGATACACTGGCTCGAAAACGATGCATGGCTCGAATGGCTCCTACAGCACCCTTAAGCTTACGTCTTGCACAAAAGTTCTCTCGCACATGATCCAATAGATCAACATCATTGATATCCTTTCCTACAAGCCATTTGTCTTCAAGTGCTTCCTTTGCTGTCAATCGCTTTGCAGGATCGAGTATCAAAAGGCGACGTATAAAGTCTTTGGCTACACAGTCGTCAGTACATTACATCCTTCACAAAGATAACATGACTTACCATCCTGAGATACTGTACGCCAATACCTATCATGAAATTCATATCGAGCATGTGTGATTTCATTAATGAGCTCACTTGGTTCTTCTGCTTGAAATGGCTGATATCCACATAGTCTAATGACATTGAATCAACACATCGTTCTTGGTATACTCCTTGATAGCACTTACATGGTATAAGTGATGACTCTACAGTAACCATATTAGCCAACCTGTACATGTTTTCTTCTCTTTTTCTTTGTGTACTTTACCCAACAGCCCATAGATCGACTGGTGCTCCACAACTCTTCTTTTCCAAGACTTCAGGTGCTGAGCAGAGAGATGCAAGTTACCAAAAATAGAATTAAAGTTTTCTGGACTGCCGCTTACCAACATAACCTGGAGATCCGCAAGCTGTTTGCATTGTTGCTTGTTGATCTGACAATGTAGCAATCCTGCCTTCATATCAATCAATGGCTCCATGATCCATTTCAATGACACTTACCCAAAGTCACATATAGCTAAATCAGCATGTGTATCTGATGTTTTGAACAGGAGATTTTCTGGTTTGAGATCTGAGAATACAAGTAGTGCAAAAGTCATTATCAAGCTGCCCATGTTTGTTGCTGCTGTTGTAACATACCTCGATGTACGATGTTGTGTGAATGCAAGTACTGTAAGCCAGCCAGTATGGATCGTACTACAGCAATGGCATCCTTTTCTGTGAATTTCCCTCGTTCAAAGAGCCTGTCAAACAACTCGCCTCCAGTTGCACTAAAAAAGATAGTGTCTCAGGTGTCAATCTTCTGCGTAACCATGCAATGTCTCATTCTCTAGATACTTGCAGTTCAAACACCAAATAAAACTTTTCTCTAAGATGGACTTTGTCAATAGATCATGCGGAGAAGGGAGGAGAAGGAGAATGGCTGATACATACCGCGACTCAAACCACTCAAAGAACCCAATGACGTTGGGATGGGACAACCCCTCGAGAACCTTCATTTCAGCGTAAACCATATCGAAATGGCCCTTGACATTGCGTTTGGGAATGACCTTGATGGCTACTTGCTTCTTATCTACAATCCTTGTTGCACGTCGGACATAGCCAAAGGATCCAGTGCCTAGATCTGCATTAGAGAAAGAAAGGTACAATATCTACATACTACTTACCTAGAGTATCTCCAAATTCATAATCACGTTTCTTGATGTATGAAGAAGGTTGTTGTACACCACCGTGTAGAATAGTATCAAATGTCTGTAATAAACCCATAAGATCAAAAAGGGAAGAAGAAGAAAAAGGAGAAAGACAACGCTACTTTACTGTGATCCGCTTTCCCGAAACTCCCGAAAAGTAAGGCGGGCGCAGTTTCCCTTGGGAGTAGAAGCAATCATGTGCATATCCTTGATCCAACAATGAAGAGAATGATAGTGGCAAAAGCATTTTTGATCCTCAAGTGTATCAAAACCTATGTTGTTATTGCTGCAAATGCATGGATGCACATATACAACTGCAGATGCTGCAATCGATGGCTCAGTTAACAATATTTGTATTTCTTTTCCTTACCACAGCTTATATCAGAGATAGATGACATGACATTCTATTATGTTACATGGGCGTACATGATGGAGAATGTCTTGATCAGCACAAATGATATCACATAGAATTAGGAGAGGAGGTCTTTTTTTTACCAAAAGCGGATGCATAATGTCATGCATGGCCCCGTCAACAGCAGCAGCAGCAACAACAGCAGTACAAACCCAACCTGATGATCCCCTTGCATTTGACATGCAACCAAGAATACCATGATTGCATTTTCGTCAACTATTTTGCTCCATAAATAGAAATATAATAGGTATGTGTGCATTTATTGACGACGGTATACTTATGACCAATGCAGCTTGCTGCACAAGGAGACTTGAAGCATCATTGTATATCCTCCCTCTCTCCTTGTTAGAGTCAATTTCTTCCTCTCTGGATATAAGAAGCAGTCGCCATCGCGTTTTTCATTCCCATCATTCTTTAACTTTTTCTACTACTTTTCAACACCATGTTCATTACTGGATTTGCCGTTGTTATGGCTGTGTTGGCCACTAATTTTGTTGTCGTTGCCGAGGTAGCATTGCATACTGGATAACATGAACATGGTATATTGATGTGGATCCATTTTCTTTAGCGAAGCATTACTTTGTCCAAGAACAAGTCTCAAAAGAAGGCACATCGTGAATTGGATGAGAAGCAACACCTTATCATGGATGAAAAGAAGGCCATGGCAGCAGCGCTATCATGAACACTCACCCATCATCATCCCCTTTTGCCATGCACATACCATCTCCCTTATGATCGTCATCTTGTACCCCTTCTTAATACGCATCTTAAACATCACTGAAGAAAGGCCTAATACATACACACACACGACAATGCCTTTTTTGTATCCAAGAATGCTTCTTTTTATGAGTGGAGAGAGATATATATACAAAAGGTGAAGGAATAGAAGATGCTATTGTTGTTCATGCGCAATTCTCTTGAGCTCTTCAACACGTTGATGGATTGTTTCTACAGCTGCAGTCCATACTTCAAGCTCTTTTTGTTGTCCAGCAACAGTGGCTCGGAAAGGAATGCTCTTTGTTGTACTCATGGCAATACTACCAGTCTTGCGGAGGAATCGTACATTGTCTCTTAGAGCAAGTTGGATATCCTGTCATGCATGATCTATCATCAGTTTCCATCTTAATATCATATACACATAATACATACATTGACAAGCGAAAAATAACGTGCTGCTAAAGCTTCAAATTCACGCACACGGTCGTGGACTGCTTTGGAAGGGTCTTCGTCGTGCTTGCTGTCATCGCTCAGAATCGCCAGTGCATCTCCTGCTGTTTCAACCAAAAGTACCAGTTTCTATTCTTGTCAATGAGTAAAGAGTCTTAACAACGTGGTAAAAGGAGACAACCTTTTCGACTTGGTGTAGATTCTGAATTCGCGTGGTACTTTCAGCAAGTTGCGTGGTATCCATTGTTTGAAAGAAGAAAGAGACAAGTCCGCTAGCATCCAAAGTAGTATTACATACAAAACAGGTCTTTATTCCAAATCAAGACAAGGTACTGTTCCATCTGGCAAACATCCCATAGGACATGCAGACCATTTAGAGCTATCATATAATGTCCATCCCTTGGATACATCATCTACATCCATCCTATCTTCTTCCAATATCTAAAATAAACCCCTTATCAGAACAAAGCTATCTTCTTTATCTAAGATAAAGTGTACTTACAACGCCTTGCATTTCTTGGATACGTTCTTTAAGCTCGTTCAACTCTCCTTCCATATCAACTTGTCGTGATGGATCAGCTGTATGATTCGTCTATTTGTAGTCATTAGCCAATGTACCTTGATTTCATGCCACAATAGGTCGACTTACATTATGTTTGCTTGCCAAGTAGCTGTCAATGTATTTCAGAAATGGATCAAGGTCTTTCTCCAGATCAGCACCACCAACATGAGAGATATTTCGCAGTACCACACGTGTGCTATAAACAAAAACAGTCAATAGGATTGTAATCTTGAGAACAATGAACTTACAAATGATTGGGATGGCGAAGACATCCTTCCAAAACATCATTCAACTCAATGTTTCCCAAAATAGGTTCGTTGTTATTGTCATCAAAGTCATTCGACACAATGTACTTCAGGTAGCATGCCAATGTTAACAAGTAGCTGGTGCCAGTAAGATCATCATCTGTTGGTGCATCATCCTACATTGACATGTAAGCATTCAACAGATACATACCAAGATATAACTTACTAATGGCTCCGATACAATATATGAAAGCTCATTGCTGATTCTGTATTCTATATCATGGTCAATGACTGAATTGTTCATCATGATGAAACGTTTACCTTCTTTGACATCCAGTCGCTTCACAATGGCATCAACCAGCTCCTTGCCAAAATCAGAATATGCTTGATCCAGATCACGTAAGAGAGGAATCCATAACTCGAGTAGTTCTTTTGACAAAACCATGTATTCAAAACTTGGGCGTTTCCTATAATACCATCCACATGAGCAACTAGTACACTATATCATTCTCATAGCATGACATACTTTTTGCTGACTGGCACTAAACCACCAGGTTTCAATAACTCGGGAACAACAGCGTCTCGGATATAAGGTGCTGATACAGCTTTCATGAATCGTTTCAATGCCTCCTCATGATCATTGGTGGTGGATCGACCCCGTTTTGAATCTACTCTTGCTCATTAGCTATGAACATCCACTTTTGAATGCCACTCTAGTACCTTTGATAAATGCTTTCCTAGCATCCTTGTATTGTTTTAGAGCCAATCGAATAGCGATCACCTTGGTTTCATCAAGGATAGGTGACTTTTCAGGTCTCAATTCCAATGCCCAATAAGAATCATAAAGCCATTGCAATGCCTAATGCCATGTCAATATCCACAAAGTGACAAGTCCTGCACAGACATTTACCTGTTCAGCTGCTTCACGTAAAACGGATATACCTGGGAGATGTTCATGTGTTGCAGCATGGCGTAGTTCAACAAACCATAAAGGCAATCCCAAACGTGATGCGATCTCAGATGTTGCTCTTGCATGTGCGCCTGTTTGTAAAGGATCCACCATCCCATTGACAAATCTATCCTTGAATCATCAATCCATGATGCACGTGACTCAACCTGTTTTAATTTACCTGATCAGTGCAAAGGAATACAATTGCCGTAATTCTTGATGTGATAACAGTGTATGTCCTCGGTCTCTTAGTCTTAGTTGTATCAATGCAGATGTACATTCAACAGCAGTAGGTAAACGTCCTCGACTTGACCAAGCAGCTACCTATACACTTTTATGAGTGGTTGTCTTTGCATAAGCTGTCTTTCATCGTACCCGATCGACACCATATTGGGCTTCTTCTGGTGATTGAGAATACAACCACTTGTGTACTGTTTGGAATTCCTCAAAGTTGATCCATGGGACAACGCGTAGAGTTACCATGGTAAAGAAGAAAAAGTTGCTAAACCACCCAAAAGCCAACTCCTTGTCCTTTTTTCTCCCCGCTGCCAAAATGTCAAAGCGACAAGCCGATGCCGAGCCTGAAACCAGTACTGCTGTTCGAGCCAAACGCGCACGATCGTCTCAGAAAGAAGCGCATGTAGACGACTGCACAGATCCAGAGTGCCAAGGCTGCGACGTCGGGGAGATTGAGATTGCTTTTGTGCGTAAAGACGAACATGGTCAAGAACAACCAGCAACACCTAGTGCACAGGAACTTTTGGATATGGCCATGGCTGAAGCATCACAAAAACAACAACGCGATGATCATCTTGTACGACGACTTTTTGATTTGGCATTGGAACAGTATCAAGAAAACGAAGCAGAGAATCGAATCGGTTATGCAACATGTCTCATTGAACTTGGACGTGCTATTCACGTGGAAGAAAGTCTACGAGAAGGTTTAGACATCTTGCGTGGTCTCAACAAGCAACAATCATTGGAGAATCAACAACAATTGTTATTAGCACGTGCAGCCATGGATCTTGCCATTTTCATTCGAAAGCGACAGAATACCTTGTTTGAAGAGATGTTGGATTCAGATGAAGAGGAGCCTAGTGAAGAATTGCTCAACAAGCAGAAAGTAAGCAGGGAAGAAATCAAGTTATGTAAGGAAGCTCTGGATGCTATTGACAAGGTAAACAACATGCTTTGTTGTCATGTTGGATCAACGCTAATGTTTGTGTCTCATCCAGGTGCTACCTTCTTTGGATAAGACACCTACCAAAGATGTTCGATCAACATTGGAGAATTTACATGCATATGCTCAGCTTTTGGATCAGCCTTTTCATTTGGAACACATTTCACTTGTCCTTGATGCCCTTGTACGCTACATTCAACACTTTACATATCAAGAAGATCCAGAATCTCAGGCATTATGGGCTGCTAGTTTATTACATAAGCAAAAGTTTATTCAGGATACTGGAAAGCAGCAGGTAACACTATGAGAATGCTTCAAGGACGATTTGACTAAATGCCATATTTAGGATCTATGCAACGAGATTGAAAAGTTGATTTCCACAGCCAACAAGATCTACAAGGAGCAGAATGAACAAGAGTATGCACGTGGCATGGAACTGGTAAATGTCATATTCAATCCCAATCTTTCATTTAGTCAATCATTCATATTGTTATCATAGCTTGGTATGCTTCAATTGACCCAATCCAATCTACTGGAGGATGAAGATGCTGTTCTTGACAAGTATGACGAAGCAATTGCATCATTCAAAAAAGCGTTGGCATTGAATCCAGGTATGTAAAAGAGAAATAGCTTTATCTTGTATGCTCATTCATGTAATAGATAATGAAGATCTTCAAGACATGGTCAACATGCTTACAGGAGAAAATGAAGAATAGTTTTATAGTAATATACATATCTCTAATATAATCAACCAATCCAACGCCATTCCTTGTCAATAAGATCCATCACATCACTTCCTTCTGATGTTCCTTCTGTGAGTCGTACTTTTCCATCCTTTTCAAGTTTGAGTAAATGTAATACAATTCCACGCGTGGCTGCTAGGAATAAAGTGGTTGGGAGCCCTTGGTATATTTTGCCAGCAATATCAGTTGCTGACCAGGTCTTGTCAGGTCCTTCAGATGTCATGACATTCACTACTTGTTTCTCTCGTTCTTCTCGATGCTGAATGTATTCATTGATTCTTGTAACACCATCTTCGACCACTGGACCATGTCCTGGATACAATCGTTTTGGTTCAAGTGACACTAATCGATGTAATCCTTCAAGATATTCTGACAAGTCTTCAAATACAGCTGTGCCTTGTCCCAATACACAATCAGCAGTAAACAAGCTTTGTTCTTCCTCAAGTAAGAAAGTACAATGATCCTTTGTATGGCCAGGTGTATAAAGGACGCGTAGTGTGAGTGAAGGATCAATCTTGAAGACTTGATTATCTTGGAGTGGTGAAAAAGGAACATCTTGAGGAAATCCACGATGTCCTTCAGCATTTTTGGAAGAAGCTGGATATTTGTGAATGCGAATATTACGACGACTGTTGAGAATGGATGATGCAAGAATGTCCTTGAGCCCACCAAAGTGATCAGGGTGTGCATGTGTCACAATGATATCTGATATGTATGCATTCGGTGATATGCTCTTGAGTGATTCTTCAAGTAGCGGTACATATTCAGGTATCCCTTGACCAGCGTCAATAAGCAGTTTACGTGCACCCGTGCCAAGTATATACGTATTGGTGCCTAATGGCATGGTCAAAAGTACTGTTGCCTTTCTCCCCCATTGCAAAAGTAAATACCTTGTAAGGTGAATTTTCCTGGGTTTAAGCCAAGTACTCGCCATACACGTTCAGAAAGTCGTGCAAACGTAGGAAGAGAAACCAAGTTGTCTACCATAAAGTAAAGGAATAAAGAAAGGGAGAGTGTGTGTGATGGATGGATTTTCCCACCCAATGTCCTACTCGCTGACAAATCTTATTCGGTGCCTTATCAATGACGTGTGTAGTCTATTGTGTAGCTTGTAGTTAATCATCCAAGAACACAGGCATCTATATCATTCTCTGCATAAAGGATCATGTCGGACTACTGCTACAACAGACAGAACCAAGAGATACCTTTCACTTTTCAAGTGAGTTACTGCTACTGCTAGATGTCACTTTCAAACAATGTCAATGCAATAAAGCATGTTTCTAAAGGATGGTTTCTTTATTAGTGGTCGATAGTAATGCTATGTTGGAGTAAGACTGGTTTATAGAAGAGCAGGAAATGGATGCATGACGCCAAAGTGTAGTAATAGCGACAATGCGCCATCTGGGTATGAAATTGGCGTAGGGTCAATCCAACGTTGGATGTAATGAACACAGTAGTGAATGGAATCAAACCAGTGCATATGTTGTCACATGTTCAAGATATCAAATAGAACTATATATGACGCCTTTTGGATTTGAATGATACCATGAGCACGTCATCTTTTGACAATCTCTTGTGAGAAGGATCGGTCGAGACCCCATATTTGATTGGCAACTGCAGTGATCCAACGCTTGCATTAATACAGTTATCCAGTTCATGATAAAGAAGAAATGATTGGGCAAGTGACAAAAGTTATACCAATGTAGCATCTTTATTGTTGTATGGGAAGACAAATTGGATGTGTCGTTTGATGATTGTGACTCCCAGCAGATTTCTTTTTGCACTCCAATTCCAATACCACCTTTTCATCTCTTGCATGTCAACCGAAAACAATAACCTAGATACCTCCAAGGAGGCGTTTATCAACCTTATCTCGCAACTAAACGACTCACAGTTGCACGAATTTGATGCTTTTGCACGCTCAGCACTTGGTATGCAACTTTTGACTTATAGACTCTTTTAGCTGACGATCGTGTAGACGAATATCACCAACAGCTCCACCATGGCACTGACGATCTTGACATGGAAGCCAACGACGAGCAGGGATTTCAACCTGTAAGCGATGCCAAGTTGCAACGACTGGGACGTATTGTCAAAGACCTAAGATCGCGAGTACCGATATCAGCTGAAGCACCAGGCGAAAAGACAATGATACCAAACACCAAAGACGTGAGTTGCATTCATCCATCCCCTTGAACATGGATCTCTGATCCTTGTATCATGTAGTTTGCAGGTTATACAGAGCAAAACACAGTGCATGTGGATGGATTCTTGTTCACTGAAGATGATGTGGATGATTTGTGTGATCGTGGCAAGCTCTCGCGTAACTATTGTGCTGATTGCATGTCAAGGAATACAAAGCCTTTAAGTAAGTGGATACCATAGTGATTGCCAAATGATCATTGACATGTTCTTTCAGATTTCATTTCACACTCTGCATCCGTTATGCAACTCCAATTCTTGTACCAAGTGGCTTTGGCAAATCGTGTCAAGGACAAGGTCATTGTCGATATTGGATCTCGATTGGGTGCTGTACTCTATTCTGGCTACTTGTTTACACGTGCAAGCAAGTTGATTGGTGTCGAATTGAATGAATGGTTCTGCAAGTTACAACAAGATATGGTCAACAAGTACAAAATGGGTGATCGGGTAGAGGTAAAGTATCAAAGAGGAGGAAAAGATGAATCTTTTTTTAACACATGCTATAGATTGTTTGCAAAGATATCCAACAGGTGCCTGAACTTCTCAGTCAACAAGCTGATATTGTTATCATGAACAATGTATTCCAGTTCTTCAATGAGTTGCCTGTACAACAGCAAATTTGGAAGTTTATTCGATCCGAGACCAAGAAACGATCAGGATTACTGCTGGTGACTTTGCCATCATTACAAGAACAGCTTCGAGAAGCAAATCTCTCTCCAACCAAGCTTATGAAAGGATGGGTCAAGGAAATCAAATTGGATTATGAAGGAGGATGGTTCCAGGATCAATTGCATGATGATGAATTGGATGAAATCAGTCAAGTCCATTTGTATAAAGTGTTATAGAAGTATGTTGTATTTATAATAGAATATCATTTACATCATTGTCATTGGGTTGTGAGAGTCAAAGGAGACCTAATAGTGTATGTGTGATGGAGGATGAAGGTGCCTTGGGCTTGGGTGCAAATCCGCCACAGCTGAGAAAATTTATTTTGCTGGTCAGCTTTCCCTTTTTCACTTTGACAGTCTCTCTCTTGCTCTTTCTCGATCGCCATGCCAGACAAAGCGATCCTTGAACCTACCTCCCAATGGTATACCATTGAACTCCCAGAGATCACGCCAACCGACATTCAACTCTCTGCTGAAAAGATCGCCGAGAAAAAGTCATATGCCAAACAGCTACTCAAGAAGGAGAATGAGCTTGTCGACTTGACTGGCGCACTGTCCACCAGCGATCGCAACTTTGTTTCCAACATTTTGGCTTCGGGTACACTGAATGACAAGGTGTCTGCTTTGACGTTATTGGTGCAAGAGTCGCCTGTTCACAGCTTAAAGACCATGGATACAATGCTTGCCATGTCCAAAAAGAAGGGCCGAAAGGAAGCTGTCATGGCTCTGGAGAGTTTGAAGGATTTGTTCCTTGGATCTGTACTTCCTGACCGTAAGCTCAAGTACTTTGCTGATCAACCATTGGCTGCACATGGTGTCAAGGATAAGCATCTTGTATTATGGTACTTTGAAGACCATTTGAAAAAGTACTACTTTCAACTTGTTCAACAGATCGAGGTATGTTTTAGTCAAATGAAATATTAGGATGATGAGAAACTTATGCATGAATTAGGCCCTTTCTCATGATCCTCTTGTACATGTTCGTATGGCCATGGTTCGATGCATTCATGATTTATTGGTTGGAAAGCCTGAACAAGAACAGAATTTGCTCAAGTTGCTTGTCAATAAGCTTGGTGATTCAGAAAACAAGGTGGCAGCCAAAACATCCCAGCTCATTATTGACTTGTTGGTGGCTCATCCTGGCATGAAATCATTCGTCGTTCGTGAAATTGAGCAATTGTTGCTTTTGCCTGATGTATCTGAACGTGCTCAGTATTATTCACTTATCACGCTCAATCAGACCATCCTGACAGCCAAAGACACTGCAGTCGCCAACAAGCTTATCGAGATCTACTTTATCTTTTTCCGACGTTTATTGAATTTGGCTGAAAAGGAGGAAGAGAATGGTGATGTCAAGTTGGTCCCTGTTGATGACAAGAAGAAGAAGAAGAGCAACAAGAAGAAGGGTGGCAAGCATGGCAAGAAGAAATTTGAGCCCAAGAAGACTGCTGAAGAAATGGATGAAATGCGTAGCAAGATGATTGCTGCTATTCTTACTGGTGTCAATCGTGCTTTCCATTTTGCAAAGATTGCTGATGAAATGTAAGTTACTTGGATGGGAAACAAGACTATCTTTACTAATATGGATGGATACAATAGTGTGGAAAGACATTTGGAGATCCTTTACAAGATTACACATACAGCTTACATCAACACTGCTATTCAAGCCCTTTCACTTATCTTCACCATTTCACTCTCCAGACAATTTGCAGCTGATCGATTCTATCGTACACTCTATGAATCACTTCTCGACACTCGACTCTTGACGACTTCCAAGCAAACCATGTATTTGAATCTCTTATTCAAGGCAGTTCGTGCTGATACAGATCTCAAGCGTATCAAAGCTTTTGTCAAACGCATGTTGCAGATTGCAGGCCATCATCAACCCCCATTCATTTGTGGTGTGTTGTATCTCTTGAGCCAAGTAAGTTTTCTCTTGTTTTGCTCTATATGCAATAGTGACTAATGAAGAATTCTAGTTGACAGAGACTCATCCTGGTATACGAGCAATGCTTACTACTCCAGAAGAGGAAGATGAAGATGAACATTTTGAAGATGCACCTTCTGAAGATGAGGAAGACAATGATGATGATGAGAAGAAATCCAATCAGAAATCAGCACAAAACAACGCACGAGCCAACTATTACGATGGACGTAAACGTGATCCCCGTTTCAGTAAAGCCGAGACCAGCTGCTTATGGGAATTGATACCTTTCAGAAATCATTATCATCCATCAGTCGCCAAGTATGCCAATATGCTATTCAACGATGAAAAGATTGCTGAACAATCCGACATGCACAACTATACACTTATTCACTTTTTGGATCGATTTGTCTACCGTAATCCCAAAAAGACAGCTACAACACGTGGCAAATCTATCATGCAACCTCTTCCTGGCCGTCAAGATGGTGGTATCTTGATGACACGTGGCAATGCACAAGAAGAACATGCTATTCCTGTCAACTCTGAAGCATTCTGGCGTAAAAAGATTGAAGATGTGCCAGTGGACGAGGTAAGATTCGAAAGGATTATACAAGAAAAGATTAAGATGACTGATAAGAGATGTTTCATTAGATCTTTTTCCACAAGTATTTCCAACAAAAACGTGCTGGTGAAGACTTGGATCAGGAATCTAGCAAGAAGAAGAGGAAATTGGAGGATGAAGATGTGGATGATGAGCAAAATGAAGATGAAGTCTGGAGAGCCATGATGTCTTCGATACCCGGTGGTCTTGATGATGATGAGGATATCGACAATGTGGATGATGAAGATGAAGATGATTTCGATGATGATGAAATGCGAGCACTTTTGGAAGACGATGACGATGACGAAGAAGCAGAGGATATGGGATCTGATGAAGACATGATGGACGATGATGATGAAGAAGAAGAAGAAGAGCAAGCTGAAGAAAATGATGATGATGGAGGCATCACTGTCAATGGCGTAAGAATGATTGAAGCACCATCATCTGATGAAGAAGGAGACTCGGATTGAAAGTGCCAGCATTGAAATCATTACACCTACACCCATACGCAACAATATTTTTCTCCCCATACTTTGCATCAGCTAGTCATTCTAGATAATCATTGCTTTTACATGTTCCAATAAGATCATTCGTACCCAACTTGTCACGTGTGATGGATCGATTTCATGTGTTGATGCAGCAAAACATTGGCACACTTTTTTTTAAAACATGCAGGGCTTTTTCATGACCAGATGATCTTGGATCATGGACCTATGCTGAGCAAATACCACCTGAATATCCCAGCTTTATTGGTGTAGTCGACAAGGATTGGGGTACTTGGCAATGATCTTTTGGGAGACACAGCCCGTGAATGTCCGATATGAACAATACAAGATGCTCGAAAGAGTAATTCATTTACCATGTGATGCAACCAGGATAGTAAAAGGTGTCAATAATGGCATGCCACTGCCTAGGAATGTTGATAATAAACTCCTCACCCAACTCGACACAGGGATAAAGCTCTTTTTGTTGAAAGACTTGAAGTCTGCATGGGGATTAAAAGACAAGTACATATCATCCGCCATGCACATACAAGCGGAGGAGCGGGGAAGGGGATGATTGTAAAGAAATACCATTACAAAAGGGCTTTGTCGGATGTATATCCAGTCAAGGAAAGATGCATT
Organism: Lichtheimia ramosa; assembly: GCA_008728235.1. Lineage (NCBI taxonomy): Eukaryota > Fungi > Mucoromycota > Mucoromycetes > Mucorales > Lichtheimiaceae > Lichtheimia > Lichtheimia ramosa. The sequence goes on from CP031823.1 coordinate 119,570, forward strand.
TTTGTATTGTGGGGGTCTATGATGGGTGAATAAGAGAACAAGGCCAACTGACACATCCTATTGGATATCTTTCAAGCCTATATATCATAATGATGATCGACGAATGTGATATGTAGACATGAATCATGGTGCATCAGTAAAAGTGATGAGGGGCCCCATCATCATTGCACACAGAAAGGAGTAGAAAGTAAGGATTTCATCAAGACCACTACTGAATTCTGGTTCAGCCAGGAGTAAGAGCTTCACCTATGCACATGCATGAAGAGAGAAAAAAAGCCGCGAGTCATTTTTGCGGAAAATCACTCATCATCATCTTATGCCAAGAGTCATTCACACTACTACTACTGCTACTGCTTTTACTACTACTACTAGGAGATTGGGGGTTAACTTGACCTACATATACACATGCCCAATACAAACGCTATCACCCTGTTGATCAGACGCAGTATGATATAGACATTACTACTATTTTGCTTGTTGGGGAATAGGTTGCGTGGCAAATCTTGTGACAAGAGGGTTTTTTGTCAAAGAAACGAGGCATTGGCACTGAATCACATGCCAAGGCTTGTCAACTTTGCTTGTGATAGGCAACGAGATTTGCCTGTGTACTTTACACAAGAGCAACTGACACAAGCATATGATGATATACAAAGACTAGTCCCCAAAGGATATAAGACAAACAATATTGCAGTTGGGAGCCTATAGATGTTTCAACAAGTCATAAAACCCCAAGCATAAAGAAAATAGTGTGCGTCCTGCGCATAGGGAAGGGCTAATTGCCTTTCAGAAAGCGCTTTGTATTAATGTTTACATGCATAATGTATGAAAAGGGGATAAGAAGCGTGTTTCTTGGTGTGTTTCTGTGCTAGACAGTAATTCTGTTTTGTACATAGATAAATAGTGTGGGAGGTGGGGGGCATGAAAAAGCTCGGGATAATATACAATGAATTGAACAAGGATGAAGATTGGTATATATGAAGATGGATGCAAGAATGGTGAAATGTAAAAAGAGATGATCAGCATAAAACGCGATTACTGGAGCCAACAATGAAAGAGGAATTGCCATTTCGTTGTTCTGCTGCACAAGAGTTGTTTTCGGAAACATCTTGATCTTCGAGAGCTGGGAAGGAAACATACATCTCCATGAAAAGGCTGTCATTGTGATTGGCATCCTTCTTATACTCGTTATCTTGTTGAATACTGCTTGTAGATGATGTCTCGTCGTCATGGTTGGCAGATGGCGACACAAACAGCAACAAGGTGCGCACAAAAGATGAAAAGGAATTACGACGAGGATGTTGTTCACGCGATTGTTGTTGATGATGTTGTTGTTGCTGTTGGTTATCTAACATCATTGACGACATGACAAGCATTGTATATAATTGAAAACGGATGTAGAAAAGAAGGGGAGGAAGAATGGCAGATGAAGAAACGGGTTTTATATATACATTTTTTCGAGCATGTGCAGCAATATGACAAAAAAGACTTTTTGGGGGGACTAGTTTGAAAGCGAGGGGGGACCCGATCCAACAACAGAAAGGAGAGACCATAAAAGGAAAGCAAGTGAGTGGAGAGCCTAGAACATGAACACACTGGTGACACATATACACCAGTGTGCCTTTTTTTTTCCACCCACCCTGGGTCCATGATCGGACTTGCCCACATGGTTGGTCTCTCCAAAAACACCCATCCGAGCCGCCCGGGTCAATAAAGATTCTCTTTTTACCATCACACATACATTAGCCTATTCAAGCAACATTCATGTTATAAGTGATACTCCTTGTTATGTCATTTGTACGTAAAAAGAGCTTACCTTGCAAGTAAAAAAGCATGGTCACCGCATGAAAGACATATTGCTATCAGTCGAAATGAGCTATAATGCCTCATCCTATTGCATAATGCTTGAATCACATCATATGGTTCATAAAAGATGATCACCATGGTGGCACATCAGCTTTGTTATCCACCATACAAATGCAAGCATGGATGTACATATACTACTTGAACAATGAGTCTGAAACATTGCATGCATCTCAATAAAAAGTGGATTAAACAAGAGGATCTGCAGGTGAATCACATCAATTCCTAAGCTAAACAATCTGCACAAAGGAGAAAAGCTGTTTTTCAAGGGTAATGGATGAGCAGGAGTGATCGAAGCACAAAGAGTTGTTGCCATTGGCTCACATTTTTGCCGATGTTGGTTCCCGAGATCATGATGAAGCAACAATAAGACTGAAAATGGCATAGATGACATGATTGGATTCACACCATATGATGGCCGATCTCTTTTTTCTTTACTCACCAGCAGTATTGTTGTTTGTTTTGGCTGTTGTTGTGTATGTGAAAGCCCGCTCCTTTCCTTTTGTTCAAAAGTGTGTTTATACTTGTGGCTCGAGCGGGAAATCATCAGATGATGACCAAGTCGCATCCATTGACTAATGTGTGTGAGAATGAAAACGCGTTGACTGGTGGACATTTGGGCGTAGTGATACGTTTCCGTGTTACTAAATGCCCATAGGTATAATCCAATTGCAGTGATAGGTCAACTTGAGCGTGAGTAAAACCAAAAACTTGTACATCTTTGCACACAATTATGTCGGCAATAGCTTACATATGAAAAACTATGGCCCGTTCGGCGCTATGACCATCGTGTGATATTCAGTATAGTCTAAGCAAGTGTACCATCGTGACCTGCCTTGGTTCCCGGTACAAAAGAGACATAATGCATCTACATTGAATGCCGATTTCTCTCCGCTCAGCCAAAAAATTGGTACAGTAAACAACAATAAAGTGGAGAGTGAAAGTATTGATTTGTGTGGCTAGTATTACATGATGTTTATGGAGAGTTTATCCTCATCAGCAATAGATCTCTCTTGTCGTTTTCAAATTTTCATATAGCGCATTGCTTATTCACTGTTGCACACCGATAGGTGCACGCTTTACTTTTCTCCCTTTCCTCTGAAGAATACGTCATGGACCGCGGATTTGAAGCTCCCATCATCATGTCCAATGCTTTTTTCATAAAACATGTTCACCAATGAAGTTCAAGTAATCTTTTGCTGAGACAATCTTGTTACGATGACTTTATTCATTGACTTTGTTCAACCAATTGATGGATAGCCTAAAAATATAAAGTAACCTGGGTCCTCAGACTGCAATTGGAAAGAGATATTACGCGGCAAAAGCTGGCTGGGGAAACACATTACATTGGTACAAGACACTGGTAGTTGAAAATCACATATACTGGCAAACACGTGTAGATTAGTATTTTGATATCAAATCTTTCTGAATTGTTCTATTCAACATGTCTCTTTCTATTTGGAGAAACCATGAGGCGCGGGAAATGGCGTTCAGTGTCATTGATCAAGACTGGGGTTGTTGGCTATAATCTTGGCAACGATAGATAGCTGAAAACTTTTATCCGCATAGGCTGATGTACCTTACAACAATGCAGCTTGTTGGTGATCGGTGATTCTTACAAAACAACATGAGCGAAACAAAAGATACAAAGTAATATTAACTTTCCATCTTTTTATTGTGAGAGATCAAAAGACCATCACTATCAAATTACTCCTGAGAGCGAAGACGAGCACCAGCGTTAATAACCTTGACGTTAAGTTGAGCAGCACGTTCAATGATCTCGACACGCTTCTTGGCACAAACGTTGTGAGCGATTTCAGCAGCATAAGAGCGGTTGTGCATCAACAAAAGATCAAGTTGCTTGACGTTGCTGACAGTGAACTTGCGGAAACCATTAGGCAACATGTGGCGGGTCTTCTTGGCAGAGCCATAACCAATCTTGGGCATAGCAGCTTGACCCTTGAAGCGACGACGCATAGCATTATCGATACCCTTGGGCTTTCTCCATGATTCCTATAACAAAAAGGACATTGAATACGCTATTTGTATCATGTGATATATCCACTTTTTACTTACGCCAACACGAGCGAAACGGTCAGATTGGTGACGCTTGAAAGGAGCAGTACGCTTCTTGACGATCTTGTGCTTCACCACAGGAGTAACCATTTTCTTTTTAACTAGAATGGAAGGAGAGACATGTTGAGTTGGTGGTGGTGTTCAAATGGGTTGAATGGACCATTGTGTTGCAATGTTACGCTCGATCGGTGTCTTTTTACGATAACGAAACAAGAGCTGGATCGATGTACATGCTGAAAGTCGTATTGTTGATGGATGATGGATTGATGCCTTACCCCACTGATGGATGGATGAGAGGGAGATCTTTCATGTACACAGGGATTCGCTTCACTTGACACTGGCTCAGCACAACCAAGCTCCGCCATCTTGACCTTTTACACTTCCCCTTTTAGATGGATGCATGAATAAAGTATTCCCATAGATTACTACCACTTTGACAGATGATACTAGTGTCATCACTCTTTGCTCTTTATGACATGTCCATTTAAGCTTCCCCCTATATACACGGATCATTCCGATTGATAAAGTTGATCACGAGTGAACATTTCGACGTCATTGTTACATCAATGATTCTTAGATATACGCACAGTCCACCACGATTCAATTGATCACATGTGGATGCCTGTAGACTTGTCATGGTTCACTAGCAGGTCATCTATACCAAATGACATCTAGTCAAACTATCTATCACCTTATGCAACTATACCAAGATTATCCATCATCCCCGCTTCATTAGCAACTCATGCACGTTAATCATATTATGTCAAACGACAACAAGGTTAAAAATGACTCACATTACGTACGTCGTGCTTTTGATGACTATGATGCAATTGCAGGGATCATCCTTTGACTTGGATAATTGTTACGCTTGCTACAACAAGATTGTTCAGCAAAAGCTTCTGAATGCTAACACTTGCTTCCTTTACTCGTCCATATCCTCCCTGATCATCACAATTGCACAGTGTATCACTTGACTAGCAGCAGGACGGTCTTGGTTCTTATATTGTGTCATTATGGATACACATGTGTCTCTTCTTTTATTTGCCAGTTGGATGCATTCGTGATAGTAGCATGTGTGAAGTAACTGAAATGTGGCATGTGTGTGATAAGGAATTCAGTAATGATGATGTTTATTTAATGAAGAACATACAAGTCAACTGGGTGGTAAGCTAGCAGTTGCATCGTAAGATAGCAACATGGAAGATGATGTGATATGTATTGGAAAGACTTGGTGCTTTGTGTACAAGTGCTGAAGAATAATAGGATCGAGATAAAGGAACATGGTGATAAAGCACTATATTTGCCATGGATAACAAGGTAGCTCGAGATTTGTTCTTTGTTTGTCTTGTCAATGATGTGGCACCTGTATCAGCAAGTACTGCAATGATCAGAATGATTGGTAGTCTTTTATCTCCTACTTACAATATAACACAACATCATGCATCCAATAGTCGTCCATCGTGTGTGCTGCAAGTCGATGAGAATAGGCAGTATAGCTTCCTGTAAAAGCAGTGACATACGCGCCTGTACATCCAATGATTAATGCAAGCAACATGATTAGGCTTTACCTTGATACATCCACAACAATGAAAACAGGATAACAATGAATGAATACATGCATCAGCATTCATCCAAAGGGGGCCATTGATGCATCGTCTGCGACTGAAATCGGCAAGAGGTAGTTGGATGACTCGAAATCGTGTGTCACCTTTCTAAAGCAAGCAAGTTTCTATGCTTTGATGGATATCATACAGCACCCTATTGCCTTTTCTCGGCGACTCCTCTTGGATCGCGACTACTTTTGGTATCTTGCTTCCTTGTTACTTGTTGGCGAGCTTGTATTCAATGGGCTGGTCATCAACAAAGTCGCGTGTAAGTTGGCTCATCCTCGACCAAGGCAACATGTCACTCTCTCTAACGTGTAATGCAGACACTGAAATTGACTGGGTGGCCTACATGCAAGAAGTGAAAGGATTCTTGGATGGTGAACGTGACTATATGCAGTTACGAGGAGATACTGGACCTCTTGTGTAAGTGGGCAAGTAGTTGGGTAAAGGGGGATCACTCATGAGCTCTTGATAAAGGTATCCAGCAGGATTTGTCTATGTATATTCAGCACTATACTATCTCACGGATCATGGCAACAACATTCGACTTGCGCAATACGTATTTGCAGGCATCTACGTTGCAACACAAGCTGTCGTATTCGCCATTTACCATCAATCCAAAAAGATCCCACCTTATACGCTTATTCTTCTTTGTATCTCGAAACGACTCCACTCCATTTACGTTCTTCGATGCTTCAATGATCCTATTGCCATGTTGTTCATGTATGGGTGTGTATTGGCAATGCTTCATAGACGTTGGCTTGGATCCTGTATATTGTATAGGTAAAACAGACATGGTCATCCATTAGGCCATCATGTGACTCAATGTGTATGTAGTGCAGCATTATCCATCAAGATGAATGTGTTACTTTTCTTTCCAGCATTTGGTGTCCTATTATGGCAATCGCTTGGTGCATGGACAACTCTTTTCTATCTTTGTGTGATTACTGGTATCCAGGTAAGGGAATTTGCTATCCACAAGAAAGAAATGACGTTATGCTTACAATTGAAATATAGGTGGGATTAGCATATCCATTCTTGACAACATACCCCGGATCCTACATGGCTCGTGCATTTGAATTTAGTCGTGTATTCGATTATCGATGGACTGTGAATTGGCGCATGGTGGATGAAAAGGTGTTTGTATCAAGAGAATTTGCCAATGCATTGCTACTCGGTCAAGTCATGGTATTGTTGCTCTTTGTTGCCTTTGTATGGTGTAAAGGGTAAGTGATAGAGCGCATTCATGACGACATGCTTCTCACTCGAAAATAGACATCTCTTTAGAGTGTTTGTCGATGGATTTCAGAACAAACGGAGGATTATCTCGGCTGACGGTAAGTTACTAGGTGAAGAATATCATTCATTATCTCATGTGCTGGATAGAATTCATTGTCACCATGTTTACATCCAACTTTATTGGCATTGTGTTTGCAAGATCACTACATTATCAATTCTACTCTTGGTACTTTCATAGTCTTCCATATCTTTTGACAAGGAGTGTTCCTGGTAAATCTTTATCCAAGGCAATAATAAGGTAAGAAGAAAAAGGGAGTAATGATGGATGGTTTATTAATGATTTGCAATAGGACGATCGTGTTGATAATCATTGAACTTTGCTGGTTGACGTTTCCATCTACCGAAGGATCCTCCTGGTCGTTAGTAACAACACACGCTTTCATTCTAGTCGGGCTTTTTATGGGGGCAAATGAATAAAGAAAGACTGCAAAGACCTTGAGAACATAGACACCCAAACCCATCCTTGTATATCATCCTCTTCTTGTTCTTTCTCTCCACTTTTTCACACCTCTTTTTTATATCATGTCACAACCAGCACTCAAGATCAAGTTACGGTTGAATGGCCCTTCACCAGCCAAATCAGACAAGGGAGCTTCATCGCCATCGTCGTCGAATAGTGCTTCCACCAGCTCATCGCCAGCACCAACAAAACAAGCATTAGAAGACGATACTGGATCACCCAGCAAGAAGCCTAAAGTGAGTCGAGGTGGACGACGATCAGCGTTAGCAACAAAACCCAAAGAAACGTAAGCAGTTACAGACATTATCTTGCATGACATTGTTTTAACATACATGTTTTCTCTTTTTTCAGTACAGAAGATGATGGTACAGTGGATGATAGTCAAGCAGCAACACCTACTCGAGGACCATCTTCACGTTTACATCATACATCAAGCAAGGCAAGAAAGGATATTCTGAAATACAAAGATGTCAAGGCACGTCGGTGGAAGCATACGCCATTGACATTTTACACATTGGATGGAGGAGAAATTCAGTTATCCAGTTGGCGATCAGGTAAGGATTACTTTTACATCTTTGATATAAGCTAACTTGGACAATAGATGAACCCATGGCACTCAACAAACGCAAGACTGAACCAGTGACAGTAGCCGAGATTGATCAATTATTTTCTGCAGCCAGTGGTGAACGTGATTTTCGACCTTTCTTGTGTACACATCATGGCTGTTCAAAGTCCTTTACATCCTATGATCAACTTCAAACACATGAAACCAACATGCATGGTGCCAAGAAACTTGTTTGTGGCATTGATGGTTGTCACAAGAGCTTTGTCACTCCCGGTCAACTCACAAAACATCGCAAGATGGTTCATTTCCGAGCAGCTCGTAAGGCTAAATTGCAAGCACAAGCAGCAGCAGCAGCAGCAGCTGAAGAAGCAAGTACACCTGCAACACCAACAGGAACTAATAATGCACCCACGCCTACCAATGACGAAGATGCGAATGTGGATATCTCTGAAGATTAAACATCATCCCTCCTTATCACCCTTTCATTTGTAATAGTTCCCAGTCCTTCCCTACTTGTCTAGCATATGCCAGAGAACAATGTCCAATATAATCTCTTTATACGTGATTCTTTAGTATGATGTGTGTGCGATGAGTAAAAGTATTATACAGTGAAAGATAACGATGGATGAAGGAAGGGGAAGAATCTCTTAAGTACGTGTTGGAACAAGGGTAAAAACAGACATCATGCTCTTGCTCTCCATTCTACATATTCATCAAGTAGGACCGGCCCTGTAATAGAGTGTCAAACATACACCATGTCTCTTTTTCTCACAACACTTACATGAAGAAGTACTGTCATAATTGGAAAGATCTTCAGGTACTGATCGGCAGAAATCCAAGAGACTATTCCATTGATCCTTGTTGATCACCTTGACTGGTTTCTCTTCCTGTGAAATGAATGAATCAATGTTGTATCATGATCTCTCTTTTGGAATGATACATGACTTACCTGCAAGAATCGGATAAAGGATTGAATATGTGGAAAAGAAAGTGGTTCAAGTAATAACTGCCATAATGCAATAGCGATCTATGACAAAGGCAATAAGCAATGTAATGATGAATGAAGATATCAAAGAATACTTACGTCCACTTCCATACTTTTCTGACCAGTCGTTTTTGCGAATCCAAAGGTGAAAAGATACATCTTTTTAAATAGTTGGGGGTCTTTGATCGCTGTTTCCAATTGGGGTAACAAAGCCTTGAGCAACTCTGGAGAGTTCACCCTATATAGAATAAGCATCAGATCACCGACAACAGACAGTACTTTGACTTACTTTAAACTGGACATGCCTTGCATCCACTCTTGTCTTGTGAAATAACCTGATGATAGTATCAGCAAATGACGTCTTCCCTTAACATTGACTACTTACCCATTCTACTGGCATTGAGTTTCCAGCCAATAATGATAGGATGAATCTGCATATATCATTGACAACTTAGATCATCCCATTGATCCACATAGACAAAGCATACTTACACTCTCGAGCGATACACCAAGATCATTGAAGAATGCTTGACATCCTTCAGGTGATATGATATCTTCATCTTCGTCCTTGTACTTGTTGAACCATCCTTCACATGCCTTTGCAAACAATGCTTCTTCATCCTGCTATATTTACATCCCATGTTAGTATTCATATCGTATATACCATAAAGCATACTTTTACCTGTGCTCTGGAACCAATGGACAAGCATAATACATGTCAAGCAAGGCGATCCGGTTAGCGATCTGTTTGGTTGGTTGGGGGGAGTGAATGGGTTGACAGCCCTACTTTGCTTTGGCATTGGCCTTTTTTGTTGCTCCTTTTTGGCGTTTTGCCTGACTGGTACTGCTTGTCGACTTCCGTTTAGGTGGCATGACTCGTGTCTGTGTAAGGTATGTGTGTGCGTGTGTGTGGAGAGAGAGAGAAGAAGCTGCGAATATAAAAAGTACAAGCGTTTAAGGAAACGCGAGGAGCCCACTCCGCGCTTGTGCGTCTTTCCTCTCTTTTTCAGAATGAGCTCCAAAGCACAACAAGAGTATCGATCGGCTTTTATTACACTCATCTCGCAACTTTCAACGATTGAACAAAAGGGGCAAGAGTTCTTTGATAAAATGTATGTAGTCTATCAGCCATAAAACAAGACTTTTATATTGAATGTTGATCTTTTAGTGAAAAAGCAGCATGGACACCCTATGAACCAAATGCAGCACAAGGTAATCTATATAAACAGAGAAAGAGAGAGAGAGAGAAAAAGCAACTCATTGGAAGAAAAGTGGATTTGGAGCAACTGATGTCAGCTATGCATACCTTGGAAACACATGTCAAGACTTGTGGACTACTCAGCATCACGGGAACATCTTCCGAGGACACGGATACATCACAACAAGGTCGCAATCTTGCCACTCGTACTGCTGAAACAGTTCGGTCTCTTGATACTTACTTTCAGGAAAAGAACAGACTTGTTACCAACATTCGTGCAGCAGTCAGCACAGTGGATCGTCCCATCTAATTACTTGTTCACATCATCATCATCAGCAGCATTTCCAATACCCATACACCTTTCTTTCCACACATACACACACGCACTATTAGCTAGTCTTCATCCTTATCAAACGAGTGCTGGAAGAAATCCAACTGTTACATGTAGTTGATAAAGTCTTTGCTAATAAACGACGCCACCGAATCTTTCATTTCACAAAGTAATGTAACACACAAGGCTGTCATCAATGTGTTTCTAGGGAAACGGTGTTTCTTCACATGACTACAAGACATCTTTGCTACAGATCTCCATGCAGAAAAGAGCTACTGTTTCATTCAGGTCGTAGTAATACACCATATCCCACCTTTGCGATAATGCAACGTAATAAATAGTGTAGTATCCTATCTCTCATGTTTGAAATGATGGCATGGTGACAAGTGATGTTCTTTTAGCATTCAAATGTACATGTCCTTTATAAATCAGGATTTCCCTGCATAAATGTTACACACGACACCTGGATCAACATGGTTGAATGGGAATTGCCCGCGCTTCTAGTGCTATCCTGTAAAAGAGATGACCAAAGCAAGTTTGCCGTATCCAATATCTGCACAGCATTGTTATCCAAACTGCAGACGATCTCTTATTCTATCAATAAGTAAGACCACCATAAGGCTTCTGGTAATATCGATCCAATTTGAATGTTGCACGGATATTCCTGCATCACAAACAAAGAGACCAATAGCGACTCGACAGCTGTCAGTGTACCAGCAATTTCCAATGGTATAAAAACGGAGTCTGACCTTCCCCCTTTGCTCTTGTTCTTTGCGATTCCATTTCTCTCATTCCACGTTTCCTTATGAAAGCATCTGGTTTCCGGCTGTCGCTAGCTGTACTGCTGGTGGTCTTTTTGGGTCTATTCGCAGTGACAGGCGTGCATGGCGACGCACAACAGCAAGTGGTCCTTGAATCTGAACATGGTGTTCCTCCCAGTTCCGGTTTGACAGCTGAACAAGTAGAGCAACTTGAAGATACTGAAAAGTACACATTCCAGGCAAGTAAAACATGACCTACAAGTATTTTTGAATGCTAATAGTAGCATAATAGACTGAAATCTCACGACTCATGTCCTTGATCATCAATTCACTCTACAAGTCGCGCGAGATCTTTTTACGTGAACTTGTGTCCAATGCATCAGACGCACTTGACAAGATCAGATTTCTTTCATTGACTGATTCTTCAGCACTGGCGTCAGAAGATAAGCTCGAGATCAAGATTGCTGCCAATCCAGAAGCAAAGACACTTGTCATTACTGATACAGGTGTTGGCATGACGCGTGATCAGCTCAAGCAAAATCTCGGCACCATTGCAAAGTCAGGCACTTCTGAATTCCTTGCCAAGCTTGAAGAGAACAAGGATGATGTGAGCCAAATTGGTCAATTTGGTGTTGGCTTCTATTCAGTCTTCTTGGTTGCTGATAAGGTGACAGTTGCCAGCAAGTCGAATGAGGATGATACACAATACGTTTGGTCCAGTCAGGCTGTGGATGATTTTGTCATTGCCAAGGATCCTCGTGGCAACACGCTTAAGCGTGGCACAGAGATCACTTTACACTTGAAGGAGGATGCATTGCAGTTCTTGAATGAAAAGACTTTACGTGATCTTGTATCCAAGTATTCAGAATTCATCAATTTCCCCATCTATCTTTGGTCCACACATGAAGAAACAGTACCCAAGGAAGAGACTGTCAAGGATGATGATGATGATGAGATTCAAGAAGAGTCATTGGATGAGGAGGAGGAACAAGAAGAGGAAACACGTATTGTACAAGAATGGACACGTATCAACACCCAAAAGCCTATTTGGATGCGCAACAGCAAACAAGTGACAGATGAAGAATACACAGAGTTCTATCGTGCTATTGCCAAAGATCCTTCAGGCACACCATTGACTTGGACACATATCAAAGGTGAAGGTGATGTCGAATATCGATCCATTCTGTATCTTCCTCCCAAAGTGGATGCCAACTTTTTCCAGAACCTTGCTGAAAAGGCACACAATGTCCGTCTCTTTGTGAAGCGTGTCTTTATCACTGACGAGTTTGACTTATTCCCCAAATGGCTTTCATTCCTCAAAGGTGTGGTGGATGCTGATGATTTACCATTGAATGTGTCACGTGAAACACTACAAAAGCATCGTGCATTGAGAACTATCAGCAAACATCTTGTCAAGAAGGCATTGGATATGTTTTCACAACTTGCCAAGAACGATGAGGAAAAATATGGTGAATTCTTCAAGGAATATGGCAGTGCGCTCAAGTATGGTGCCATTGAAGACAGCAAACATCGCAAAAAGCTCGCCACTTTGCTTCGTTTCCCTTCATCTTATGATCCTAGTGCTCCCAGTGTCAGTTTGGATAGCTACATTGAACGTATGAAGAGCAACCAAAAGAACATTTACTACTTGGCTGGCATGTCAGTGACCGAGATCGAACAATCACCCTTTTTGGAACGCTTGCTTGCACGTGGTTATGAAGTCTTGTTCTTGGTGGATCCAATTGATGAAATGCTTGTTCAACACATGCCTGGTTACAATGGCAAGACATTCCTTAATGTTGCCAAGGGTGATTTGAAATTGGATGATGATGATGATGAACAAGTCGACACTGAGGAAGAAAAGAGCAAGTTTGCACCCTTATCATCATGGCTTACGACGATTCTTGCTGACGAGATTGACAAGGTGGTATTGTCAAAGCGTCTTACTACATCACCTATGGCTATTGTTGCTGCTGATTTTGGTTTGACTGGTCATATGGAACGTTTGATGGCTGCTCAAGGCCAAAACAACAAGGATCACAATGTGATGTTGGAGTTTATGAAGTCCCAGAAGAAGACTTTGGAAATCAATCCACACCATCCCATTATCAAGACACTTTTGGAACGTGCAGATGGTGATGGACTTGATGATGATGCTGATACTACTGAGTTGGTCAAGGTGTTATATGAAACTACAGCTATTCGCAGTGGATATCCACTCAAGGATCTCAATGGCTTTACCAAACGTGTGGAAACTATTATTCGCAAAGGTGTTGGTGCCTCGCTGGACGAGCAGGTCAAGGTGGATGTTAAGGCTGCACCTGAAAAGACGGATGAGGAAAAGAAGGCAGATGAGGAGTTTATCAAGAAGGCTCAAGAGATCGAGGATGATATTGAAGAAGATGAAGAGTTTTATCATGATGAGTTGTAGATAGTAGTTCATCCTTTATTACCAATATAAACACAAATCTCTCTCTCACTTTGACCATGACAAGATGCAGGATGTCTGATTGATAAGGATATATTACAAGGAAGAGTAAATACGTATGAAGATGAGATATTAGGGATGATGTCAAAGTAGGGCTTTTCTATGCGATTGTTAGGAGGAGAAGGCTCAAAGTGTGTAAAGTGAGAAATGCGAGAAAGTCGTGTACATATTAGGATGTGGGAATGATTAAACGTTTTCATCGGCCTTGTCAGTGGTAGTATTCTTGTTACCAGTAAGATCACGATTATCGAGCTTGTTCTGCTTGTCATCAAGAGTAATGTCATCAACAAAGAAGAAAGCAACGATAGGTGGGAAAATAGCAACAATAGTAGCACCAAGGACAAGATGGAACATGACTTGGTCATAAGCAGCAATAGCACCTTGTCTGATAGGATCATCAGCAGGATAGCTTTGGATAACAGTGATGGAAGAATACAATTCGTTGAGCAAGGTTTGATTATCAGTAGGAACATGTGCTGCAAGCTCATTAGGCATTTGACTAGTCCAGACAGCAGTAGCAATAGCTGATCCAACCGAATTGCCAATTTCAGTGATAAGAAGTACCAATGCAGTAACAATAGCAACATCAGTATGTGCTACAAGAGCCTGAGCAACAAGTTGCATGATAACAGCTGCAAAACCACCACCAATGCCTTGCAAGATTTGGCACCATACCAATTCGGCATCAGTACCATTAGCACCACGTGAATGAATCATCAAGCCAACACCAAGCAAGCGAATGAGCAAACCAGAGAACAACAACCACTTTGGTCGTCTCCACCAAATAAGAATGATACCAGCAGCCATACCAAACACTGTCAATGCCACTGTTTGTGTCGAACTAAAGTAAGACAAGTCGCGGAGTGACCAATCAGCCTTGACAACAGCAACAAATGAATACTGGTATGTGTACTGCAAGTAGAAGGATACAAAGTCAAAGAAGCCAATAAAGCATGCAGCTGAAATGTTGAAATTCTTGAAGAAACGCATAGGTGCAATAGGCTGGAATCCCCAACGTTCAGCAAAAACTACTTCCCAAACTGCCCATACTGGCAATAGGACACAACCAATAACAATCATGACAATCATGGATGGTGTATTCCAGCCTTGACTAGCACTGGGTGCAAGTGTCAATGGGAGAAGAATCAATGCAAGTGCAGCACCAATCAAAATAAGACCTGGAATCTATATAACATGTCAATCAAGGCATAGAAAGCATGCATGTATCTACTTACGTCCATATCGCGGAAAGCCACCTTGGATGCACGTATAGGATGTTTGAAAAAGTTCTTGTCGGGATTGTATTTTTCTTGCAAGAGATTCAGTTTACGTGCTTTCCATTGTCCCCAAAGTAAAGAACCAATGACTGGAGCAAGACAAGCAGGTACCATGATGGCAAACATACCATATCCCCAACGCCAGCCACCACCTGATAATACGCCATTGGTAATTTCACCAGCGATCCATGTGTTGATGACAAAAGGCATGGTCATAACACCAATCCAGAATGCACGATATCTTAGTGTTGTAACATCAGCAATCACCACTTGAGTCAACATTTGAAGACCAGTGTAGCCAAAAGAATAAATGATCTGTGCACCAGCAAATTGATCAATGTGTTGAGCAGATGCATAAAGAATGTATCCAACGCAGTACAAGATCACGACCAGAATGCTGTGAGACAAAAACAAGCAATCAGATGATGATTATTCTTTGTTGCTTTTCTCAACTTACTAGGTTTCGCCACGACCAATGTAATCAGCCAATTTGGCCATAAAAGGTTTGCCAACAGCAATAATGATAGCACCAGCTGTGCTGACAGTACCTGACATGGAATGTTCATTCAATGCCGATGTGGCTGTAGCCAAATACTGATATGTGGTGACACCGTCAAGTGAATAGATATAAGAAGCCAAAAAGAGACCACATAACAAGAAGATATAGCCACGTTTACCCCATACTTTTTGAGCAGCCTAAAAGGATCATCAGTAAGCATCATCAACTATGTATACAAATCTTTTAGTTACCTCGACTCGAGCAACACCATCGGATAGTTCCTTGTCATGAATATCAGCCGAGGATTGGTCATCAGCTGCATCTTGTTTACTATTGTATTCTTGTGTGCCAGTTTCAGTAGCAGTGGTATAATAACGCAATTCCTCTTCATGTTTGCTCTCTGTGTCAGCATGGACCCTTTCAGGGACTTGGGGCTCTTGCGAATGTGACATCTGTTTCATTGATAAGCAACTGGATATCCCAAAAGATAGGTCAATATGTCTACCTTGCTAATAACAAGTGTTTTAGAGAAAGCGAGAATGTACGCAAGGAGGAAAAAGGGCGAGGGAAAAGCACTGTTACATTATAGACAATGACCACTTTATATGTTTTTATCTGATCTAACTCCGTTGCAAAATCGCGGATATCTTGAATCTGATAATACACAATGGTGACACAAGAGTAGGCTTTCTGCTGGGAAGCACATTGACGCGATCAGTTACCTATTTCCCACTTGCTGAATAATAAAAACACCTTTTGCTTCATGACAATCCACCTACATGTGTCTTTAAATTGGCTGATATGAATGTTTCTGATATCGTTAGCTACTCGTCAACATCATCCCACAGTGGTAAATCCGCGGCATCCACTACAAGTATCCCTATCCTTGTTGGGTGGCTGATGTGATCGAGATCTGCTGTACTACCATCATGGTGTAATTCTTCACTTTAGACTATTCAAGACTACCTATACTGTGAAATGTGAAAAGGATAAAGTAACGACTCCTTGTCTACTTTTTACTACTGATAAAGGCCTACGTGAAGGATTCCGACCATTCGGTAGCTATAACTAATCCGGATAAGGAAAACAATGAGTGCCTTGTTTTCCGCACCATGACGGTATTGGTCATACCAGAAAGTAACAAATGCGCTGATTTTGTTATTGTTTTTCATTGGGAACACAAATCGGTCTTTAGCCAAACGCACGCCCCTTGCAGCCAGCTAAAGGGTCCGCTGAATGCTCTTCATTATGCCTTGTATACACTATGAAGCTACAAAAAGGATCGAGAGAATTTTGCCATACAAAGGGTTGTATCATAGTATTCTTGTGTAGCGATACACAATCACTTTTCTTTTCTATCATCATGATGCTTCCAGATAATAGACATTGCTCCAACATCCTTTCTCTCTAATACTACTACTTTATTGGAACATTCCAGGCTCAAGTGTAGATGTGGAGGCGGCGACAATCTGATTGTGCCTTATCTGGACGACAGGAGTTGTAAAAAAGATAGCACATGGATTCTCTAGAAACATTGACACCTTTCGATTATTGCAACAAAAAACTCCGTAATGCCACACGAAAAGAGGATGTGCCTTTTGGTTAGCACTATGCTTTCAATTGAATGACTTTCAAAGAGGCATATAGACATCACTTTATGCTTATATTGTCAATGTCGTCCATATCACAAAAGATATCAAATCAATTGGCAGTAGCCAGGCAATAACATGTGTTTACAAGAGATTTTCACTTAAGCGAATGCGGGATTTCACACGTGAGCCATGGTTGCTGGTGAAACGGCCAACGTGGCTGATGCTGCACACTATACAGATCATTGGAACTTGTAGTCACCATGATCTGATGTCGTTTTAGTCCTGTGTATCATTTTCTTTGTGCTAGTACCAATACATGGATCCGGTCAAGCTACCAGGTACACGAGCTGTATTCGTGTTTCCAAGGGATATCCAACAAGCATTTCATGTATCTTCAACATCGTTCTTACATGAGTAGTTTATCATTCAAAGAAGTTTTATTTCAAAAGAGTGGCATATACATGGTTACGACAATAGCAATGAATCAAGGTAGGAGTAATGTGATCACCAGTAGTTCGAGATGTGTTCCAAGAGCAGCAAGAATTGTACTTTTAAAAGTGATAGTAATAAAGATGCCAACTCCTTCCCATCCATATCCAACATGTTGTCTTTAGATCATTCAAGCAGTTGCGATTCGATCCAGTGAAAAGAAGCATTTATGTATAACAAGAATATCTGCTAATACTACTAATGGCATAAAGCTGCCTTACCTTTATATTCTTCCCTTTCTCATAAACTATAGTCGTCTTCAATAGCCTATGAGTCTTCTCGTGCATTTGGTGTGCTGATGGGCTTGGTCACGATGGGGTGTTGCAAAGTGTCAAGTGTCGTTTCCAGCAATGAGCTACTCAATTCGTCGCGCCAGTACAAGTGGAAGAAGACATTGGTATTTATCCAGCAAGTCCAATGGCTAGTACTTCTCACCGTGCCACTTTCCATGGTCCCATGGAGCCGATCTTGACAGTAAAGGGTGGAGAAGGAGAACAAGTGAAAGATGTTCGCTCTTTTGACGCCAGATCCAAATTGAAGCACAGCCATTCTGGCTAAAATCCCATTTGCCCATTGCTCCTCAACCCCGCCATTGAATTTGTTCTATAGCAGATTGCTCCACACCTACGTCCCATATGACATTGTCAGTACCTTTATAAAATACAGCAGCTGTTCCGCCGCACAATAAAGCTAGTTTCATTGCTGTACAATTACCTTCCTTTTTGGGAAGGTGACAGATCCTTGATGTAACTGCTGGTTCAGTTGTTCTGAGACGTAGGGCAGTAGGTTTGTAGTAGCAGTGTACAGGGAACCAAATAAAGCAATCTCAAGAAGTCTTATCACTGTCAAGTCCAACAATACAAGCAATCGCAACTGCTTCACTCAATCAGAGCCAAAATCAACTGACACAAAGACAAAAGAACAGCGTTTTATAAAATCTTTCAATAGCTATCTAAATACTCCTTCTCAGACAAATGGGTGGTTGGTAATGAAAAGGTTTCAGAGTAGGGGAGTGCTCTTAGCCAAAATGGCAAGTCGAGTCTTACCATCCCGCTACTGCTGTCTCAGTTCGTAGATGACAACATGGCCGAGTGGTTAAGGCGTGAGACTAGAAATCTCATGGGCTCTGCCCGCGCAGGTTCAAATCCTGCTGTTGTCGACATACCTTCCAAGGAGTATTGCTCCTTTGTTTTTGATTCCTGATTTCAGAAGATCACGTGATCTTGACGTTGTCGACAATGCACGTGACATAGTTTAGCTGGTGATAGAGCAGTATCTTTTTGATACTGCTATATCAAGTGATGGTGTTTATTTCATGGATGCATATATATATTGACTACAGATAATTCTATACATGATGTGAAGGATACTAATGAAAAGGATTCTAACAACTGCTAAATGTCAAGAAGCAACAATCAAGGCTCTGTAGAGGAGAAAGAGCCAGTAAACGTGCTTAATGTATCACTTGTCTAGAAGACTATATGAAATCATTGTTACTCGTCCTAACATTAGAGCAGGGTAAAAGCAATAGCATTGCATTGGGCAACAATACATATGATCCTTGACAAACAAGTTTATTGTGCACATGCATGAATGAAGATTGGGACAGCCCATAGTGTGGAGTTGATGATACTTTTAATCGTTGTCTATTTGGCTACTCTTCTACTCTGAAAGAAGCTTCACTATTTGTTCACTGCTTTGCTGTTTCATAGCTTCTGCTGGACATTGTTGAATGGCTGCAATCAATACATGTTTGGTATAATCATCGTCAATGAGACAAGTTGCTCGTAGAATGCGTTTGACCATCTATCACAAGATAAAATCAGCAAGGATGTATTAAAGCGCTAAAAGTGGGAATATACCTGTTGTTGACCAGTAGGATGAGCATCTCCTCGTGCAATAATTTCAGCTAGCATGTATCCAGTCTCCAAGGATGTAACAAGTCGATTGAATTCATCTGCAGAAATCACTTGTGCCTCTAAATCTGACCACCACCACAGTGCCATGGCTGTATATCTTAAAGCACAGGTCAAGCATTGCTGAATGATTTGTGCTTTGGATTCAAGAGACCGATCACTTGCAATGACAATCAATATATCGAGCATACGCACCATCCATGCTATACGTTCTTCATCGGATCTGCATTCTGTTTGCAACATGGCTCGTGTGACCTGATTCCAAGTATGGCTGTCATTCACTTGTTGAACAATAAGTTGTCGCATCACATCAATGATCCATTGTGTTGCATGTGTTGTTCGGTTCAGTCGACACATTTCAGCCATTGCAGTCGTGTATATATAGGCATCTTGTTTTGTCAACTGGCCAAGCTTATCCGATTCCAAAACACTGCAATCAATCGCTTTGTGGACCAGCTTTTCAATATCCAACCCGAGGTATCTTCCAGTATCCTTGGTGATGAGTGGCATGGTGAAGTTAAAGTACGTCATGTCGCGTATTGTTCTGATAAGCATCTCCATATGTTCATCCTCAGCTGTTTCATTGACTGGTGGAAGGTGATCACACAAGGTGGAAAGCAATGTCAACTATATAACAGATAAGTACACATGATCGTATAAAGCATTAAACTAGAATACGTACCTGGATATCATGTGGAAGTTTTGATAAGCGTTTTGCATAAGGTTCAAAGATTTCAATGCATCGCATTTCAGAGATACTTGACTTTTTGGTGACTGCATCCATGCCTCGTCGCTTATAGCCTGTTCCAGAGACATTGCGATTGGGTAATCCACTCAGCTCCAATACCTTGCCAAGGCCAAGTTCACCAGTAAGAATGCGTTGAACACCAGGATCACAAACAGTGAGTTCAGAAACGATGTACTCAGTCAATGACATAGAAGTGGATGCATGCAAACTTGCAAATTCAATGCATTTGGCACGTAAGGATTGTGATACGGATGATATGTCTGCGAGAAGTTGGAACCAATTCACAGGTGGTAGTGGACCAGGTGTGTCACATAGACTTTGAATCAATGTTTGCATACATTGAATGCCATGCGATGATGGGTATCGAACAAGATCTGTCAAGCTGTCGAAAACGGCTCTCAAATAACTGGTATTGTTGTTCAAGCGTGCATAAGATTTTGGTTCAGTGGATGCATTCAGTAAGACTTGATTGCTGCCGGTATTCTGATCAATAGCACTGGCATTACGCATATCCACTGCTGATTGATTGACTTTTCCACAAATAATGGCTGCAATACGTGCTGTTCGCAAATCGCCTACTGCTGCAGTACCTCCAGGAACAGATAAACCAGCTGTTGACATGAGCTTATCCAAAATATCCAGTCGTGCTCCACCATCATATTTGCGTGCCTCATCCAACAAAACTTCTGGATCCACGGCTGGATTCAAATAATCGACACCCAAAAGACTTCCAACTTGGAATAGTGATGTGATGTTGTTGATATCCAAGGTGTTGTGTAAAAGTGACATGTACTGAGCACTGGCTTCAGTCTGATCGGCACTGGCAATCATTGATACGCGTTTGATATGCGCAATAGGGATGTCAAAGTGATAAAGATGTCCAGAAAGTGTTGACTAAGATATGAAAAAGTCAATACATCGATACACGAGCTTGTTGTTGTATACTTACATTACGCAATGCAATATTCTTTGCTTGTTCCAGTAGTGATATATCCTCATGGTATTGTCCATTGGTAGATGAATAAGCAATCACCCATGGAGCACCAAGCAAAATGCCAGTATTCATATTGCAAGTCGAATCTTGTTCAATAAACAGCTTGAGCGTCTCTTTGGCAAACCATGTGACATCTTGCATATCGGTTGCATGATTGTTGGATGCCCATCCCATCATGATACCAAGAGCACGTCCTTCTGAAATCTGTTGACTGGGTCTGTTGCAATAATCCAATAGTGTGGATATACCAGTTTTGCCGAGTGTGTCGATGCCTTGTGTCTTGGTAGGCCATGTAGCCAATGCTGCAGTAAAATGACCAGCTGCATATCCTCGAGCAAGTTGTACCAAATCTACCACTGCACCAATCTTTCGACCAGTATCCTCTGTCGTCACATCATCCACTAGCATACTGAGAATACGTGACGCCATTTTCTCATTGGAAATAGTGCAACTGGCGATATAACCCAAGCTGAAATAGGCTGCAAACTGGACTTCATCACTCATCAGTAAGGTTGGTATGCTACCAGCAGATTGATCAGACGATAGAATATACTTGGAGAAAAGAACATCCAATACTTGAGAAGCACATGAAGAGCCAAAAGATGGTGATAATCGAGTAGCAGTAATAACAAAGCCAGCCAAAGCGAGAAGAATATTGCATGTCATTCCAGGTACAGTGCTCTTTTCAAGTCGTGTCAACAAGTCTTTCAATATCTGTGTTCCTCGAAGTTCAAAAGTTGCTTCCTCTGAAATCAATGCTGCGCCAAAGACTGATACCCATCCACTTATGCTGGAGATACGCACCATCAAATGATCAGTGAGCCCAATATCAGCAAGAGATGTTGACATGCATCGATACCACTTTGCTTTGGTCAATGTATCACCCGTCATTTTACGATCCACAAGATGAGCATTGGAAACATGAAGTAGAGCAACAGCATAACCAGCACGTAAACCAGGTGGTGTCCGTGCTTGTTCCCATTCCTTGACAATCATTGCACCTGCTTCATCCTCCTTTCTGCCAATAGCGTTACGTATAGAACGTGTTTGCGATGGTTCACTGGTGCTGTTGTTGTTGTTGTCCTTGTTACTGGATGTATCTTCAGCAAATAGACCACGTCGCATATGATCAAGTTCATGTGAAATAAGCTTAGCAAGTACAGCTGAATGAGAAGTGTCGGGTGCTGCAATGATCTGATCTGTGAATTGTTTGGCTTTCTCAGGTAAAATGCGTTGAATGTCTGTGGATTGAAAATGTGCGAGTGCTGAAAGAGCAGATGATCTGACTTTGTCGTTCTCTGAAGCAATAAGTGGTTCCAAAAACTCGTCAAGAACAGCTTCCTTGAATTCCATATAATGTTCTGACACTGTATGATTGAAATATATATTAGTCTCCATGTTGATACATGTAACTCTAATCAAATACCTTCATCTCGATCACCAACAATGCTGAAAAAGTCGCAAAGGCTTTGCCAAAGCACAGTGGCCTGGTGAATAGGAAGCTCTTTTGCAAAGACTGCAATGTAACTGATGGCAACAGTCCATAAAGAACGTGGTTCTGCTAACTCTGCTCGAATACATGCATTCATGATTTGGACAATGATTGCAAGTGATGCAATGTTCAGATTGGTACAAGTCTGTAACAATGATATTGCCATAGGAAGTAAATCTTGAGCAGTGTATCGAGGATGATGCTTGCAAAGATCTCGCATGCTAGTCAACACAGCAAGTTCCATCTGAATAGCTCCTTTTTCTTCTGGACGTGTAGCTGATTTACGATGTAGGATCCAATTGGCAATCACTCGCTTTAATTCATGCCATACACGTGGTTGACGTTCAAACATCTTGACCAGTACTCTGAATCCAATAGCTGCCATAGTTGTATCACGTGACTGAGTCTGATATGTGCCTTGCATCATTGGAAGGATGACTTGCAAGATCTTGGATGTTGTCACAGGATCATTCAAATCAACAAGTGATGGAAATACAGTGTGATAAATGAAGAGGAATGTATCACCAGCAATAGCATTGTGCGAGCGCATCAAATAGAGTAATAGCATAAAGACTGGAAACTTGAAAGAGTGCATATTGGTCGATGTTGTAGATAAAACTGTCAATCGCTTCATACTCTTGTGTCGAATAGCAACGTCATTACTGAACACGTAAGGTGTAGTGAACATCAAAGAATGAGCGAGAGCCACTTTGTTCAATGGTGTTGTATCCCAATCAAGATGATCTTGCAAAAACTGATCCACATGTGTGATAAGGTGTGACATACTGCCGTGGATTGAATAGGCTGGAATATCTTGTCGGATCTAGTACACAATAATGATTAATGTCTTTCTTCAACTGACTTATCAAGCTAGTTACCTGCTCAAGGATGGATGACTTGGATGGATCATTGCTTTCTGCTGCCTTGTTGACTAGTGATAGCAATTCCAATGCCACTGCCTTTCGTGCCTTTGTGATTGTATCTTCTTCCACCACTTCAGCCCAAGTTTGAAACAATGGCAAAATAGCAATCAATGCCATCTTTCCAAGAGAATGTGCTTGTAAGATATCATGCATCAACTTCAATATGAGATCTTGATCCTGAACAGTTTGCACCATCATCAACAGATATGACAGACTTGACCAGAAGAGATATGGATTGGGTTGAACTAGTGGTTGGTCACTGCAAATGTCATGCGCTTGGTTGATTCGATATAATCGCTGAAGAAATGGTGATGTCAATTCGCCATCAGTTGCTGCATCGTATGATCGACACAGTAGTTCAAAAAACATGTCGGTTGCCATAGCTTTAACATCATCCTCTGGTGCATCTGGTATCTGAAAGATGCCGACAAGAAAATCCACTAGTTGTAGATACAAGAAAATACCACGTTTGGTAGGATAGCGTTTGATCACATCACTGATATAATAGTAAATGTCTAAGCGTCGCTCCATGGATGGCAGTGGATTGCAAAGTCGATGAAGTAAAGCTGTACCATGAGTATCATCTGCTGCCAGCAGTATCCGATCAAAGAAGCTGTCAAGTGATCCAAGAATACTACTATCATCATCGCTTGAAGAGCATAATAGATAATCAATCTCCTGCAACAAGTCGTCATAAAGGTCGGGCCGTTGTTGCGATATGACAATGAAAGGATGTACAGTTGCCAAAGTTGAAGCTGCTACTGCAAATGGAACTGACTCATTCAACGATCTCGCGTGAAACTGCAATAAAGCTGATATGGACCGAAGAAAAATACTTGTCTTGAGCTTGTTTGTGCTGGTCAAAACGAGATTCTGCAAGTGAAGTAGTACGTCGCGAAAGGTCGAAGCATCGGATTGCACTTTGCTGACTATCTTTTCACAGACATTGGACGCTGCAATGGGTGTCAAACTAGTATCTGCCAAAGCTGCCCATAGTTTGTCGACTTGTGTGGAGGAGCAAGTCTGGTGGATCTCCACGAAACGGTGATCGACCATAAGAGTCTTGTGGAAGAAGAGCGGACAATGACCATTCTTGGAGGACGTGTCCTAAAATGCCGCTTGATGCAGCACACACACACCATCAAGGACTATACCACCACACTATTTATCTATTCCTCTATCCTATATGTGTAAAGGATTGTTTTGATATAAAAGTACACATATCTCTGTTTTTTAGTCTTTAAACATGATACATCATCTAAGCTTATTGGGGCTACTTGTTCTTTTCGAGCCATGCAGAAACTTGTTCGTAGACAGCAAATTGGATGGCACCACCTTGAATATCTAGCATGAGTAATTCTGCAACCATTTCTATAATGATCCAATCTTACCAGGTGCAATTCGAATCACTCGTAACCATGATCCACGGAAGAACGACAAGTATCCTTCGTTGCGTGCCATTGACTTGACACAATCCCATGTGCTTCGATAAGGACGACTATCATCTTGCATTCTTTACATATATCAATAAACAATGTTGCATACAATATCCAAAACCAGACACGAACCTTGTTTTGACAACATCAGGAGGAGAATTCAATACACCAACCAGAACATTAGCCAAGCCGCCACTGACCTATCATAAAGGCATAGACTTAGCATCCATCATACCAATGACATAGGTTGAGTACTACCATATGCTTCCAAGGTGCAAGTGTTTGTTCAGGATCAGGTGAAGCTCGCTCAAACATGGCCTTGATTTCAAGATAACCAGAGAATTTGACAACTAATCCTACAATAAAAAGACATGAGGAACATGGACCATAAACACTGATGTATATAACTTACCCCAAGATTGCCTTGCAACAGTAGCGAGTAATCCATTGTATAATGCTGGAAGACTGCATTCCATTAGTGATATAGTAATATGTCATATTATATAACCGACTTACCCTCCTTCTTTCACGATCAATGATGCTGTGTGGAAAAGTCCACGATACTTGCGTTCATGCGCTTGGTTCATTAGATCAGTTTGCTGTCTCACCTTGATTTGTTCGAGTGGTGTGACTAGTAGTAAAAGCATGTCAATGTACTGTATGGATGAAAGCTAATTGACACTTACCAAGAGTAACAGCTTGTGTGATGCCTGTGCAGATCTGGGTTTTGGGAATCAGTACCATGATCATCCTTAACACATGCATGATCTTACTTACACCTGCCAATCCTGCTGAACTATGTGATGGTAATATGCTGCCTTCCATCTTTTCAAACAATGGCTTGTAGAGTGCTAAACCCATATATTGCAATGACACACGCGGTCCCACTATACATAATACGGGAATCGTTCCTCTATACAGTGCTACAAGACGTCCAGATCAATATACTGCTATAACTCTATGTATGATCCTGTCGGCTACATACCTGCGAATCCTTCCTCTTTGATGACTTGTTGAAACGCCCTAAAGATGCCGTTTTGATAGTGGGATGCAACACGTAAAGACTGGAAGAAGAATAAGCTTTCATCTCATCATATGTGTACGCGTGTTTTTAGATACCTGGAAGCGTGTTTTGATCACATCTGTTGGCTATTACCGAGAATATGGTAAGTATAAAGCTGTCAAGTTGGGTGGAGAAAGTCATTCACCTGCATTACAAGCAACTCGGCTGTACCGGCCACAGCACCTGCCAGAGTCGAGTTCTGAAATGAAGCACCTTGTCAGTGTTACTGCATGGGGTCATTGGCTCGGCATTCAGCATACCAGCACACTCTTTTTCGGTTGTGAGTTTGACATAAGGCAACAAGTAGATAAATGCAGAGAGAGTGATCGGAGAACTAGTTCAGGCACCGGCAGCTTGAATTGGATTGGCCTACACGATTGAATCATGATGATCATCACTCTGCATTGGTCCAGTCCTTTCATGCTTGATTCCCTTTCACCCATCACTTGAAACAAGCTATTTACTTTGACAATCATGCTTATTCCCAAACCCTGATGTAGATGTAGATTCAAAGTTGTTTAGATGTATTGATAAAAAGTAGCAGTTGGCCGGCTCGTGAAGAAGTAGCTTTAGGCTTTAGATATAGAACACAATGGGTCCCTTTCCATCCTACATCTTATCCTTTAAACTACATGGTTCATATGCAGAAGAGTGGGAATGTCAGTTATAAGAGAAGATATACGTGGAGATAGGAAACTATGCTAAATGATACGTGGGTGATCATAACAAAACCTTAGCCATGGCTAAGTTTTGTCAACGTCCACATTAACATTGGATATAGGCATCGAATATATAACAACCCTTGGTTGCAGTTTAGCCTTGTCATCAATTGGGCATAGGTGTTATTGTTTAAGGATCCTTGTTAGCACGGCTTTGTTTCAATGGGTTCCTCATTCTTATAGAGCATGTATGTCACGTGCTTCATGAATTCTTAGCCCTGGCTTAGTTTTGTCATCATCCATATGAACCATGGTTACTGTTGCTCAAGTGCATAACAATCCTTAGCCATGGCTTAAGCTTTTGTCATCATCTGTACTCGTATAAGGCATTCAAAGTATTTGAACAATTCTTGGCCATGGTCTAGTTCTGTCAAAAGCCATATTTGCACATGTCATGAATGTCACGTGAGTAACAATTCTTAGCCACGGCTAAGGTTTGGCTGCATATACAAGTCAATTGCTTAAAGAACATGGCGTAGCCAATTTCACCGGTATTTCATGAACACGTGTTCCCATTATGCTTCTTCTTCAGTGAAAAAAGAGACAGAGCGTGAATGTACGTAGGTTGATTCCAGTATCATGGTAAGATATACATCTTATGCCATTGGGTTTCATTTTAGGCTCTTCACCAAAATAGGCACATTGTATATGAACATAGACATGGATCATATCTACCACGTAGTACATAATGTTTTTGGATGAAAGGAGTGGAGGAGCTCATAAAGAAGGAAACGAGAATGGACTGGTGACATATATCATTTTGGTGTACATTACAGTAAACAATAAAGGATGATGTGGAACATCATTGTATGCATGTATTTGGCAGTGATGAAAAGATCAAGCGAGTGATGGATGTAAAATGTGGTATAATAGTGATACAAAGGGACAGTTTTTCAAGTAACCAAGCATCTATCTATCACGTGTTGTTATCTGTTCACTATGGTTCCTTATCAGGGTATCCACGTGAGACATGCATAAGGATCGACTGGAGGAAATCCTACTTCAAGTACAGCCAGTATCGCGCAGACACATTTGCCGCCTTTCTTTTTCGTTGCTCTCGCTTGTACCAAGCTTACCCACCACTTTTGCCCAACGTTATATCTTCGATGGTCAACATTTTCAAACTAGTCAAAGAGAACAATGTAGACCAAATTCGTGAATATACACTAGCAACGTCCACCGGCATTGCAACACGACCTTTTTACAACTCAAGTCAAGATCGACCGCAGCAACAACAACAACCAAACAACACTAAACAACAGCATCACAAAGTACAACGACAAGTCAATCTCAACAAACGATCCATAAGAGGAAGAACAGTTCTCCATTGTGCAGCGTCATGGAACAGGATCGCTATTACAAGGTTACTTTTAGACTGTCCATGGGTGAATATCAACATCCAAGACCGCGAGAATGGATGGACAGCTTTACACAGGTAGGTTGATATAGATAGCACGCTGTAAGTATCAGTGCTCTAACGCATGATGTACCATAGAGCGTGCTATGCAGGAAATGTGGAAATTGCTCTGATGCTTCTACAACATCCAGATATCGATCTCAACATCAAAGACTACGAAGGCATTCGACCACTAGAGCTATTGACAGTATCATTGGGCAATATGAAACGACTGGAACGTAATCTTCATGACAACAACAACAACAGCAATTCGACAAAATCCATGATGGATGAAGCAGACGATGATTTGCATGATTCAATGATGCGATCCAACAAAGAACCCATCTTGACTGGAGGCACTGATCTTTACACATGGGGAAGCAACACCAATTATGTCTTGGGTCATCCAGATTCAGAAAGTAGAACTTATCCAGAGCGTGTATCACTCAAATTGGAATCACAACAATTACCCAACATCATGCAACGCCCATCCGTGTTGATTGAACGTGTTTACATGTCAAAGTATCACACAGCTGTGCTTACAAGCGAGCCACGTAACAATCTTTTACTCTGTGGATTTGGTCATGGTGGTCGTCTTGGCAATGGGAAAAAGGAGGATACACAATTGATACCAACACCATTACAATGGCCAGAACGTATCACTGCTGTTGCCCTTGGTCGTGATCACACCATCGCTATCACTGAGAATGGGAATGTCATCACATTTGGAAGTAATGAGAATGGTCAACTCGGTATGTTTGGATCATGGATGGCTTCATTATAGCTGACAACATGTTGTTTAGGTTACGAGACCGATGACAAGTATCAATTGTTTCCTCGAAAGGTGCAATCACCACTACTCAAGAAACTAGCCATCATTGGCGCAGCAGCTTCTTCTGTACATTCTGTGGTGTACACAGCATATGAAGTATTTACTTTTGGATATAATCAAGGACAACTAGGTATGGTTTGAATCAAAGGATGTGTGAAGAGTGACTGATGTGAACATGATGATTGATAGGATATCATGCATCTGGTGATGATTTACGTCAAGTGTTACCGAGAAAAGTGGCATTCAGTACACGTATCACAAATGTGACAGCCAATGTAAGTGAAATACCTGTGGTAAGACTGATCAATTTACTGACATTTGATGATAGGATCATGCAACAGCAGTGTTATTCGAGACGCATGAAATCTCTCTTTTATGCAACTATGGGCAGCAAAGGATTTTGTAAGTGATGTTATCGTGAATGAAGGAATAGGATGACTAACCTGATGAGTAAATTAGATTGCCTACGGATCGATTTCCTCCCAGCATCCAAGTTCACCATTCTGCAGCACACTATCCTGTACGACTTATCACAGGTGTGGATGACTATCTTGGTGCTATCTCCAATAATGGCGAAGTCTATGTGTGGACATGTAAAGGCGCTAGTTCTCGTCAATTGGATAAGAGTCGTGTCAAGGCCAAGCATGTCAATGTTTCATCACCAAAACGTGTATGGCTATTGAAGAAACCTTACCTTGCAGCGACTGATGCAAGTCTTGGACATCATGGTGCGCTTATTGTATCGACACACTGTGGACAAGTGTTTGTGGGAAAATCTGGCAAAGATGGACAATACAAGTTCAACATTATACCCAATCTGCAGCGATGTATACGCGTATGTGCTAGTCCTAGTGGTGCCTTTTCAGGAATTCGATCCGAAGTTGAAGTGGATGATATTGCAACAACACCATCAACATTGATATCCAACATAAAGACGAGTTTACCACATGTCATTGCTGCTGAGCGACTGGATCAATCTGTCAACTGGCTCACGAATGAATACAATGACAAGTTGGATGATTTGATGCAACAAGCGGATAACAATGAGGAGATGGATCAGCAAATGAATGCCATGGAGCGACAAAAGGCACATGATGTATTTGACAATGACTTACGAAAGGCGGTGGATTCTGCATGGGAGTATGCTGAACAACTTGCTACCAAAGATACAACACTGGATACTGTGATTCTTCTTGATGCAAGTCGAAAGCTTTATTGTCATCAATGCATCCTTGCATGTCGTAGTCGATTCTTTTCTCGATTATTTCACACGACTGATTTCCATGATTCTGCCTTGTCAATTGTTCGTCACCAAAAGCATATTGAAATACGATTGACAAAAGATTACAGCATGGCAGCATTCCTTCTCCTCTTTGATTATCTTTACACTGACGCTTATACGCATCCAATGAGCGCCTATTACAATGTTCCCAACCTTGCACGATTCAGCAACCCTACTTCTCCAGCTGTAGTAGGAAAAGATCTTGCTGCACTTGCTTCCTTATTTGAACTTGACGAGCTGCATGAATCAGCAATACGTTCATTTAGCAACATTCCTCGCCCAACGCTCACTTCAGATCTTTTGCGACTATTCGAAGAGAAAACAGCATCACAACCTAATGTGTGCCTGGATCTTAAGGATGGACAACAGATGCTATGTCATGAAATGATTATCAGGCAACGTTGTGAATTCTTCAGCGCTTTGTTTGAACCTGGATCAATATGGATGCAATCCCGAAGAGAGCAGCAATCACCTTATTTACATGTGAACATGACCCATGTTTCATCAGAAGTTGCAGTGCCATTGTTACGCTATTTGTATGGTGATCTGGATGAGATGCAACTATTCGGTGATGTATGCAAGGAAACTGCAGATGCAATGATGCGATTCTTGATGGAAGTGTTATGTCTTGCGGATGAACTTTTGTTGGATCGTTTAAAGACACTCTGTGAACGTGCTTTACTACGATTCATTGGCTTACGTTCAGTACCTGCCTTGCTTGAAGCAGCTGATATTTATATGGCGAACGCTTTTAAGCATGCATGTTTACAATTTATCACTGCCAATATCGATGTGTTGATAGCTACTGGGTAAGTCAACAATCATCTTTAGGATTCGACAAGAAAGGCTAATGACAATGGATGTTTAGCATGATGGATCATTTGGAATCAAAGCTCATTCAAGACATTGAAAAGCATATTCGATCGTGTCAAGCTGATGAAATGCCGTTTATTCGACAAAGCAATATGATTGAACCAGCTACAGCACAAGATGACCATGATCCAGAGTTTTCAGATTCATTGTACACACAGTCACTTGAAGATCAGCCTATCATTTCAAATTATGCAGAGTCTCTTGTCACCATTATGCCTGAACATGCCAATAGCAGCACTTCCAAGAGTGACGATGATGTCGATGGTGGTGTATTCAGGATGGATGAAGATCAACAATCACCTATCAAAGAGCAACAGCGTAAAAAGAAGTCCTCACAACGAGAAAAGAAAGGCAAACGTGTTGCTTTGGAAGTCTTTACTGATACTGGTGCAGTTGGCACTAGTAAAGCTGGATGGGCTGTTACATCTGATTCGGTTGAGAATAAGCGATCATTGCGCGAGATTATGGAAGAACAACCTGATATTTCATCCACACCTCCTTCTTCACTTGGAAAGGTAACCCAATTGCATTGATTGAAGCTACTTGTATATTCATACATCTTTGTTTTATAGTCACCACCTGTTTATATCCCCAAGAAGCTTTCCCAAAAGGAACGTCGGAAGCTTCAGCAGCAACAGCAACAACAAGAAATGGCAGCAGCATTAGCATCCAGTGAAAAGCCAGTATGGGGAAAAGTGATTGCACCTCTTACTACGCCTCCACCAGAATCTTTATCTTCTTTTCCTGCAATGAATGAACCTACACCCAGCTCTGGTGATGCATCAGTGATTGAAACTACTGTGGAAGAAGCCAGTCCAAATGATGGAACATCCAAAGGGATGAAAATGTATGTATCTATGCATCATTCATCATGTGATAACGATACTCATCTATCAACATAGTTACATATCAAAGGAAGAGCTCATGCAACAAAATGAACGACCTGGATCCAGGCACCAAAACACAGGCAAAGAGGAGAAAGTATTTGATCCCATACGTAGCCTAGGACCATCCTTTTCCTTAGCACCCATTCGACGACAACGAGGAAATAGCAACAAAGGACATTGGTCAAGTCAACAAGGTGGTGAGACATCTTCTAGTTCATTCCAAGCTATTCAAAAGCAACAAGAATTGGAAGATATGTGGATCAAAGGAAAACAATCCAGGAAGAGTCTTGTCAGAATCCAAAGTGAGGAGCGTGCCATTGAAAGTCTGAAGCAGTTTTATGTCCAAACATTGGATGCTTTGAGTGGTGAATGGGTAGATGTCCATAGGCTAGACGAATAGTAGTTTCTTTTTGTTGTACATAAGACATTCTTTAATTATTGGCTATTACAATATTGTAAAGAACAATGGAAGGATGACATTAAATGAGGACGCCGGGGATTGAAGCTGGATTTCCTTGTGGATGGATTTCACTTGGGACTCCTTCAAGACTGGATCTCTTTGTTCTACACCTTAAACACACAACACAACACACTTACCATGTCCCAAACGCTGCCTCTTGAAAAGAAACAACTACGTGCTTGTCTCTTGTGCTCATTGGTCAAGGTACGAAAGAGCAATACCAACTGAAAGAAAGAAAGAAACAAACCTTACTTGTCTTTGTAGAATGCGTCACAGTTCCGAGCGAATGGCTGCGAGAATTGCGAAGAGCTATTGCGAATGCGAGGACGAACCGATCGGGTGCAAGAGTGTACAAGCAATAAGTTTGAAGGGTAAGTCCAATGGCTGGCACTGGTATGACGTTTGAAGACTGATCGACTGTTATTGCAGTGTTATTGCTCTGATGCAGCCCCACGAGAGCTGGGTGGCAAGATGGCAACGTGTTGGTAAGGATACAAGAAAGAAACAAGTCAAAGAGATATTCAACATGTTACGTTTGAGTAGACAAGTTTACAAGAGGTGTATATGCCATTCGAGTATATGGACGGATACCAGAAGATATTGAAGATGATCTAGAACGACGAGGTGTCATTTACAGGCCCAGGGATGGCAGTGTTAGGGATTAGTCATATCATGCACTCTCTTTCATTTCAACTCTATTCATCATCATCCTCTTATTCATATTTCATCATCACCCGTATATATAAAGATGGTCTTCATTTATATCCTGGATTTGTTTATTATTGTACTCATGCTTTGATTGTCTTAAGGTATTCAGCACGGTATGGATTATCATCTGCAGAAGGACCTATTGTAATATCACGCATCAGCAACCCAGTATCAACTGAAATAAACATGTGGATTACTCACGATTAAGAGCAGTCCAAAGGGGCTCATCCTTGAAAAGACGTAAAGCCTTGATATAGTTCTTGCTATCAGTAGTGAATCGATGATAGATACCAGCAGGCTAAAAGCATACACATGTCAATAGGAATACAATGCTTGATGTGACTAGTAACATACCAACACCAACATATCACCCTTCTCGACAGCAATGCGCACCCAAACGTCTTGTTGATCACGCACATCAAAATAGCCTGTACCATCGAGAACAAAACGAATTTCCTCATCTTCATGAAGGTGTCTACATCATGGTTGCATAAGTAAGGTTGCTTGGATATATCCATGGATACGTTACTCTGCAAAGAACATCTTGACTTTTTCCTCATAGCCAGGCAAAGACTCGGGAGAAACTACAATCTAGAACAAGTATTAGACTTAGAGCAATGCATTGAAATAAAGACATACTTGGTCACGGTTCTTATATTGACGTTCAAGTGCGAGTTTATCAAGGCGTTCGGTAGCATCGGGACCGTCAAATCGCCAATAAAGCACGCCAATGCGAGCGAGATCTTCAACTGACTTTTCAATGCCAGTATCGTGAGGAGCACGCTGGTCTGAAGTATCGGCAGTATCGTAAACGTAAGCTCGCATAGTGTTGTAAAGAGTGGGGGAAGTGAGAGAGAAAAAGAGATTACAGGTGACTTGGTGCACCAGCCAGTGGACTTGAAGAATGATGAGCATTTGTGTTACACAACTTTGCCTACACGACCTTGCATATATAGAAATGATGGCTTGATCTTTTCCCTTGTATTCAGCAAACACTTTGTCAAGTAATGAACATGGATGATGAGTGAAATGCTCTAGTGATGGATGATAAGCGATAGTCAATAAAACAGCACGTTGTAAACAAGTCGTCTGATCATGCCCTTCACATTAAAGACTTTAAAGACAAGAGATCTATTACTCGATTACTAATACACTAGCAAGGTTGAGCAAGCATTTGGCCATTTGATCCAGTATGTTGTGCTCAGAATAACTCATTACAGCTGCATCAGGCATATGATCAAGTAGATGGATTATAAAAGTGCAAGTGTTTATCATGTCAGCCACATGCAAGCCTTGTATCACACAGCCAAAATCCACATTAGCACAGGTCGCGCCACAATGTCCGTAATTGATACAAATATCATGTATTTTAGTTGGAGTATATGAAAAGGTAAATGGGGGTCCGAGGGATCTGTGTACGTGTGTTGTGTGTGTTTATCTACTTGGACATCTAAAAGAAGAAAGTGATTTAGTGTCTATGCTTCTCAAGTTAAACTTGATGAATTACTTACCATCATCTTGACAAACTCCTCGTAGTTGATTTGACCATCTTGATCGACATCAGCTTCACGAATCATTTCATCAACCTCCTCCTCGGAAAGCTTCTCACCTAAAGGAAAATGGGTCAGAACACGTTGTCATGGTGAAAGAGATAAACGTACCCAAAGAAGTCATGACATGACGCAACTCGGCAGCCGAAATGTAGCCGTTGCCATCCTTATCAAAGACCTTGAAAGCCTCTTGGATTTCTTCTTGGGAGTCTGTATCCTTCATCTTTCTATTGACCCAGCCCATCCAATGTCAGATATATGTCCCGCTGCTGATATTATCCAATCCAATTCCGCCCTCGCATTACCTTGCGATCATGGTAAGAAACTCGCTAAAGTCAATAGTACCATTGCCATCACTATCAACTTCATTCACCTAAAATCAATGAAAATAGATGTATGAATACCATGTTTTGTTGATCAACAAGCCCTTGACAGGTCATTCACCCTTTTTCTAAACCCAACACCCCTTTCGGACACACGAGAAAAGCATACACTTCTCCGTGGTCTTGGCGTTCTCCCTTGTCACTCCCAAAAGTGGTTTCCCTGTTGCAACATACCATATCCTGAAGTTCAGCCTCGGTGGGATTCAAGTTAAGAGAGCGCATAACAGTGCCAAGTTCCTTGGTGGTGATGCTACCGTCACCGTCCTTGTCGAAAAGAGTGAAAGCTTCCTTGAACTCTGCAATTTGCTCTTCAGTAAGTTGGTCAGCCTAAAGAATAAAGGCAAAAGTGAGTATGGGAGTGAAATGGACTACATCTCGAAGCTGCTTACCATGGATGATGTGCTAAAGATGGAATAAGAAAGAAAAAAGTACAAAGGGGAGTCGGAACCGGTTGCACGTAAGGTTTTAGGAAATTGCTGCTTATACGTCACTATCTGATCCAAAGTCGATAGAGAAAGAGCGCGCGCGGTATAGATCACCACCACCCAACGACCTTGCTTTTTCCATGCGTGATATGACACGTGTCTTTACTTTTTACTGCTGATGATTAAGGTTCATTTCATTGTTTCAACACACATATAAACGCACTTGTGCTGTTTTCCTTATCAGGATTCCTAAAGTTTATGTTTTCTTTTATCATGAAATACTCGTCGTCGTGCTTTCAACCAGTTCTTGACCTGATTCCATGATGAGTCTTGGCATGCATGTACTACAATGATCGGCCAGGCAAACAAAAAAGGGTATGTCCGACAATGACAAGTATCCGTCATGATCCATTATTCAATAGCAACAACAGACATGATCCTTATAGTGCATATGCATAATGACAACTCGTGTTTCACATCCATGGATCGATATGCGTATGACTGCTGCATCTTGTCTATCCACAACCATAGTACAATGTACAAGGAGTAGGAGCAATGATCATCATTCTTGTTATTCACCCCCACGCGATTAGTACAAAATAAAAGATTGACTGATAGTCCTATATACCCAAGGAGGCAAAAAGTGGGGTTGGGTACGTGCGTTATGATAATTGAGCCATTGTCCTTTTCTTTAGCCCCCACATAGATATGTATACATGACTATTCTCACCTTTTCATTATCTACACTATGTTGATCATCCCATATTCACTCACTACACTACATCATCATTACGAAAGGGACAAATAGGGGAAACACAATCTTTTTAAGAGTCAACGGAGAGAAACAAGAGGGAGATAATACGGCAATCGATTCCCGGAACCGGTGGAGTGGTGTAATTTTGTTACTCCTTTTAACTTTTTAACATGCACAGGTGAACTATCACATAGATGCATAATCAAAGTGAAGAAATGCGCTAGTATGGAACAAGGGTGAGCCCCAAGGAGAAGGAGGAGGCGTGTTAATGCTGCTATCTATTGGGATATGTTTCTTTGTGTCTTCTAGGCGTTTCAATGGCAAATGAAAAAACCAGGGGTATCCCATCATCTAACCATGTTATGCTCTATCATATGCAAATCAAGGTATAGCCCGCCTACTATACGCCAACATAAGAGTACCAACGATCACTTGCTGCTGGAACAATGTTTAATACCACGGTCTCGATTCATGCAACACACGTGGAAGCATGGGCCCCACATGTGGTAATAGTGGATGAAATGCAAACCAGTAGTATATATATGTGTCTCCCAAACGACTTGCATATACCATCATAGCTAGCATTCATCATTACAAGTGAATGTCTCACAACAGCTAGTTGTAATAAACTGCAGATAATGTGCCAAATCAGCATGAGCAACAATGATAAATGCACGTACACAAGGACATGTGTTACAGGGTCCAAGGGATCACAGTATTCCTGGTAATAACCAAGCCCAAACTTCTCCTTTACCCCTTTTTGTCCAAAAGATGACAATCAAATCGCAAGATACAGGTGTTGAAGGGGTGATAGACATTGAGGAGTAAGTCTTTTTGTAAAAGCAAATAGAGAAAGGGAGCAAATAACTTCGTATTGGCTACTGATGTATCTCAATAGGAGGTAATAATAGCATTGAAAGAGCTATCCGGAGATTATTCACCGAGAAGGGGACAAATCAACACATACATTCACTTATGCACCTTACTCCAGTTGAAGATACTTACCGGGGAAGCAAAAAGAAATGCGGGAAATCACTCAATTGTGCGTACATCTCGTCTTCTCTCCACAACCTTACCCCTTGTCCCTTTCATACTCCTTATTTCTTTGTATAATGGATCGCCTGTGATCCTCCTAAACAGTAATCAACACGGAGCAATCAAAAAAGTCATTGTACAAGGTTTGAAAGTGAGACACATTGTACACATGGAATATCAAATGCATATTGTAGATATACGTCATATGCAAATCACAAGCCAGAACGATCCATTCAATGATGGGATGACTTCTTGTATGCTTTAGTTCTTGATAATGTCTTTTATTTGATATATGCTATAATCATATGTTTCCAAACGACACTGAAGGGGACATTTTTTCCTGATGTAGTAGTGGAAAAGCTTATCTTTTGGTGTCTACGAGCTGGAATCCTCTAAAAACATGACCG
Organism: Lichtheimia ramosa; assembly: GCA_008728235.1. NCBI lineage: Eukaryota > Fungi > Mucoromycota > Mucoromycetes > Mucorales > Lichtheimiaceae > Lichtheimia > Lichtheimia ramosa. The sequence goes on from CP031823.1 coordinate 157,340, forward strand.
TGCGTGTGTCGCTTGATGCTAAACACACGATGTCGCACACATATACAATCCTAGATAAGCCAATCATGTATGGCAACTCATGGCAGATCGTATTTTGCTTCTTGATATTGGTGTTGTATGTCAGCTTCACATTGTATCTACCTTCTTATCTTAGTGATTCTTCTATTGGGGGACATTGTTCACTTAAAAAGTCACCATATCAAATGTTCCCATCATATTAGATACTTCGAGGATCTAGTAAAGTGCAGAATACGAGTCATTGTAAAGTTAAGACACCTAGACAGGATGTTTTAGGGATAGCTGTTTAGGGGATAATGCTAGAAAGAAAGTGAGATCTAGGGGGTGAAAGAGAAAAAGGAGATGGTTTTCTCGCTTACAGGGGGAAGGAGGTGTTGGGGGAGAAAAGAAGAAGGATGAGGACAAATAGCATTCTCTCCTAATCACGGGGAAAGGACCACAGAATAGAAGCAAGGTGTATGTGAATGTGTGCGCGTAAAAGATTGCACCTGTAGCTGCATGGAGGAGGACAACAGCAGAGAAACATACCTCTAATTATGAAGTACTGCATCTTCCTTATCCCTTAGATCATGTTTTTAGAAACGCGTCCGAGAAAAAGGGGGAAAGGAAATTGATAGAGTGCTCTATATGTATTGCTGCAGGAGACGAATGGTGGAAGTTATGATCCTGATGCAGCTGGCTGGTAGTGATAGCTGATTTGCCTATATTCTTGCATAATGTGAGTAGAATGAATATGTCAAATGGCAAGATGGATCTTTATAACAATGAATTCAAGAGCTGTGTGTATATGTAGTCGAATTGCACACTTGAATTAAGAGTAAGAGCATTCAATTGGTACTTGAAAAGAGGGGGAACAAGATACTATTTCGTCAGTTTTGCGCAAAAGGGGAAGGAGGAGGTATTATCCCACACTTGTAATATGCTACAAGCGCGCATTCAGTGTAAAGTGACGAATCTGCATTAGCTGCAGGCCAATCTAGGAGTCATAATACTGCGTACCGGGTGAGAGCAAAAGCAACTACTGTATTCAAGATACACATAAGCAGACCTTTTTGTACTTTACCGAGATTTCATTCATTGTAATATGTCGCTGTCACTATTATGCCACTGCTTTTCATGTGGGTAATATGACCATATATAGACAACCAACACATTGGGGGTATCAAAAGGAACAAGTGTGTGACGATCCTGTCAACACAGGCCAAAAGGTTCCTGCAGGTGAAAGGGAAAAAAGGGACACAAAAAGCAGGCCTATCCACATCCACCACACACATCTATACCTGCCACTACACCTATGCACAAGATGCGTGCTAGTTGTTTGCTGCTGCTAGAATTCATTTGTATATAAAGGTAGCTAGTCATTTTTATCTCCCCCATCATTTTTCTTTTCGCGTTCCTTTATCCTTGAGCCCTAATCCCTCCAAACACCTTTTACTTTACGCCCCTTTATTCTCCAATGGATTCCACTGGCAACACTTACTGTTACGAGCCACGAAGATCGAGCACTTTTTCTTTGCCGCCTCCACCAAGACAACATAACAACCCTGATTCTGATCAAGTACTTTCACCACCACTTACACCTTCTATCACACCTTCTATCACCACCTTGTCAGCCAATCATCACTTTAAGTCAAAATTTCCTTCTGAACATCCTCTTGCATATCAAACATCTTCAGCAATACATCCTGCTTCATCATCACCCAATCGACTTGTTGTTGATAATCCAATTGATAGACGCTCATCAGCATGTTCAGCCATGTCGTTGGATGAATTCAATCGTCAATATTGGGATACAAATCGCATGGTAAAAGAGAATCGCTCATTCTCATTTTCTGATCGTATGCCTTCACGTCGTCAACCAAGCAAACAAAACAAGCATGTTTGTAACTATCCACACTGTGGATGGAGCTTCAAGCGATATGAGCACTTGAAACGTCATATGTTGGTACATACAGGTGAACGTCCACATGCTTGTCCATATCCAGGATGTGGAAAACGCTTTAGTCGATCTGACAACTTTCATGCGCATTATCGTACACATACCAAAAAGGCACTTGAGCAACAAAAAGGCACTTCTACAACACCTGGTGCTAATGTTAATGTGCCTGCTCCTCCTCCAACTTCATCATCTGACACTGGTGCACCACCAGCACAAACTTTTCTTCCTCCACCACCAAGCTTTGACAGCTTTCATCATCCACATCATCATCCACACCATCGTATGGATCAACAACAGCATCAAGATACCCATCACTATCTCATGAATCGTTCTAATCCAACAACTAGCCAGGCGCTACAAGCACCAGCTTTTCATCATCATCATCATCATCGTCAATCCTTTGGTCCTATGGAAGGTGCAGCAGCACAGCCACCTCCTAACAGTAGTGACAATATGATGCCACCACCTTCATCATCACCTTCTTCTTCATCAGATGATGAAAAGCAGCATATTTGCACACATCCAGATTGTCATCGAAGATTCAAGAGATTGGAACATCTTAAACGACACATGCGTATTCATACATTGGAACGACCTTTCCAATGTACATATGCTGGATGTCAAAAATCCTTTTCGCGATCTGATAATCTCACTCAACATTTAAAAACACATGAGCGACGTGAATCAAGATATCAAGAACATCGACCTTATCCATCACCTTACCATAATCAACAACAGCAACAACGTCCACAAACACCCAATGAATCCATGTCATTTGTTGATTTCATGCGACCTGGTCATCATCCAACATCGTCATCACAGCATCATCCTGCTCCTCCTCCTCCAAATTCATCTACTTCATCCTCCATGCAACATATGCTAAGCTGGCATCCTGGTGACGCCGCTGGCAGTGTAGGCTGTTAGAGAACATTACAATCATGATCAATGCTTATACAGTTGCCATTTCATTTGCTTTTCAGAGAGATACACCCGTAATATAATGTGCGCTTTTGCTTTCGTGTCAATAAAAAACCATTGAGTCAAGATATAAAAGAGTTGGCATAGAATTTTAACCTTGAAGTATACTGCTGATCTTTCCCACATTGACTTTTTACTCCCGCTTCATCAATGCGCATCATCATCCACTTGTGTCACATCAAGACAATGAAAGTGATTCGGCTCCTTTTCCGAGATCAATCTTTTACTCCCTAAAAAAGAACCTTTGTCGTTGTCAAAGACATACATGATGTGATCCTCCTTCCCATTTTGCCTCTCCTCTATGATCCAACCATATCAGTCTATCCAAAGGCCGATCATCAATCACCATCCAGCTGTTGGATGCTCGATCATTATTGGATTCCTTTTTGTTGATCAACATGTCATATGAAGAAACTTGATATCAAACATGATTACTACATGTCCCAAACACTATGTATCAAAGTCATTTACATCCATCACAATGTTCAAGTGTTAAAAGCGATTGTTTGATGATCAAATCAGTCACATGTCATATCGAGTGATCCAGTTTTCCTCTTTTCTTTTTCCCTTTCATCAAGCGTCAACACGATAGCTCCTTTATCATAGACATGTAGCTTATATATACATCAACATTGATCATTTCCTAGTAAGGATTGCTGATCGTTCATCTCATCTTTAAGTTATTGTCGTTATGGTAAGAAGAAAGATTAGCAATACTGGTCGTGTCTATAGTGTTGATCCAATATCACATCGTGTCTATATCATCTTCTTGCCTCCCTTTTTATCACAAGCCCCCCCATAATAGCGTATCACAAAATGCATGTACGCGTGTTTAGAGCATTGGCCATGACTTACAAGTTAAATTTGGATTACCTGTCAGTCAAGACGTTATACATTCACAATTGACTTTGGTAGTACCTTAATAAAGTCGTTGTACAGCATGGATGACAGGCTTAATCAGCCACAAGATTGGAAAAGGGGAATAGGAGGTATGCACGGCTGCTGATGACCAAGTCAAAGAAGAAGGCATGTGGTGAAACATGTCAACAATCACTATTGTAATATGAAAAAGTGGTATAGATTGTTTATGACTTGGATGATTCTCTAAGTATATTTACATAGTATGATGAAGATGAGTCTAATAAGGTGGATCAAGGTATAAAAAAAAATGTACAAATGCATGTATAAAGCTCTATCGGATATAAGTGTGCTGATGATGGGGCGATTTTGTATGACGCTTCATGTCATGTTTGCGCGCAAAGCGTTTTCCACAAAGAGGACAAGGAAAGTTCTTTGGACGATGTGGATCATGGGTAAGAATATGCTCTTTCATGTTGTTGGCTCTGTTGCTTGTATGTGTGCAATAAGGACAATGATGTAAACGTGGTCGACGACGACTGTTACTGGATGTTACTGCTGTTGGCTTGGTATCACCAGCATCTTCATGCAAAATCATCCAGTCATCAGAACACACTGATGGTGCTGCTGTTGTTGCTGTGGTAGTAGTAGTAGTAGCAATAGTATCAACAGCAGCAGTAGGTGTACAACAAGTAGTAGTAGTAGATGTTTTGGCACCATCAGTAGGGAGTGTGATGGCAATAGTATCATTATTATTGCATGGATCATCATGATATTGTTGTTGCTGTTGCTGCCAGAAAGTAGTGGCTTCTGGAGCAGTAGTCATGGGCTGCAATGATGGAGGAAAGTATGACAATGATGGATGGCAATCTGTAAAAGAGACGTAACACAGATTAGCCACGTGCGTTTTGCATCACATTGCACAAACAAACTTACCATAGCAAGAGCTACTGCAGCTGCCTTCACTACTCGACAGCACTGGTGATAGCACACATGTATTGTCTTCCACATAGTGTTTCATGGGATGTTGTTCCATGATGACATTGGCTTTTGGGTATCCTGGGATCATAATAGGTGCTGATGATGGTGATGGATATTCTAGTGGCGATTCACTGATCCAAGATTGTTGTGATGGCTGTGGTGGTAGTGCTACTTGTTGACAATAGTTGTCAAAAGATGTGTTGTTATTGCTGATCGTGTTTGTGGTAGGTACAATAGCAGGGGGAGATGTTGATGGTGATGAAAAAGTTGTGTCTGCAAAGAGAATGTCATCCAAAAGTACATCAAAGGGAAGTGCCATTCGTGATAAAGTGGTGCACTTTATGTGTATAAAGAAGAAGAAGAGTGTGTATGGAGTGGTAAAAGTAATGTGACAGGAATAAGAATGTGTGGATAAGATGCATTGAAAGTGGACAGATGTTTTTTTATAGTGTGGAGATGCATCTGGCTTTCAAAAGCCGGTCATTGACCAAAAAGAGTACAAGAAGAGATATAGAGACAAGGGGATAAAGAAAGAAGGGATGACGGCAGGGAGCAAAAGTAGAACAAGAGAGTATGTTTGTGTAAAAGAGAAGGGGTACACAAAACTCGCGTGCGTTTGAGTTGATGGGACATGTACAAAAATCATCATGACCACCCGCCAAAATGTCTCACACGAAAAAGAAAGGTCCCGGATCCCATTTCACAGTTTTGGCATAAATGTGTGTGTCTAAGTCATGCAGCATAACACCGACATCATCATCATTACCGCTTCAAGCTACAATTGCCCATAGCTCACTTACATTGGAAAAATCTTTACTCGCTTCCTCCCAATCAAGAATGTAAGTAGCAACGTGCTCTACCTATACATGGTATCGCGTGGCTCTCCGTACCTGATAGGGGAAATCCCTAATTAAGGGCTTACTATGTCTTTTAGCCATGCTCTTGTATTGCTCCCCTTGTCATCAACGTGTTGGTCATTAGCGCACAAACAAAAATATACACACTGGTGGCATCATCCACCTAAAATGTGTTGTCTGTAAAGGGCAAGGGACCCGGTTGTTGTTGTTTACAAGTCTCGGCAGCATGTGTGCAAGTGTATGTGTGATGTATGTGCGTAATGTCGTGATACATGTCTTTATTTAGCAGTATGCGTCACAGGACAGGTATGGTCAAAGGCAACAGGTAATGCATGCAGGTAAAAGTTGTGTTACTCGACAAAGGGACGCCCATACCACATAACATTTTGTGTCTAATATGTGGATGTGTGAACGCTTGCCAAAAGAACTACACTATCTTAATGCTACTCCTTTCAAAAGTACTCCTTATTGTTGTACCAAGGGCCATTTATCATGGAAGACACACAAATGAGAAAGAAAGAATACCGAAAAATAGGCTGTACACAAGTTTATGGAAGAGGGAGATGGCTCAAGTAGGAATCACCCGCCACATGACAAGTGCTATTTCCGCTTTTATCCGCCAAATGAGCATACTTTACCGCTCTTGTGGATGATTCAAGCACATTGCTATCAGAACTGCATATGTTGTTTCATCAAGTAATGAGTAATGGCTAAGAATGAATGCATGTTGGATCATAATAATTGGTAAATAACCCAGGAACCACTTTGTTGGGAATGCGTTTGTGGGGGAAGCAAAGCTGATGGAAAAGAACTAAGCATGGTAACTCGAGGAAAATGACTGGTGAGGGGAACAAAGGGTGAAAAGGAGCAAGATATGCTGTGTAAAAGGCATTGTAGTAGTATAGATGAATGTACATTACGTCTATGTTGTGTCAGTAATCTTGCATCATGATGATCCTTTTCATTGACAACTTGCAATGGATCATTATTGTTGTAAGCATGTTCGGATGTACTTGATCACTGGTGTCGATCCAAAAGGTATGTTGATATTGCAAGCACTGAACAATGTGAAGCACGTGGCAATGTGGCTGCTCCCTTAACACGCGACGCACGTGGGGAGAAACGACAAGGGGGAAGCTTCTTTTGGGTTGAAAGAGATGCATTTTGGATGAAACAGGAGGACCAACTTGAACATTTCACTCCTAGCTATGAACAAGGAGAATGATGCTTGTTCCACTTGGACCACTTTTCTCCCCACAGTCCTTATATGATGCTGCAATGATGATTGCCAAACCAGTATATGGCTCTCGCGATAAGATTCATGGTGAAAATAGATCATGTAGTGATCAAGAATAGACCAGCTGTTCACAGTCATCAGTCAATATTGCAACAATGTCCATAGTTTAGTATGACAGAGTGAAAGTAATGAACAAAGTTAAGCAAAGCATCCGCGGAATAGTACACGGACCCTTGCCGATCCGGCATATGATGCACTCTTTGCCTTGCATGTTGCACAGTGCTGAACATGTGGTATAAGTGTTTTTGTTTTGTGATGTGGGAATGAGAAAAGAGACGCTTTGTTGATGTGGGGATATTTCTGCTGATTGGCTTGCTGATGGGAATTACTGACTTTATAACATCATGTGTTCCTTTTGCTCTTGCTGGGAAAAAGAGCATATCATCATCATATCACTATCACTTTAGAGATTAGAACGCCCTTTTTTTATTTCTTTCTCCTCTCCAACTTTCTTCTTTCCTTCCTTTTCCTTCCTAAAAAGTGGATTGACATGGGCAATCAGCTTGCTAAACAACAAGATTCACAAAAGAAACATAGGCTTGTTACTATATCACGTTCACGTTCCATCATCAGTGATCATCGAAGCAAAAATGGTAGCAGCAGTACCAGCAGCAGCAACACACCTACTCCAGTACGACACCAAGTTGTCATTTCGGATAGCACATCAAAAATGATTCCTCTTTTATCATCATCATCTAGTCGACGTCGTATACGACAACATTCATCACATAATCAGCGACATGATACCCATAGCCTATCATCATTAAACACGAGTGATGATGAGCCTGGCACACCTACAGCAGCTGGCAACACGTTGCAACAACCACTTGATTCACCATTAGATTCACCTACTACAACAACATCATCTTTGGTGGATGGCTGGCCATCCAATTATCACATGAATCCTTCCACCATGATTGTTTTTGACTCGGCTATAGCTTCAGCAGAAAATGCAGCACAAGATATCCGAAAAAGACGGGATAGTGCTGGTACAGCTGCAGCAGCAGTGACACAGAAGCAAAAGAACAACCAATTATACGAGTATGGTGAAGAAAAAGAATACAATAGGTATGTAAGCTGAGCCTCTTTACTTTATCGCCACCACATCTGTATCCCCTATTCTCCTTTTTTTCCCCTTACACATGTAGAAAGGGGCAAACATGTCACTTATCCCATCCTATGGCTTTTGTTCTTTAGACAATTACGGCAGGTTAGATCGGGATGAGATGAAAAATACATCCGTAAATGGTATAGTCGGGACGATCTCACTCACTTTGTGATTGGATCTTTATTGAATACAGCATTACGTCCTCAAGCGCGTATTTGGTGGCAACGCTCATGTTTCTTTGGATGGTGTACATGATGTATTAGAATGTGCCTGCGGGACAGGTGAGCAAACATTTCCTTTTTTCACATACATCTTGTTGATTTGGATCTATCTATAGGCTTATGGGCTTTCGAAATGGCTCAAGTGCTTCCACCAGACAGTCGTATCATCAGCATTGATCTTGTTCCACCTACTAATGAACGCTCTGGCTTACCAACGCAATGTATTCCAGCCAACGTTACCTATAAACAGGGTGATATTCTTGTGCCGCTTGATTTTGCGGATCAGCAATTCGATTATGTCTACCAGCGTGATGTAGCCCATATTGTCCCCATGAAACATTGGCCATCCTTGATTCGAGAATTTCATCGTGTTTTAAGACCTGGCGGAAAACTGGAGCTAGTAGAATATGGTAAGCATACTGGGTGGTTGTGGATATTTTGGGATGTGTGACACAAACTTCAGTCTGCTGCAGATATGCTATTCAAAAATCCTGGTCCAGTGCTTGCTTTAGTCAATGAATGGTATAAGCTTGCTGCAGCAACGATTGGTGTAGATCCCAATTATGCTGATTCATTGGGTGACTATATGAAAGAAACTGGCTTTGAGGATGTTCATGTTCAAGTATATGATATCCCCATTGGAGAATGGCCATCCAATCCAGGTAATCATGAATGACATTTGACATGAGATGTCTTTTTAACTTATGTTTATTAGTTCAACGACAATATGGCTTTCTATACAAAGAGCAAATGAAGAGCTTGTTCAAGTCTATGAAGCGATGGTGGCTTTCTGAGCTACAAGTATCCGAAGATGAATATGATCGCGTGTGTATGGCAGCTTTGGATGAATTTGAAGATTATTGTTGCATTGCAAAGTGGAAGATCATTACTGCCAAGAAGAAAGAAGCTATTGTCGCTGATCTTCAAGTACTAGGCGGTGATGATGGCGGCGGTGTCGTCGATAGCGGGGCTTCAGTGGATGTTATAAATAAAGACTAAAGTCTATTGTCTTGCTGGTACAATCGATCTTTGTGTCTTCTTTCTCTTTTATACCCAACTTGTTTCATGATTTCATTTGCTTCCATTTGCGAGTGGTTAGATCTTACAACACTTCAATATCACTGGCAAGTGATAGCGATTTCAGCTTTATTGTGCAGTATCCTGTTTGAAGTATCCCAATCATTATCGCCGCTTCTCTTTCCGAAAGCCTTTCAGCACTTTAAAGGCGTGAGTTATATAAGACCCTTTATACACTATACAAGTACTCATTACGTATTGAAACAACCAGTATACACCAACAAACTGGCACATTCACGTCGTGTCAACACTGCATGCTGTTATTATCACGATCGGCTCTCTCGTCATCTTGACCGACGGCAATCTTGCACACGACCGGGTGTTTGGATATAGTCCATATGCTGCCAATATATATTCGATATCATGTGGGCAAGTAGTAAAAGATAACTTTATTTCAAGGGGTAAAGTATTGACTCTCTGCATGTGGAACAGGTACTTTGTGTGGGACGTGATCACTGCTATATTGTACATCAAGAACCAAGGTATTAGCATGGTATGCCATGGTGTCGCTGCTTTCCTTGTCCTCTTCCTTTCTTATGTAAGTATGCCAAGTATCATGTATGGATCGTTTCTCTTACCATGTTGGATACTTGATCATTCCAGCGTCCCTTTATCAACTATTACGGAGCAGTCTTCCTGTTGTACGAAGCTAGTACTCCATTTTTGAACTTCAATTGGTTCATGGTATGTATCCTCCTCTTTTGGTCACCGAAATGTGATGAGAATGCTCATGGTGACTCTTTGCAGGATAAGCTTGGTTGGACTGGAAGCAAGGCACAACTTGTGAATGGTGTTTTCCTTATTTCGACTTTCTTTCTGGCACGTATCGTTTTTGGATTCTACATGAGCTATTGGTTATGGAGTAAGTATCATTACTGCAACGTGGAAAACATGTACAAGTACTCATGATGTGGATTTGTATAATAGTCGACATTTGTGCTGTCAAGGATTTGGTACCTTTACGATGTAAGTTCAATGACAAAGGATCCTATGTAGTGTGCAATGCCATTGATGGCTTGCTTTTATAGATTGGATCGTGTATGGTGTAGCCAATGCAATGACAAGCTTTCTCAATATGTACTGGTTTGGTTTGATGATTCGATCACTACGCAAACGATTCGATTCTGATGCCAATAGCAACAACAACAACAACAGGAACCTTACTTCAGCAGCAGCAAACAAGGTGTAGACATAGATACCAATAGAATAGGTGTATACAATATTACTGCATGTTCATTTAATCATCTATATATTATAATACTATATTGCATATTTGAACCATATCTTCATGTCGATCTCTTATCCGTCAACTGGTGTAACGTGTCGCAAGGCTTGACTGACAACAATTTTTGGGGATGCACGTGGATACGAATTGTGTGGCGGCGTCACCTTATGTCTCTGCCATTGGATTTGGAGTTATTCCAGACACTCGAGTCCCGAGCAAACGACCTATCATATAACCTTGACAATGTTATCCAACGACTACAGAAGCAGATGAGACAAGTACTGAATTGGACATGAGACCTTTTATCCCAGAGTCATGGCTCATCTTGAACTTTACCAGATGTCGTCGTCCACTGCCGAATCAAGTGAAATATATAAGCAGTCGATACAGAAGCTTTCTGAAGAAGTCAACGAATGTACAGGGAAAACAGTGGAATTGATCACACAGTGTGATGAGCTTGATAAGGATTTGGCACAACTGCATACACTTTCAAAGCAAATGTAAGTACTATCTTGATCCACGTGACTCTTTCATGCGTACTGACTTGGATTTCTCAGTAAATCAATTGACAAGGCTTTGGATCAACTGCAGAGAGCGATTTAGGAATCTTGGATACCAGTACACAGTGCCTTGTTGTTTTGTCGTAGTCCTGTAGTATTAGGTGCTATATCGAAATCACGCTTATGCTTCAGTCAATAAATGGTGTTGTGTTATGCTTGGCATGTGCTTCTCTGATTCTCGTTTTAGACATATGTCTTCTATCCTATTATTGCTCCTTTCATTCAGCTATTCATAGCACACATCCATGTATACAGCTCTCATTTAGTAAAACATCAATCATTGTCTTGTTTTCATCTCTTCTCATCTTCCTCGTGCCCTTCAGTGTTGTCCCATCACAGAAGTAGCATCAACTTTTCTTCTTTTCTCTCATTCTTGTACCTGTTGGAAAACATCCAGCATGCTCCACTGTCTCATTTTATTTCCTGCTTCCACCATCACCCAAGACCATTCTTACACAGTGTCATCCATCTCTTATGATAATGCTCGGATTACCAAGTCTCATATCTTGCTAGGAACGTGTAAGAGTATGAATGGAATGCTTATCTTTCAAAGATTGATATCATTGGTTGCTATAGACAACTGCACTTGCAATCCTAATCATGTTCATAGTACATCCTTGTCAATATCCACAGTGAAATAGTGATCCACGTCAATCTATTACAACAAAAGATGTACAAGATAATAGTCTATATTTGGCTCAAGAAACATGGTGTGTTTGCTAGCAAAAGTGTGTATGGACTTGAAACATTGTATCAAACAGGTCCTGTCTTCTGCTTGAAAAGGCTGAGCGAATGGGAGGACGTAGTTCACCGCGTCACGAGTCAAGATTGGTTGTTCTTGTCTAATTCAAGCTCGGTTTCAACTCTTTACTCACCTCTTCGACCTTTTCTCTTTTACTCTTTCTTGCTGGTCGCTACAATCAAACCATGTGGAAGCCAACAGGTATATTCTCTTCTCTTTACTATCGATCTGCCTTGATTGACCCTTTCTTGCAGGCACAAATGTTATCCCACTAGGAACAAAGCGACGATTCGGTGATTCCGAAGACGGCTCAGCAGCAAGTGAATACGAAGCTACACCATCCGCTACAGAAACAGGTACGTAAAGTGAAAACGATCCATCGTTGGGACTTGTGTAGAGCATTGGAGAGCTTGGATCTTGTGGATGTGACCATGACAAGGGGGTTGTTATGTGGAGTGGGTTGAACAAGTTACTGGATATGACTTAACACATTAATGATGATAGATCGTTCCAATGTCAATGGAAACACTTCTCAAGAAGCCACTCCAAAGGCTAGTACACCAGCACAACCACCTTTTCCCAATGGTGAAGGACGACGTAAGCGAGAACGACGTAGTCGATGGGGTGATGAGACCAAGAAAGTCAACATTCCTGGTATGCCGACATCTTTGCCAAAGTTAAATCAACAACAAGCCGACAATTATGTTTGTAAGTAGATGATGATGATGATGAGGGAATGTGTCATTGACTTTTTACTAGTGCAAATCCGCTTGGAAGAGATCAATCGAAAGCTTCGTATTGGTGATGTTGTACCTGCTGAAAGGGATCGGTAAGTCTATTTTGGAAAAGGATGAAAGAGAGATATTGATCATGTAATAGATCACCATCACCTGAACCAGTCTACAATTCAGAAGGCAAACGTGTCAATACGCGTGAACAACGTTATCGAAAGAAGCTTGAGGATGAGCGTCATCGTTTGGTTGAACAAGCCATCAAATCGATTCCCAATTTCAGACCACCAGCTGATTACAAACGACCTTCTCGCATTCATGAAAAGGTGTATATTCCAGCCAAAGAATTTCCAGAGATCAACTTTATTGGTCAGCTTATTGGTCCTCGTGGCAATACATTGAAAGGGATGGAGTCTGAATCAGGTGCCAAGATCAGTATTCGTGGACGTGGATCTGTCAAGGAAGGAAAAGCTAGAACAGATGCAGCAAGCAATTCAGCACAAGAAGAGGATTTGCATTGTTTGGTTATGGCTGATTCTGAAGACAAGGTCAAAAAGGCTGTCAAGCTTATTGAAAAGATCATTGAAACTGTAAGTATCACACATGATTAATGTATCAAATGACTCATACCTCTTGTTATAGTCTGCAACACTTCCAGAAGGTCAAAACGAGTTGAAACGAAATCAGTTACGTGAACTAGCAGCATTGAATGGTACATTGCGTGATGATGAGAATCAGACATGTATCAACTGTGGTGGAGTTGGCCATCGACGTTATGAATGTCCTGAACGACAAAATTACACCAATGCATTGACATGTCGTATTTGTGGTGGACGTGGACATACAGCACGTGATTGTTTGCATCGTAATGATCCAGAATTCATGGCACAAGCACAAGAACGTGAACAGCATCTTGACAGTGAATATATGAATCTTATGGCTGAATTGGGTGAGAAAGTGCCTGAAAATGGTGGCGGTGCTGATCGAAGACAGGTATGTTTTTTGGATATACTTGAAGAACAACACATGCTGATAGTGTATATAGTTTGCTGGTGAAAAAAGTGCACCTTGGCAACGTCCAGCAAGTAGTGGCAATTTACCACCATGGCAGCAACATCGTGAATCAGGCTCTGCACCTCCACCTACATCATCAGGGTCAGCACCTGCTCCTTGGGCAAAACAAAACTATGGACCACCACCTGGTGCCAATCCATATGGACCTCCTGCAGACTATTATCAAGGCTATGGCGGATATAGTGGATATGGCGGATATAGTGGATATCAAGGATATGATCAACAACCACCTCCACCACCTCCACCAGGTTCAGCACCATGGGTAAGTAATACATTTGTATGCTGAATGATCCTTTTATTCATGTTTCATTGTATATAGCAACAAGCTGCTCCACCACCACCACCTCCACCAAGTGATGGATATGTAAGTGAAACACATCAACATTCATGTTCATGAGCTAATCAGTAATCATTTATAGGATGCTGTACCACCACCTCCACCTCCACCACCATCTGATGAACCAGCACCACCACCACCACCTCCTTCAGCACCGGCTCCACCTCCTCCTCCTCCACCAGAGGAGTAAAAAGAAAAGAGATATATGTAGCAATTGCTTCCATTATGTGTTTCCATTGTCATGTGAATACTAAATATATAACTTGTTTTATCGATACTGTTGTCAATACGATGTTCCTCTATCATGCAAATGTTTGTGAAACAATGCATCTTTGTGCTTGCGTTAGGTTAGAAAAGAGAAGCATATTTGCCTTCCGCTTTTGTATATACATCTGGAATCCAGTTCCATGGTCATAGTGCATACATACCATCTTGCCATCTCACTATCAGCATCTTCATTTACTTGCATAAACAATCACAACAAGGTCTTATCAAGCTTAAAAGGATACTGGTGATAAAAAAGGAGAAAAAAGGGGGTAGTGTGTGATACAAATGACTCGCAACCCCCTTATGCTCCATGTACCAAGCTTTCAACACTATCTGCACCTTTCCAGGGTTGCATGAATGAACCATAGTGTCGATCGTCTCTTTATCCATCATGATGCTTTCAAAAGTGAATATGAATATCCAGGAACAGGTAATACAACAATGATGGTGAGAAGTAATATATCATTCACGGGACGAGAATGGATGAGATCAGCAGCCCATGCAAGCAATTTGATAGCCAATCAAAAATGTGATTGGTTTGGACCTTTGCTAAAATTGGATCCAGCAACCATCTGTGTTGATTCCTCCCTCTTCTTCTTTTTCTCTTTTTTTCCCCTCCTCTTGTTCCTTTGCTCACTTTCTAACTATATTGTTTCGTGCCTTGCTATTTGCGACAATCCGCGTGGCAAACACATCTTTGACTATCCAAAAGACACTCCAAATCTTCACATCCTGATGCTTATTTTGGCTTGTCGGAATCTCTTGACATATATGCCGACTTTGTGCAGTTACCACGATCAACAGTATTCATTATTACATGCCATATCTCGACAACATCCCAGCAAAACGCATTTTTAACTATTTCTTATCCTTGATTGGTCTTGATCAGCCACCATCCATTGTGCATGCTTCATCCAACACTGAACAACAACAACACCATGTCAACACCACCACTACCAGTCCTTCTTCCTTATCAGCAGCAGATACATGGACTTTACAATCCTGGGTGGGTGGATTATCCAAGACAGTGCTTTGTCAAATAGTATGGAGTTGCATGATGGAGTATCATGATCTTTGGCCAATCATTAGTAGTGAGCAACAAAAACTACTATTACAAGATGAGCAAAAAGAACAAGAAGAAGAAAATATCCAGGAGATTACTAGTATTGAACACCATGCAAAGGAAATTGCCCATCGTTTGGATGCTTTAAGACCCAGTGAGCAATTTGTTCATGCTGCCCAGGTTGCTCAAGAATATCATCAGCTGATACGATTAAGCTCGTCATTACAACATCCACTTGCAGCTGCAGTAGCCATCATTTTGCTGATTCAACAAAGTCTTACAGCTGCCCCTGAAGTTCGTCAACATGTTTATTACCAAGCCAAGTTGGGTCGTTTGGCTGTATTGGAAATTGGCAATGTTCTCAAGCGTCAAGTGGATGATCCCAATCGTATCACACATCCTTCACTCGTTGCTTTTTTACGTCGAGTAGCTTGGAAAGAGCAATTGCAAGATGTATGTGCAAGACTTGAACGTTATGATACTACTTGGGAATTCCGACATGAATATGATCACGTTGTGCAGTTGGCAGAGCGTTATCCAATATGAAATAGCTTTATTGTCCAACAATTATGATTGTCTCTTGAATGAAAATGCTTTATATATACATACATACAAATCTTCTATTTAATGCGAGTGCCATAGAATACTTGGCCATTGCTCTTTTGTGTACGAGTATACTTGAGTAATAGAGCATCCTTCTTCTTTTGGTCGGGGGCCAAATCTTCAATGTAGGGTAAAATCTCATCAGGTGTCCATTGCTTCTTTTCTGCAAACAAGCGGGCGAATCGCTGCAAGGGATCATTTGGCAGTTCTGATACAGGAAAGTAGCTGAGATACTGTTGGGGTTGCATAAGCTGCATCTGAGTCCTTTCACGCATTGTGTACAATCCTCGTAACATGGATAGATCAGGAGAAAAGATATCTTGCACTCGTTTACGCACCAGATTACACCAAAGTGTCATGAATTCATCCAGTGGCCATTCCTTGCCTCTTTCGGTGGATAACAGATATTCACCAATGAATCGACACACCTTGTATTCATCCAATCTTACAGTGACACCATCTTGACTCCATATACCAAATGCATCCAGACATGTCATAATCACAGGATCAGGGATCTTGTCTCCATCTTCAGGATACTGTCGAATACATGTTTTGGCTCCATCCACAGGTATTGCTTGTAAATCAATGTCGTATAGTGTGGCATTATTGGCAAGTGTGTCGAGCAAGTTGTACATGAAAGCTGGATCCAGAATACGATAATAACCTACACTATCCCATGAGTTTTCTCTCCCATCATTCCATTCTGTATCACTCTTACCATCCAATTCAAATGCATGCTTTGACTTCAATCCTTCCTTTAACTCTTGCTCACTGGCTTGTACCAAAGATAACAGATCTTGATAGGTATAAAGGCGCTGTAAAGATCATGTTAAATCAAGTCATTGCATTGATCCATCATCCTCCTTCTTACCTTGCCTTGGATACTTGATTCCACTGCTGGACCAGCATACATGGTAGATTGAAGCAAAGTAGCGATACGTTCGAGTCGTGGTAGACATGGCTTGATCTCGATGATATAAGACAAGTCATCAATGACATTCATGGTTGTATCATCCTTTGGTGCTGTCAATAAAAGAGAGTTTGACGTGGGTGCTTCGTGTAAGCTATAAGTCTGGTCGTGGGTGCATAACACAGCCTCGTCTTCGGGTTGTCCTTTAATAACAAGTCTGTGTAATGGAGTGTGTCAATGGTTGAAAAAAAGAGCCAATCGAGTTGACGTACTTGCCACATGTTTCAAGTGAAGTTGCTACCGCGTCATTGCCAAGTTCCAATAGTTTAAAAGAGCCTTTCTGAAATGAGGAAGAGTAGATCAGTTCTGGCATAAAGTAATAAAGGGAAAGCAAGCCGCGGATAAGGAAAAGCTGCGCGTCAATTTCGTGTGTGAGATCCGAGGATGGTGTTGTGTGTGCCTTGATGTACGAGTAATTGAATATCCGTGATTGCGGATTAGGCGCACGAATCACATGTCCAGATCATGGTAATGTTTGATGTGGGGTCAATCATCTATCGGGAGCTTATACCGATCTACTACTTGATGCCTTAATGCCGCATCTCCGTGTTGACGAATATGGCTATGTGTACTCACCATGTGGATCTATATGTGTGGCACTTGTTCTATCCATACTTATACACAACCGTGGGAAACCGGAAGGGACATCACATAAGCTGTACAGTGTGGCTTGTCATGTCATGCCTTGCTTTGTCACCATTGGTCATTCCTCCAAATCCCGCATCATTTTTAATCTCTGTTGCCAAGCTGTCGTTTTCTTCGTTTCTTTTCTTCTTTTCAAACATACATCATGAGCAACTTCACTACCCCAGTTAACCTTCACAACGACAAGTCTGCCCAAAACGGTGAGACTTCCCAATTCAGCATCAATGCTGGTCTTGCTCAAATGCTCAAGGTAAAGTATATCAAAAGCTTATCTCCGAGTCACCGTATGATGTGCAACTCGATGAAAGGAAGTTTTTCTTACATATATACTTGAAATAGGGTGGTGTCATTATGGATGTCATTGATGCCGATCAAGCTCGTATTGCTGAAGAAGCTGGTGCTTGTGCTGTTATGGCTTTGGAGCGTGTTCCTGCTGATATTCGCAAGAACGGTAAGTAAAATAAGTATACAATGGAGAGAGAAATGATGACTCATTGGATGAAAATGATTAGGTGGTGTTGCTCGTATGTCTGATCCCAAGATGATCAAGGGTATTCAAGAAGCTGTCACTATTCCTGTCATGGCCAAGGTCCGCATTGGTCACTTTGTTGAAGCTCAAATCATTCAATCGATTGGTGTTGATTACATTGATGAATCTGAAGTTTTGACTCCTGCTGATGAAGCCAACCATATCAACAAGAAGAGCTTCAAGGTACCTTTTGTCTGTGGTGCCAAGAACTTGGGTGAAGCTCTTCGTCGTATCAATGAAGGTGCTTCCATGATCCGTACCAAGGGTGAAGCTGGTACTGGCAATGTTGTTGAAGCTGTTCGTCATATGCGTACTGTCAACGCTGAGATTCGTCGTGCTGCTTCCATGACTGATGAAGAATTGTATGCTTATGCAAAGGATATTCAAGCTCCTTATGACTTGCTCAAGGAAACTGCACGTCTTGGTCGTCTTCCTGTTGTCAACTTTGCTGCTGGTGGTGTTGCTACTCCTGCTGATGCTGCTTTGATGATGGTATGTACACATATTAGAGGACTTGTAAAAAAAAAAGCTGACCTGGTGACGCGGGGTTTTGATATAGCAACTCGGCTGTGATGGTGTCTTTGTTGGTTCCGGTATCTTCAAGTCCGGTGATCCCGCCAAGCGTGCAAAGGCCATTGGTAAGTTGTACTGGTATATTGACAAATTAGGTTTTAACTTTTCCCACCCTTTTTTTTTCTACTACAGTTCAAGCTGTTACCCACTTTAATGATCCCAAGGTCTTGGCTGAAGTCTCTGAAGATTTGGGTGAAGCCATGGTTGGTATCAACCTTGATGAGTTGTCCGAAGACCAAAAGTATGCCAAGCGTGGTTGGTAAACAAGTGTTGATCCTTTGTGATTCCCGCCAAATGCAAAAAACATGACTCCCTCATCACTTACATGACCGATATACACATATATAACACATAACACCCACTCATACACTATATTTACAAGGAAGGAAGAGTTAAAAGAGAGTTCCCAGATGCATATGTAAAGCTGTTTATATACTATTCATCTTTTTGAATACATCTTGTAGTAAAAATCGTTTCATTCTCTATATACATCATTTTGACACATGTTGCTACAAAAATAGGGTGTGGAGGGGGGATGCTTGGATCAAATGCAGATCGATGCGAGTTGTGCGGGGATGATAGCTCTTTTTCCTGCTTTGATATAATGGCACAACGTCGTGTGGTGGTAACAGGTCTTGGTCTAGTCACTCCAGTGGGTGTTGGTGTCAAACACGCTTGGTCCAATCTCTTGAAAGGTCAATGTGGCATCTCGAAGCTTGTTGGAGAAGAATACGAGAAACTACCAGTGCAAATTGCTGCCCAAGTACCTAAAGGCCCAAAAGAACAAGGTCAATTCACCTCCAGTGAATGGCTCGATCGTGGTGTAAGCTTCTACTTCTCCACCATGGAACAACAGCAATGCCTTACACTCTTGACTTGTAGGACGATCGTGTTATGGGAACGTTTACACAATATGCTATTGCAGCTGCACGTCAAGCATTAGAAGACGCAGAGTGGAAACCAGAAGATGACATTGGCAAAGAGCGTACAGTAAGCATACAAATGGATGTCAATGTATATACATCATACTTATTCTACCAAGGGTGTCTGCATTGGATCAGGAATGGGAAGCTTTGGAGATATCGTATCAACATCCGTATCCTTTGATAAAGCAGTAAGTGCCAAAGAAAGAGAATCATCTTGGAGATGGATCTAAACATCATGTCTTTCAAGGGCCATCGTAAAGTATCACCCATGTTTGTACCAAGAATCTTGATCAATATGGCTGCAGGACATTTGACTATAAAGTATGGTTTCCAGGTATGTTGTGTGTACAAAGGAGTGGGATATCCAATTGACTGACTGTTGTCAAGGGTCCAAATCATGCAGCATCCACAGCATGTACAACAGGAGCACATTCAATTGGTGATGCAATGCGTTTTATTCAATTTGGTGATGCAGATGTGATGGTAGCTGGTGGTACTGAAGCATGTGTTCATCCATTGGCCATTTCAGGATTTGCAAAGTAAGTTCAACATTGACAGAAGCTGTGTATCATGATATCGATTCATTTTGTATAGAGCAAAAGCACTTGCATCGCAATACAACGACAATCCTACTGAAGCATCTCGACCTTTTGACAGTGATCGTTGTGGATTCGTGATGGGTGAAGGTGCTGGCATTGTAGTATTGGAAGAATTAGAACATGCCAAAAAGCGAGGAGCAAAGATTTATGCAGAAGTGGCAGGATATGGCTTATCAGGAGATGCACATCATATGACAGCTTCCCCTGCAGATGGTGCTGGCGCCATTCGATCCATGAGACGTGCATTGGCATCTGCCAAATTAACACCAGATCAGATCGATTATGTCAATGCTCATGCTACAAGTACTCCAGTTGGTAAGTTTTTTTTTATCAATGCTTGCAATCCTTTTATTCACTCATATCCAATCCATAGGTGATGCTGCTGAAAATCAAGCTATCAAGACTGTATTTGATGGACACTGGGACAAGATCAATGTATCATCCACCAAGGGTGCAACGGGTCATTTGTTGGGTGCTGCTGGATCAGTAGAAGCCATTTTTGCCATTCTTGCTCTTCACAATGTAAGTATTTCCCTTTTCAAAGATCCCACAGCTCATGCTCATCCTTTTCTCTTTAGAATATCCTTCCTCCCACACTCAACCTGCATCGAACTGATGAAGACTTCAATCTCAACTATGTCCCACGTGTGGCACAAGAACACAACAATATCCGTGCAGTATTGACCAATAGCTTTGGATTTGGAGGCACCAATTCATCACTTTGTTTTACAAAATACGCTTGAAGAGAATAAATTACATCTTTATCGCAAAGGACTGTGACTAAGAGGTCTGAGAATATAAGATGACATGTGATCGACCAAACGAACTATCAAGGGAGATGATCAATACCAGCATGGCAGCCTATTAGATTTGATCTTACCTGTCTTGTACACAGTTTCAGCCCATCCATCCACCTGCCAAGCGTCTTCACGAGTCGTCTTACGTGTCTGCAAATCACTAGATGTATGTCAGCATAAGAGTCATCCCCATTTCTCAAAATAGTGACTTACGGATAGGTCCACATGTGATATGTTGTATGTAATTGACCCAGTTGACTGAACCATGCACCAACCGGCTCACAGAATTGGCGTCGGCATTCAAGACCCTTTCGCCTATGACGATGGATCAGTATGACGTAGTCTTGTTTCCCATAAGCGCACTTACCACTCCGTTTCCCATTCAAGCAATCGACCAGGCTAAGTGATATTGATAGATGAGTAACAAGATTGAAATAAAAAAAAGGACATTCACTTACCTTAAGATTGTATTTACGCAACTCATAAATACCATCAGTGACCATGGGTGGAGAAGTTTGCCAAAAGGAAAACTCGAGCATGACATTATTCTCACGCGATACAAGTAATGGGCGGAGCTGCTTTAGAAACTCTTGATACACCTGCATGAGAAAGAAATGCGTATGAGAAAATAAAGATCTTTTAGATGATATGACACATACTGGATCTTGAGCAAGACGTGCTTGTGTATTATGATGACCAGGGTAGCCTTTGTATTCCCAAATATGCACTAGAAGGCGTAACGCGTTAATAGAAAGCAACATTTGCATCAGCTATTCCCACACACACATACCAAACGTGTCGAGCTCACCGATAACGACTTCCCAACTGCCACAAAGGTGCAATTCATTCAGTGGTTCATTGGCAATCTGAGGAAGATACGTCGTACTATCAAAAAATGTTAATCATAACATCCCATTCCCACACATGTTCACTTACACAAGCTGAATGTATTCTTGGACTTTGTCAGGCTTGACCTTGTGCTCTGTGTAAATAAAATTGTAAGTATCAAGGTATAGGCCACGTCATCGTAACGTACTTTGCAACTCATGCACGTATTTGCCACGAGCAAGTGTCTTTGAATGAGTCATGTTATCCTCTTCCTTGGTCTTTTTTGATCCATAGAGTACAGCTTCAATGAATTCATTGGCGATGGTTTGTTGTTGCCACTTGTTCTTATCAGCTTCATTCTTGTTCTCCTCATTATTGAGTATAAGAGAGGATCTTTGAAAGGAAACAGCAGTGGAAGTACCAAAATGACGACTTGTAGCCAAGCCTAATGCTCGTGGAAGAGTGAATCGAGAAGATGAGCGCACAGCACTCTGAAACAACATTTTTTAAAAAGGGAGTAAAAAGAGAAGGGTGAAAACTAGAATTGGGATCGTTTCGTCCCCATATTTATACACAAATAAGCATGACGCATGACTGGTAGTACAAAGGGAAAATAGGGGGAAATGGTCTACTAGTTGCATGATAATGACTTCAAAACATGACGGTATCTCTCCAAGCCATACGTTCAATCTTGCGATAGTCACCCACTTTACCAAGACGCCATAAGTAAACATCCAAATCACCTTCGCTCTTGATAAGACCCTTTGACTTTTTGGTAATCTCTTCACCTGCAACAATGGATGCAGCACGTAAAATGATAGCACGTTCCATACCAACGTCCTTGCCTTGTTCCATCTCTTGTTTCCATGTATCAGGGATCTCAATCACACCCAAATGAATCAATAGTGTAGGGATCACATTGTCGGCAAACATGGTCAATTCATGGATATCAGGGAAATCAAAGCGTTCAGGATCTTGATCACGAAAGATGAACCATAAATGATAGACAAGTAACTGAGCTTTCTTGAGCACGTAAACTGGTTGGCCATTGATAGTGTAAACATCTTGTAAACCAGGTAATGCCTTGACTAATCTCTCCACTACAGCAGCAGCTGTTGACTTTGGCTTCGTAATGTCGAGAATGAATGATGCCAAATCCTTGTAGTTGTTGTTGGCCAAAAACTCGCCAGTGCTATTGAGCACAGATGTGATGCCTTCTGCCAAAGGTCTTAATTCATTAGGCTCGGTCATGGTAACAAAGTCGAGATTGGGTGCTTTGACTTCACGAGTGACAGGCATATCGAATAACTCGGATACGCGAAGGATGTTCATTTCCTTGAATGTCTTTGCATCCATGTCAACACCACCAATATGGAATCCCATAGCACCAAAACGAATTGTATCAAATGCACTATAATATCATGTCAATGTGATGAAGGTATGTAGGCAATGATGAATACTTACCCACGTCCCGTATATTGCTTTAATGGTACTCTATATCCACTGCCAAAGTTGAGCAAGTCGATCAATGCAACCAAGTTGAGCTCTTCAGCAATACTATCAAACTTGAGTGGCAATCGCATAGGTGTATCAATGGATAGTTCTTCATATTGAGCCTTGTCAAGCTTTTCCAAAAACGTGTCGACACCAGAAAGAGATACCTGTTGGATCGCGCGTCAATCGCTTGTCACTCTTATTTCAATAGACTTACATTGACTGGACTTTGATCCACAAGAGCACGACAGGACGATCGTACAGCTTCAATGTAGTTGCCAGTGGGAAGGTTGGACATGGTGAAGGAGACAAATAAAGGATGGATTGGGTGGGAAAGCTTGTCTTTAATAGTTGCACTGCCGCAGCAAACCTACGCGTCGGAATGACTGGGATTTCATGCGACATAGCAAGTCATTGATATTGCTGCGACACAATTATAGATGATATAATAAAGGTTTTCTGGCATAACTTTGTGGACATGATACATGATGATGCGTATGCTTCGTGATGATTAGCTTCCACTTTTGTCTCGTCTTTTATCTTTCTGATGCAATAAAGTACGCATGGATTTAGTAACAATGAAACACAACATCTAAAGATAATGAAAACATGGTGTTCTTTGTACAGTGTAAGAATATATAGCTCCAGTGTACTGCTACTTGCAATACTGCATTCCGCCCAGGTACATTGTTCACTAGATGGGAGCCTTATAGAGATATATGGAAGACTCTGTAGTAGGTTTATTGAAATCCTTTTAACAATGGTTGCATTACTTTAAGGAGAGGAATCAAGGGATAGACAATGATCAAGGCGTTGAAAGATGATTGACCTTTACAGCTGGATGTGTAATTGCTTGTAGTGTGAAATCCTTTATTGAATATACATTTCATGTGCAAGTATAAAAGGCTTTCTATAGACTTGGTAGATAAAGAAAGACATGATGATCTGCTCATCATTACATACAGCATGATTTTCCGATTGCTATGGTGATGGCTCCAAGGAGTAGTGACTGATGTAAGAAGTAGCAAGTCTGGCTGAATTTCAAGTCCTGAACAGAGAGAGAGAGAGACACGAGACTTAAACCCAGAACGCGACTTTTCTTTGTTCCCTTTCTTAGTTTTATCCAAACGACACAATGGCATCAGAAGCTTCTACTCCACAATCCTCTTCCTCCTCAAAACCGGATCGCACACCAGGCACTACGATCATACCTGTGTCACGAGTGAAACGTGTTGTTAAAGAAGACAAGGACATTTCCATCATCAACGCTGAAGCCACTTTCTGCATCACTTATGCAACTGTAAGCGTCAAAGACGACAACAACAACAGCAACGTATGCTTATGGATTGATATAGGAACTGTTTATGGAATATCTGGTACAAGAAGGATTTACACGAGCACGTAACGAGAAGAGGAAAACTATCTTTTACAAAGACTTGGGTATGTACAAGACAATCAAACTATGGCAACAATCAACTGACCAAGGTGGTAGCATCTGCTGTGAGCGAAGTGGAGCAGTTTGAATTCCTGGAAGATGTGATTCCACACACAATGACACTTAAATCAGCACTCGAGCGACGAAAAGACACTGTCAATGATATGCAAGTTGATCAACAACAACAACAGCAGCAGCAGCAGCAACAGCAACAACAGCAACAACAAGCAAGGAAAAAGCAAAAGACAGACCATCCACAAGATGAAGCATCACAAAACCAAAATGGTACTGAATCCACACCTGCAGCTCAAGTATCATCATCTTCAACAACAACACCACCACCAGAACAACCATGAATAGTATTAGAATAGTATAGTGGTACTCTTTTTAATTGCTTGCTTTTGTATCAAAATCAGGCACTTCTTTGCATGCTTTCCATAATACATGATCCGCCTTTTTGAATTTCCTTTGTTCTCGCAAATGTTGAATGTATTCTCGGTAGAGTTCTAGTTATGAAATGAGTGCCATATCCTCCTTCTTTTCAATCCTTCTCTTACCTTCTTTATGATCATTGGATCGCAATGCCATCTCATAAACGTATTCAATGCTGTCGTCTTTGCCGTGTTCTTTTTCAATGCCAAGACATGTGTTGTAAAATGCAAATGTTGGATAAAAGTTTTGAATGATCTTGCGATATGCTGTTCTTGCTCCATCAATTCCACTGGTTGAAAGTGCCCAATCCACATAGCCTGATAATATAAGATCCTTGATACGATCACGTTCTTCAGTGGATGTAGTTAAAGATGGCAACAATGATGTGACAGACTCGCATGCACGCTACACAAGTGATTCTTGATCAATCATCCTTCCTTTTAACTTGAGTCATATATGTCATTGACTTACTGTATACACCTTGTCAGTTTCTTCAAGAGACATTGATCCTTCTACATGTTGCATGTTGATCCAATCATTGTATGATTCCCATAAGTTGTATGATTCTGGACAGCGATCCAGCGCTTTCTTGTACAGTTTTGCCTTGTCTACAAGCAAATGATCAGTCATTCACGTATTACACATGTGAAACAATGTACTTACCTTCATCCACCTTTGCCAAATCAATACGAATAATCCAGAGCTCAGCGGAACGTGGGTATGCTTCAGTGGCATTGATGGCCACTTGATGTGCTAGACATCAACACGTTAGTTGATGCCTTTTTCCTCTTTTATGATCTTACCTTTTTCTTTGTCACTATCCATCAGGTTTTCAATGTGCAGTTGATAAATCTTTGGTGAAAGGACATTCTTCTTTTGTGCTGATTTGAACACTCGTTGAAGGACTTTACGAAGATATAATTGCTAATAGAATATCATCAACAATCACGTTTCATAACAGCTCGAACTTTCCACATACCATATTCTCTTCAGTTGTGATATCAATCCATCCTTGCAAGAATTCAATGTATCTCTCATGCATTTCAGCATTGGGTAAATCCTGTAGAATACATGTTGTCAATAAGCCAGCTAATGATGAAATGAGGATGATCTTTACCTGAATAGCTTGATTGAACTCTTCAACGCATGCTTTCAATGCAGGAACAAATGCTGGATCACTGCATGCAATATATTTTGATGTGCCATCCTCTTCAGTCTTTTGAACAAACAAGTGTCGTGATGCAAGATATGCTCTGGCGTCAGGTCGATCAGCCATATCCCGTTGGATCGTTTCCACAACATGCTCACATCCCTTTTCAGGATCAGTGAATTGGCGATAGATGTCGATAAACTTGGTTCTGAATGCAAGATCATTGGGAATGGCTAATGTACGACATCTAAGTCATTGACGTAACACAACAATCATGCATAACATACCTTGGATAGCATTATCATATACAATGGTTGCCAGGATGCCTTGAAGAATGGGATTGTTGCCTTCCTTTAATGCTTCAGCTGCTGAATCCTCCATCTTCTTCACTGTCTTTCGCTCATCGCTGGCATTCTTCCAATCTTCAGCTTCTTCACCAGTGATTGTTGGAAGCTTAATTGCGTCATCATTGTTCCAATCAACATCCATCTTGTCTTCTGGCTTGGCATCCTTTTGCTTCTCCAAGGATTCATCATCAATACCAAGGACACGTCGTCTCAGTTTGATCTTTTCAACATATAACAATTCCAATCTGAAATACTCGTGCCATAACAATTCATCCGTGGGGTTCAATCGAAGTCCTCTCTGCATAAGCACTTGATCCACTGTATTAGAAACACATTACCATATCCTTTCATAGTATATAAATACCTCGTGCAGATGCAGGATTGGCATTATGCTCAAATTCCCATGATGAAGCCATGATCCACAATAAAGCTTTGGTAGGATGAATCTGCAATGCACTGTAGAAATATCTTGTCAATCACCATCATTCCATTGTGTATTCCATCACTTACTTTACAAAGATGCCACTGAGCAAATTGTAGGATTTGGTACTTTTGACGTGCTCAATATATTCCAACCAAAGCGAGATATCACCCTTGAACTTCATCAATGCACGTTGAAAGAGAGCGTTGATACGTTGTTTGATAGAGAATTCAGAGATGCCAAACTCTTCGTCGTTGCTCGTGGCTGTCATAAGAAACAATTGTCAATCAGCCATATCACCCATGGTTCCTATCACCAACTTACTGTCGATACGGGCTTTGCGTTTCTTTCGCAGTGTCTCCACGTTCATTTCATATTCAATATATCTCAAGTAGTCGATCTTCTTGGGAATACGACGTCGAATGGCATACTCCAGTTTGGTGCGTTTCTTTATGATAGACTTGATCTCGGTCTAGATCTTACTTGTTAGTCAAGTTGTGCAGTCGTTGGACGTCAAGATCGCATACCTTGCTAAAGAGTCCTTTCTTCTCAAGGTCCTCAAGCTCAGGGACCATTTGCTCGAGATAGTACTGCACATTGTCGGCCATGGTGTGTGTTGGATACGATCGGGAAGGCGGAAAGGTGCACAAAGTCAAATTTCTCTTTGTCTCGAGTTGGCAAGCGGAAAAATAGTCACTTGTCGATATCATGCAAATCGATCCCAGTGCATCATCCTTATCAAGCAATAGGCCCTTCAAGCTTATTAGATAGTGGAATGCTTATGTTGATACACTAAATCTTCTTCTTGAATGATATCACAATGAATGATCCCATTTGCTATAACAATGAATCCCACATCATGTACTAGAATACTTATCATTTGGTACATAAAGTGCTGGCACATGATATGCTGCATTATCCAAGACTTGTTATATTAAGTGAAGCGCTACATAAGCATATACATAATGTATCATCGATGTCAAGTAGATGCATAGGAAGGGTGCAGGGGATGAACATATGTTGTTGAGCAGCAAGTATGCAAATGTGCCACTTGCCTGTCGAATGCATACGCTTTTTTCTTTTCTTACTACATATATCCTATTGTGCTATATGTCATTGTCATGATTGCTAAAGCTAAATCAAGCATGCTGTTGCCAGCTTTTGATCTCCACTATGATGAAGGAAAAGGATATATACTGTTGCTGAGATGTTGAAACAATACCAGTTGTCCATAAAGGCATTCACTTTAGTGCTTGGGAATGAATGAATCACTCAGATAGTTTACATAAGCAAGTACCCTGTATTGCTCTATGAAAGAACCAGAAAAGTAGCAATGTCGATGTTGATATTCAGAGCACGGCATGTGCAAGTGTCCCTGCTGCATGCATAATCTTCTTACATCAAGGAGGAAAACATGCATAGATTGCTATGATACCACAAAAAGATGATGAGCTACCTTTATTGTAACAAGTATAAGCAATGCTAATGTTGCACGGTATAGCATAATGTTGACCAAAAGTATGTAAACAAGCAAATATACCATCAGGGGATCCGTCAAGACATGTGAAGGACGAAAAAGCAACCCGGAGCGGTAAAACCCATTATTAACAAAGCGATCCCAGTGGTTGGGGAGAAAAAAACATCATCACTTATTATCCGGCTCATGCCTACATGATATTCCAAGAAGCTAAGAAACAACATCCTCTTTATTCACTTTAACAAGTGATAAAGGTATCTTGGTCACTGGTTGTTGTGTAGGCAAGTAGCAGAATGTGGATAAGATGATCGTCGATAAGCGATTATCTCTTTAGGAGCACGTCATTCCAAATTTGTACATTGTTCCTGAATCCGATAAGCGAACATCATTCCGCTTTAGACATCTTTAGTGAGAAGTCATCCCATCTATCCATCCTCGGAAAGACGCCGTGTGCTGAGATTTAGCTATCCATCATGCACTGACGCAGGTGTAACAGTATAATGATGATTCTTTGTTTATAGATACGCTGTTTCTAAAAGGGATCATAGTATTGTGTATCAATGCAGATACGTAATGACATTATCAAACATTTGAAATGTGAATGACATGGATCATTGTCCTAAACTGGAAAAGAAACGACAATGAACCATCATCAATGTGTTGATCATCACACTCGTCCACACATTTATCAATCCATCATCTAATCATTGTCTTTGTTTGTTTACAAGAGAGCTACTACTTTGATTATACTCACACACACATCACTGGCATCACATGTCTTTTATCACTATGCATCGTTTTAGACTCTGATTTTCTCCTAGAGGACATGTGGACATTCATATCACCCTTTTCACTTTGACTTTACAGGCAGGTTCATTCCGGCCCTAGCTCACACGCTGCTTTGGCCCCTTTTGTCACAATCCTAATCCACTTTATCACATATACTTGTATCCATTCACGAAAAGAGATAACACAAGGAGATAACCTAGTACTACATGGGCACCAGAAATGTAACCAAAAGGATGTAGATAGCGAGGAGAGTTTCTAGTCGGTGTATAAGGCATTGGCATCAGCGTGAGAACTTTGATGAGAAAGGATAGTGTTGTCTGAGAGGAGTAGGCGGCTATTTGTATAGCCTACTAAGCACCTGCACAAGTGAAACCCTTTTGGATGGGGGCCAAAAAGAAAGGACATCGTGTTTGTCATCCGGGAAATGCGGGGTTACTCT
Source organism: Lichtheimia ramosa (assembly GCA_008728235.1). Taxonomy (NCBI): domain Eukaryota; kingdom Fungi; phylum Mucoromycota; class Mucoromycetes; order Mucorales; family Lichtheimiaceae; genus Lichtheimia; species Lichtheimia ramosa. Next base: position 187,127 of record CP031823.1, read on the forward strand.
TAAAATTTCCTTTAGAGTTGGTGAAACCTTGCAAGGCCCATCTTTATCGGCTGCCGCCAAATTGCAATCCGTCAGGGCTTCTGTCATCATCGCTCCCAATCAGCTTATATATAAAGCATTCCTTTGTGCCATCTTTCTTTTCTTCTTTCTCACTCTTTCTTTTCCACCCTTTTCATTTCACATACACAACAATAATGGCTGCAGGCAAAATCCACGTCAAGAACCCTGTCGTTGACCTTGATGGTGACGAGATGACTAGAATCATTTGGCAATTCATCAAGGAAAAGCTCATTTTCCCATATTTGGATCTTGACATCAAGTACTTTGATCTTAGTGTCGAGAATCGTGATGCTGTAAGCAATCATCCTATTCATGTCACATTTACATGTCATGCTCATGCATCATTGTCACACCTGTAGACCAATGATCAAGTCACCATTGATGCTGCTGAAGCCATCAAGAAGTACAATGTTGGTATCAAGTGTGCCACCATTACTCCTGATGAAGCTCGTGTTGAAGGTAGGCTTCTTGCATATATTGCATTACCGACATAATGTAATAATGGGATGCATGCATAAAATGATAGAATTCAAGCTCAAGAAGATGTGGAAGTCCCCTAACGGCACCATTCGCAACATTCTTAATGGCACTGTTTTCAGAGAACCTATTGTTCTTCAAACTTTGCCTCGTCTTGTTCCCGGTTGGACTGAGCCTATTATTGTTGGCAGACATGCTTTTGGTGATCAGGTATGAAAAGGGGGGATACAATGGATTCTAAAAAAGAGCCAATATTGTGTATGAGCGTGAACAACTTGCCGTTTTACCTGGTATATTCATTTGCATTACATGAAATCTTATAGTATCGTGCCACTGATTTTGTTACTGGTGGTCCTGGCAAGCTTGAACTTCTCTTTACCCCTGAAGATGGCTCAGAACCTCGCAAGGTTGAAGTCTATAACTTTGAAAATGGTGGTGGTGTTGCCATGTCCATGTACAACACTGATGAATCCATCACTGGATTTGCTCATGCTTGTTTCCGTGTTGCTCTTGATCGCAAGATGCCAATGTATTTGAGCACCAAGAACACTATTCTTAAGGCATATGATGGTCGTTTCAAGGACATCTTCCAAGAAATCTATGACAATGAATACAAGGAAAAGTTTGAAGCCATTGGTACTTGGTATGAGCATCGTCTTATTGATGACATGGTTGCTCAGATGCTCAAGTCTAAGGGTGGATTTGTTTGGGCTTGTAAGAACTATGATGGTGATGTTCAATCTGACATTGTTGCTCAAGGTTATGGCTCCCTTGGTCTTATGACTTCTGTACTTTACACACCTGATGGCAAGACTGTGGAAGCTGAAGCTGCTCATGGTACTGTTACTCGTCATTATCGTGAACACCAAAAGGTACCTAAAAGAGGGATATGATGGAAAATAGCGGAAAGTGCTAACAATAGCATATGAATAGGGTAATGCCACTTCTACCAACCCCATTGCCTCTATCTTTGCATGGACTCGTGGTTTAGCTCATCGTGCCAAGCTCGATGATAATGCTGAACTTGCCAAATTCACCAGTGATTTGGAACGTGCATGCATTGAAGTCATTGAACACGACAAGCATATGACTAAGGATTTGGCACTCATCATTTATGGCAAGGAGTAAGTATTTTGGGAGCCAAATGCTTTTGGCGGGTCTATGCGGATTAGAGATACCAGAAGCTGACAAAGCATTTGTAAATAGCATGAAGCGTGAGCACTATTCGACCACTGAAGAGTTCCTTCAGCAAATTGCTGACAAGTTGGCTGCCATCCGATCGGCGTGAGTAATATCATGTTAAAGAGAGTGTGTGCTGGTTTGCGTCATATGCCATTCCCACTCTAACTCTTTCTCATTTTCACCATAACAATCCATCTCATCATATCCACACAATCCGCTTTATACATTTCTTGTTCCAATTCATCCCGCTGCTGATATATACACACTTACCAATCCCACAGGTTCTCGCAAAAACAGAAACTGTAATAAAGCTCGGCTTTGTCCTCAAGGGGAATTGTAAATTCGTATTACCCATGCATGTATTCGCTACCTAGAAAACTCCGAACCGTCTTCTTCCGCCTTTTTCACATGTTTGGATCCGATCCATCACAAAAAAGAGATAAGGAACAAATGTGCATCACAGGGCAACTCGGAATTATTGATTCCATTATCAATATCCTGCTTGCTCTCGATCACTCCCCACTTTCTCCCGTCATTTGTCAGCGACTACCAAGCCTTTAGAACTCAACCTATTCTATATTCGCCCATGTTCTTGGATCAAAATGATCTCATTATACGTGTCATTGTATCTTGCTTGTAACTTATCTCATAGTAATGAGCATTATTTAGTGCATGTTATGCCAAGGATCTTGTATGCAAGTGCATTTCAGGATCCAGTCTATAGTCAAGTCTACATCATGCATCAAGGATAAGATCAAAATGGGAAGGATGGATCATAAGATGATCATTCATTGTAGTCATAATACAAAGAAGCAATTGTTTAGCTTTATTGTCAATCATGATACTAATGTCTTTTGGTGAAATTGATCACCAGCCCGCTGGGGTTGATTCTTGAATGTCCAACAGTGTAAATCCCTTCTTTGTGTGGAGAATCATTAGGCAGCGATATCTTATAGCATCGTACTTGAGGAAATATAAGAATGGATGTGATTTAGTATCTATTGTATGCACTTGCATTCATTCTTTTTCATATTCATACCTAACATTGCAAGAGTCACTCTTAGTGCCATAAGGCTGAAATCTTTGCCAATACATTGACGCGGCTGGTGATTGAATGGTAACCATGCTAACTTGCCCTGAGAGTGCAATTGATCTACTTCGCCACGTGGTGCAAAGCGCATTGGTTCAAAAGTCTCTGGATTATCCCATACAACAGGGTTATGATGCAGCTCGTATATATCCAGTGACACTTGGGTCCCTTTAGGGATCACCAAGTTACCCAAGCTGATATCTTCTTTTGCAGCGCGACTATGTAATGCTGGTGTTGGTGGATGCATACGCATTGTCTAATATATACATAAGTGAAACTGAACAAGTACAAACTAGAAGTACACATCTCAGTTTACCTCTTTAATCACATACTCTATGTATGGCATTCTCGAAATCTGATCCAATGTTGGTATCTCATCATCATTGTCACCAGGACCCATTATGGCAATGACTTCCTCTCTTGCTCGCTGCTGAATACTCTATATCAAAGTAAGTCACTTGTAATAAGTATGTTATTAAGCTGCTTTAGGTACTTTACTTGATTGGTAGCAATATGGTAAACAGCCAATGCAAGTGTACATGCGAGCGCTTTGTGTCCCACCATGAAAAATGCGCAAAAGTTGCTCTATTATACATACATTCACACAAGCTGTCAGCTGAATGTACAAATAAACACAATACAGATACCATACCCTGATGTCTTCATCATCCATATACCCTATATGCTCTTTTCTTGTCTCCAAAATAAGCGTCAATAGATCCTTTTCAGTCAAAGATTCACTTCCACTGGAAAGATTGGAAGCTTGCCTAATTCTCGCATCCATAATACAAAGAAAGCTTGACAATTCTTGATGCATGTGCTGCCTTTTGGATGATAGAAGCCAAGTGTCCAATATGGGCAGCATCAAGTACAAAGGATGGAAGCACGCCAAGAAGATGTTGCGATATCGTGCTGACCAATGATCTTCAGTGTCATCAATTGCTCCAAAATCAAAGTCTACGTGTTTGTAGGCAATTCTAGTTAGCTAACATATAAGGATAAACCATGTTGATATTGACATTGCCAAGAAAGTGGAGGCATCGACAACAGCTCTGATCTTTGTTGTCAATAACAGTGCTTCTCTTACCAAAGAGTGTTTTACCCAAAAGATCCAACGCCCAATGATTTGACAATCGCTGCCAGTCTACAGAGCCATTGCTTATATTGCTTACTGCTGTGACCAGCTTTTGACCAATTGCACCAAATGATTCAAGAGGATTTGCTTTTTCGAATGCAGCCTTCAAGATCTATGTTTAGTGAAAGCGTTGGGTTATGTCATTATCAGCTATACCAGGAAATGGGTATCTTACTTTGTGTTGTTCTATCCAGTGATTATCATCCAATGTGAGGAGATTATGTCCACCAATAAAGCGACCAAGCAAACTCTTTGGGTTGATAAACGTCTTTGATTTGGCAAAGAGATCTTGTTGTTTGGGTGAGAATACATCTTGCATGCAATTTGCTTTTGCAGCTTTACCTATTTTCGACATGAATTCCTCTATCAGCTCGGGACGAGCAATATGCAATACCCAGCCTGTATGCTTCTTCTAAAAGAAATATACCATCATGGCGATATGTATAAGGTGCATATTGGGCAATGCCTGAAAGAGATGATATGAGACTTACCACAAGGTACATGCCATACTCGGTATCATTTGCAGCAGCAGGTAACGTTGTAGTAAAGGCAATTTCTCTTATGGACTTAAGTTGCATTTGTGCCATGATAAGCTGGATAGCTGACACTTGCGGTATGTGTCGTAATGCGCGTGGTGGCAAGTTTACACGTTTGTAGATAGCATATATACTAGTAAGAGCAGCTGACACTGCTAATGCTGCTATCGAAAGGGAGATTGCTCGGTATCGGTTATGATGCAAAAAGACGCGTATAGCTTGATCTAGCATTCTCTGATTGTAAATGAAAGATAGAGAAGTGATAATGATAATATGATCTTGCAAGTGCAGAAACGATACAATGCTGCTTATTGTGTCACCTTGGAGCAACATGACTCAAAAATTTCATCCCGGAATGATTCATGTTCGCCATTCCGATGCTCTATGTCCTTTAACTTTGTACGACACACTTTTAATGGATGCATAGATATATAGCTATCCTATTCGATTAAGGAAGAAGATTCAATATATGGTGGTACTGCTGTATCAATGGCCGAGAATGACACATCCGTTACAAGGTTAAGAGATCCAAGTGCGCATTATCATGTAAAGCAATCAAGTGCAATAAGCATGTCTCATAATATTACATTATAACATCACTCGTAAGAGATGGTTAGGAAGTCAAAGTCAATTCATATTAAAGATTCTCTCCAATACTACATATTCAGTGATACAACTTGTGTTGGGGATCGAAATGTCAGGCTTCATGTTGTAGACAATACGTGCTCTTCAGACTCTAAGCTTGTTCAAGCAATGACACCATGTTGATGCATAAAAGTTGTGGATATTGACTATCTGTGGTACCAATAGGTGATATTCATGATAGGGAGATCTGATCTCACATCTCAATGCTGCAATGCCTGGTTTGTACCATATGTTGTCAATCTGGGATTTGTTCAAGATGCTGGTTTTCAGTCTTCAGTGTCCTTTTCAATTGCATGATGATAGTTCCTTGATTGTCTTGTTCACAGCCAAAAGCAGTCGATCACTTGTTTGCATGTAAGCTTCGCGCACTATATTCATCACTGCAACAGTGTCGAAACCAGAATCCACCACTATCGAGACTATGCATGAATGCTTCCAGTTGCTGGCTATATTCCTCATCATGTCTTTTGTATCCATGAGCTCGAAAACCCATTACATGTGGACAATGGCGTAAAGTGAACAAGTTGATATCCAATCATGTTGATTTGTCCCCTGGTTGATATAGAATACATTGTGAATGTGTGCTTTGAGCGGATATTGGCGGTAGTCGTAAGTCTTGTCGGTTGGATTGCTTCCATCATCATTGGTAACACCACATGATATTCGACCATGTTACGACATAGCCATTAATTGGTCACGGAGCACTTAGGAGACGTTTAAGTCTTTTGTGGAATGCGTAATGCTGCTGATGTTGATAGTTGCGAAAGAATAATCCGCTGTTGCGAATATCCAGATTGATTGTTTGCCTGTCGACTTGTTCTCACGCAGCGCATACTGCTTCTGCTGATAGTTGCTAAAGACCATTCCAGTGAAATCACGCCTTTTGTTCAAAAGAGGATCAATAATCAGTGTACACATTACAAATCAATCAACATACCTTCATCGAAGCCGATATCAATGTTGATGTGTTGTGGATTGCGATGTATGTATGTGACTACAAGCTGTATAGTCGTGAAGCTGTATATCATGATGAAGCCGATTCCAAATGAATGTATGTTGAGCTGGGTCTGGATGCGTATTCCATACAATGGCACCATAATAGCCTTTCCATGTCTCATCTTGGTTGTCATGCTGTGTCTAGATGTGATCCTTTTCATCCGGTCGTGAGACTTGATATCCTTCCTCACAGCTGCATGGATGTGTGGACTTTTGTATTGTACAGTGTACTGCGTCTGGTGTTACTGAGATCGATCCATCAACTCGCCAAAGGACGACATATTGGTTTCTCAACGTAATATCAGGCTAGGCTCTCTTTTGCTTGAAAACGGCATGCGATCACTTCATACCCATTTTGGAAAGTGAATGGGCACTCTAGTATATATCAGTAAGGCAAATAAAGAGAAGTTGCAAAGGATGATCATACATACCACGAAAGATCCATCAGGGATAGAGTTATCTTGTCACGATGAAGATAATGAGAACAACTGAACAATGAAGCACTACATTGTTGATAACAAAGTCGAGTGTATGAATATCCATAATCACATAAGCTCTCTTTGACACTTACCCAAATATAGGTCTTGATGGTGGATGATAATGCTGATGACAATAGCCTTGTTTATATGTGGATGGGCGTGGATGGTGGTCCGCATAAGAAAAGAAGATTGTCATTGATTGGCTTGATAAAGTGATCAGTTAGTTTAGGATGCTAGGTTGAAGAAGCTGTAATAGATAATCCACTTACCGGTTTTTCAGATATACAAGTACGTTATTCCCCAATACAATCAACCAACAATGAAAGCCATAAGGTGATAGTCATCGAACATAGCTCCAACTATGCTGTAAATAGCTACTGCTTCGCAATACAATAATGAAACTTGGCTTGTAGCACCAAAGCTTGAAAAGAATGGCATCCTTGTGCTTCTGTAAGAATCATCGATTAGCAATGGCCCTTTTCTTGTAGATTCAAAGCTATGCTTACCTGAGACAATGTGCCATATGTTTTGTTTGGATATCGATGACTTGTTGTTGCCATGAAATGAATCATTTACTCGCTACGACATATTACGCTTACTTTAGGCTACACATGATGGATGGTACTCGTTTCCCTTCCTAACGTACCTGGGAGCAGTATTGTAAAGACGTGTTGGACACCTTTGTGGACAACTTGGAAAGAGGATACACATGACGCTCCTTGGAACTTGCATATACGAGATAACAACAACCTATACATGGACTTATCGCGTTACAACTACAAGCTTGAATACTAAACAAGAGCAGTGGTTGAACATACTTGTTGTAGTGAAATGAAGGTTGAGTCAAGGGTAGATCGCGCGTACTTGTTTGCTACTTGTAACTGGTAAGAAACGCTAAGAACTCGAAAGGGCATTGACTACCGATTGGTTGACGTGCTCACTCTTTTATGTCGTGGATTGAAGGGAATGGCAGAATAAAGTGCTTTGTGAAAGTGGAGTCAGTGTTAGCTTGTAAAGTGAAAGTGGAAAAGAAGGAGCTCTTTCTTTGTTCCTCTCGTCGCGCTATCAATAAATCATGCTTCATGCCACCCTGCTTGCTACCACTGCTGCTCTGAATACAGCATGATACACCTATACACTAGATCAATAAGTGTAACTCGTTACATCTCTTTGTGAACAGCCCTTATAATTAAGCTATCCATGATCTTACTTTGGCGGAAGCAGTGTAAACTGCTCCGTGCAGGTTCACAACGAGTAGTTCCTTATCACATACTTTGTGTTACCTTATTTTGACATTTCCTTATCTTTGACAATGCTACATTAGTCCATGACTTTGCTTGGCATGATGAGCACATGTGATCACTGATCATTTACATCTTCCATGTATTACTTTATCAAATCAACCATATCAGGAAGCCATTCATGCGCAACATTCAACATCCTCTCCAAATGCAAGCTGCATTGTTCGTGATAACATTATGCAATTACTGAGTCATTTTACAATCCACGTTCATCATTTACTACACCTTGCTCTAGAGATCTGTCGCGTTTTGAACCAGTTCTGACGTGAGCTGATATCCGAATCTTGCCCGATAGCATTGATATTTAAAGTCTATCATAATGTACAACTTATGATTTGCTTCATACTTCATATGGGACATCTACTTGACGCTTACAGCTCGATATCAGGTCGGCTTGTTACATATGGTCTAGGTCGTTATCGACCAAAGACTACGATATCAACAGCTATTGCATTGGTCACTCTTTATATGGTATACAAGTCCCTTCAACCACCAGCTCGCCTTAAGCATATCCCACATATCCATATTTTCACTTATCTTGGTGCCTTCTTAAGTGGCAAGTCTTTGAATTATGTTGCAAGGAACGTTGTTATGCCGACAGCCATGAAAGCTGAAAATGGGCTTTATGCGGTATGTAGATGTTCTTGGCACGATTTTCGGATTGTGCCATTGTGCTGCAAAAGATCATGCTTTGACATAGATGTTGACTAATGCATGCATGTGTGTTTCATCATATTCTTGCAGCGCTTTGACCAAAATGGCTGGTCTGTTCACATTACACGACCTGAAGCAGCCAAAACGTTTTTGCTCAAAACAGGTATGTGTCATACAAGTGGTGCACTATGATGTATTGGCTCACTTTCAACATCCTGCTCTTTCAGATATCTTCCCCAAAGCTGATATTAGTTCTGAAAGAGGAGAGACTCTTTTAGGAAAACTTGCCTTAAGAAGGAACATCCTGATGCTAAATGGTGCTGATTGGAAGGCACAACGCAAAGTATGTATGCAAAAGCAGATGTCATGTGTGCATGGGGTGAAAGGATCACTTAACAATACCAATACTAGGTAGCCAATCCTGCTTTTCATCGATCCATGCCAACTGAGCTATTTGGCAGGCTGTGCCAAAAGGCTTTGAAGCAAATGATGGCTGAAATGGATCAAGATGGCACAATTGATTTCCACTATATGGCTGAAAGATTCACGCTTGATGTAATCGGTCTGGCTGGATTTGGTAAGCGATATCTTCAGTGAGACATATATCAACAAGCTTACTCATCTGCAAAGGGGAAAATAGGTTTCGACTTTCATGCTGTTGAAGATTCCAATTCCGAATGGCTTATACGTTACAGCCGTATAGCGATTGAAACAGTAAATCCTTGGTTTTCTATCTTTTACAGCTTGGATCAAAAGTATCGCTTCCTCTTCCCTAGTCGTGTTGAAATTCATCACGAAATGGACATCATGCGTAATATGATGGATGAAATCATCATGAACAAACGTCAAGCTTTAAAGAATCGAGATGAATCACAAGTTGCAGAATCTGAACGTGATCTACTTACCTTGATGATAGAAGCAGAGAACAGTGGTGAAGGTGCCATGACAAATGATGAGCTTAGAGTAAGTCACTTATGACTTTTTGGGATGTTGTGCTCATATAACACATGCCATAGAACAATTTATGTCTCTTTTTCTTTGCTGGACATGATACTACTGCCAATGCCCTTTCCTACATTGCATATTATCTAGCTGTCAACCCGGTAAGGATCATTATTCAATGACTTTAGTGAAATGATACAGAGTGAGATTCACTGATATCATTCACCTTGAAGGACATTCAAAGGAAAGCTAGAGAAGAGGTGCTTCAAGTTCTTGGTGATGCTCATCAGGATGTTTTGCCTACACTTGAGCAAATACGTAAAGTACCTTACATCAATATGGTCATCAAAGAGGTAGTATTGAAGCTTGTTTGAATTCACAACTGTCATAAGTGATACGATCATACAACATAGACACTGCGTATGAGCCCCCCTGCTGCTTCTCTTGTATCGCGTGTGACAAAGGAAGATACTGAAATAGCAGGCACATTTATACCAAAGGGAACAAGAACAACAATTGACATCTATAACTTGCATCACAATCCGACAGTGTGGAAAGAACCAGAGATATTCAGACCAGAGAGATTTGCACCTGGTGGCGAAGCTGAAGAACATGCAGGATTGGGTATGTCATGGCTTCCCTTCTCTAATGGAGCGCGACAGTGTATAGGTAATGTTTTTTCTGCTTTGGCACAATTTGAATTGAAGAATGCTTTTGATGGCATGCAATTTTCTTATCATCACACATCATCACGTCATATAGGAATGAATTTCTCTTTAGCACAGCAGCGAGTATTCTTGTCCATGTTGTGTAAGTACCCAGTCAGACATCATAATGCGTCAGGAATCGCTAAAGCTACCATGTCTAATATGTTGCACAGTGAGGAAATATGAATGGCATCTACCCGAGGATACAATCCACAAAGATGGGATATGTACCACTGGCTTACTTGGATTGAACAAGCCCAAAAACCTGCTGATCTCTTTCAAGAAACGATATTGATAATAGTGTAGTAGCAATGATTTGACAAATACATGCTGTAGAACTTCTAAGTCACCTTGACTATTATACTACAACTCAGCCATTTTGGCGTCATAGCATTCGCATACCAGCTGTTTGAAGAAGAAAAGGGGAAAGAGGCACTGGTGATATGATACTAGTCAATATGCTTACTGCATGTCATACGATATTGCTAGGAGGATGGCCTAGAGCTTATGTTAAGGGAAGTGTAATCACTTGCCTATGGCTATAGATGCAAATCATGGACCAAAGATTGAAAGTAATGGAAACAGGATAATGGCATACAAAGCTATTGGATGAATAGTGCAATCACATGTCATTTTTCAATTCTGCTGGTTATGCAGACTGCATCATTATTGACATTTGGTATATGCTGATCTCTGCATCTCACGCCAAGACTGGATCTCGCTCTTTGTGTATGGCCATAAGATCATGCAACAACATATAATGCCAACGAAAGCTGCAAAACCAAATCTAAAGCACAAGTTTATCTGATTGATCATAACAAGAATGGTCAATAAGCCCATTCACTACTAACACATCAGATGGTAATCCTATAAACAAGCTTACTCGGTTGAAGCGGTAACCATTCGGCTTGACATTTTGCCAAAAGCCGAACTGGCACGAATCAATGAGATCATTTTGTCCGAGCAAGGAAATAACCACTTGTTGGGAAAATTGGTACATATGCAACATATCCGCTTAGAAATATGCATTAGCCACGCTCTGAGAAAACATCTTACGACGTGATACTGATGTGAAATAGCATGTCAGTAGATCAACTTGGTAGTTTCCGCTTTTCATGCATTTGCTGAAACTGTGTAACGCTCATAATGATGAAGACATGCCAATTTCTATTACTTGCTTGAATTCATGTATGATAGCAGAGAAGGAACATTAAGCGATCAGGGGACATGCTAAATGTAAAGACTTCCTCCTTGTGCCAATGCGCAATGTCCAAGCGGTGATGGAAGTATGATTCCCCACCCCAGATTCGTCGGCACTTTTAAACACCCGTACCGCGCTACAAACATTATTGTGTAACTGATGAGCTAGCTCTCTTAGTCTATACAGTGACTTGTCAATTTCATCAGCAATGACCTTGTCATGAGAAGGTAAGTGGTATGAGGAGGAAAGCCTAATAAAACTCCGGGAATCAAGTTATATAATCCTCCCTTTGTTCACAGGGGTTTTCTTTTTTCTTGTCACAGTGTCTCCCATAACACACCCCATCATGGAACGCTTATTGAGCATATACAGTGATTTTTCAACACGACTTGTATCCAAAAGTCCTATTGGTCGACAACAAAAGATATCGATTGCTACAGCTGTAACATTGGTTCTTTTCTACTTTGTCAGAAAAGCTGTTACACCACCTGCTCGTCTTCGACACCTACCTTATGTTGGTCTTTTCACCTTTCTGAATGCATTTATGCGGCGTAAATTGATCAGTGATATCTCATCGAATGTTACATTACCTACTGCCATGAAAGATCCAAGTGGAATCTATGCAGTAAGAAGTCGACATATTGTTGTTGGTGTTAAGGATGATTCTTGCTAATGTGATAATATGTGTGTTGTAGCGTTTTGACCAAAATGGATGGAGTGTTCACATCACGCGCCCTGATTCTGCAAAGAAGTTTTTATTGAAAACAGGTATGCATGAGACAAAAGGAGCATCTCCTGAAGCTGCAGTACATAATGCATATGCTAACCTTGAAAGTTCAGATATATTTGCCAAAGCAAATATTGGTGAAGTTAGAGGAAATACCTTACTTGGAAGGTTCCTTTTCCAGAGAAACATTCTGATGCTTAATGGGCATGAATGGCGATCACAGCGCAAAGTAAGCATTAGAATGGAATCTGTCGATGCATAACATGATCCTCACTTCTTGTGACACCATACAGGTAGCTAATCCTGCATTTCATCGATCCATGCCAGTGGAATTGTTTGGCAAATTAGCACAAAAGGTGATCAATGTCATTGACCAGGCAGAAGGCAACACTGTTAACTTTCATCAAATGACTGAGCGCTTTGCTCTTGATGCTATTGGATTGGCTGGATTTGGTAAACAATCAGTGGAGTGAGTGATGATCACACTGACAAAGAGATACATAGACTTTGACTTTCACGCCATTGATGATCCAAATTCAGAATGGGTGATTCGCTATCGTGATATCATGAGTGCAACAATCAACCCTTGGTTTATTATATTTTACAATCTGGATATGAAATATCGCTTCCTTTTCCCAGGTCGAATGAGAATGCATCGTGAAATGGATGTCTTTCTTGGCATGATGGATCAAGTGATTGCTCATAAGCGTCAAATCCTTAGCAAACAACAATCCAAAGTCCCTGAATCAGAACGCGATCTTCTCACATTAATGATTGAAGCAGAGAATAGTGGCGAAGGAACCATGACCAATGAAGAGCTCAGAGTAAGCTCTTTTCTTCTTATGCAATGTGCAATATTGCTTACTCACTTTGTTCTCACAGAGCAACTTGTGTCTCTTTTTCCTTGCTGGTCATGATACAACAGCCAATAGCTTGGCATATGCGATATATCACTTGGCCATTGATCCTGTGAGTGATATTTGAAGCTTTCAATCAGATACATTCACTGATACATGTATTCTCTTATGAAGGATATCCAAAGTAAAGCAAGAGAAGAAGCCATCAAGATATTGGGAGATGAGCCCCAAGATGTTTTGCCTACACTTGAACAAACGCGTGAATTCCCATACATCAACATGATCATCAAGGAGGTATGACAGTGATGTAATCTCCCTTCATGTCTGTATCCCTAACAAGCATTGCATGTAGACATTGCGTATAAGTCCCCCAGTAGCAGCCATGACAACTCGTGAAGCCCAAGAAGATACTGAATTGGGAGGAAAGTTTATTCCAAAAGGAACCAAAGTCAATCTTGACATTTATGAGCTACAACACAACCCAACTGTGTGGAAAGATCCCAATACATTCAGACCAGAGCGTTTCGCACCTGGTGGTGAAGCTGAAGAGCTTGCAGGATCAGGCATGTCATGGGTTCCCTTCTCCAACGGCCAAAGACAGTGTATAGGTAGTGTTCTTTTTCTCTGCTTTGACGTGATAGGGATTGAAGAATGCCATGTTTTTCTCGTCATCACACTTATCATGACATTATGGCATATAGGAATGAACTTTTCTCTGGCGGAACAGCGTGTGTTTTTGCCCATGTTGTGTAAGTGCAATACAAAAGCGATATATGATAGTAGAGTAACCTTGTTTATTTTGGGATCACATAGTAAGAAAGTATGAATGGCATCTACCCAAGGATTCAATCCATAAGGAGAAGCTCCAGACCATCGGTACTGGTCTTGTCAAGCCCAAGGAGCTCTTGATTACCTTTAAGAAACGATATTGATGATAGCACATGTCAGATTTCCAATATATCGAAATGACGTTGTATCAATTACGCTATACGAGATGACCCTTTTATTGTTTATCATGTCTGCATTGTAATGTGTCACCCTTGCTACACCAAACATGAATGTATGATTGGTGTAAGCATCCAAATGTGATGCGTATAAGCAACCAAGGCAGATCAAACTTGGGACAGGGAAAGCTGGTTTAGCTGACTGGGCTCAATTGGGGATTTATCTTTGAGACGAGCTGCTCCGCAACTGGGATATAAGTGCTTCTTGTTCTCTTTTTCAAGCTCATACACGACTCCATGCCAATGTCAACTACTCTGCAAGGTGTAAACAGGCAAGTTGGAATAAGAGGTCCTTCTAATGACATTGCTTCGCTTGGCTGCAATGGACTGCAGTAGTGTGCTTCTTTCCTTTTGGCATTTCAAGGTACATTGGCTTGCTTGACCAAAGCGCTGCTCTTTTCTTTGGCATCTCAAGGTATGTTGGCTCTTGTTCTGTCATACAACACTATTCTCATTCACTCCAATGTCGTATAGTACTGTAGACGTGACCTTTCGCTGTGCAAGGTTGGCTATGGAAAGTGCGTGTTATTGGCCTTACCACCTTTTTGTTTCGTCTTGTTCCTGGTCAGCCCTCGCCCCAGTATGCCTGTTATTATCCCCCCAGCGACAAGGTGCACATTTGGACTAGGGCATCCAGTGCATATGATTTGCAAGAACACCAGCATCATCATCATTAGCTTGGGCCAACTGGGCTGGAGAATCAACGATCGAAGGGGAAACGGATATGATCGGATCAGTCGTTTCAAAACGATGGGCTCATAAGGACAATCAATATGTACATTTACCTTGGTCAAACAAGTCGTCAAGTCATTGGCATCATTCTCAGGATTAAGATGGTCAAATTAGCTAGAAGGATCGTTTATTGTCCACTAGTAGTAGTTGTAGCTTAGATTGTAGCTTGGATGGAATAAAAGTGCTTCCGTTATCGGTCCTATGATAGTTTATTATGCATCACATCCCAATAAACTTGACGTACAACATCATGTACTTTTGATCCAACGTTATGCACAAGTAGTAATCATGTTTTGAGGATGATGATGACCAAGATGACTGATTGTAAGAGAACAAAGAGAAAGTGATCCAACGCATATTACTCTGACAAAAATGGCATCAGCCAGGGTCCGTGCACTACTTTCATGCAGCTCAATGGATTGCTTACACAGACGCATCAATCCATGTTTGATCACACATTCTGATTGAGCTGCATAGAATACCATTCAGCAGTAGAACATCAGTCAGTTCCTGTTTTCATACTGATCTTTATCTCTCATCTCTTTTATTCTCTTTGTGCCTCATCACATTCTGCTCTTGCATTGCTGTCCCAACAAGTACGCTACATCATCTCTTACTCTCTTATCTTGTACCTGGTGGAAATTCACCTATCATGCTTCACTTTCTCATTCTGCTTCTTGCTTCCGCCATTTCATCCAAGGTCCAACGATAAAGTGAGCACCAGATAGATCAAAAGCACACATTATAGTAGATGCTGTAATACCTAAAAGTCATATCATCATCATTGCTGATCGGAAACTATTGCTACTATTTGAGCATCACATGAATCAAGAGCATATATACGTAATAGGATATGCATCAAGCAAAATATGGTCTTATTGTAATAATAATAAAGCTATCCAAGTGCTAACTATTGGGCGTAATAAGCAATCCGTCATCGTCGTCTTCACCGTGATGTGTTATAATAATGGGATCTTGCATCTTCCTTTTTCATGCCAACAACGTATGCCATGTAATCATCCAACATCTTGCTATAGAGAAAGGTAAACCAAGGCAGAGTTTCGATCATAGACAAGAAAAGATATCGCTTCCATAGTGTCCAGGCTCATTGTTGTTCTCATTCATCCTCTTCAATCAGGTCAATAATCGTCACTGATAGGTACAGGCTGGGAATCGAACCCAAGAAGATGATGCCCAAAGTTGCATACTGCCTGACCAAAAGAAACCTGATCACTTTATATTAGTATACAGATACAAAATAAACAGCTCTTGTCATTCTACTTGCCTTTCTTTCATATATAACAGCACCATGGTAACGTGTACAACGTAAAGAGACCTTGTTTGTGTCGAAGCAGAAGCCATAGTGATAGTCAAAAGCCAAAACCAAAAGAAACAGCCAAAGTCTTGTTGCGTTTGTTCTTGAAGTCTACAACAGGTCGAAACGGTTAATGCAACACGTTCTGGTACAGCATTGAGCTCCTTGAATGTACCTGTAGGCACCAAACTTGAAGCGGCATAACAACGAAACAGAAGAGCGACACGTCTGGCTACAACCACTCAGTCCGCTTGAACACTTGTTGCCTATGAATGTACCCAACTGTATGAATACAACAACCCAACATGAGCTTCTTTATAACACATACCTTGAATGCATGGCGTCAATGGGAGTAGTCGTGTATACGTGACAAGTATGAGCTTGAAAGAAAGAGAGAAGCAGTTGTCTCCCAAAATTCGCTGCTGCGTCCCCAAGATAAATTTCCAACGACATGATCCCATTACTTGCCCGTCCCAGTGGAATCTGCCACCATTGGGACAACCCTGCCTATTTACACTGCCTGTACACACTGCACACCAGAACACACATGAAATTTGACACTGCCACACTGTCATCATAATAGTAGAGATTACTAAACGTGAATAAATAGTCGTCATTACATCTTGTTGCAAAATCGAGTCATTTTCACTCTTGCAGCTTTTCATGCATTTGCCGGAACTGTGTAATGCTCATAATGATGAAACATGTCGATTGCTATAACCCCTTTGTGTCTATGCATGATGACCAGTAACGCCAAGCAGAGCAGACACACACCAGATGTAAAGTTTTCTCCTCCTTGTGCCAATGTGCATATGTACCTGTGGCGAAAGGACGTTAGCAACATTGCCACTGTTAACCATGCATAAGCTGTGCCCTGAGGAGGAAGGCTTAATAGAACTCCGCAATCCAGTAATATAAACCATCCCCATTCCTTTTTCTTGTCACAGTGTCTCCTATAACACACTCTATCATGGAACGCTTATTGGACATATACAGCAATCTTTCGACACAGCTTGTATCAAAAAGTCCTATTGGTCGACAACAAAAGATATCGATTGCTACAGCTGTAACATTGGTTCTTTTCTACTTTGTCAGAAAAGCTGTTACACCACCAGCTCATCTTCGACACCTACCTTATGTTGGTCTTTTCACCTTTCTGAATGCATTTATGCGACGTAAATTGATCAGTGATATCTCATCGGATGTTACTTTACCGGTTGCTATGAAAGATCCTAGTGGTATCTATGCAGTAAGCAGTCGACATGTTGTTGTTGGTGAGGATGATTCTTGCTAATGTGACAATTGCAGCGTTATGACCAAAATGGATGGACTGTTCACATTACTCATCCTGGCCCTGCAAAGAAGTTTCTATTCAAAACAGGTAGGCGTTAAGTAAAGGAGCATCTCCTGAACGTTGCAGTGCATCAATGCACATACTAATTTTGAAGTACAGATATATTTGCCAAGGCAGATCTTGCAGGGTTCAGAGGAAACACCTTACTTGGCAAATTCCTTTTCCAGAGAAATCTTCTAATGCTTAATGGGCATGAATGGCGATCACAGCGCAAAGTAAGCATTAGAATGGGATGTCAATGCATAGCATGATCCTCACTTTTTTGACACAACACAGGTAGCCAATCCTGCATTTCATCGATCCATGCCAGTGGAATTTGGCAAACTGACACAAAAGATGATCAATGTCATTGATCAGGCAGAAAATGATATTGTCAATGTTCATCAAATGACTGAACGCTTTGCTCTTGATGCTATTGGATTGGCTGGATTTGGTAAACAATCAGTGGAGTGAGTGATGAGCACATTAACAAAAGGAGATACATAGACTTTGACTTCCATGCCATTGATGATCCAAATTCGGAATGGGTGATTCGCTATCGTGATATCAGGAATGCCTTAGTCAACCCTTGGTTCATGGTATTTCACAGTCTGGATGTCAAATTTCGTTTCCTTTTCCCAGGTCGAATGAGAATGCATCGCGAAATGGATGTCTTTCTAGGCATGATGGATCAAGTGATTGCTCATAAGCGCCAAATCCTTAGCAAACAACAATCCAAAGTCCCTGAATCAGAACGCGATCTTCTCACTTCAATGATTGAAGCAGAGAATAGTGGAGAAGGAGCCATGACCAATGAGGAACTCAGAGTAAGCTCTTTTCTTCCTACGCAACGTGCAATATTGCTTTACTCACTTTGTTCTTAAGAGCAACCTGTGTTTCTTTTTCCTTGCTGGTCATGATACAACAGCCAATAGCTTGGCATATGCGATATATCATTTGGCAGTTCATCCTGTGAGTGATATTTGAAGCTTTCAATCAGATATATTCACTGATACATGTATTCTCTTATGAAGGATCTCCAAAGTAAAGCAAGAGAAGAAGCCATCAAGATATTGGGAGATGAGCCCCAAGATGTTTTACCTACACTTGAACAAACGCGTGAATTCCCATATATCAACATGATTATCAAGGAGGTATGACAGTGATGAAATTAGCATGCATGCTTGAATACCTGACAAACATTGCATGTAGACACTGCGTATCAGTCCCCCAGTAGCACGCTCGGTAGCGCGTGAAGTCAAGGAAGATACTGAATTAGGAGGACACTTTATACCAAAAGGGACAAAAGCTCACCTTGACATTTATGAGCTGCAACACAATCCGACTGTGTGGAAAGATCCTGAAACATTCAGACCAGAGCGTTTCGCACCTGATGGTGAAGCTGAAAAACTTGCAGGTTTAGGCATGTCATGGGTTCCCTTCTCCAACGGCCAAAGACAGTGTTTAGGTAATGCTCTTTTTCTCTGCTTTGGCATGAAGAATGCTTTCGATCAAAACTTTTCTTCTCATCATCACACTTATCATGACATTATGGCATATAGGAATGAACTTCTCTTTGGCAGAGCAGCGTGTGTTTTTGCCTATGTTGTGTAAGTGCTGAAAAAGTGATATATTAAAGTAGAGTAGCCTTATTTACCTTGGAATCACATAGTAAGAAAGTATGAATGGCATCTACCCAAGGATTCAATTCACAAGGAGAAGCTTCAGACCGTCGGTACTGGTATTGTCAGACCCAAGGAGCTCTTGGTTACCTTTAAGAGACGATATTGACAGCACATGTCGGATCCCAATGACCTTGTATCACATCGATTACACTATACGAGATAATCCTTATTGTTTATCATGCTTGCATTATTGTGTGGAGTGGAAAGGTGCATAAAGTATAGTCATTTATGTCACATCTAGTCTAAATGATCCCTGATTGGCTGTGATGATTCAATGAACATGGTCATTCAGCTTGTGATTGCTTGCTTATATGTGTTGATAATCGAATCTCCTTTTCACGTTGTATACAACTATGCAGTAGATAATAAGCATTATGCAACATATGGTGAAATGAATCTAATCTGGTGTCCACTTGGTTACTATTATGGGACAGATTGGTTTCGCTGCAATCAGTAGTCATCTCTCCATAATCTAATGACATTGGGCCTTCTCAGATGTAACAAATGGGATGATATTAATGATATTTCATTTCAAGATGGTATGCTACATGCCTCCTATAGCTTGTGCATCAATCTTTCGAGCTTTCTCGATAGTACACTCTAGGCTATTATTGTCGATATGATTCGCTACAAATACGTTGGTGGAATTGACACTTGGATAGGGCACATCTGGTACTGGTACATCCAAAAATTTGCATAATCGCTCCCATCCTTCACCAAGTTCCATGATAAAAAGTCGCTCGCTAGGGACATTCTTCTTCACCCATTCCACATGAGCATTGTACTTGGACTTGATAGCTTCTTCATCATTAAAGTGCTCTGGATCAGCAAAAGCACCATCCAATACAAGAGCTTTGTTCATTCTTCTCCACTCTTGCATGTATTTCGGAAGGTCGTTTCGCTTATTCAACTCAAGAGAGAATTTGTGCACCGTGTTCCTGAAAGATTGATACCAGCTGTCAACATCACGGGCAGTAAGTATCACCTTGGCATTAGGATATGCATTCATCAAACGGTCCACAAAAGAGACAGTTGGCCTAGACACCTATAATATTAACATATAATAGACATGTATGCATAAGACGAATTACCAATCCACAGCAGCATCAAATCCTTCATACAGCTTGTCCCAATCTACAGGCTTATCAGGATTAAGGTAAGCATCAAGGAACAGCTCAGGATGTCGATCCGCTGTAAAGAACTCGCGCATGTGAAAACAATTGTATCTAGCATACAAGTATCAGTGTTTGGTTGCTGAATATAAATGAAATAGCATGTACCCAAGAATGTTAAGGGCAGTTTTCAAGCTGTCAGTGCCTGTTCGGCCATATCCAGCTCCAATAACTTTCAGGGGTGCCATAATATGATGATGGGTATCTAAAAGTAAAGACTGACATTCAAGCTGAAGACTATCTTTGTATTTATACAATCATATAGGGAGTTTCTAAAGGGAAGAAAATGGTATGCAAAGACGATCATCATGTTATGTGCAAGGAGAATGTATCAGTTTGCTGCAAGCACTGCATGCTACTTCCGAACTTTGAAGCTGCCCCTGAAAGCATAAAGCATTGTACGACAAATGTGAGCATTTAGGTTGCTTTAGAAAGGCGATAGATGACAGCTTATATGCGAAATAGATGCGATCATCATTGCTGATGAAGCATACATCTCTCCTTTTTGCCGTGGACACCTGAGCCATCATAGTGAAATCATGAGCGCTACCCAACAAGCTGATACATACAAAGTGCTTCGCATGAAGCATCAAGCGCTATTATTCCCTTTTACTCATGTGTTATGATATACAATGATCATTGAGCAAATAAGGGACATACCAAATGTACAAGTACTTCCTCCTTTGCGCCAGTGTGCATCTACAACCTGTGGCAAAAGCATTGATTTTCAATCTTCTGATCCATAAAGCTTGTAAACATCTATATCTCGTTAAGAATATCGAGGTAAGCTGACAAGTCTATAAAATATATACAGGGATTTGTCAAGTGACATCAGCAGTGACCTGTCATAAGGACGTTAGCATTATTGCCACTCTTAACCATGCATAAGCTGTGCCTTGAGGAGGAAAGCTTAATAGAACTCCGTGATCCAGTTATATAAATCATCCCATGTTAACACACTGGGTTTTCTTTTTCTCATCACAGTGTCTCCCATACGATACCCTATCATGGAACGCTTACTGAACATATACAGTGATCTTTCTACAAAGCTTGTATCAAAAAGTCCTACTGGTCGACAACAAAAGATATCGATTGCTTCAGCTGTAACATTGGTTCTTTTCTACTTTGTCAGAAAAGCTGTTACACCACCGGCTCATCTTCGACACCTACCTTATGTTGGTATTTTCACCTTTCTGAATGCATTTATCAGGCGTAAATTGATCAGCGATATCTCATCGGATATCACATTACCGGTTGCCATGAAAGATCCTAGTGGTATCTATGCAGTAAGGAGTCAACATGTTGTTGTTGGTGAGGATCATTCTTACTAATGTGACAATATGTGTGCTGTAGCGTTATGATCAAAGTGGATGGACTGTTCACATCACGCGTCCTGAATCTGCAAAGAAGCTTTTACTTAAAGCAG
Organism: Lichtheimia ramosa; assembly: GCA_008728235.1. NCBI lineage: Eukaryota > Fungi > Mucoromycota > Mucoromycetes > Mucorales > Lichtheimiaceae > Lichtheimia > Lichtheimia ramosa. The sequence goes on from CP031823.1 coordinate 208,783, forward strand.
GTATGCAAGATACAATGCAGCATCTCCTGAAAACTGCAGTATATCAATGCACATATTGATCTTAAAGTGCAGATATATTTGCCAAGGCAACTGTTGGGGAAGTTAGGGGAAATACCTTGATTGGAAGATTCCTCTTCCAGAGAAACATTCTGATGCTTAATGGGCATGAATGGCGATCACAGCGCAAAGTAAGCATTAGAATCGAATGTATTGATGCATAACATGATCCTCAGTTCTTGTGACACCATACAGGTGGCCAATCCTGCGTTTCATCGATCCATGCCAGTGGAATTGTTTGGCAAATTAGTACAAAAAGTGATCCATGTCATTGACCAAGCAGAAAGCGACACTGTTAACTTTCATCAAATGACTGAGCGCTTTGCTCTTGATGCTATTGGATTGGCTGGATTTGGTAAACAATCAGTGGAATGAGTGTTGATCACACTAACAAAGAGATACATAGACTTTGACTTTCACGCCATTGATGATCCAAATTCAGAATGGGTGATTCGCTATCGTGATATCAGGAATGCCATAATCAACCCTTGGTTCCTAGTATTTCACAATCTGGATGTCAAATTTCGTTTCCTTTTCCCAGGTCGAATGAAGATGCATCGTGAAATGGATGTCTTTCTAGGCATGATGGATCAAGTGATTGCTCATAAGCGTCAAATCCTTAGCAAACAAGAATCCAAAGTACCTGAATCAGAACGCGATCTTCTCACTTTAATGATTGAAGCAGAGAATAGTGGAGAAGGAACCATGACCAATGAGGAACTCAGAGTAAGCTCTTTTCTTCTTATGCAACGTGCAATATTGCTTTACTCACTTTGTTCTTAAGAGCAACTTGTGTCTCTTTTTCGTTGCTGGTCATGATACAACAGCCAATTCCATTGCCTACATTGCATATTATCTGGCTATCAACCCAGTAAGGATGATTACTTCAGTGATTGGAATGATAAAGTGAGATTCATCAATCGCATTTACTTGGTAGGATATCCAAAGTAAAGCAAGAGAAGAAGTAATCAACATCTTGGGGGATGAGCCCCAAGATGTTTTGCCTACACTTGAACAAACGCGTGAATTCCCATATATCAACATGATTATCAAGGAGGTATGACAATGATGATAACGAGAGTCACTTACATTTGTGCCTGTATTCCTAACAAGCATTGCATGTAGACACTTCGTATCAGTCCCCCAGTAGCACGCGTGGTAACTCGTGAAGCCCAAGAGGATACTGAATTGGGAGGAAAGTTTATACCAAAAGGAACAAAAACCGTTCTTGACATTTATGAGCTGCAACACAACCCGACTGTGTGGAAAGATCCCAATACATTCAGACCAGAGCGTTTCGCACCTGGTGGTGAAGCTGAAGAGCTTGCACAACTAGGCATGTCATGGATTCCCTTCTCTAACGGCCAAAGACAGTGTATAGGTAATGTTCTTTTTTTCTGCTTTGGCGTGAAGAATGCTTTCGATTAAAACTTTTCTTCTCATCATCACACTTATTATCGCATATAGGAATGGGCTTTTCTTTGGCAGAGCAGCGTGTGTTCTTGCCCATGTTGTGTAAGTGCAGAAAAGTGATATATGGTAGTAGAGTAATCTTATTTATCTTGGAATCACATAGTAAGAAAGTATGAATGGTATCTACCCAAGGATTCAATTCACAAGGAGAAGCTTCAAACCAAGGGCACTAACGTTGTCAGGCCCAAGGAACTCTTGATTACTTTCAAGAGACGATATTGATTGCACATGTCGGCTTAATGATGTACCGAAGGATCTTGTATCACATCAATCACACTATACGAGATAGTCCTTTATTGTTTATCATGCTTGCATTATTGTGTGGGGTGGAAAAGTGCATAAAGTATATGTCATTCATGTCACATCTAGTCTAAATGGTCTCTGATTTGAATGTGATGATCCAATGAACATGAACATTCAGCTTGTGATCGCTTGTTTGTCTATATTGATGATCGAGTCTCCTTTTCACATGTTCAAGCGTTGTGATGGAAGAGCTGTTCCTTTGCAGATGGTGCGAGTCTCGTTTAAGGCCCGCTTTAATCCCATTCTCCACGAGCTGCTCCTTTTTCCAGTCCTAACAGCCGATACTTTGCTCTCTCTCTTTTTTTTCCCTTTTTCAATACTCAGCTAACTACTTCTGGTACGATTGCACTTTTGTTGTGTTCGCAGCACGTATTCATCTCAATGGTTGCCTTTGTAGGATCTGAATGCAAACGATAAAGTGTGTTGTAGTCGGCGATGGTGCCGTCGGTAAAGTATGTGAAACACTACAAAAGGGAGTCGAGTGCTTGTAACTGATAGCATCGGATCATTGTTTGTCTAGACTTGTCTTTTGATATCTTATACCACCAACAAGTTTCCTTCCGAATATGTTCCTACTGTAAGTACAAGGTCCATGCTTATCTATTGCATCTAATACGCCCTTTTGTCATCAGGTTTTTGATAACTATGCAGTTACTGTAATGATTGGTGAGTCTACAGGACATGATGGATGATAGGAAACTGACATTTCATGATAGGTGATGAGCCATATACACTTGGTCTTTTCGATACAGCAGGTACAACAACAAACAAGTGCTTTATTTGACACAGAAAACACTAAAAAGAACATTAGGTCAAGAGGATTATGATCGATTGAGACCCCTTTCTTATCCACAAACGGATGTGTTTCTCGTGTGCTTCTCAGTGACTTCTCCAGCATCATTTGAAAATGTCAAAGAGAAATGGTTCCCTGAAGTGCATCATCATTGTCCTGGTGTTCCTTGTTTGATTGTCGGCACCCAGGTTGATCTACGCGATGATCCTAATGTGGCAGAAAAACTCGCTCGGCAAAGACAACGACCAATCAGCTTTGATGCAGGTGAACGATTGGCACGCGAATTAGGTGCTGTCAAATATGTTGAATGCTCTGCCTTGACACAGAAGGGATTGAAGAATGTTTTCGATGAAGCCATTGTTGCTGCTTTAGAGCCACCCATCAAGAAAAAGTCAAAAAAGTGCCTTCTTTTGTAGATGGATCCCATTTCTCTTATCATCACACACGCACAAACACATATCACATCACACATCACAACATCTTTACACTCTTTGTACTCTACCGAATCTTTAATACTCTTTTCGTCTACCTTTTATCTTATTTGAATGAAGAAACGAGACACAATGTGATCAAAGCTTGCTCATCGGATATTTATTGGCTACGGGAAGAGAGCTGGGGGGGGGGATAGTTTGTATATAAAAGTGTCTGTGGTAATATAGAATGTCATTGTCGATATGACAAGAGATGGTGGTGGTAGTAGTGTTGGTTACAAAAAGTACTGACTGCCTGGTCCAGTTGGTACAGCATCATTGTCAAAGGATTGAATGTCGTTTTCCAAGAATATCCGATAATCACTTTCTACGATGGTATCTCGATCATCAGGTACCTTGAGAATAGATGCTTTGTTGCCACAGCGATAACAGTAATTGGGTGCCGACCAAAGTGTCACTAGATTCTTGTCTGCAAAAGGATAGTTGTAGCCTTCATCCACCAACTGATGACTCCTCACAATCAAGCTGACATCATTGTTGTGACAAAACTATGTATATACATCATTCAGTCAATGTATCCATATCCATGATGACCAACCTATTCCACTTACAGCATTGGTAGGCAAGTGACCAAATAAGAAACCACCTCCTCTAGGACTAATAGCCCAGGAATCTACTTGAGCTTCGGGATCTGACCATAATAGATCTATACCAGCAACACGTGAGTTTCCTCTTTCGTCATTTCAGTTACGCTTACTTACCACATGTTCCACCAGTCTGTGGTAGTTCTTGCATTCGAAATAGTGTGCTACATGTAAAAAAGATTGAATCAGTCATATATTAAGAATAGTGGATCATGACATGCTTACCGAATAGAATCGATAGAAGGTAACTCGGGAGAAAGACCACCATGAACACAAAAGATGTTGCCATCCACCAACTAGAAAAAAAGTCAGTTTCACTATTGCCATGATCTTATTACCTTACTTACAGCAGCCAAAGGTAGATAATCGAATACTGTGCAACACCATTCCCAAACTTTGGAGCTCTGATACTTTGCAAGACATTCATCTATACAACACAAGTCATTCCACATCCTCTACTTGTACCTAGTCAACTTACCATAGAAGCCATATACGCGTGTCACATTACGACTTTCATGGTTTCCTCGTGTCAATGTGATGCGATCCGGATATCTTTTTCATAAAAGCATATATAAGCATATTGGCACTGATAATCCTTGAATGTTTCATCCTTACTTGACTTTGAGTAAAAGTAGCAATGTCAAGGTTTCCAATGAATAACGTCCTCGATCAACAAAATCACCCTGTCCATCACATTAGTACTTAGACAATTCATCCACGCGACCTTGTATTACCATGAATATATATGAAGTCTCTGGTAAGTCACCTCCCACTTCAAAAAGTTTCAAGAGATCATAAAACTGGCCATGGATATCACCACATAATGTAACTGGAGCTCGAACAGGAACCACAGTAGACTCTTCAGCAAGTATTTCTTTGAGCTGTAAAAAGAGAAACAAGAAGGACGTCATTCAGCGGGCTAGTCGATCGAGAAACTCGTGTCTATCAATAGGTGAACCTGCCTTGTTGCATAACTGGCGCATGTCATTCTCGGCAAGGTATTTGCACGCCTTGATGGACTCGATGCAGGCGTCCACGTCCATTGTAGTATCAATGTGAAGAAAGAAAGGGAGGAAAAGAGATAGACAGCGTGGGTGAGAGGGAAGAAGGGAAAGATACAAAGCTGGAAAGACTAAAACCACCACTTATGCCTTTGTCCACCACCTCCGCCTCTACACTTAAACGACGTAATCCCAATGAGCAGCGAGATAAACTGCATTGCCCTTATTGGCAAACAGGTAACGCCATTGGACCAAGAACAGGTTTCTTTTTCATAGTATGCATACCAATACGTTTCGTGTATCCTTTAGAACAACCCCCTTTACATTAAGAACTTTAGTAACACCCATCCCGACCTGAAATACCACTACATTGCACACACGTCTATTGATGTTATAGAAGAACGCGGTAGGGATAAGCAAAACACTTTATTGAGCTGTATCTAATACGCTGTTGTTGTCATGGATAGTTGCCAGTGGACCAAAGAACCTGGATTCTTATCTTGGACTTTTATACGCGATGGAAGATTTGGCAGTGTAGGTTGGATACATTGGATCTTGACAGAGTACTGATAAAGGATGGTAGATATGGCTACATTACCAATACGCGTGTCAAGTTTATTGTGGTGGTATCAGTGACAGATGGTATCATCCGAGATGCTGAAATGAAGGCGGTAAGTCATACTGCTTTTGTCATTCGAAATACTCATTTTTAGCTTATTCTAGATCTTCAAAAAGATCCATACAGCTTATCTTTCTCAAGTATGTAATCCATTCTACAATCTTGATTCACAGAAATCGCTTGGTGGCAAAGCATTTGTACGTGCCATTGACAGTATTGGTGCTCATGCAAGAGTGACTCTCGATATTTAGTACTTACTTTCTTATCCCCAACTATCTCATTTGTGCATTATTCCCTGACGTTGTTGCAATTCAATCTACTTCATCAATACGTGTTATGAATGATTCATTGGGAGAAGATGAGGATCAAAAGGTCATGTGATCCTATTCATGGGGGGGGGACAAAGACTCAGCTAGCAGCATGGAATGGCATCTGATGATATGGATTGACTTAAGATCGAAAGGATCCAGTGCATGATTGCTTTATTGTATAAAAGCTATATGGGATGTCTAATGTTGGAACGACAGATCACTTGGTTTATCCTTATTGGATGGTGACAGGTAATGTGGTTCCTCAGCTCTCTTTTTCGTCCGCACCACTATGCAGTCCACGGCACAGCTTCAACAGGCTTTTGTATCAGCCGTCTTGGATGATCGACAACTGAATGAGCTCTTGAAAGACAACAACTATGGTGTAGACAAGTTGGCAACACTCTTGGAAGGTGTGGAACAATCGAGCAACGTGCTTCAACAACAGCTCTTTCAGATTGTACGCGACAATGTCGACCCATTCATCTCGTCCTATACACAACACGACGAACTACACGATCGACTTGTCAGACTTGCTGGTCAATATACATCGACTGTGGATAATATAGTGGATGATAGTATCATGACGGACGCGCTAAAGAGATATCAAGATGTATGTCAACAATCCACGACGAATCAACGAGAAATAGCAGCGTTGCGTACAGTACAGGAGCTTGTGGAACAAGGCGATAGAGTGGAAGAGAAGCTGGATCAATCATCTCTTGTTGAAGCAACAGACAGCTTACTTGCATTTGAGACATTATTGAACAAAGTCAAAGAAACGAGACCGCATGATTTGGATTGGAGTGCATTGAATGTATTCAATTTGTTGCAGACGCGAAAGGACAACTTGTATAAGCGACTGATTGACATATTGGAATCATCATTGGAGAATGCAATTCAATACAATGAAGCAGAGCATACAATGCGGATTATGCAACGACCCACGGTTTTGTTTGTATGTTTCCGACAACTCGATATGCTTCCAGCACAATTAGCAGGTGTCAAACGTGGAATCTATAAGCACTTGATCACACCGTTTTTCAATCAATGCACAACATCTCGATTTGATATCCATGACAACGAGTTAAGATTGACAACCAAAGACGTGCCAGGAGATGCATGTGGTATGATGACACAATTGACGACATTACTGGAGTTCCTATCAACACATTTACTCGACACTGATCAAGACATCCGACATTTATTTGGCAATTTGATATTACCAGAGATGTTGAAACTTCTTATTGAGAAGGGTATATCAACAGCTGTACCTTCATCCGCTGCAGAACTTCATCACTTTGATCGTGTGGCAGAAGAAGCAACTTTATTTGAACAACGATGTGTATCAGATTATGGATTATTGACACCAGACCAGCAACCTGGTTCGTTGAAAGAGTATGTGGACAACATTGACATGCATTTTGCAACAAAGCGCAGCGAGAAAGTGCTTTTAGAAGGACGCAAGGTGATGTTACGAAGACTTTATGATGTGGAGGATATTGGATCACAAGGAAGGGATCATTTTCAGATTACACAGACACCCAAGCTTCTTTCACTTTTGTTGGCGGATGTGATGACAGAGGCAGAACAACTTGTTTCATCTCATCCTGTATCAGCTCGCAAATTGCAGGCTGCCGTTTCTGATTTATTGGATCTATTTCGAGCCATCATGCCTTGTTATCATCGCAATCATTACTTGTCACATCCTGCTGCAGCACTTGTATTTCGAAATGATTGTTTTTGGCTTGCCAATGAATTACGAGTGCGTTTTGCTCAAGAAAAGATGTTTCAAGATGCTGCGACACGATTGGAATCTTTGGGCAAGTCGTGGTATGAAGTCGTACTGGCACAACGCATCCAGGTATTACATGCTATTCTTGACAAGACACAAGGGTTTGCCATGATTGCAGAGAATCGACAACGACAACAAGAATGCGAAGAAGCCATTGAACGTGCTGTTTATCAAGTGACACAGATTGCTCCTGCTGTGCGTGGTGTGGTGGATGAGTCATTGTACATGAAGCTGTTGAGCAGCATTGTTGATAGCGTGTTATCTCGATTGATTGGTGATGTGGAGCATATACATGATATTGGTGCTGAAGATTCCCATTTGATTGCAGTTAGCTTCAATAGCGTACTCAAATTGGTGGATGTATTTGATGGATACGAAGGTCAATCTGCTACTGAACCCCTTGTTGCCACTTTGGTACCTAGTTGGCGTAAGTTTTGGCTTGTCAAGGATCTATTGGAAATGGGATTACGTGATATCATGGCCAAGTTTCGAAGTGGTGAACTTTTTATGTTTGAGAAATCAGAACTTATTGGACTTATCTGTGCGCTCTTTGCCGACACCGATTTACGTAGTAGCATGATTCGAGAGATTCAATCAGCTGAATCCATGAGCAGTCCAACAGTACAGAATGACATCAACAACATACAACACAAGCCAGCTACCAGTACTCGACCTATGACATGGGCACCAGAGGATGAACAAGATGATGATGTGGATATGAGTGGATGGGATGATCCAGATGATGATGATGCAATCAATCAAACAACTCCTCCTTCACACACTGACACCCATCTTCCAATACATCCAGAAGATGATCATCATGATATGAGTGGTTGGGATGATCCAGAAGAAAAGATAGCAGCAACACAGCAGCAGCAACAACAACAACAATCTAATCTGACATCAAGTCTTTCAATGGAACCAGAGGATGATCACGTGGATATGAGTGGATGGGATGATCCTGATGAGGATGTATTGGATATATCATCTTATGAAACCAACACGCCTGCAAGATCAACCAAGACAACAACATCGATCATTTCACCCAAGGATGAAGAAGAAGATATGAGTGGATGGGATGATCCTGATGACAAGATTGAAATACCACACCATGATCCACAGCCCCAGAGCAAGAAAATGTCTATATTACCCAAAGATACGGAAGTAGAAGACTGGAGTGGATGGGATGATTAATAAAGTGTATTGTACATCACGAGATCCATAGCTCATCTGAGTGAGTTACCCTGCATCTTGCATAATCGTGTTCTTCTTTCTCTCCAATTTTTAAACACACACACACACGTTATGGAGGCACACGAGCCGTTGCTTGATTCACCAAGGCAATCCGCTGAGCACCATCGTCATGCTGGCCAAGTTGAACACATGGAGCCATTGGCTGTTGGCGGCAAGTACCATTCACTATGGCATCTCGTGCTCTTGAAGCTCTAATTGCTCTTACAACAGATCAGCGACTTGAACGTAGAATTGGTTGGGTAACTGGTGCAGCTGTCAATATCAGTTATATGATTGGATCAGGCATCTTTGTTGGACCTTCGTTTACTATGAAACTCGTGGGATCTGGTCTGATGAATGTCTTTATCTGGTTCCTGGGAGGTGTTCTTTCAATGGCTGGTGCCTGGACATTTGCAGAGTTGGGTACAATGGTAAGCATGTCTCTTTTTCATTTCAGATAAGAGCGTATATTGATGATGAATCTCTTTAGTTGCCTAGAAGGTAATGACATATTCATTCGACTTACAAAAACAACAAGGCCACTAACGGATAGTGATGACTAGTGGTGGTGAAGTAGGCTATCTCGAATACATCTATCGAAGACCAAGATACCTTTTGGCATTCCTGTTTACCATGTGGAGTCTTAGTAACAGAGCAAGTGGTGTATCATCTCAAGGCACTGTTTTTGGATCCTACATGAATTATGCATTCTTTGGCTCGGATTACAAGTCAGATTGGATGGAACGTGGTTGGTCAGGTGAGCATTTTGTTGGTCATTACTGCTTATTACTTTGCATGTCTCATTTACATGTTCATGCATTTAGTGGCATGTGCAACCATACTCACTGTGGTGAATATTCTTTCGAGCAAGGTATGACCGACAATGACATTGATGTGCCTTACGATCCTGACTTGATTATAGGCATCACTACGTGTCATGACATGTCTAACAGTCGTCAAATTGACCATACTTGGTCTTGTTCTCTTTGTTGGTGTTCTATCAGCCATGGGATTCTTACCAGGGGATGCGGATATGGGATCTGCTTTATCATTTCAAGGAACAGCTACCAGTATCGCACCTTATGCATCAGCCATTTATTATGTAAGCGTGGTTGGATTGAATACAACTTGATGGAACGACTTATAAATGCAGAACACAGGTGCAAAGCAGTTACAGTGGATGGCAGAATTTGAATTACATTATGGATGAAGTCAAGGTATGTCTTGTTGTGCAGTGGATGTGTCAAGTAAGCTCACCATGAAATCTAGGATCCCATCAAAAGTCTTCCCAAAGCACTTGCTGCTTCATTATTATCCACCACTGTGTTATATGTTCTCACCAACATTGCTTATCTCGTGGTCCTTGGTCAAGGCGTTATGGAAACCAACATGATCGTGGCTGCTGCCTTGTAAGTCAATACATCTACGACAATCATGTATATCTAACTTGATGTATATAGCTTTACAAAGTCCCTTGGTGAGAATTTCGCATCGACAGTACTTCCTATTTTCATTGGGCTTAGTTCATTTGGATCGGGAGCAGCCATGAACTTTTCGGCAGGAAGATTGATTATGGAAGCAAGTCGAGCTGGTCTTTTTCCTTTTGGTCGGATATTTGGACATGTCGATCCACGTGTACAAAGTCCTGTCAATGCCTACTTGCTTCAATACGCTTTGACGATCCTTTATACTCTTATCATGCCTCGAGGAGCAGTGTATCAATTCTACATTGCATTCACTGGATATCCACACTATGTAAGGAGAAGGAATGCATTCTATTGTGTCAAAACTCATTGTATTCTCAAAGGCATTCTATTTCCTGACTGTGATTGGCGTATTGATTTTGAGGAAAAGAGAACCACACAATGCAAGACCTGTTGTCGCTCCGTATGGTATGTTTCTTTATCATTATCAAACAATGCCCATCTGCTAATCATGGTGAATAATAGCTTGTATTGCTGCATTTCTTTGTTTCACTTTATACGCTCTGCTCTTTGTCTATATTCCAGTGGATTCTCCACACTATCCCTATTGGGGTAAGTATCAACGAAAGTCATTTCTAGAGCATCTATTGACGATTCATCTTTATGCAATGCAGCTCCTTATGTCACAGCCATATTCTACATGATCGCTTGCAGTGGTCTTTGGGTAAGCTTTCTTTTATTGAATGATAAGGGAAGATAGAAACTGACAGTTCTGCTTGATAGTATTACTTGATTATAGTAAAGGATACGCCTGGGAGGTCATATAATGCCGAAATCCGGAAACGAGGACAAGTTGCACTTGATGAAGAAGTCTTTGGTGAAGTGGAAACACTAGATGAGGATCGTGAACGACGCATACCCTAGATAGACATATTGCTACAGTGTTAAATACATAAATAATGCTTTATGCACTTGATTGGATAGAAATGTACATCAAGAGATTGATAAGCAATGAGAGTCGTAAAGCACTGGATAGTCTTTCATATAGGGGAATGGCATTTTCTTTCAACGTGTTTGCAGCAAGGAAGATCATTTTGACATTTAGGTGATCAAGCTTATAGTATAATCAGCAGGAAGCTTTGTAAGTGTCATTCCCGACATACTTTGGATTGAATTGATCTACGACATGGATGATTCCTGATTGCATGTACATAGCTGGGTCGATGTCATCCTCTTGCTTGACAAACGCTTGCAGATGTGTATCTTTTTCCTCTATTTTATTTCTCTTTGAAAGCCTTCCTTCTTCATCAAAATGAACAATACTTTGCTGATGTATAGCTTGGAGCAAGTCTCGGATAATCCTTGACATTGCAAACAATGGGTGGTTCATAGCAAATCCACTTACAGTAACACATCAGTGGATGATAACGTGCGTATTGGTAAACGAAAAGATAATAGTGGTCAACGCATGTATCAAGAGTTTTGTACCATGCCTTGAACCTGTGAGTGATACAGATGATGGAGGAAAATATGATGTTGCAGAATGTCAAGCATTGTATTTATGTGATAGTATTAAGCATGCCAACAAGGGATGAACTAGCTCTAGACTACTTGGGGTATCATCCAATCATGGTGTCTTCTTTTGGTGATGAAGCCAGTGCTTGGGGTGGAATAGCATCATTTGCTGATATCACTCGCGTGTTCAATGGGATCAAGATCAGAATCTGGTTCATATCATTGAAGGATGTTGAGCTGATGTATGAAAAGTGGATCGATAAGGTCCTTAAATCTTCTGTCACTGGTGAGCACATGGTCGACATGGAAACAAGCCTTACTTACCACATTAGCATGGCATCCAAAACATTGAGCGTGGCTGGTTTGCATACTGCATCAGAAACATCCTACAATGAGACATGAATATCCACAACAATCCATCCAGTCGATTGATAACTTACATCCAAAAGTATCTTTTCCGGTTCAAGATCAGGGTTGTAAAGTGCATATGTCGACATGACCATCCAATATAACTCGTTATTGACAAAAGCATTTCCAAGAAGTGTTGTACAAAAGTGACGCAAGGCATCCATAAGTGTTGATAGCTCTGGGATCGTTGCTGACGATAACTCGATCGCTTTTTGTCGACAAGCTTCAGCTTGCACGTCCGACATGGCAAGCAACTCGGTTTCAATATAGACACACCAATTGGCACATCGTTCAATAAAGTAAGGACGCCATGTTGCTACCACAGGTTTCTTCGCGTCATGACATAACTGGCTGTAGTTGACAATGGCGTCGACAAGAGTATCGTTCATAGTTCAAGACGTGGTGGATGAAAGATGCAAGTGCGCTGAATTTGCTGGTGCCACTAAAACTCCTTCATTTTCAATCAAGCATGAAATAGAATGCATTGATCCAGCCAACTGTGTTTATGAAAAGTGAATGCGCTTTTGTTTCTGGATACTGTAACTTGGACTTTTCTTATATGTCCGTCACTTTCATCTCTGTATTATGTGTATGACATCCATCAGTTTATATGCATCAATCAACATATGCGTAATAAAGGAAAAGATGTTTGCTGTCACACTGTAGCGTTCGGATCAAAGGATGAAAGAAGGAGAGAGTGGGAATGTTTTTCACATGCTAATGCAACGCGTGATGTCGGATCTTTGAGAAAGAGATAAGAATTCCAATGGCACAATATGCGCGTCATTGCTGTCAATGGATGACTTCCATAACGTGAACATGAGCAAGAAGTTAAGAGCAAGATATTAATGTAAAACTTTATGTAGCAATTAGTTAAGTATAGATAAGTATAATTAAGGATCAACATTATGAAGCCAGTTGTTTATACGACGACGTTTGACTTCAATAACGTTGTCCTGTTGACGCTTCCTCTTGTGCTTGGTGAAGCTCCTTATCTGGTCTCGAGTAAGAATATCTTCCCATTTGACATCTTGGTTGTAGTTTTTATTGTACCGAAGATGGCGAGTGGTAGGAGGAGGCGGTGGCATCAATTCTGGTGATGGTGGTGGTTTGGTTGCTTCTTCAGTGGATGACAAGGCTTCAGTATTTGATTCAATCTCTTGAAGTGGTGTTGAATCATCATCATGTCGCGATGGTTTTGCACTGGAGATCATGTGTCGTTGTCTTGCATGACGAGAGATAACACCAGTAACAGGACAAATGCTACGTGAGCTGTATCTTGTATTGTTTGTCAACATTATGCTGTCAGAACGCTTCAAAGAGGACTTGATAGTGACACGTGGTTGACGTGGTCCCTTGTTTTCTTGTAATAAAGCATCAATTCGAGCAACTGGGTCCTGATTTATGTGATCTTGTGATAAAGCACCAATTGTTGCATTCCGGTCTTGATTTGTGTCATCTGTTATGGTGCCGATAGACATAGATGATGATGGTGGAAACATGTCGGCATTGTAACGTCTGAAAGAAGCGTGGATGACAGGTGGCTGACGTATCTCTTTATACTGGTGCGCAGCATACTGTTGAGTAGCTGGTTCTTGATTTGTGCCTTCTTTCATGCTTGAAGATGATGATGATGGAATCAATCTGGGGAAGCCGAGAGGCGGCTGACATGGCAGCATGTATTGGGGTTCTTTCCCATAATATCCAAATAAAACAGGACGTGAAGGTATTGATTGTGATATATCTAGATGACATGATTAGCTTGATTGATATAAGTGATACTTATGATCTTACCTGGAGGATTCTCTGGAGCATTGCTAGTTTCGCTGGTGTTATTGTTATAGCCAAGACCGGTACCAATCATTTGAAATAATGGCTTGACAACGATTGAGAAAAATGATTCACGCTGTGTCTCTTCAATGACATGGCTTGTCTGTCTTGGGACACTTGTATCGACAGTGCGAAACAATGGCTTGCCATTGTATAGTAGTTGATGACGTTCACGATGTGTCTCATCAATAGCATGGCTTGTTTCATGAGAATAAGCTTGGCTTGCAACATCATCTCCTTGTGAATCAGCTTGGCTTGCAACATCTTCTTCTTCTTCTTCAATGATGGTAGAGAGTGGTCCTTCTGAATCAGTATCGCTTGAATCATCATAAAGTTTCTTGATAGCCATAGCCAAAGCTTCTGCTTCTTCCGGATCCATATCACTTGCATCATCATGAAGTATCTCCATAGCTTTAGCAAAAGTGTCTACATTTGCTTCTTGAGAATCATCTTGGCTTGCATCATCATCAGAGTCCATTTCCTCCACTAAAGGGCTTGATTGTTGAAGAACAGCTTGGCTTGCATCATTAGAGTCCATTTCCTCCACTAAAAGACTTGATTCTTGAGCATCCGCTTGGCTTGAATCACTCTGGCTTGCATCATCAGAGTCCATCTCCTCCACTAAAGGGCTTGATTGTTGAAAAACAGCTTGGCTTGCATCATCAGAGTCCATTTCCTCCACTAAAAGACTTGATTCTTGAGCATCAACTTGGCTTGTATCATCACAGTGTGTCTCCTTGACCAGTGGGCTTGTTTCTTCTGGATCGGACTCGGTTGTATCCTCCTCATCAATGTATAGAAAATCATCATCATGACCATTGACGTCACGTGTCATGTATTGGTAAAGAGTGTTTACTGCGAAATAAGCAGAAGTGAAAAGTAATCCAGGAAGAATGTTGGTTTCCATGGTTGTAAGAGGCAAAGAAGAGAGGCAATAGTGTACGTAGCAATCTTTTCTCTTCTTTTAAGCGACCCATGAGTTGTTGGGAATCAACGCGCCCACTTTTTTGTTCCTCTTTGGGTCAATGCATGCAGAATATTTTACTGCTTTTGATTTACAGAATACGTTGATAACGTTAATGTTGACTTGCAGTCTTCCCACGTCCTTGGATATCATCACGCGTGCTTAAAGCAACCGCTGCCTTGGATAACAAGGAGAAAGATCTGGAACGATAAGGACCATATGTTGCTTTCGGACATTGTTGGTCACTCCCAATTGTTCCCATGGCTCCACTTTTTCATTTCTGGATTAGGTTAGATGCATAATACACCTATGCATGAATTCCACTGCTTTGATTCCAGACGCGCGTTGATGCAGTGCTCAAAGCATTCCATCGACAGTACAATACGTGATACTTTCATCTGAATGACGACAATGACCACATCTGACCCGATCTACACTTTCTGATTCATTTCATGGGCACTTGCCAAAACTTTCACTTTCATCCACTGTTCCACAAAATTTTGTTTACATGACAGCAACAGCATTTGACTTATTACAACAAGGAACAGATACCAAAGATTGAACAAAGGATGCACTACATATCACCTAGATTACCAAGACGTGGTATGAAAAAGAAAAGCTTTCATTTCACCCCTTCTTATTTCACTATCAGTAAGAGATGATTGCCTGGTTCTTGTATGCAACTGGCATCAAGAACAGTGGATTGCATTTGTGCTCTTGTGTGATACATGTGTTTACCATGATGAAATAGGACAAGTTTATGTATAAAAGATGAAGGAATTATCAAAAGATGTGTTATAGCTCATGCCATTAAGCACCAATGATCTGGTCACTGCTGTTCATCCATGCTACCATCAGTTTAATACATGATGGAATTAGAAATATGTTATATTGCCTGCACAGCTAATCTTGTAGCAGTGATCACAGTCATATTGACCAATGCTATCAATTACCAAAAAGAGACGCAGTTCAAGAAACTGAAGTGAAAAAGTGTGTTGCCAGTCAAGTGAACAATGAGGAGCAAGATGATTGTTTCATTCTTTCGGGATCCAAAGTACTGGAAGGTGTTGGTTATGCACTAGTCATTGCAGTAGGCACCAATGCATTCTATGACAAGACAATGATGGCACTTTGGACTAATAATAGCGGTGGAAATGGACCACAGCAGCAGAGGACACCTTTACAACTAAATTGGATGTGTTGGCTGAAGCTCTTTTGGTTACTTCATTAGCCCAAGCAATCACAATCTTCTTTTGACGACAATTCTCACGCCCAAGCGCATAAAAGCACTGTTGTTGTCACCAATATGATGATACATCTCTTTCGTCTGCTGCATATATCATCATGAGCCCTAACATTTGGTACGTGTCAAAGAGAGTTTGCGTGATCCAACGAATCAACATTACTCATGCATTGGTCATCTATGTAGCTCTTTGCTACTTGATGTGCTCATTGTTGTCTTATAACATTAGGTGGTATTCCTTGATGGATCCTTTGTGGTATGACGTTCATTTTCTTTACATTGCATCTTGCTAATATAGTTATTCGCAGTCTAATAGCTATAGAGTGTAATACATGTACACTTGCAAGTAGAAGGCAAATTCAGGTAGACAAGAAGACCAATTGATAAAGCAGGAAACTGGATGCTTCAATACAGCCACCATACCGGCAGCAATCAGATTCTAACTGGGCACAGCTGCATTGATGGGAATTAAACAAGTCAAGCGAGACTCGATATGGCTTTCTTGATATGATATGAAGATCAAAGTATCTAAGAAAGAAGGTGATGTCTAGTAGTATATTTACATCTTTTACGTACAATCGCACCACGTTTGCCAAAAAAAGACATCATCATAGCATACTGATCAGCCACTTTTATCATGCGATGCATTGTCATCGATCACAGCATCAGAAAGACCTGATATATCAGCTTCTCATCCTTTAGCTATGTTATCTTGGTATACGGTGACTTCAAGATGGAGCTAATGCCATAGTGATGGCCAACAAACAGGGAATCATGTCATCCTATGATCGTGTACCAGCAGTAAAGTTGTCGACATATGTTTAAGAACACTATCAGTAACTGCGTCAAATTCGACCATAGTGTAATTCTTAAGCATATCCACCATCTAGACAAAGTCCATATACTGACGGTGCTCCTTAACCCCTTCATCATCATCCTTTCCTTCTTAATAAACCATTGACCCAATACCTCATCTTTTTTGAAACAAAAGTCTATCCTTGGTATCTTTTCCTTTCTTCTTCAAAGAGGAGGATATGAATCACTCATGTGTCACGTGGTCAACCCAGATTTACACCTGATTCATTGTTCCTTGTTTGACATCACGCTTTGACCTTTATTCCTCCATTTGCTCCTTTCTCACTCAACAACACACCCCAATGGACAATCGTCAGCAGCTGGTTGAAAGTATATTTGGGAGAAAGGTATATTACACGTCAATGGTGGTACATTTGCTTTAAACTTTTGACAGGGAACTAAGACTACATGTTCAGGTAGATCCAGCACTTATGGCGCGTTTGCAACCAGCATTGGCGGGTCTCGATCGACATCGGTTCACCAGCACTGACGAATTTGCTGTCAGACGACGCTGGGAAGGGTATATAAGTATTCTTCTTGTATATTCAAGACTAACGCGTTGGTATATGTAGGCTTTGTGAGAAGTTTAGCATCCATGGCTATGGCGAAGCAGCTACTCGTTTACGATTGCTCAAGGACACGTTTATGGATGATACGCATTCGATAGGTGATAGCTGTACGTCAGTCAGTGTATGTTGGTTCGAGGATCCGGGTTTATGCCATCATTTCATTGACTCTTCATTCTAGTCACAACATGCTCTAAAGTACGACATGCTTGCTCTTTTACTCGCTTTATCATCTGGTTTACCATCTCAGCCTACGAACAATGAATCAGAAGCAGATACTGTTCAAGAATCAGGTGCCGAATTTTGGCGTAGAACACTACTGGAAGAACCATTGCAAGGAGATCATTGGCAGCAATATCAAAGTGATGACGAGGATGAAGACATGATGAGCATGGATGGCACAGAAGATGAAGACTTAGAGCTGGATGAAGAAAAGCTTGCACGTTTCAAAGTATGTGGATCAAGTGGATCAAAGCTGATATATTGATGGATATAATGAATTATCAGGCACGATCAACGACACAAGAAGAACCATTGCGATCCACAAGTCCTACAGATGATCGGTGGTACAGCACCTATGTGCCTATAATCGAACAAGATCAAGTGGAGATTCAGGATCATATACAACGCTATTGGGAAGATCCATCAGGTAGCTTATTCTGTTGTCAATTCCTATGCGATACTTACCTAAAAGTTAGTGGAGATTAATGAAGCCGATATCATGAGAGAAGTGGTGTTTATGCTGCGAGGATTGCCAAGTATTCTTTTCCAGAATGTACCATCACATGATGAAGAAACAACAATGTCCAGCATGCAGGTATATATGAGATGAAAGGATCTATTCAACTTCAGTTCACATGAATATTCCCTATGCAGGTCGCTTCGACACCGTTTTCTTTGGGTCATTTGAGCAACACAGCTATCAAGAGGATTTTGAATGAGTTTAATGAGTATGGAAACATTCTAAATAACCTACGTGGATGGATTCAAATGTATGTACATCAAAAAGGCAATGATGGATCACTTGTGTTGATCAAAGCTATAGGGTGCTCAGCAAGGATCGTCGTTTTGGTCAAACTTGTGAAGCGTTTGCCGTTTGTGTGACGAGGATGTTTCAAGCATTTGAAAGGCGCATGAGCAGCATTGAAGTCAACCATTGTCAAACACAAGGTATCATATCTTCTAATTGGATATCTATCGATACTAATTGTGATGTATTGCAGGTGGCAGATCCATTATCTCAATATTGAAGCTCAAGAACACGTTGGATCCATTACTCAAAGCATTCCAAGTGATTGATCAAGTCACCACGCAGCTTCATATGTCAGGTAAATGTCAAGTCTGAAATGAACCATATGCATTTATTCACTTTCAGTGACCTATACTAGATCCTCCGAGAGCACTTTCTCAGAAGCTTTTATCGACTATCTATACGCGGATATGTGATGCTGAAATGCAAGGAAAACAAGATGCATACAATGTGCTGGTGTATTTGTATCATGAAACGATCATACCCATTGCTCAGCTTCTCGATGACTGGACTTTACGAGCAATGTTGAAAGGAGATGTGGCACAGGAATTTTTCATTAGCAGGTAAGTCAATGTCTTATGATATAATGGATCCAACTAACATCTTGCTTTTTAAAGGAGTAATCGACGCGATAGTGAGCTTGTCGAGGATGAATTCCATATACATGAGCCTGGTGAAGACGATGATGATGATGTATCACAATACCCATTACTCGATCGCGCATTCATGGACAAGGTGTTCTTTGTTGGCAAGGCAATCGAGATCATTTCCAAATTTAGAGACGAGGTATTTATACGCTTGGAAGCTGTGAAGGAGAAAAAGAGCCTGACATGACCTTTAGATGGAGTCAATCCCAACATACATTGATTGTTTCGACAAGAGCATTCCCACACCAAAAACAGTATTTGATTTATCAAGTGACAACGCATCATCACAGCCATTTCAGACAGCGTTATCACAGCAGAGCCCATTCCTGCAGGCAGGATTTCCTCTCTTGAACAACAATCAGCATATCATCCAAACATCATCTTCAACAAATACCACCACTACCACTACTCCTTACTTGTTCGATCAAGCCATACTACAATCTCTTGATGACTATATCGCAGAGCCATACTTGCATGCAACACAAAAGCTACGAGTGGTGCTTTACGAATCATGTTCGCTGATGTCTCATTTTTGTCGAATCGCTTCTATTTATCTGATGCTCGAAGATGAATTGATGCATATCTTTTGCGAGATGTTATTTCAAAAAGCAAGTACGGAATCTATGTTGCATTGGATCTTGTGCTCATTCATTGCAATAATAGATGGACAAAGGCATATATCCCGAGAACAGCAGCACCAATACTCAGATCGACAAGCTTTTTATGGATGCAAAGAGTGCAGTTGGTGGCTTACATCAAGATTTAACGCTTTCAGAATGTTCATTTGATCATAATGCTGATGGAAGCTTTCTGGACAAGATCCGATTCAGTTACCATGTAAGTGGATGTTATTGATGAAAGCCTTGAGATCTGATATCCCTTCATTTAGCTACCTTGGCCTATCAACAACTATATCCGACGATCATCATTAAGGAAATACAGCTTGATCACCACACTCTTACTTCGTCTAAAGCGCACCAAGCATCTTTTGGATCGAAAGACTCTTTCACAGCAAAAGCGAAGCATGAAGATGCTTTCTATGCGTGTTCGACTCATATGGTTCGTCAATTCATTCTCAAGTTATGTCATGACTACAGTAAGTATGCAGAGCGGGGAGAAAGAAAGAAGGAGACATTTACTAAAGGGTCGAGCTGCAGGTATTGCATACGGAGACTATGGCGTTGCGAAATGCCATCAACAAGCTGGAAAATATGGATGACATGGTGCAACTGCATGCTGATTATGTTGATCGAATAGTTGATCGGTGCTTGTTAGGAGATAAGGTAGGGGACGACTCTTTTTTCTTGGCGGCCCATGTAAATGTACTTTATTGACATGAATGCATGATGCTACAGACACGATCCATCCATTCTGCCATCTTGAGAATCCTTGATCAAGTCCAGGACCTGGCTCAAATGTTCATCCAACCTGATGTAGAATCAAGTACCCAGTTTGCGGAAGCAATGGAGAATATGGAAAAGAGATTCGTTCGGGATAATGAGTTTATTTCAACAAGTCTGGCGATCATTGGAAAGAAAGGCAACTTTCCTTGGTGTAAGTACAACTTGATACACATCATTTATCTATCTGATGACTCATTGTCTCTCCTATAGTCGATGCATTAGCAGCTACTCTTTCATCCCATGGCAATACTGCATATACATAGTTCTTTATCATCATGACGTATGACATCAATACATATATACCAATCGATATCTTTGAGTCTTCTTGATATGAATCAGGAGAATATGTGTGTTGTGGAAGGAGGATAGGATGGAGCTGATGCGGAATATGCCAACTTTTGGCGATTAGGGGGATCGACTAGGCTAGAATCGGGGATACTCATCTACCGTCAGAATGGATGCATACTAGACTGTCAACATATCTTTTTCTTCTCATCATTTCTACATCACTTGCTGCTTGCATTTCTTTTTCGTATCAACCATCAGCAAATCACTTCCAGCGTAATACTTTGTACCCAATTTGTTATTCGACATCAAGACATATAAATGGTCAAAACCAAATCTGCTAGGCAACAGGAGATGACAGATGATATACTGAAAGAATTGATTGCTTTGGATGTAAGTGGGAAGAGGAATAGGATAAAGATGGCAAGGAAAATGACGGCTGTAGCCATTTGCATGAGAGTGTTTGTGTCACTACTTTTTGTGTAACTGGCCGTGCACTATTGATTGTGTAGCAAAAAGGACTTCATTGTTTACGTGACAAGGTGTACCTAGAGCTTCAAGCAGTAAAAGTAAGACATGGATATGTTTAGTGATACACATAGCTAATACTAGGCTCTTATACAGACTGCCATGTCGTTTTTGGAAAAACGAGCTGCTATTGAGCAAGAGTATGGCAAGCAGATGCTCCAACTATCTCGGTCCATGGATGATGTTTCACAACGACATTCTGGGTAATCACAAGCTTGTTAAGTGTGATGAATCGGATCTAATAGGCTTGTGGATGGCTTTTAGAACGTATGGCAATGCATGGATGTTATCCCTGAAAGTGCATGAGATGATTGGAGAGCAGCGATTGCATTTTGCAGACAATGTGGCGGATGTGGCAAATGACTTGCATTTGTTGATTGAAAATATGGAGGAAAAGAGCAAACAGGTACATGTAAAGTCTATTTCGCTTTAATCAGGGAAAACAAAGAGCTAATGTCTTTGTATATTACTTGATGCAGATTGAGGAGCTAGGGATCAAGCATAACCAGCAGCTTGCTGATGCTCAAGTCTTATCAGAACTGGTACATTGTAGGGATAAAAGGGGTGAAGGGAAAGACAATGAGCACTTTCTAACCAAGCTGCTATCAAGAATGAAAAGTATGGCTCCCAGCAAAAGTCACAGCAACAACAAAGAAAGTCCAGTATCCATCGTATTCCTCGAAAAGGACTCTTCAAGCACAATAGGCCACCAATAGAGGTATGTCCGCATATGAAGATATGTTGCATGAATCTGGCCTTAATATTGCTTCAAGTTGGATAGAGTGGAAGAATCTCAAGCTGCCATCAATCGTGTGAATCATCGACAATGTCAAACAAACGCATTACAGCTTGAGCATCATCAAACACATTTACCTGCAATGTTAATGGTAAGCCATGCCCTTGGAACATCAAGCTGAAAGATAAAAGTCATGCTTAAATGGGTGGATATAGGGCTTGAAGGATGTCAATGATGAATGTTGTGCTGCACTTCGTTATCAGCTTGCTCGATATGCTTATGCATTTGAGCAGGCGATCGCTTCTGATGGTTTAGCTCTTGATGATGACCATGGTATGGGTCTAAGATCACTGGCAGAACAAATTGACAAGGAATCAGATCTTATTCAATTCATTCAGTCTTACAATAACAATCAAAACATGTCAAGGATGAAAGGGAGCGATATATTTAGATCCAAGGTAAGCATACAATAAGAGTAACCCAAGTAATAAGCTGACTTGATTATAGCTTTCAAATCCTCCTCCAGTATCTCCTCCAGTATTTGGCATAGACTTGAAGACATTAGTTTCACGCAGTGGTGGTGTTCCCACAATCTTGGTTAGATGTGCAAGAACAGTTGAAGAACATGGTCTGAGTACTGTAGGGATATATCGCATTCCTGGAATTAGTACACAAGTGCAAAAGTTAAGGACTGCTTTGAATCAAGACTGTGCCGGATATCACTTGTTGGAGAATGATTGCATGCCAGAAGAAATCAATAATGTGACCAGTGTGCTCAAACTTTGGCTTCGTGAACTACCAGATCCACTGTTTCCTAGATCACTTTATCCATATTTCATTGATGCAGCAAGTAAGCAGGATCGATGGTCAATATTCAAAGTGTTTATGGATGTCATGCTTCATAGAATCCGATGACGAGCAATCACGTGTCAATGATATATCAATGATGGTACACGAATTGCCAGAAGAGAATTATATGACATTGGAATATCTCATGAGACATTTGGACAAGTAAGTACTGGTAGAATACCAAGTGTATAGGGAGAATTCATCAATGCCTTGTCATTTAGAGTCAAACAACATCAAGTATACAACAAAATGGATGCATCCAATCTTGCCACCATCTTTGGAATGACATTGATGGGATACGAAGAAGGATCGTCCAATGATCTGGATCATTTACAAGAAGCTCATTATCAAATGCAAGTAGTGCAGACTATTCTCGAGAACTATCATGTTATTTTTGGATGCGATGGATGATATATCAATGACGTATGCCTCTTTCAATAAAGCGCATGAATCAATTTGTTCAAAAGACTGCCTTTCAATAGCGGACACTTGTAACTTGTTCCTCCTTTGATAAAACCTCCCAACTCCAATGAGCTTATTCCCAACTTCACAGCAACCAAAACACCTTGTCGAGTTCAATGCTGGCAAATGCATCCGAGAAGGCAACACTATAAAGCCTGATTTGCGTAAAGGGTACAAAGAGTCAACTCATAAAGGAACGCGTCATCCATATTAACACCCATTGGCTTGCTCTTATAGCGTAGTGTACATGGATCAAGTACGATCTGACTGGCATGGTGTACAACAACTTGGATCGACTAACGCTTGTCTTATATAGAGTGACGATCAGCTCATGCACTTTTATTGGAAGGAACGAAAGGCAACAGAGCCTGAAGAGGTAACTACGGGAAGCTTGGATACCACTTTGGATGACAGGCTCACATAGCAATGTATTTAGGACTTGATCATTTTCCCTGATGAAGCTGAAATGGTTCGCGTGGAGCAATGCACTACAGGCCGTGTTTATCTATTGAAGTTCAAGTCATCAAACCAAAAGTTGTTTTTCTGGATGCAAAACAAGAGTGATGAGAAGGATGAAGAAGTCATTAGCCGTGTCAATCACTTGATCAATGATCCTGAAGCAGCTACAGCCACGGATGATATGTCTGGTATAGATATGAGCGATGCATCGGCTGATATGATGCAATTACTTGGTGGTTCAGGTATGTGGATATGCAATGGATGGTACATGTTTATCTTACGACTATTTAGATCGTATTTCACGCGAGAATATTCTTCAGTTCTTACAGAACGCAGGTGGTCTTGGGTAAGATGAATGAATTGGATTGTCGATATCAATGTATTCATGCTTTTGTTATAGAGGAGCCATAGATTCATCAGTAACCCAAGATGAGGATACACATGAACAACATCAAGAAGATACACCTATGGCCAATGCCCAAGAGACTGAGCAATCTACCACAGAAGAAAGACAACAACAACAACAGCAGCAGCAGCAGCAGAATCAAGAAGGCGTGAATCCACAAGCAATGGATCAATTAAGAGATTTGTTAAGAAATGCTCAAGGTGCACGTAAGTTATCTGCTTTATACTGATGGAATGAGACAATTCATTCAATGTATTGTAGAGAGCCGAAGTCCACCACTTTCTTTGAATGACGTGTTAACACCAGAAACACTGAATCGATTACTCGACGATCCAGAAGTTTGTGCTCAGCTTTATTCTCATTTACCTGAAAACTGTGAAAGATCACCTGAAGAAGTACGTCAAGTCGTGAGGAGTCCTCAATTCCAGCAAGCTGCTGCTACCTTAAGCCATGCTTTTGAATCAGGTGATCTTGGTCCTTTGTTACAACAATTGGGTTTACCAGGAATGTCTGGTGGCAGTAAGTCAACTACAATGCTTCGTGTGAATGGAACTGATCATGTAATGTGTACAATGTAGATGTGGAATCCTTCCTTCGAGCTATTGATGAAAGCACTGGACGCAAGGATCAAGATCGAAACAATGATGATGCCATGGAACAGGATTAGATAGTGTAGTTATAGCATGTTCACGTTTTACAAACAAGATTGAATAATGACTATATGACGTATTTGTGCTTGATATGTCATTTTATGATTGCATTGCTAACCAGAGTAACAGATGACTGAAGGCTCAGTATCACACATGGCTACTATCAATGCTTGTAATGATCCTTATCCATCGTGTGCCTGATGTGTAGCATAAGCCTATCGGTGGCGCATACAGATGAAATACCGCTCACCAAGACTGGCAATATCATGTGCCATCCTTGACATAAGACAAAATTATCTAAACAAGATCAAGGAATAGTAATGTGTGTAACGCTTAACACCACTACACTTGCGGACCATTGATTCAGCCGTCAACAAGAGTGCGGAGAAGCATGTGGACTAGAAATACCTTTCTCGTCAACTTTGTTTTTTGCTCACACCTTCTTTTCTTTACTTTTACCTTCCACATAACGCTCGTTGGATATGTCCTCGCTTTTGAACAACAACATCAATATCTCCGACATGAGTCGATTTGCTACAGCTACAGCAGCTACAACGTTGGGCTTTTTGGCATTGAAATACAATGATCGCGCTTTATTCCAGGAACGTCGTGAAGGAGTTCCATTTGTCAAAGGAGATCCTCTTGTTGGAGGTCTTTTTCGCAACATCATTTATAAAAACACAGCATATGACAATCACGTTAACAGGTTTGAGTATTTGGATACTCTGACTTTGTAAGTGACCTACTACTATCATTGCATGCAATCCATCATTCACAAATATGCATGCATGTTTAGTGCCGCCACTTCTTTGGCTATGCCACCTGTTATTTGCACCATCGATCCTGCTAATATCGAGTACTTTTTGAAAAGTATGTATTCCCTGTGTGATTCTGTACCAGTCCTGACAAGGTCATTCACATGTTTGCATAGCACACTTTGAGAACTATGTCAAGGGACAACGCGTGCTGTAAGTTGATCAAACAAACAATGAGCATGTTGCATAACTGAATGATTGATCTGAAATAGTCATGCAATGGGACATCTCTTTGGCAAAGGCATTTTTGTTAGCAATGGAGAAGCATGGCGTTGGCAGAGAAAAACAGCCAGTTACATTTTCTCAGTAGCCAACTTTAGAGATCACTTTACAGAGTAAGTCAACTATCATGATCATGCTACTACTACTATTGATGCTGATTGCTTTAAAGTGTATTTGTCAAGGAATTGCATGCAATGTGTGACAAAATCTTTGACAAGAAGGCTTCCAATCATCGACCTGTGGACTTTCACGATGTCATGTTCAAGTTTACTTTAGACTCTTTTGTCCTGTGAGTCACTTTGCATCTTTTCCCTATATCACGTGTATACTCATATTTGCAATAGCATTGGTTTTGGCAAGCAACTAGATTCATTGTCTAGCCGTGGCAAAGTCCCATTCGCAGAAAGTTTCGATATATGCCAAGCAGATTGCTTTGATCGATTCATCAATCCATTTACACCTATCACCGAAGCGATACGTGCTATTACACCAGGCAAAAAGACAATCAAAGATCATCTCGACATCGTCAATGAATTCGCCTATAGCATTATTGCTGAACGACGTGAGCAATTAGCCAACGGTGAAGAATTTAAAGATCTCTTGTCACGTTTCATGAGCACACAAAATGAGCATGGCGAGCCATTAAGTGACAGCGAACTTCGAGACACTGTTCTCAATTTCATCATTGCAGGTCGTGACACAACAGCTCAAGCTTTATCATGGACCTTTTACAACCTAATGTTGCATCCACGTGTTGAAGCTAAGCTTGTTGAAGAGATTCATGCTTACATTCGTGAAGAACATGAGCAAGATTCTCCTGCACTTTATGAAGCAATCAAAAAGATGACTTATGCACATGCAGTGTAAGCATGAATATGCAATGGCAATGTATTCTCTATTTGCTCATGGTGTCCTTTAGTTTCTACGAGGTGTTACGCTTATATCCATCAGTACCTGTGAATACCAAGTTCGCTCTTGAGGATGATATATGGCCTGATGGCACACATGTCAAAAAGGGTGACACAATTGTCTGGTCTACATATGCTTTAGGTCGATCGACTAGAATCTGGGGTCCTGATGCCAAACAATTCAAACCAGAGCGATGGATCACTCCTGACGGCGAGTTGCGTCGTGAATCTCAAGGCCAATTTCCTGCTTTCCACGTCGGACCCCGTGTGTGCCTTGGTAAGTTGTAACATGTAGCATATCATTTCTTATACCACTGAACATCTATATCTCCTTTAGGTCAAAATCTGGCGACACTTGAAGCACTTGTTGCCATTGTTTTGTTGCTGAAGCGATACAAATTCACTCTTGTGCCTAACCAAGAGATCACTTACAAAGTGAGCTTAACTATGCCAATGAAAAATGGGATGAAGCTCTTTGTTGAAAAACGAGAGTCTTAATATAGCGTTTATGCATCCTTCTCCTGCTACTAAGAGCTATATATATACCAATCTAATCCACTCCTTTTCTTTTATAAAGAACATATATGATGCAATCCCATCATATGAATCATTACAGAAGTGAATACATGACTCTAGTAGTAGCTGTAATGGATGATTTATCATTTCATTATCGTAACGATGGACGAATGCTGGTACTGATGGGATTATCACGCATTCATGTAATAGCATCACTCGTGACTTGCAGCTTAGGGTGGGGAAGAAGCCAATTCCGCTGCTGAGTGTGGCAAGTCAAATGAAACAAGCAGCAGGCAGCAGCAACTGTCTTTGTTACTTCACTACCACTCCATACGCCCCATTTCAAACACAACACGTACACCTCGATGGCACAACGCACGCTCGAAATCCCATTGAAGCATGAGCAAGTGCTTGAAGTCATCTGTAGCGATCTTCCGAGCGATCCTAGTGAACTGACCAACATCTTTGAACAAGAGAGCGTTGCATTTTCCCACTACTGCACACTTGCTGTAAAGCGTCAATCCAACCATACGCGACTATTACGTTATGTTTTCGACTGAATGTACTCTTTATTTGCACAGATTGAATACTATCAACAGTCCAGAGTGAAGCAAGCTATCCAGGTGCTCGATGCGTGTCTTGAAAATGGTAACGTGGCGATCGAAGCTCAAGAGTGATATCAGCTTACAGTTTTGCTTGATAGCCAATCGTACCTTGACGACTCAACCTCGAGAGAAACTACCGATCCTGACACTCTGTGCAACAATGCATCTAGCTTTAGCTAAAGCTAGCCGTACCAGTGAAGATAGACGACATCATCTTGACATAGCCAATCGCCTTATTCAAGAAGCCGATCGTATTCACGCTCAACATGTACCAACTGCCATTGTCAAAGCCAACCTATATCTTACATCAGGTCGTATCGATCAAGCACGATCCATCTTTGCACACCTTTTAGACAAGCAGCATGATTGCATCCCAGCACGCACTGGTTTGGCAAAGATTCAATATGTTCATGGCCATTATCGTGAAGCACTCGCTCAGTTTCAGAAAGCACTTCAATTATCACCACCACCTATTGCTGCTGCAGAAATCAAACTCACCATTGCACAATGCTATGCACATCTTGGTATGTCTCAACAAGCCAAGGATGCGCTCAAACGCTGTATGCAACAGGTAGGATAGGATTGAATTTAAGTGAATGGATCTTACATGGTAGTGTTGTAGGGAGCTATCAACAAAGCAACATGTCTCGCTCTTATGGCTATTATTGATCTCAACACTTCCAAGGATATCTTGGTGGATGCTGCAACACGTGAAAAGGCATTGGCTAGTGGACTTCGGCAATTACAAGACGCTTTCAAAGCTGAACGTTATCATCCTGTTGTCTTGAATTTGGTTGCAAACCATTGTCACAACATGGGCCTTCATGAAAAGGTAATGTTATCAAAACTAAGTAGGATGGATAGTGATATTGACTCGATATGGGAACACAGAGCATGGAGTACGCCAAGGAAGCATTGGAATACACAAACAACAAATTCATCAAATCAGAAGCATTGTTCCAAATCGCTAGAGCATATCATGTATTGGTAAGTAAACACACGATGTTCTGGGGATGATGGCATTGACATGTTCTTTATCAGGGCAATTTCGAAGATGCCAAGGTGTTCTATCAACAATGTCTTGCTATTGAGCCCAACTATGGATTAGCACAGTATCACATGGGTCAAATACATATGCACAATGGTAAGAGAAAGCATAAGGGTGTCAAACATGATCACTGACCTATGCGTTTCTAGGCAATGTGGATGAAGCTATCAAGGTGTTTGAAAAGTTGCAAAAGACATATATTCTCAGTGATGATATTTCAAGAGTAAGTGATATCTGGAGCATATATGGCAAGACATCTAACCAGGGATATGCTACTTTTAGACATTGGGTTCCGCCTATGCTATGGCTGGAAAGAATAAGCAAGCTCTTTCGGTGTTCAATGGCATTATCGATTATGCAACACAAAACTCTATCTTTGCTGCTCAAGTTGGCAATTTGCATGAGGATACCAACATCAGCAAAGCACTTGAATGTAAGACAATGAACATGAATACATGTAACCAACATTGATATGAAATGTCATTTAGATTATGAAATGTCTATAAGACGAAGGGAGGATCCAAACACGGATGACAAGGAAGCTGCTCAGATGGATGCGATCAAGGTGGAAGTACTGAACAATCTTGGCACATTATACATGTTGAGTGGAGATCTGGACAAGGCAGCTGATCATTACCAGCGTGCATTGGAAGCATTTCAGCAACAGCGGGATGGCAAAGAGAAGGCACCAGAAGATGATATCAGTGTTACAGTCTCATTCAACCTTGGACGTGTGCATGAAGAAAGGGGAGAGCTTGATCAAGCCAAAGAACTTTACACCAAGATTGTTGATGAATGTCCTGATTATTATGAAGGCAAGTGTGTGAACATCATCTCATATATATGTATTAATCCCATGTTTCGTTAATAGCACGTTTACGATTGGGCGCTATTGAACAAGCACTGGGACGTACTGATGATGCTGTGGCACATTTCAATGCTGTCGCTGAAAGCCAACCAAAGAATCCTGCACCTTGGATCATGATTGCTCGTGCCGAAATCACTCGCAATGAAAAGACATGCAAACGTGCATTGGAACGGGTGTTACGTGATTGTGACAGGGACAATGTTTATGCACATGTGGCTCTAGGCAACTATCATGCAACTGTGGCAAGAGAATTGAAAGGTGACAAATACAAGCAACATGTAAGTGTGATATTGGATCCTTTGTTTTGGTAACAGTTAAACTGATCCATGTGGATGCTTCACAGCGTCAAGAGTCATACAAACTGGCATTCAGCTTTTTCAACCAAGCACTTAAACGTGATCCCAAGTGTGCTTATGCTGCCAATGGCATTGCTATGCTGATGGCTGATAGTGGTGATATGGATGGTGCACATTATTTGTTCAATCTTTTACGTGAATCGACATCAGAAGAACCATCAGTGCTGATCAACTGTGGACACACGCTTGTAGAGCTGAAAAGATATCGTGAAGCCATTGCCATGGTAAGCAATATATCCCCCTTTACGTTGACTATATCACTTACATGCTCTTGATAGTATTCACATGCCAATCGATTGTATCCCCAGGACAACAAGGATGAGAATTTGTTATTGTGTTTGGGGCGAGCACTTTTCCTTGGTGCCAAAGCATCACGTGATCTTGATTATGCAGGACGAGCTATTGAGTCAACACAAAAAGCACATGATATCAACCCAGATAGCAAGTCAACCTTGTATGATTTGGCACTTACACAACAATCTTATGGCGAGTTATTGAACGACATGCCAGCAGCATCTCCCGAATTGATTGAACAGGGTATCTCCAAGGTTGAATCCAGTCAAGAAATCTTCCGTTCTCTCATCAACAATGAAACCGACAACTCCACATCACTTTCCTATGACAAGAAAATCACAGAACAACGTGCTCGATATGGTGAAACACTGCTTATGCAATTGAAACGTAAACTTCAAGAACGTACAGCTGAGCGAGATGCTAAACGAAGGAGGGAAGAAGAAGAACAGCAAAATCAAGCAGAGGAAGAAGCACAACAAAGCAATGATGTTAATGGTCATTCCATGGATACGAATGAAGAGCGACCTACCAAACAACAGCGGACATCATCTGTGGAAGTGCAATAGAGATTGTGTTTTAGTTTTAAGAAAAAAGTTAGTTATATATTTAAGCAAGCACTACTGTGTATACCTGAAATCAATATTAAACATGTTCCATGTCGTGTCATTCTGTACATACATAAGCCTATATTGTTTTCAGGATAATTGACCGTATGTAATTCAAATCTCCAGTTCGCTTGATGCATTTTCATGGCACTGGTCTTGAATCAGTTACAAGTTACACGATCTATCTACCACATGACTTGTACTATAAAAAGTCGACGACCAAATAGGCCATGGAGTCCTCCAATGATACAAGATGCAATTCAGGATGTCTTTTTACTATACATTGTATTGCTCATTTATACAAAGAAGGGATGATGCAGTATGAAGGAATGTGGATGGGGGCAAGTAAGATGCTTATATATAGAGTGTAAGAATAAAAATGGATGCATGTGTGTAGAGTGGGATCTCTTTTAAGGCCACTTGAGAATTTCGGGGATGATTTGTTCGTCCCAGCTGTTGCATGCTTGGTTATGTTCAGGTCGGTCACACAATTGCTTGACATGTACTGTAGCCCAAACATCGAGTGACTGGATAGCGTTGCTAATCAATGCATTGACATAGGTGGTAACACTGGGATCATTGACCATGGAACCAGCACCATAATGAGACAAGACACCATGCGTTGTTTGCTTGACTGTTTGCACCACGTTACGCACAAGGAAGCCATTATCAAAGGTGGCGTAGTCTTCAAGTTGTGAGCGAATGCGCTTTACAATACGTTCCTTGACTTGGGGCAAAAAGTGGCAAATGGAAGGAGGATTACCACAGATATAATCCATTTTCTCACCTAGGATACAATCAGATGATTGCCATCATCTTGTTATAGAACACTAGTACTTACATTCTTCACGAGTCCAACTTTCACCAGCAGGTGGCATATTACGCGTTAAACGTCTTGGAGGAGCATTACAATCACCTTTGAAAGGATCTTGCTCGGAAAACATGACTGAAAAGATACCACTTTCAAGCTTCTTGCCAGTAGCTTCTTCCACAAAAAGACCCAGTGTATCTGAAAGACTTGTTGTCAAGCTGCTACGAAGTGTTTGTTCGGGAACAACAGTAGCTACATGGTCAGGAAGTGTTGCGTTGGCGTTGAAGAGTGTCGAAGCAAATGTATTGGACAAGTCGTTCACAGCTACTTGGACAACAGGAACATAGTGTTCAGCAAAAGCAGCAGCGACACCATGGCGACATTCAGGTTCACAGGCCAAAGTAGTTGCAGTAGTAACAGCCAACGTGAAAAGTAAAGCCAATGCCGATTTCAACATTAGGATAAAAAAAGTTAAAAGAATAAAGAAAGGTCTAAAAAAGAAAAAAGACTACTGGTAAAAGGCAGGCTTTATGTGGTGGTGGTGGTGGATCTTAAAGTGTAAAGGAACGCGGGCTGAGCCTTCTTGTCCTCCATCCACAACAATCTTCCCAGAATAGATATTACTTTTCAAACACTTGCAACTGCAATTACCACTCAGTCATTCTATCATTGGTATACCAAAGCTGCGCTGTCCTAACATGTCGATAGCCGATGGTGGATGTGCAGCTTGCGTGTCCATATTTTAGGCTTGGATGAAGATGATGGCTTTTGCAAATGTTTATCCAGAGACATTTTTGAAACAATCTCTCTTCCTATTTTTAGTCTTTGTGTGCAGCTGAACAACGTATGCTCCCATTGTCATGAATATAAACATGTTCACTGATTAAAGTGTAAGCTCTTCTCTTGTTTATGATTCTCTTCTTTTAGAGTTTCTGATATCGATATAAGAGATCTGGATTCGATGGACAGAACTACATCGGCAATACTATTTCCAGCAAGCTGGTTGTGATGTCGTAGCACTTTATGGTAGCAATGAAAGGTCCGCTTCAAAGGACAAAGAATCAGCGCTAGGATACACGAATTCTTTGAGTCGACTTGAGGAGCAATGGACATTCTTTTACTATTCTTGATGTGCCACATTTAGTTGAGCCCAAAAGTGGTGGACTTATGATATCATCGCAGTTACCGGGTGATGGATATGCGTGACAAAGTAATCAGTAAACCACTATCATGCACTGTATTCATATAAGACTTTAATACAAGACATCTTTATCATATAGAATAGCCGAGAATTCATGAGCAGTCCAATAGTGAGGATGACATAGGGACACAAACTTTGATAGTGGATCATGATTCATTCATCTTTTCCCCCTGCATTATATATATGATCTCTTTCTTTCCCCTTCTTTACATGCATCCCATTGGCATATTCTGGCAAGTTCTTTGCCTTGCACAAGTGCTGACAATGCAATCACATGCTTTGTGAAGCAGCTGGCAAGATAAACAATCCAATTGCATTTGTGCTTGGCATGGAAAATGGTACATTTTAGCTTGTTATAGCAGCTGTCGGGACCTCGGAAAAGTAAGTCCATGCTAATACTCTTTGTTCCCGCTCTACCGGTGTCTTGTGCACCCATCAACATCCTCACACTTGGTACACCACCCACACAACAGCATAGCAAACAAGTACTGATGCCGATAACCGAGATAAACGTTTATCGTTTGAGACATAAAATAATGATTCAAGATCAAAAAAGCAATGCCAATAGCAAATAACACACCCCCTGCATTTGATCGTTGTGAATAACTCTAAAGCAACGGGTTGGTTCCACACACGAAAAGCATATATACACTACTATCACAACTCTACTACGCAACTGACATCAAAATCGTGTGTTCCCAGCTTTTTTCATCTCTCGGCACCAAGATCTCCTTTATTGTTTGCTCTCTCTCTCTCTTTCTCTTTTTACCTACTCCGTTTTCTCTCTCTCTTCTCTTTTCTTTCTTCAATACTATGAATCGACGCAAACAGCAGACTTCTTCCAATGCAACTGATCAGCAACAACAGGAGAACACAGATCAAGGACCTGTTCACTTTACTATCATTCGGTAAGCATACAAGCTGCGTATGTATTCATATATGCGTATATATTCCCTCTAACAGTCTTCTTTATCCAGCAACTTCTACCTTGCCGATGTTATTACACTTATGAATGGTGTCTGTGGTATCATGTCCGTGTTCTCGTCCATGCGTTACCTCTTGACAAGCGACATTGGCGATCTGTATTCGGCCATGGGTTTTATGCCGTTTGGTTTATTCTTTGACTTTATGGATGGACGTGTGGCTCGCTGGCGAAATAACGCGTCATTATTGGGACAAGAGTTGGATAGTTTGGCAGATCTGGTAAAGCACATGGTGGGATTGTTGATCTGATCATGGTGTTGACTCTCTTTGATATAGATCTCTTTTGGCATGGCACCTGCAGCATTGGCATTTGCAAGTAAGTAGTGGATGGATGATGGAAAAGAATGATAGACTGACATGATGGATAGTGGGCATGCGTACATACCTTGATACAATCATCCTGACATATTTCGTATGCTGCGGCATTGCACGACTTGCACGATTCAATGCAACAGTTGCATCACAACCCAAGGATACATCTGGCAAGATCAAGTACTTTGAAGGTACACCTATCCCAACATCCCTTACTTTGGTTGCTATCATTGCCTATTTGGTGTCTCATGGACAATATTTGGACGCATTACCATTATACGAGATTGCACCTACATGGGAATTTCATCCTTGGGTCTTGATCTATGCATTAAGCGGTACTTTGATGGTCAGCAAGACTCTTCGCATTCCAAAGCCTTAAATTAGTCAGTCATCTATTCCATTGTTTGTCAACCATCAAATACAGCATGTGTAATGTATATCAGCATAACAATGGATGTCTAGTATGGGATTATATGGTGGATTTGGATCATGTGTTTGAACCATCTTTGATTGGTAAAATCAATGATACAGCATTATGTTATTAAAGACGTTGAAAAATGGATACTACAAAGTAGAGAATTACTATGGATAACAAGAGGTTCAAAAGTGAAATACTATCTTGTTTAGCCCCTTTTTGAATGCCCTTGCAAGTCTAAAAGACAATGAGTATCTTTCTTTTGTTGAAGTATATCATGACTACTTGCCTTGGGAACCTGTTGGACCTCCACCATGGGAACTAGTAGTGGGTGACATATCGTCATGCTCATGCTGAGGAATGGTATCCCATTCATCATCATCGTCTTCTTCAGTGGTGTCACCATTATGCACTTGTCGATTGGTTGTTTGTTTTTGTGCTGAAGATGATCCTCCTTCTTGAGAAAGTTGCATGCGGATTTGGTCTGCAGGTACTTGTACAATACGTGCTGGATGGATTTGTTCATTATCATCTTCATCTTGTTGATACTTTGCTCCGCTGCTGCTACCAACAGCCCCTGTTCCAGTAAACCCATGATGACCAGATGGGAATCGGATGGGTTGTTGCTCCTTTCGATTAAATTTATTGCTATCAGTACCACCACCACCACCACCAGCACGCCAAGTAGGACATCCATCATCTTCTTCCTCTTCTTCAGACTCTTCATCATCCACAGGCATTGGTGGTAATGCACGTGGTTTTTGGCCATATCCACCAGCACCAGCTTGTTCATCTTCATCCTCTTCTTCATCCCAACCACCACCAAACATATGCATGGGTCTAAAACGCTGCGACATATCCACAAGTTTGGTGAACCAGTCTTGCAAATCATTGCCATCATAAGTGCGGAACATGTAACTCTTCTCCATACTCATACGCGAATGCACATTACGACCACGCACCTCGAAAGAGTTGTCTTCATACATGCTGTCATAGTTTCGACTATTGTCAAGATCGGTGTGTGGGATAAAGATGGAGATTTCGGGGTTTTGTGGATTGGCATCGAAATGTTCAGTGGACTTGTATCCATGCAAGAAGCCAGCTGCATGATATTGTTTCCTAATTAGTCAACATCCTTGCTTAATCACATCATAAACTTACCAGGCGTAAGGACATAAAGACCTTCAGTCCAATTGCGCATGACACCAGTCTTACGTTCCAATAAACCAACCTTGACAGGCTGAACAAGCTCATCATGTTGATTACGATATTGAATGTCTTGATCACTCTTGTAAGGTGCTTTTTCGCTGATGAGATGATACTTGTTACGACGATAAAACTGACGCCATTCAGTGTCTGGACCCAGCTGACTGAATGCCGTAATGACATTACCAAACACACTGCCATCTTCCATATTGTTGTTGACGCGGAAATCGAGTAGACGTTGACAAATACCACGACAATTTTCAATGATGCCTTGCTCAAAGAGAGCCATTTCACGTTGCAAATTGAGCACATTGTCATGCAATGTGTTTTCTTCATCATTCATGATCTTGTAGGATTGATACACGGCACAATTGACAAGCAAAGGATCCGGATGACGATAAGCAGTATCAGGCATTTGACTATCAGCATGAATGATAGAGTCCAATTTGGATACAAGCTGATCAGTTTGCATACGACGATGATACAAGTGAGTGCTACGAAGACGTTTATCCTTGATGATGGATTTGAGCATGGCTTTGACATCACGTTTCACACCTTGCAATCCAGGAAGCACTGATCGCTCAATGTAATTGACAAAGTCTTGATGACGAATACTTTCATCCATAGAGAAACCACGGAATGCATTCCACACTTCTTGGATACCACCTGATTCCATGAATTGACCAGTGGCATCCTTAAAAGGCACTTGAATGGTACGTGTTGCTTTGCAAAAGCCATGGGATGCTTTACGTTCAACATCACGAAAGTCTTCCAAAAGAGCCATCTTTCATATGCAATGTCAATCTATATATCTTGTCTGCATTATTGTGCAACATACCAGATTCTTAAGCGCAAGTCGCCATGCTAACAAGCGATTACAAATCATATCCACAGGATCAATTCCTTGGCCTTGTTGACGATGCATTTGGCGTGATACAGTGGATCCTTGTCGACGAGTGGATAAATTCACAAGCGAGTTTCTTGGCTGAGAAGCAAACACTGGTGGTTG
Source organism: Lichtheimia ramosa (assembly GCA_008728235.1). Taxonomy (NCBI): domain Eukaryota; kingdom Fungi; phylum Mucoromycota; class Mucoromycetes; order Mucorales; family Lichtheimiaceae; genus Lichtheimia; species Lichtheimia ramosa. The sequence continues at coordinate 245,875 of CP031823.1, forward strand.
CAAATCTTTCTTTTGATGCTGTGGCACAAGTGCTTTAGAAGATCCTTGTTGACGATTACTTTGTGTTTCTTGAGCTTCATTAGGTGGTGGAGCATTTTCATCACGATCTTCCACTGTTGGCAATGCCTTGTTGGCTGCCATGGATACCAGCATGCCTTTGGGCATATGCTTTAATCCCTGCTTTTGTTGTTGCTGTGCTTGTACAGTTGCCATGAAGAGAAAAGCAATAAGATGGGAATGAATTGCATGATTGTTGTCGTATATCAACGTATTTTGACAGGCCCCTTGTAAATGTGAAACCCCACTTGCACTTAAATCACCCCACCATGATCTTCTTGTACCCTAACAACACCTTCTAAGCTATAGCATTCTATAATGTACATGTCGTCAATGCACTACTGGATCATTGTTTAAAAGATGTACATACATGCATGTCAGTTTACAAACAATAAACACGACAATGTTTGTTTATATATATGTTTGATTGTTGATAGTCTACAAAAAGCGAGGGATACCTACCCTTGTCCCTGTAATTGTCATCAAGCAATCATTATAACAGGTGCTGTTTAACATTGATCGTGATCCAAATGCATCTGGTGTCAGATTACAATAGCTTGATAACAATCCACCACAACCAATATCACCTTCCCAACTAGGCAAATGTGGATGTCCTTATCAGTCATGCGCGTTTATGTACATTGATGCAGCACACCATAAAGATGGATGATGCTATTGGTGTCAAGATGAATTCTAGATGACGGCTGTTTGACCGAATAGGGAAAGATCGACAATGTTGGGGGGATGAAGGAAACAATCAGCCATAAAATGTGTCGCAGCAACACACAAAGAAAAGTATCATCTTCATTATTGCCAAGAGGAGCAGTTATATTAGCCATCGTGTTGTTGACAATGATGCAAGAATGACAAGTGGACCAAGGGAAAAGGACCCCTTTACCCTGCATTGTGCACGGTCTTTTTCATCAGCATTCGCACGGGACACTTGTTAATAACATAGTGCTCTGTGATTGTCCAAAACACCTTTTACCCAACAAACACGGATTTCAATATCAGCAATACATAGCTTTCATGACACGTATACACCACTTGTGATAAGGCAGCACATGGCTGCACTGTTCAATTGTTGGTTGATATCACAATGCACATCATTGATGACCAATGACATCAATAGCGACACTAAAGGATTCTGTGCAAGTGCTTATATGCAGTGTAATGGTGAAAGAGACGCCCAATATGGCTGTGATATGGCCGATCTTCTGCGGAAATGTAACACGATCGTCAGTGTGAAACTAATTGAAAGAGTGTATGAGATCAAAAAGTAACCATTTATTGACGTGATTGATAGCTGACCTTCACAACTACTATCTCATTTACATGTTATATTATGCACAGACATAGTGTGGATGTTGGAACACCAATCTAATTATAAAACAGACTTCAACGTAAAGGTAGGCCTGACTTGTTGATGGGTTGCACAGGGTTACACATCCATCTGGAAATGGTAAAAATGGATTTGGACGACAACATTGTGGCAAGGCATGAACATGCGTATGTTTAAGGATGTGATTTTACCACCTCCTAAAGTAAGGGATGAAAGATCAAGACAACAAGTGTGGTTGGATGATATTAAATGTATCTTTTACTGTAATATGAAGCAGTAAGGAATCAAAAGTAGTATCCATAGACCAACGTGGTGATCTGCTTTCAATGGTGTCACGACAGTGAACCTAATTTCCCATCCTAGGCTTGTTCTTCATTGGGAGATTCTTTCTCCCTAACATCGATGACACATAGTAAAGAACCAAGTAATGAAGAGTACAGACACACACCCCTGATTGACGGGTCCATTTCTTGAGTAACCGGTCTCCTTGTTGAAGAGTAACACGCCTTGACTAGCATTTCAGAAGAAACACAAAAGGTCCGTGACAATCTTTATTGCTTTTCACACTCTTCTTTTTTTCTTTTTCTCTCTTATTTCTCAACGTCTGACAAGCAGTTGCCGATCACTACTGCTCGTGGTATTCGGCAATAATAAGCGCAAAGCACTCACTCCCTTTTGTTTTACTCTCTTTTCTCCTTCCATTTGTCTTTTTTCTCTCACTCTTTCTCTTCCTTTGCCCCTTTTTCACTCACCGCCTATACACACACACCACACACCTCAACATATGACAACACACGACGTGCATCGCACCATGGAAGAGAATCTGTTCAATACATTTCACCACCGACACAATCCTTTACAGTCTTCGAGTATTTTGGGAGGTCCTCGTTCTACTGGCAATGCTTATCCTTCAGCAATGTCAGCTTCCGACCTTATTACAATGTCGTCAAGACACCAACGAAGCAATCGGCCCAACTCTGATATGTATAGGGCAGCTCACCATGGCTTTCGTGGACATACAACTGAAGGTAGGTCAGGGGAATGATTGTTAAGGAGAGTTATGGGGGTTGTATTATATACAAAAGACTAAAAGTGGGATAGCCGAAGCCATTGACAAGATGTATGAAGACATTCAACGCTATGAAAAGATGATGGATGAAGCAGCAGCAGCAAGTTTAGACCAAGACTTTAAGGATGAACTTGAACATGTCAACCAGTGGTTCTTGTGCCGCTCGGATCCCGAACGTACTGCAGCCTTGTATACCCTTGTGCAGAATGCATCCCAAATACAAATCCGGTTCTTGATTACAGTTTTACAACAACGAGCCGATCCCCTTGGTGATGTTTTATCCCCTGCTGGCCAGGATAAAGGTAAGTGATACTTTAGTCTATCAATTGATTGACTCATTGTATGATGATAGGCCCTGCACCTGTTGCTGTAGCAGGATCTGTTGTATCCACTGAATCACAATATGAGATGAGAAAACGACAAATGTATCCACCCAGTCGAAGAGGCACTCGTTCCAATTTGTGCAACAGACTTACTTCAGCTTTGAGCGAACCAGACGATCTCCGACGTAGAGACTTGTTAGTACCAACTTCTCTTGGAAGCAATCTCAGTCAACAAGGTCTTTTATATGAAAAGGCATTAGCTGCTCGTGCTCAGATTCAAGCTGCCAATCGTGCTGCTGCTGCTGCTGCTGCTTCTTCCAATTCTGCATCATCCACAACATCATCCACTACTGCATCATCCACATTTTCTCCTCGTACTTCAACTTCAGAACGCACATCTCTTTTTGGTGCTGCAAGTAATGATTGGCCTTTTCATCTTGCACGTGATCGAAATAGCAATGGTGGAAGAAATGGTGCTAGTAATGATGGCAACAGTGAATGGTCCTTTGGTTCCTTATCCAGCAGCAAAAAATGGTCATCACGCAAGAGCGATACGATTCGAGAAGATCATGAAGAACAACATCATTCCATGTTGAGTAGTATGGCTGCACTTGAACAAGCACAAGCACGTTTAAGAGCATCCAAAGCTGCTGCTGCTGCTGCTGCTTCCTCACGACATAACAACAATCATCATCAACCTAGTCTTCATGTTACCAATACTACTACTACATCATCATCATCACAACAACAATCACCATCTACAGTTCTTGCAACACCACCTTCACCAGCACCTGTTGCTGCTACAACAAAATCTACTGAGCCTATCAGCTCTAATAGCAGCCCACGCATGAATACACCATCTCCAGCACCACCACCAGGTCTTGAAATGAAGCAACAACAACAACAACAGTTTGGTCAATTCTTGGTGCCACCAAGTGATGATGGCAATAATCCTGGCAATGATTATTTGAGTGATTACAGTGATATGAGCAACAAAGGAGAACAGCAATTAACTGGTGCAGCTCGTCGTCGAAAACGATCATCAGCAGCTCGTGCTCTTAAGGATAAGATTGCTGCAGAAACTGTCGACTTTGAATTGATGAAGGATGTCACCAATTGGTTACGCAGTCTACGTTTACACAAGTACAGTCCTGCATTTGATGGTCTTGTATGGCAACAAGTCGTTCAAATGACTGATGAAGATATGCTTCGTGCTGGTGTCAATACTTTGGGTGCAAGACGAAAACTACTTAAAGTCTTTGAGAATGTCATGCGTCATTGTGATGAAAATGTAAGTGTTTTATTGTCTGTAGAGAATGGCTTGGTACTCATCCCATGATTAGGGCGTGGATTACAAGAATGCTGCTGCTGCTGCTGCTGCTGCTGCTGCTGCTGGTGCTGGTACTACAACTACTTCCACTACCAATACCAAGCCTGCTCCTATTATTGAAGAAGAAAGCAATGATTCTACACCTACTGATACTCCTATTACTCCTACCACCAACAATACCCCTTTGGATGAGAAATCATAGTTACATGTCTAATTGTTTGAGACTCGCCAATAAAAGCGTTAAACAAAAAGCATCCTTTCCATGTCATAGTACAATAAACTAGCTCATGTATTACTCAAAGGTAGTACTTTTTCAACATTGTATATATTAAGTTGGACATATTAAGGTGATTCTACAATGTCATGATGCAAGATAGCTGATCCAAAGTCTGCAAATGGGTCTTCATCGTCATCTGTGGCAGGTGGTGATGGTGGAGCAGCCAGACTTTTTTGGAGATCAAAACTAAAGCTTTCCTTGACATGCTTAAAGTTGACAGCATCAATGGCATTCTTGGATTTGGCTGGTATAATGGGTGGTTTCATGTTGCGTAAGAGTGCAAAGTTGATCGGTTTGAAGAATGCATGTGATTTCACTTCGCTCGCGCCTGCTTTGGATCCAATCCGCTTTGTCTCATCTTTGTGCAAAAGCTTGCGAATCAGTGATCGTGCTGTACTGGATGGTCCACTGTAATACACATTGTTGGAGTAGTCTGGAAAGTCGAGTGATTGTGTAATGATCAAGTCAAATGTCTCATCACGTGATGTGCCTTTGAAAGGTGTAAAGCCATACTATAATAAGGAGGAATGAGCATAAAGGATCTTGTTGAGAAATAAGTATACTTGCCAGCATTTCATAAATGAATATCCCTAAAGCCCACCAATCCACTGTGCTAGAATGACCATCACCACGGATCACTTCAGGTGCCAAATACTCTATTGGATCTAGATGAGCTGGTTGTGTATAAGGTCTAGATCAATTATTTTTACCTTCTGTACCCACAAAGGAATTGGTCCGTAAATTAGCACAAGACTTGGTATCTAACATGGGTCGCTATTGATAATGATGATGAGATGTCATTGTAGTCTATGACAATGGGGTAAACCATACCGAAAAGGGAAGATTGGTCCGTACAATGGATGGTGCACCAGCAGATGGTGATTGTATTGAAAGATCGAAATCTGATAACATGAGATGTCCTGATTCATGTAACAAGATATCTAAAACATGGTTAATAACAGTTGCTCTTTCTTTCTTTCCATGGACTTACTTTCAGGTTTGAGATCTCGAAATACAATTCCGCACAAGTGAAGGTATTCTAGAGCAGCGACCACCTCCGCAGCGTAGAACCGTGCGTCATTCTCCATCAAGACTCTGCCTGGTCTCCGCTGTAATGCTATATAAGAAATGATTCTTGTGTAAGGAGTTGTTGCACAAGGACAAGCAATAATCTCTCACTCACCTCGAAAGAACTCGCCTCCAGCACAAAACTCCATAGCCAAATAAAGATAGTTTTTGCTTTGAAAAGAATGATACAATGGTACAATAAAAGGATGGTTGACAGATGCCAAAATCGTTTGCTCAGCATAAGCACGTTTGATCTTGTTTCGCCTGATCATTTCCTTTTTGGATAGAACTATATACAACAACAACATGAGTAAAAGAAGGATGATGATCTGTTGGGGGATGTATTCATACCTTTAAGAGCATACAAGTTGCCGTTATCTTTTTGCTTGACAAGATATACCTTGCCAACATCACCCTTGCCTAGTAATCGGATCTTGGAGAAACTGGAAGCTGATAATTGTTCCTGCTTTCTTGTTGGCTCGGCTGATACAGATCGAGTTGTATGTGAATGAGATCTTTCAGGTTGAGAATAGGGTCGTATAGGTAATAAAGGTGTTGAATGAGTACTCTTGAACTGTGGTTTGGGCATGGCAAGTAACATGTCGTTTGTACAACTATTGTTGGTGCGATCCAAAGTCATCTTGGTAGAAGGAACGACAAGGTTGCGTTGAAAACTAGGAGCTGGTGGAAGAGGAGAAGTAGAAGAAGGGGACATAAGGGATAAAGGGGGGGGCTAGTGAGAAAAAGTAAGAGGAACAAGGACGATAAGCCAAGTATGAATAAAGCAAGCAGCACATCAGTATGCGACTGAGACACAAAAGAGCTAAATTTGGCATTGCTATCTCTGTGCTAGGTCGATCCCCATCAAATCAATGAACCACATTGGTAGAAAACGCGCTCTTTTATTCGTCCTCGTCTCCATCAAATGAAAGTTTGATAACTTTTTTCTTCTTCTTTTTGGGCTTCTTGGCACTAGAACTGGATTCTTGAGTCTCATTCTTGTCATTGGAAGATGCCTTGCGCTTCTTTGCACGAAACAGTATCCTTCCATTTTCATCCACAGCTGGTTTATCCTCTCGTTCATTGTCACTGGGTTGCTTTTCATCCTCATCCTCATCCTCATCCTTGGTTTCATTCTCGTGTATTTCTATTATGTGAATGCATAGCAACCATATAAGCATTTCCCTTATCTACCACACAACTCCTACTCGTCACTTGCCTTTGCCATGCTTGTCCAAAGTGACGATCTGTGCACCTTCAAGTTCATCGTAATCTGCGTCGTCTTGGCCATCTTCATAGTCTTGGAATCGAGCTTGTCTCTTGACTTCTCCTTGACGTTCACTCTTGAGCTTTGCTAAGAAAGGTGCCTCCTTATGGACATAAGATAAGCCTTTGGATACTTGATGTGGCGTCAGTTGCTTTGGAGGCATGAATGAATGAAAAATTAGGAAATAGAAAGAGCGGGTCTTATTGCCCTTTGAGCTAGAAATCCTGCAGGTCATGTGCTGTATTCATCACTGCAAATCCACTCAATCTGTCAGACTGAAACATAAAGAGTTGGCCTTGCTATCATGCATATTTATACACATACACATACACATCATCATCTAACCATCTTTCTTTCGCTTGTTCTCTTTCAGGAGGAAATGCGACTTGCAAGGCTTATGAAAACTGCTTTCAACTGTGTCGCTTTTGCACTCGGAGGTGTCATCATCATCCTTGGCATTGGTTATTTGATAAAGCAAAGGGGAGTTGCAGCTGCTATCCTTATCCTTTTACAAGTTCTTACAGTCATCACAATACCATCGTTGCAACCGGTGATTGGTATCTTGGCCACGCTATAACCAAACACACATCTTTAACAATGACATTGCTTATCCACTGTATTGCTACATCAATATAAACACTATCATTAAAAAGCGTATTACAAGATGATGAATCATTTGCAAGGGTTGGGTGGATGATCTTCACGTGAGTTAAAAGAAACGAAAGGTCCGTGCTCGACTTGTACAACAAAAGCAATGTGATCAAAATGAAAAAGTCTAAGCAATATGTATATAAAATCTCTATTACAAGGCGAGATAATAAATGTACTACATGCAAAGGGGGGAGGTATGAAGCAATTCATGGCGGAGAGAGTTGTTACCAGTCTTCATCAAAGAGACCTTGAATGATGACAGCAGGATAGATTTCTTGACTATGCAATGCACCTTTGGCAGGACGAGTTAAAAAGACAGTGCGTTCTTTGCGTTCTTTTCCAAGCTGGAACTGGGGTGGTTGTATAGGTAAAGTGTAATAGTTGGGTGGTTCTTCATTCATGGGTGTGGATAATGGACCATTGTTGATGGATGGACTTGGTGGTTCATCGAGTGATGGATCGAAAAACATGGGACATTCTTTTGATTCTCGATAGCCTTGAATGACAGTAAGATCAGGAATGCGTAAAAGATTATCATGTGGAAGATTGGCAATGATGATAGGGATCTCAAAGTCAACGACTGTTGTGTTCTTGAATAAATGACCTTGTTCAATCGTCACCAAGAATTGTAATCCATAATGCACACGTGTATGTCGAGAAATGAAAGATGGTGATACTAATCGTGTTGGTACATCAAAGAGTACTGTTTCTGATACTTGGGTGCCATGGTGCGTATTGCTGCTGGGGATAGGTACTGTATTGTGGATAACAGTGCGAATATGCTCTCGAAAGGCTGTACCTTGTTGTACCAACATTTTGCCTTCATGATGTTTCCTGAACTTGTACTCGATGGCTGCAATCTTTGCATCAGCGTGTAATGTCGTCATATTGAGTTGCATTTCAAATGGCTCATCTATATTATAGATGGTTGAGTCATTGTGTGCCATCCCATCTATTCCTTGTTACCTGGGCAATAAGATTGCTTGTAAAGTTTGGCCTGTACTTCAGCAATGGCATGTTTCTTATCCTTCATCAACGTCTTACGATAGGTCCATTCTTTATCTATGTAACATGGAATAGTGTCAGTTTGCTTGGCTGAGATTAAGCGGATAAACCCAATGCCTCCTCCTTTACGACCCCGCTTCCGTGGTTCCTTTTTGTTACCTGGAGTGGATATGATAATGGGTCGATAAGGCGTAATGTATTCCCGACTCTTGATTCCAGATTGTAATGCAGGTCCATCAGCTTGTGCAGTCCAAACATATCGAATAGCAAATCCTGTAGGATCTTCCATGCTTGGTGGATAATTGACATTGGGAAACTAGTAAAAGTTAGTCTAATTAACACTCCATATATCATCCTACGTACCTTTAAAGCGAATGGGAATTCATAATGACCAATATCCATCTCTTCCCAAGGACATTGTGAATAATCTAAACAAGGAAAATGAATCAACCGGGATAGAAACACATGTATGAAACATTACTTACAACTGGCTTCATTTCCCCACAGTTTCCAATCTGATTCAAAGAATGTAGTAATAGCTTGATGAATCCATTCACCACGTGTATCTCCTCCACCTTCTTCCACTTTGACCATGGCAGATTCTTCAGCTCTGAACTAAGCATGTCGTCATATGTCAAGTCAGCAATCCCTTTTTGTGTCACATCCCTATTCCATTTACCTTGATTCTTATACGTGTCACCAACATACGCTCTGCCACATCGAGAATGACTTTGCCTAAAAGACAATGAGTCAATGTGATGCAAATGATGATGTGTAAATAGTTTTACCTCGGACTACCCGATTGGGACGAACAATGACGTGTGTACCACCATCAAATTCAATCGACAAGGTAGTTTCAGCAGGAAGTTGGCTGTCAATGCTACTGGAACTACCAAGTGTATCCACAGAATGATTAAAGTTGTGCTGTTCAAGCTGGTGAATAGGTGCTGGTCCACTGGCATTAGGAGCACTGGTGGACAATGGTGAATGTTGAGACTGGGGACGAGATTGTGGACGAGATCCCGATCGAGGACGAGTGCCATGTTGATGGGTATGTAAAGGAGAAGGATGGTTTGTATGCTGTGGTTCACCAGGTCTAGGTAGACTTGCTGCTGATGAAGATGATCGATGGCGTGTTGTAACGTGTTGTGCTGCAGTTGATAATATACTAGCCATGATAATACAAAGGCACTTGACGTGTCTTTATGTGTGTGAAACAAGTGAAAAGAGAAGGAAAAGAGAGAGAGAGTAGATTTGCCCATGCACATCTTGAGACAATCTTTATCTTATTCGCTGATATTCCTTTCCACCCCCATCCACACTTGGGATAACCCACCCCCCAGTAAATTGGATCTACGCTTTTTGTCATGTAGTTGTTGTCATAGGTAGTACAATACAAATGATGCATTCTTTGAAACTATACGCGATATAGAGAATGATTTTGACATATCATGCAATCATGCGCATATAAACAAAACAGTGTTATTAAGGGAAAATGCAATGCCGATAGGCCGGAGGATGAAATGATATCTAATCTTATGCTGTCTTTCTAAGCTTGGTAAGGAATGCAGTGTGTCCTTTGACATCAAAGTTCTTGGGTCGACATATCCAGGCCGTTTCTTCAGTGGATCGAATATAAGTAGCTCGAACATCCCATTCCTTCCATTCAGTCTCAATACATGACTCCATCATCACAGGTAATCCTCGAATCGCTTGTACCAGATCCAATACTTGTGTCATGTTGGGGAGATAACATACAATGAATCGATCATTTCGTAAATAGGGTAAGAGTGATTCAATGGTCTTGTTTGGTTCAGGCATGTCGAGCATGATCCCATCAAAGATCTCCTTTTCATCATCATCATCCACAAGCTGTGTCACATGATCTGCTACATTACCCAAATGAAATGATACAACATCTTTGAATCGTCCTCGATCATAACGTTGAACATGCTTCTTTGCTGCATTTGAATGTGTTTCTCGAATGTCAAATGTATCCACTCTTCCTTGTGATGACACAGCACGTGCCAAATATAATGTCAATGCACCATTGCCAGTTCCAGCTTCCAGAATACGATTCCCAGGTTCAATATCCAACATTTGTACCTGTATCCACTAAGTACTTGTTTTCATATCCTTTTCATTGAACTACTTACAATACTGGATGCATCCTTGGTATATACAGGTGTACATGCTCGTGGTACGTTGAGAACATATTCCTCCAGTGTAGGCTTATGTAACATGAATCCATATGCATCTATAAAGACATTCCCTTGATCAATGACTGATTTAAACAAGATGATCCCATTACCATTATGTGTTCTAACGATCGATCGTATTGGCTTTCCCATCAAGTCTTCATGGTTGATACGTCCACCTTTATGGTCCTTTTGCATTCCTTGTTCAAGGGGTCCAATCAAGTACTTGCGATTCGAGCGCATCTCACGCAACATGCAGAAATCGCCAGCTTCAAAGGTAAAGAACCGTCGAGCAACATGGCGACTTGTTGCAGGTATTAAAGACCACCTTGAATATAAATATGGCAGCATGACAAGTGACGACAATTTGTAGCTGAGAACAAGTGGTATGTGCCACAGTAACAAGCCACGATCCCCGCCCGTCTGATACAAGTGGCTGTTCCACATGACATACCACAATAAATGACTTTTTACAATGACTCTTCAAAACTTTATCAAGAAATGCTTGTTTATCTACATGGATGATATTTCTACTACTAACGCATATCACGTTCACGGATAGAAAAGAACATTGGGCCCATTTCAGCAAGCCAATAAGGATCCACAGATGTAACGCATTGCATGAATTCTTTGGAAGTGAGCACCAATTCGTGATAGACCACATAATCAGGAGTAAAACCAGCACCAAAGAGAGCACTTGTAGGATGCAAATGACATTTCATACCCGTTCTGCAGTTGACATATTCGCCAATACCCTTGACACGTGCAGCTTGATGGAAATAAGCCGAACAGATACATTTACTATAGGTCAGGTTAGATAAGCCTGAATGTATAATCACTTGTTCACTTACCGAATGATATCCCAATCTGTGTTGCATGATACATAAGGCATCTTGACAGACTTCATAATGTCGATGAGTTGAGAACGAACTTCACGAGCTTTACGCATCGCCTTGGAGTGGATAAAATGCTTAGTGCACCAGTCATCACGATAGCTATTGAATAAACAATGTCAATGACCAAGTTCTTGTAATATGCATCATCCTCACTTACTTGTTTGACTTCCACTGTGTGTAAACATGTAATAATGTAAGATGGTCACTTTCAGGCACAAAGAACTTTTCACGTGCTGCATCGCTTTCCTCCATACGCTCCTTGGGTCGATAAAAGACTGATGGTACTGAAAGCATCGATACAATGGTCTAGAGTAAAACATAATGAGAAAGACATAAATCGACTATTCCATTAGCCAACACTTACCACTACTTCTGCTGTGCATCCTTGTTCCTCGGCAGTGATGAGCATCTTTGCAAGTGATGGATCCAGTGGGAATTCATTCATCTTTTGGCCAATAGGAGTAAGATCACCATTATTATCAAAAGCACCCAGAATCCACAGCTGATACATGGAGTTCAAGATGTTTTCCTATAACAAAATGATGAGTAACATAAGCTAGATAGGATGTGTATGTCATTTACCTGAGGAGGTGGATCCATGAAATCAAAATCAAGTAGGTTCTTGACACCAAGACATTTGAGCTGGAGCACAACACTTGCAAGATTGGTACGCTGGATTTCAGGAATAGTGTTCATAAACATTTCAGTACGATAAGCTTCTTCAGTATACAATCGGTAGGCAACACTATTAGAGTAACATAATTAGTATTCAATTCACATTTCCCACTTGAAGACTTACCCAGGTCCAGTACGACCAGCACGACCACTACGCTGATTGCCATTGGCTTGACTGATAGGTGTCACTTGCAATGCATCCATACCAATACGAGGATTATACACCTTGAGCTTGCAATAGCCAGTATCCACCACATACATAATACCATCAACTAAAACATATCATCAGTCAGTTGTTTTCTCACATCAAAGCATACTGCTTACCAGTCAAAGATGTCTCAGCAATATTTGTAGCGACAATCACTTTTCTGGCATTGTTTTCTGAACGCTGGAAGATCTTGGCTTGTAAATCAGCTGGCAACTGGGAATAAATAGGAAGAATGGCAAGTGGTGGTGGATTCTCAAGTTGTTCCAGACGCTCTATAATGATCTTGTCAGTCATTTCTTTTGTTGAATTGATGACAAGAACCTACCTTTCAGCACTGTACATGTAACTTCAATATCTTCTTGACCAGTCATGAACACCAAAATATCACCAGCAGGTTGTGACAGGTGGATGGCAAGGGTCTGCTTCACTGCACTATCCACATAATCCTCACATGGAGTTTTGCTAAACATGACATCGACAGGGAAAGTTCGACCGGGTATATAAAAGCAAGGTGCATTGCCAAAGAATTGGGAAAACTACATGACAGATATTAGTGTGCTTGTTCATGTATAGCAATGTCTTGTCTTACCCTATCAGCATTCATGGTAGCGGATGTGACAATAAGCTTGAGATCTCTTCGACGAGCCATGACTATCATCGTGATGTCTTGTTAGTGAAAAACAAGTTGATCAAAGTGGAATGGCTTAATTACCTTTCTTCAGAAGACCCATCAACACATCGGTATTCAGTGCACGTTCGTGAGCTTCATCCATAATGATAGCGCTGTACTGCTCCAAATCTGGAGAATTCATGGATTCTCGAAGCAAGATACCATCCGTCATATCTATCAGGTAAAAGTCAGTTGATGAAGCAATGTAAATGCATTCTGACACTCACATTTGATCATTGTCTTTTCGGATGTTTGGTCTTCAAAACGAATGGAATATCCAACAAGATCACCAAGTTTGGTCTAAAAGATCATGATGAGTTGTCATTGCATTTGACCAGCTATAAAAGCTTACTCCAACTTCTTCAGCAACACGCTTGGCTACCGACATGGCTGCCACACGACGTGGTTGTGTACAACTGATCTTTCCATATTTTGTATAGCCATCTTCATGCAGGTACTGTGTCAGCTGTGTCGTTTTTCCTGAACCAGTTTCACCAACAATGATCACCACTATAACAATAGCTGTAAGCATGTATTCACTGTAATCATCTCATCCAATACCCTACCTTGATTGTCTCTGACAACACGTAGTAACTCCTCTCTGACAGCAAACACTGGTAAGAATTCTCTTTGTTCTCGCATGGATTTGGTTCTTGCAAATTCACTGGACGCCTCAGACATTTTTAGATGGGATGCAAACTTGGAATCTCCAGTGGATTCATCCTGTTGTTCCTCTGTGAAATAGGTACATTAGTCTTCTTCTCAATGGAATCTTCAATGTAGACCATACCTTCATTTGTATTGTTCTTGACACCCATCACATTACCCAAAGTGGTACCAGCTAGCTCAAACTTGGTTGCCTTGGCACGTTCAGCTTGCTCACGTTTTTCTCGCACAAGTCGACTTCCCTTTTTGGCACAGATGGCCATGTCTGAAGTAGGATCACGAACATGTTGAACAGCTTCCAGTTGCTTCGTAAACACCACACGACCACTCAAGAAAGGTGGTTTGATATCATGCACCATAACATGGACTCGATTCTACAATAAATCCATGTTAATACCAACAATATCCCATTTCGCATCTTTCAAATAGTTACCTCGCTATCTTCATCAAAGTCTGTATCCACTTCACGACGTTGTGCGACACCACTACTCAACATTCGACTTGTTTCCCACATCTCAGTATCCTTGTTATATTGAGCTTGTCGAGCAGAAAGCTTCTTGATCTGCTTTTGTTCCAATGACTCATCCTGCAGCTTGGTTGTTGCTTCATATTCTGCAAAAGGATTGTGTGTCTCATCCATAGCCTAGAATCAAGGGTTAATCCTTGTTTCTTCAAGATCTTTTGTACTTACTCCAGATTCTTCCATAGAGTACCAATCTCGATCCAATTGTGCTTGTTCTTCTTCCCACCTCCTTCGATCTTCTTCATCACCAGGATATTCCTCAGGGTATTCCAAAGCCACTTCATCATATACAGTAGATTGAACAGAAGGAGTAGCATCCCATGTGGATCGACTGCTGATACTACGTCCATTGGTGGATCGTTGTGGTGTAGGAGGCTCCCTACGACTTCGAGGTGTCATTGATGTCCATTGGCTCCGTTTAATCAATCCACCACGTCGTGGCGTTTCTGATCCATTGCTTCTTGGTGTTGATGCTGGTGTATGGGGTCTTTCGTCACGTCTGCTACTGGATCGATCTTCATGTCGACTTTCTTGATCACGTCTGCTACTGCTGGATCGATCTTCATGTCGACTTTCTTGATCACGTCTGCTGCTGGATCGATAATCATCATGACGTCTGCTGGAACGATCTAATAAATTGTGTCAATCCTAACACATTCCATGATGCATTTTCCAATACTTACATTTGTCTCTATCATCTCTTTGACGTCTGTCGTCTGGTGTAGCTGGTTCCAAATGATTGGCTCGATATTTGGGTCGACTTTTGGTGATTTCTAGAATGGATGATGATGAGTTTTCATGTCACATCCATGTTGCATTCATTGTCTCTTGTTACCTGTATCATCTTTGTCTTCTGTTTCTTCATCATCCCAATAGGACACTTTGACTCTCTTTTGTGCACGTTCCTCAGCTTTTTTTGCAGCACGCTTCTTCTCAGCCAACTTGTCAAGACCAAATACGGATGCCTTGGGTTCGGGTGCTTTAAAGATGGGACGTTGCTACATGTTGATTTGAATCAATATCGATCATCATGTTGACTGTTCCATACTTACATCATCGGCTTTAGATGACTTGTTACGACTGATAAGACCACCTGGAAGATTGTTGCCGAGCATCAAGACTTCACCACGTTGACCATCGGTTGCTGAGCGTACAGCTGTACCTTCTTGGCTGGAAAAAGACACTGTGTCTTTCAAGTGGTTGGTGATCTTGGTGTAAATCTCTAGCAGGAACTCTCGCTTGAATCGACCAAACGTCTGGCATGCTGAAAAGAATATCGAGTAGTGAGTGGATTGGCTTTTTCTTTTAGACTGGACATGCAATGCATACCATCGGCAAACTTGTCAAACTTGTTGTTTTTCGCTTGTTGAATGACACGCTTGGCTAACAAGTCGTTTGGATTGGTGATATTCAGTGCTCGAGATATTTCAATAGCAATGTCGTGTGTGAAATCGTCGACAGCTTCTTTCAGATCGCTCATGGTGAGAGGAAGAGAGTCAAAAGTGGTAAAGTGAAAGATTCAAGTCAGACGGACGCTTTAGGAAATCATCTTGACGCACACACACTATCATGCATTTCGCAGCAGTTCCCTATATCATCCTCAATGCTCTTGACGATGTAGTATAGACTTTATTTTGAATAAATGCACCTTTAAACTAGTATCATGTTCCTCAACCTGTCTTGAATTCTTCAATGACATGATCTTTTATTGCTACAAGCACATGCTCATCACCCAACCCGGGTACAAATGATTACACACACTCGGGTGCCAACTTTTATCCAAATCATCCCACATCTGGTTGAATAGAATACTTTATGTATACAAGTAAAGGGCAATGGGAAACAACGTAATATCAATGATCAATCTCGCTAACGACACCGCCTTTGTGAACAAATTCAGCAAAGCTTGTACAATCACGTTCAAAACTAGGTGCTTTCTTGATCGTGGATTCTTTTGGTGGTTCCAGATTGCTAGTGGTATTGATAATAGGTGATATGGTAACAGGAGCATGGTCTTTGCTTGGTTCGAATGATTCTTGATGGGGTTTGGGTCGATCATGGATCACTTGGATAGGATTTCCATATCTTAAAGAGAAATGATCATCTTTCATGATTGGATCTCTAGGTTCAGATGCATGATCACCAGGATGATGTTGATGTGTGGAAGACATGATAAAGAATGTTATTGAAAAAGAAAAGGAATGAAAAAGACGTGGGAGAAGAGAATTTAAAGCAGCCATCCATACATTAGAGTCCCGAATCCCAATGGCGTGTTTCGCATTGAAACAAGCATGTGGTTTGTTTATTCCCCCAAAATATTATCTAACGCAGATCATCGAAATCATCATCATCATCTACTACTGGTGCTGGTGATGGCTTCTTTTCATTGATAGGCTTATCCATATTCAATCGAGCAAATTCTTCATCCAGATCTTGAGGAGTAGGTTGATGATATTCAGCAGTTGGTGCAGGTTGAGGAGGTGGAGGATGAGTCGTGGTAGGTTGTTGGGGTACCTTTTTGGATGCTGGTGTACTATACAACTCGGCACGCACTTGAGCAGGTGACATGGCATGAATATCACTGGTAGGTGCTCCTGGTGCTGCTGCTGGAGATGGTCTTGGTGGTCTTGAACTTGGTGGAGGACGAGATGCATAACTTGCACTGGTACTACTGGCTACTGATGGTGGTGCTCCCATACCACTGGACAACATTTCACCTGGCACAGTCAATGTTCGGGATAATTTAGCCACTTCATTGTCTAGGAATGAGATATGTTGTCTTCGCACTGTCTGCTCCAGTAATTCTTGATCTCCTTCCTCATAAGCTTGCAATAAGGCTTGTCCAATCTCTGCTTCTTCACTTTGTGCAAATCCAGCATCCGTACTGACCATATTATATATGAGCCACTTGATGATATCCATCCATCCTATAACCTACCTGCACATCATATTGAACTGTTTTCCAGCTTCCACTTCATCACCAATGGCAAAGAGAACAATCATAACGCTCAAATTGGCCTTGAAAAGATGTGATCGATTTGTAAGCTTGCGAAGAACGGCTGATTGTCGATGCAACATATCCACTGCTTTTTCATATCTAGTCCATAGAATTCACGTTAAAACTCTGTCACTTTCAATGTGCCGACAACCTACTTTTTGCTCTGGATAAGCAATGAAATAGCCTTCTTAAAGATATCAATTGCCATACGTCCTCGATCTTCTTGCTCATAAAGTCCACAGGCTGCACTATACATTTCAATGGCTGCATTGACATCTGTGTTTTCTAATGCTCTATTACCCCAGATATCAGCTTATAGATCCACCTTTGCCATCCATATACTGTACTTTACCTGCCAGCCTTTTGTAATTGTTCAGCAGCACGGTCAATGCTTCCTATACACGACATAGCCCTTTAATCTCTTGCATAAATCCATAGTTTGTGCCTCCTGCTTTACCTGCAGTCATGAATAAATCACTGGCACGTTGATACATTTCAGCTGCTCGTTGGGGTTGATTCATATTCTGGGCGACAATCAATGCTCCATTTTCCAGGGCCTTTCCTGCAAGATGCGTACTACATTCCCTTGTATCAGTAATCACACATGGACGTACATTCATGATATGACTTACGCATCAGCCTTGAAGAACGCTTCAGAAGCCTTCATGTATGCTTGGACAGCTTGATCATAAGACTTTGCAAGTTTGAAGCAGGTGGCTATACGTGTTATCATTATTACTCTATCCACTTCTTCTTTCCACCTAAAGTCTTACCTGCTTGGTCATAACATCCCGAAGCAATGTCCCAGTCTGGTTTGCGGAAAAGGCCTTTGGAAGAGCTGCAGAATAAGACAGTCAGGATGAGGAAAAAGACACATTGCATATACCACAGTTGCTTACGCCTTATCGCCGTCATGCATTGCTTTGACACCGTCTCGAATTCGTTGTGCTTCCATGACAGAATGGGTTTACTGGTAAAGAGATGCCTAGACAACCCTGCGCCTCTACACTTATAAATGCTTATATTGTAGATACGACTCCGCGAGGCTCATCATCATGCCAAGATGGATAATGCACTGGTGACACATATACACATGTCAATAGTTATCACATAGAGTCATTCCCATCAATATTCGGATACATCAACTGCACAAGAAGGGACATTTCATCACAAGTGGCAGCTTGAATCACCACTCGTTTGATAGATAATGTTTTACTCGATATAAAACGTGCTTTGTTTTCATTGAATGACTAGAAACATCAATAAGCTATATGGAATGAACGTATCATGTTGTACTTGGGGAAGAATGTGAAGGATATGCAAGTAAAGTAGATGTTAGGATGATCATCGTTGCATACGGCGTACCGGGCATTATCTATCAAGTATAACCCGATCCGAATGTACCTTTTTTTTTTCCCTTGTTTCTTTCTCACTCTCTCACTCTATCTCACACGATATGAAAGTAGTCGTTACTCGTATTCTACCTCCCGAGTCTCAAGCTTTGTTGGAAGCTCAACAGTTTGACCTGGTGCAATGGCAACAAGATTGTGTCATGCCACGCGAAGAACTCTTGAAACAAGTGAAAGGTAAAGCAATGACACGCATGGACTTGCTATGCGTCACCATGCTGACACTTTTTCAAAGGTGCTGAAGCGCTTATTTGTCTATTGACTGATCGTATCGATACCGAGTTATTGGATGCTGCAGGTAATTCATGATCAGAGGATACAACATTCATTACCTAATCTTGCATGGATACAGGTCCCCAACTCAAGGTGATTGCTACCATGAGTGTAGGATATGATCATGTGGATGTGGATGCTGTTCGTACACGTAACATTCAGCTTGGATATACACCTGATGTGTTGACTGATGCCACAGCGGATCATACTGTGCTATTGACATTGGCTGCTGCACGTAGAATGAAGGAGGTATGTAGGATATATCAGTAATGGAAGAATACAGTGCATAACAAAGTATCATTAGGGTATGATGGCTGCATCTCAAGGAGAGGTATGTACAAGTGGAATTGTCATTCATAAAGATATTAATGATTACTGTTAGTGGGGAGCATGGCGTCCTACTTGGTTGTGTGGATCCCAATTTACTGGCAAAACACTTGGCATTGTTGGTATGGGACGTATTGGTGAAGCTGTTGCTCATCGTCTCGCTCCTTTTGGTGTTCGTCGTATCATGTATTGGGGTCGTCAACAGAAACCTGATGTCGAGAAACGTCTATCCAAGGCACACTTTGCTAAATCACTGGATGAATTATTGGCTGAATCGGATTTTGTCATTGTTTGTTGTGCTCTTACACCAGAAACGCGTGAATTATTCAACTATGATGCCTTTAGCAAGATGAAGGAGACTGCAGTAAGTACCTATACCAGTATATTTTTCATTAGATCTAAACTCTATTTGGATATAGGTATTTGTCAATACAGCTCGTGGTGGCATTGTCAAGCAAGACGATTTAGGTAAGGCGTGAACAATGCGATAGACGCCACTTGGACATTTGTTTATGCAATACATCATCTAGTCCGTGCACTTGAAGAGAAGAAAATTGCTGCTGCTGGTCTCGATGTGACAACCCCTGAACCATTGCCTCCTACTGATCCACTTTACAAGTTACCCAACTGTATCATCCTTCCTCATATTGGTAAGCATATATTACTTGACCGAATCATTTGATATCTAAAGCACATTTATTCTAGCGAGTGCCACATTTGAGACGCGTGAGCGCATGGCCAGCATGTGTGTCGAGAATGTCATTGCAGCATCCAAACAGAAACCATTGCCATACAAGTTGTAGTAAAAGATCAAGTGTATAAAAGTAGAATTTGTACAAGACAAGGGAATAAACAGAATACGGATAAACGGGAGGTGTGTTGTTTTCTAGATAGAGGTGATGCAACTTCCAAAGAAGCGACGGATGAGCTCACGACCATAAGGAATGTAACTTGCACTAAAAAGACACATGTAATCAGTATCCATATCCCCATCCAACATGTCCTAATAAAGCATATACTTACGCATACCACACCAAGGCACAGAATTGGACAATGACCAGGATAATAGAGATGATGACGTTTTTCAGCTAGTTGTAATTGTTGTCGAATCAGTACCAAGATAAGATGGATGTGTGTAAATACTTGCAACGTACCAAAATGGAGAGAACCAAGGTCAACACCAACAATGAGAGATAAATAGTTGTAGCCCAGAATCGTACTATGATATGCCATTCAATAAACACCCTTTCCTCCTTCTATTCTTACTTACCTGGTGCGAAAAGAGTCTTGAATAGTTTGGGAAGTCCAACAATGAATGTCATACTAAAGTTATCACGCACGTGAGAATTTCATGATCTGACAAAGAGCCCATCCTGCACTTTCCTTACCTTAACAATGACACCAAGTTACCAATACTGTAAAGAATAGCAAAGCCTGCGATGTTTCCAGTGATCAAAAACAAGGTGGACTGATGATGATGCATAAGTCATTCGGTTGATTTTTCGGCTGTATCCACTTACAAAGATAGAAAGCACCATGCCAATAAGGAAGCTAAAAGGTGTTTGATATGAGCAACGTTGTATATACAACAGACCAGTATGGTCTTACCAACAGCCGAAAGCATAAAGTCGTTGCATACGATCCAGACCAAGAAACTTCCAGGTGCCTTTTTCATAAAAGAAATCCCCCACCCCAACATAGTTAGTCAATGCCAGCCATGGGAAGCAGTGTTGCTCATGGGTAGTCCATTACCATCGTCCATGGTTCCCTGGTCCTCATAGTTTGACGAAAAGAAACCGAATGGCATATTATCGAGTGTGGAAACGCGAATGAGCTATAAGAAAGAGAGAAAAAGGAAACAAAGAGCAAGACAGCAGCATAGATAAAAAGACGCGGGATCGGGAACGGAATAATGGATGCACAGAGCTTTCTCACATGCTACGTACTTGGCATCTCCCCTAATTAGAGTTTGTTGGATCAATTGTACCAAATACACATTTTTGTTTCAAACAAAGAAATCGGTATATAAGATGAGCGAGTACAAAGGTGTAAAATGGGATCTTCTATGTGCATGATTTAAGGGGAATGTAAATGTGTAGTGCTGTAAATACTAAAAGAGATGTCTACAATCTTTCCTTGACCCATCCTTCAAGACCATTGGCAAGCCAAATCTCTTGAACACTCTTACCAAGAGCACCAACCTTGTATGTCTTTTCAGATCCATCAGGCTTTTCAATTTCAAGACGTCCTTCAGCAACATGGATTGTCACCTTCCATGAAGTACGGCTGGTAAGTGCATCAGTGCCAACTTGCTCCTTAAGATCATTCACAAGTTCAGGTGAATCAATCAACAACAAGGCATTGTTGATAGAGTTACGCTTGAAAATATCAGAATAGGATCCAGCGATCATGATGGGAATATTACGCGACTTGATGGCAGTAGCAGCTTGTTCACGTGATGAACCAGTACCAAAGTTATAACCACCAACAAGGATATCACCCTAATTAGAAGGAGTAAATACACACATTACATATCAAAAAATAAAGATAGTGCTTACCTGCTTGACAATGTTGACAAATTCAGGATCATAGTTCTCCATCACCACCTTACGCATATCATCCACAGTCATTTCATCATTGTAAGTGTACTTGCCAGGATAAATGCCATCAGTGTTAAGATTATCAGCATGGCAGAAAAGCAATTCGCCCTTGATCACTGCAGGAAAGTTGGGAAGCACTTCAGGAGTAGTAGAAGGAGTGTCGTCAGTGGAAGCAGCTTGTGGAGTGGTTGTTTCAATAGTAAACTTTGGAGTTGGGACTGGAGCAGCAGAAGCACCTTGGCCAGTAATACTGCTAGGAGATGCAATCTTGCCAGCAACAGCAGAAGCAGCAACAACAGCTATGCAAAAGAAAATGAATAAATGATCTATCTTCCTATGCTATTGAATGACTTACCAGGTGAAGCAAGGTATGCGAGTGATGACAATGAACCCATACGTCCCTTGAAATTGCGATTGGTAGCAGAAATACCCACTTCACCATCCTTCAATAAACCAGTACCCAAACCTAGATATTACATGACTTTAGTCATCATTCACTATATCCATCCTCTTCATGACTTACCAATGCATGGACCACAACCAGCTGGCAAGGGTTTGGCACCAGCATCCAACAAGGTTTGCCAATCACCAGTTTCTTCAACTTCCTTTTGGACTTCAGAGCTTGCAGCAGCAACATAAAACTCGACACCATCCTTTACTTTTTGGCCCTTTAGCACTTCAGCAGCTTGACGTAAATCACTTGCACGAGAATTGACACATGAAACAAGATAAGCCTTATTGATTTTGACATCCTTGGCTTCAAGTTCAGCAAGTGGAGTAGCCACCTTGACTGAGTTGGGACCAGAAATGTAAGGTGAAAGAGTTGACAAGTCAAGAGTGAGCTTCTTGGCATAAGTAGCATTAGGTGAAGGTGTCAATGGATTGTCAATAAGCGCCTGAATGGTTTGTTCATTGATACGAGGATGAACAAAAGGCTCACCAGGTGGAGTAGGTGGCAAGTTTTTGTTTTCAAAATGAGTGAGAGCGATACGACGCATACGTTTGCGCATGTATTCAATAGTCTTTTCATCCACAGGGAATACACCAGCAAGAGCACCCCATTCTGTAGTCATGTTGGCAATAGCTAAACGATCCTCCACAGACAAGACATCTCCACCATGGAATTCAATGGCTGTGTTGAGCACTTGATCCTTGTTGAACAATCCACACAAGCTGATAATCACATCTTTGCCAGTAACACCCTTTGGCAATTCACCTTGCAATTCCACCTTGACAACAGGAGGAATTTGCCACCATGTTTGACCAGTAGCCCAAATAGCAGCAGCGTCTGTGCGTACAATGGGTGTTCCGACAGCACCAATGCCGCCATAAATGTTGGAATGAGAATCAGATGCCACTGTCAATGTATGTGGAAATGCATATCCTTCTTCAATCATGACTTGATGACCGATGCCTCTTCCAGCAGGATAAAAATCCACTCCATGTTCCTTTGCAAACTTTTCAATGTTGCTGTACTTTGTAAGATTCTTTTCAGATTTGTTTTGCACATCGTGATCAAGTGCAAACACAGGTTGCTTGGGATCATAAAACTTGGTAGCACCAATTGACTTGAACCTAGGATGCTTGTCAGTTACCTAGTAACTGATAATGACAATAATGGACTTACTTTGGTATGACAGCACCAGTATTGTCATGAGTAAGCACATGATGAGGACGAATCGAGACATAATCACCACTCTTGACCTTGTATCCTTCAGGCAAATCAAGAGCATACTTTTGAACAATCTTTTCAATCAAGTTCTGGGTGTCGGTAGCATCCGTGGTTGATGCAAAAGATCGACGATACAAGGCTGATGGCATGAGTCGGCATGCTGATAATGTGGTAGTACGTAATAAGTTGGTCTTGGAAATAGTGATAAGCATGATGATAAAAGAGTGGGGAGTAGAAAAGAGAAAAGGGAGAAAGAAAGAGACAAATAAAGTGTGTGTTTGAGGAAAGTGTGTTAAAAGATTTGTTGACACAGCAAGTGAGATTATCAATGGGTGATGTTTGATGGATGAGATCTGTTATAATCCAAAAGAGGAAACAGGACTATCTTGATTCTGATAGGCTAGCAACATGTGAAGGTGCCACCCAAACCACCGTCCACTCATATTTTTCTCCTCCTCTTCTTTCATCGTT
This sequence comes from Lichtheimia ramosa, assembly GCA_008728235.1. NCBI lineage: Eukaryota > Fungi > Mucoromycota > Mucoromycetes > Mucorales > Lichtheimiaceae > Lichtheimia > Lichtheimia ramosa. The sequence goes on from CP031823.1 coordinate 269,850, forward strand.
GCTCTTGTTGACTCCAACCCCTTCTTTCTTTCTTGTCGCATTCCTTTTCAATTGTCCCATTGCTTACTTTACCCTATACCCAATACTCTTATAATGAATGCAAGAAAGACACAAAACCTATCTGAAGCAAAGTTGAATCGCCTTCTCGAGTACAATCAGCGTCTTAAAGAGTTGCTTGATATCCCTCGCACTACTGTATCCGAAGCATCCACTCGGTAAGTTCTTGATGATAAAGTGCAATAGTAACTTGGTTGATTGACAATGATGGGAATGATAGCTTGATTGATCATTGCAAAACGACACGCGATCCAATGGTACCATCAGTATGGGGACCTATTGACAAGAAAGACGACCCTTTTGCACCAACTTCTGGAAGTGGATGCTGCACTGTCATGTAACCTATTCTTTCTCTCTCTCTTGTTGTCTCTTTCTCGGTCTACAAGTCAATGAACAACGTGTTTGTTGGGGACTCTTCTACAAGTACTATCCCATCCTTTTTTATCGCCCTATTGCATGATTCCCTTTTCCCCGTTTCTTTCATATTGTATATATCATATAATACTCATTCTATTTCAACAACGACTTGGATAGCTTCGGTCTTGACCAGGTAATTCTTGTCGTTCATATTCCATCACCACTACAACCAAAAATAAATAATCCTTGCCCTGTGCAACAACACACAACAGTGAAGCCTGTATCGTTTTTGAACTCAATAGCCAATCATGGTTGCTAAAACTTATGTACTCCTCCTCTTCATCCCCAATAACTCCGTGAAATCTCCTTTCTGTTGTTAAAGCTATCAGGATTTAGCTTATTCTGCCATCGACCTTGTTGTTTACTTGGTTACAAAGACTAAATGGGATCATCTCGGTTAAATTGTTTGTTTGTTACACGTTATGCTACTTGTTCTACTTGCTTGATTCGTGATGAATGATACATATCTTGTTTGGGAATGCAATCTTCTTGGCTATGTGTATGTTTGACACCTATCAATGCTAACCGACCCCCGTTTCAGTCGGCGTATGAACCTATCTCTATAGTACAAGCGGCGATCTGTGCCTTTTATGAAATCAAAAGTCTTACTATTGCTGATGATACCAATCCTTCTCCTGATATAAATGCACCAGGATCCTTCATGTTATGAAGATTTAGATCTCTTGTCACTGATCAATGTGTCCTGCCCTATATGAGCATAACAATATAATGAAGCAAGGAGGATGTAGAGTCGTAGTACACATTGTCCAACCTTTGATCATGGTCGTTTTGTGCTGCTATTGCCGATCACTAGCTGTTTTAGAAATAAATCGCATGTCATCGAGGACATTTTGTTGCGCAAATGATGGTACCCAGTTCTTGGAAAGAAGACAATGGCTGCTTTATACTCGAGTCACCTGATCCTTGCGTAAGTTTATTGAAATGTGCATGTTCTGGTAATGTTGATGACAGCTGCTTTAATCGATCATCCCTACTTATTCAACTACCACTGATGAAATTGGTAAGACTAGTAGATGCATGGGTATGAGAAAGGAGGTAAACTTCACACGACCTTGCTACTTGTACAAATATAACTTCTGCATTTAGAATGGACGTCAGTATAAGGTGATAGTGCTTATATACACTTACATGATCCTTTCTTTGGCATTGAATACAAAGTGTATATGCTGGACAATGTACTTCTTGTAATGTCATTTGAATCATGCAATGTGATTGGCTGCTCGATTGACAAGGACAAACAACCCATAATAGGCAAGGGCTCTTTTAAGGCTGTGCGTACGTTCCGGGTTAACCAATTATACTTTCCTGCATGGTCATGCAAAATCACTTTTGGCTACTACACTTACAATCTTATAAAGTAGTAGCACATCAAAAACATGATCCTTTACTACTAGATGAGAACAATGGTTGGGGTAAGCGGACCAAAATGTGTCAGCATCACAAGCTTCGTAGAAAAAACAATGTGTTACCGATTATGCGAGCTTTCAAAGTCATGATAAAAGTCGTTAGTAGTCTATAACAATCTTTCTTTTGTTGCAATAGGTAATAATGCCAAGTCTGAATGGCATCACGAGTGGTGTTAGTACCTGACTAAGGAAGCAATTATATGTTTAGTAAGCGTATTGGGACACTGTGTCGGCAAGATTGATCCAAAATAGGCATGTTGATCCACGCAACGCGAGTAGACATCTGGGTCAGTGTGCTACAGAGGACGTGCGGCGTCTAAAATTGAAAAAAGTATAAGATGCAATAAAAGCGGAATGGACCATGCCCCTTTCTTCTCTTTGAACAATGGAGTCACCCAAGAAGATCAAGGTGGCTGTCATTGGATCTGGCTTGGCAGGTCTAAGTACAGCTTATCTACTCTCTGGCAATGATCAATATGAAGCCCATTTATTCGAGAAAGGCACCAAATTAGGCATGGACGCTGCATCCATGTCCATAGGCAACCAAAAGGATGAATTTAGAGTCGATGTATGTTTGTACTGTGTTGTCATTTATCCCATAAACTCACTCAAATGTCCAGGTTCCGATGCGATCATTCATGTCTGGTAAACTTGTTTAGATACACAAAGCTTCTTTATTTCTCAACTAGTTCTTTCTAGGCTACTACAACCACCTTGTTCGACTTTACGATCACTTGGCTATTCCTAGCTTGGCAGCCAAATTCAGCTTTGGTTGGTACAGGATCGGATCGCCGAATGGGACTGACACTATACAAATGCCAGCCGACAAGTTGGCATCGCATACCAGCAACACGTCGCATCTTGTATACAGTGGGTCACGGACTGTTGGGTGGATCGAGTCAGCAGGACCAGCAGCAGAAAGTGTAGCAGATTACATTACAGGATGGATGATGGCATGTTGGAAGATGTATGTGGTAGCAACATCCTATCTCTATCTCATGTTCATGTCACTTTGGCTTTATCATCGAGGACATCTTCATAATCAACAACATCCAGTATTCAGTATGACTCTTGGTCGTTGGTTTGAACATCATCATTTTCATCCTTATTTCATCTACGAAGTGTTTGTACCCCTTTTTGCTGCTGTATGCACCAACTCCTGGAAGTCGATGCTTGATTATCCTGCAGCTGATATCCTTGGTAAGAAAGTATTGGTAAGGAGAATGGCATATGCTGATGGATTACGTGGATAGAATATATGGCGATGGGACTATTTCAAGAATCATATGTTGTATCTGGAGGTGTACGCAGAGTCGTGGATCGATTATCAGCACCCTTGAAACACATTCATTTGGAGACACAAATTGTCAGCATTCAACCGAGTACTACTCCTGGTTACCGACTTGATTTACATGATGCATCAGGCAACATTTACTCCTTCCATCATGTTGTATTTGCCACTCAAGCAAATCAAGCATGTCGTATTCTAAGAGGATGTATCGAGCAACTAGTCAACAACAACAACAACGACTCGAAAGCACATCAAGAACTATTGCATGATATTCAATCATCCATCAGGATCCTACAACAATTTGAATATGATCGAGCTGTAGTTGTTAATCACACTGACAAACGATTACTTCCCGATGATCCATGCTATTGGCGTTCACTTAATCTTGCCTCCTTGGATACTTCAGTACAACACACAACGACTAGCGATTGCATTGTTCCATACCCCCACGATACAACAATGACTACGCACATTCTTAATCTCACTCATCATTCTCGTTTCGACAATGAAGCAACTCTTTATATGCAAACAACCAATCCATGCATTTCACCAGATCCAGCACATGTCCTATCTACATCGTGGTTTGAACGTGCTACTGTTACACTGGAATCCAAACGTGCCATTCTTGATGGATTATTCACACCTATCAATACATCAGATGTGCGTTCTTTACAACTGGGTCGGTGTCAAGGTCCGAGTGGATTATGGTTTGTAGGATCCTACAGTTGGCCTGGTATCCCATTACTGGAAGGATGTGTGGCAAGTGCTGAAATGGTGGTGACCAAAGGCATTGCTGCTGAAGAACAAGTTCCTCTCGTTGTACCTTGGTAAATAGTCATCATTACTAGCTTCCTATTCTCCTCCTTCTCCTTACTAGAAATGTGCATACTCACTATAATATAACCCATTGTCATCCATTCATCACCCTAAAGACTTTTTACTTATTTTGGTGTCGTGTAGCACAAGGGTGGCGTGATATGTCATGATGTGTCACATTGTGCATTGTTCAAGTGTTGTAGCTGTGTATTCATCATTCTAACTTATGACGCAACACTATCGATTGCATACTTGGTCTGATGTCAAAAGCACTTTGATACATAAAGCTCTGGTTACATTTAGTGACAGTGGCTAATGAGCTCGATTAAAGGAAGCTCTTGGTCAGTGGATGTCATTTTTCAATATACCAACATGTAGATGGTATCCATGATAATAGCTCTTTCTGCAAAACAATGATACTACATGGATTATGCTCAAATGTATATGCAAGTGGAATAGAGAGTCCGAAGCGACATGAAGTGTAAGCATAGGTCTAAATTCATGCGTATCCCCTGACATTGACTTTATGCTTGCATGACAAAGTACATAAGCACAGCTATTCGAAATGTAGATAAGAGACATATGACATAGCTTAAAAAGACTTGCTCAATCCATCAAGTAAAAAGTGCTTTCAAGACATGATAATGTGTTCCTGGCGTAACGGGAAAAATCTGTCACCGATCGGTTGTTTTCCCGCTTTCTTTTCACCCACCACCACCACCACTCCATCCTCATGCAACGTCAAGTAGCTTCACGCATTCTGCTTCGATTGTCATGGCAGAGTGCATTGCGTCGTCCATTTGCTGTGAACTTCTCTTGTCGTCGTTTTTGCACCAACGTCCAAAACCACCAACGTCTTTCAAGCACCCAAAAAAGCCATACCACTCTATCACTCAGCCCAACAACACCAACAGTTCGATATCGCCCTGTTTCCTTTTATCGATTGACACCACTATCACAAGAAAGAGTCGAAGAATTACGCAAGCAGATCTTTGATCAGTTGACAAAATGGGGTGTAGTGGGTCGAATTTATCTGGCACCTGAGCAAGGGATCAGTGGCATCAACTGTCAAATGGCCGTACCTGTTCACATGTTACCAATGGTGCGTCACTTCTTTGAACACTTGGATATGGGACATATTGAATACACTGAAGGACTTGATGACTTGGATACACCTTGTTTCAGAAAACTACGTGTGATGATCAAGAAGAATGTAAGTGAATCATGTGATTGAGTCAATCATACACTAACCTAGCGCTAATTAAGCTTGTAGCAATCAAGGATGTCTTGCCAGCCAAGGAAATTGAGATTCAAAAGGAACAACACCTGGATCCAGAAGAGTGGCATCGGCAATTGACTGAAAAAGGATCAGACGCTGTATTGGTTGATATGCGTAATCACTATGAATAGTAAGTATATGTATCTCAGACACATGCCATGACAACAATTGACTTAGACTATATAGTGATATTGGCAGATTTGATCATGCTATCAAGATGGATGTTGATACTTTTCGAGAGGGATTGGATGAACTAGAACGCATGATGCTATCAAGACCTGATAAGGAAATCTACATGTATTGCACAGGCGGCATTCGATGCACAGCTACATCGTCGTACTTTGCAAACAAAGGGATCGGCAAGAATCTCAAAATGGCAAGTAGATGAAGGAGTAAAGAGGTATCAAGGTCATATTAACCATTTACTATTGAAACAATAGCTCAAAGGAGGGATCACAGCTTATGGTCAATATATCCGGAAGAATCCAAAGGAGCAATCATTGTTTCGCGGGAAGAACTTTACGTTTGACGACAGGAGAGGAGAACGTGTTACACACGATGTATTGGCAAAATGCTTTCAATGTGGTGCACCATGCGATGTATTGCATAACTGTGCGAATACCCAATGTCATTTATTGTTTGTTCAATGTGATGGATGCAGGGCAAGGATGAACAAGGCATGCAGTGATCTCTGTCGTGATGTACTAGAAGGAAAGAGGACCTGGAACATGGAATATGATTACCATCGACAAATCAGACCGTCACTCTTGTGTAATGAATAAACGATTGTGTGTAACGTTTCAACAAGACGCTATTCCCTTTTTCCTCTCATATGCAAATGTAGTGTGTGTTCAGCCATTTACTACTGCTGCTACTGCTCTAATCCCGGTTATATCCCCTTTCGTTTTTTTTGGTCCCTTATTCTACCTTCTTTCTCTTTCTCTCTCTTGTACTCTTCTCCTTTTATAAAGAGTTATGAACACGGTAAATCCTCTATCTTTATCATACATCTTTGCAACAATAACTCATACACACTACTTGACTAGCTTCCGCTGGGTAGGATATCCTTCGACGACGATGATAGACCTTCTGGCTTGAAATTGGATCGCAGTGGATATACACGTAAAGGCAGCATTGGAGGAACAGCCCATCACGCATCACCAGTGCCGCGATTCGCCAAAGCACCTGCATGGGATCCTCTTCCTCGTAGCTCATTTGAAAGTGAGACCAGCGTAGATCGATATGGTTTTTCGCGTGCACTACCAACAGCCAGTACAAGCAGTGGTAGCAACCATAGCAGTGACTATAGTGGCGTAGGATCTTACGCGCGTGCCAGTAATAACAGATCACCATCTATTCCTGCACGATCACCCCATCGTATACGAGATTCCCAACAATCCACAGTATCATCCAGTCATCGTCCAGCACCTTCATCCATGTCTGGTAAGTATTAAGGGGAATCCATATTAATTATAGACTGACAAATGCATGATAATAGTCAAATCACCCGTTATGGAACATCATGCAGTTGGCATTGACAACAATCTTCCCCAACAAACAAGGAACAATGTTCGACTCTCCGTTCAAGTGGCACAGTTATGGAAGAACAAACCTGTTGCAATCAAGGAATCTATTGTTGAGGATGATACCAACAATGAAGATCCCATGGAAGAGTTGTTGAAACAAGTATTGGTATCTCAAGCTCTGGTGGATGCACAAGAATACTCTATGCTCAGTTTTGAACAAGTGGAAAGACTTAGAAAGGTATGATAGGTACATGTAATAGAGTGATATGAAAACTGATTCCATGGGTATCTATTCTAGCGCCAAACTATTCTGCAGGATCAGATAGCCCATATGCGTACAAGTCTGGCAGTAGCAAAACGAGTAGCCAATGCAACACATTCGTTATTACAACTGGAAGCTGTCAAAGATCCACGAGGACATCATCATCGCTCCAAGACTTATGAAGAAGCAGTGGAAGCAACTCGAAGGACTGAAGCCATTGCAGCTGAATTGATCTCATTGGTTGAAGAGGAAGCTGAAATCCATCGTCAAATCATGCAACACACTGCCAGTGCACTACGATTGGAAGCATCTAAACCACCACCACCATCACAGCAACCAACTACAATGCTATCACCTCCTATGTCATCATCCTCTTCACCACCACCATCATCAACACTGCTTGTGGATGAACATAGCCGGCAAGAATTAGAACAGTTGACAACAGCGCTGGACGCTTTTGTACGTCGACATCAGCTTGTTTTGGGCAGTGAATCCACTACATCAGCTTATTTACAACGCAGTGATTCTGGATATGGGAGTCATAGCGAATGGTCTACTCTTTTGGCATCTATGGAAACTGAATTCAGCAGTTACAAGGCTAAAGTGGAGCGTTTGGAAAGACAACTTGAGTCAAGTGAAGAGAAGTTACGTCTAGAAGCTGCATCAACCAAAAAGTATGAAGTACAATTGAGGATGGCACAGGACAAACGTGAAGCTGCTGAAGCACGATGCAGAGAATTGGAAGAGAGTCAACACAATATGGACTTTTTGAGCAACATGTCAGCATCATCATCATCCCAAGACAAAGAACGTATCAGTCAATTGGAGCAAGAGTTACAAGAAGCACGAGCACGTGAAGATGAGTTACACAAACGTGTATCAGCAATGCAAGGAACATTGGCAGATCTTGAAGTTCGATGCACCAAAGCTGAATCTGAAGCTGGAGCCCTTGAATCTCGTGAACGAGCTGCAAGTGAAGCATTGACACAATGCCAATCTGATTTATCTTCTTTACGTGCTGAGAAACAACGATGGGAACGTGCACTTAAGCGTGAATCAGTGATGCAACTCATGGAAGGCGGCAGTGAGAGCTATCGTGCCAAATATGAACAACAAATGGAGGAACAGCGACAAGAATATGAAGCTCAATTACAAGAACAACATGCTTTATTGGATAAGACCATACGTATCAAAGAACAGCTTGAAGCCGATTATGAAAAGATGACCAGCGTATGCAAGGATCTTGAAGATCTTATTCGTGACAAGAATCGTACTGTGGATGCACGTGATTTACGAATCAATCAGCTGGAACACGATATTGCTGAATTACGATCTCATCAACAAGAAGCACGAAATGGTGGTGGTGGTGCCAATATGCAAAAGATTGAAGAATTGCAACGTGCCTTTACAGCTCGTGAACAAGCATGGTTGGCACAAAGTGCATCTATGGAGACTGATTTTGAAGGCATCATGAAAGAATTTGATCGACTGACAACAACAGCCATGGAGTTTGAAACAGATCGCATGAAATATGAACAGCGTATTGAAGAGCTTACAAGACGTATGCAGCAATTGGAAGCCGAATTGACTGAAGAACGTATCAGCAAATTGGGTTTGGATACCAATGAAGGTCCTACCACTGCTTCTTTGCGTAAGGAATTCCGTAAGCTTGTCAGTGATCTCAAAGCCGACCATCAACGTATTCTTGATCGGGAAACAAGTGAAAAGAAGTCGATTGAAAGCAAGTTACGTGACATGAAACATGAACGCGAGATGGCACGCTATGAACGTGTCAACAAAGGTGTACAAACTCATTTCATTGCTGGTATCTAGTTCATCCCATAAAATAGCACATCCCTTTTCTCAAATATACCTTTCATGATCATAATGGCTCATTGTTATATATGTAAATGTTGGTGGTTGATCTTTATTCCTTGGATCTTTGTATATGTTAATACATGCACTTGCTAATCATTTCACATGAAAGAGAGACTAGATAACACCCTTTATATACTAGCTACCAAGTTGCCAATATTCTAAGCTATCAAGATATCTTATAACAAGAATATCCAATCGCTTCTCATGCACTCCAGACTATCAACATGTTGGATCTTTCGTCTTGCTACTGTGATCTGGGAGAGTGGAATATATAAGCTTGATATCTAACAGCTTTCTCAATTTGGGCAAATCCAGTAAAGTTCCATCATATGTGCCCAGTTCTGTGATCCTGCATGTGTACGTGCCTCCAGTAATGCCTTTCTTCCGACAAAGCATGTTTGACAAGTAGCAAGAATGGATTTCTGACTTTCTGGTATGCACGTGAAAGAACGCCACTGAATGAACAACCCGCTCAAGTCTGTGCATAAATTTGCTTGACTGCACCTTGTTCCAGGTTGAAGAACCAACTACGCCATCCAATGTGTATTGTTGTACTCCTGGGCTGCCAATGTGTCAATGGAAGACTTTGAGCTTGGTTTATACGTGCTTGACCTTGTGGAGCAGATGCCAATTCGTACCAAGACAACAACACGAATAAGCTGTCGACATTCGCACCACAGATGGACTTATCTTTGAACGTCTATTGCTGATATCGCCAAAGCAGTTTTCCTGTTAACCAAGCCAGCACCAGTGAAGAAAAGTACAGGAACAGCATTCTTTCTATTGGCTATTGCTTAATCAGGGACATTTCATTGTCTTGACTTTTCCCTTGTAAGGATCATCTCTACCAGCAACACTACAAATGCAAAAACACGTGTTCACACTGCTCCAAGGATGATGGATGGGAAAAGATGAATCATGGCAAGTGAGCTTAATGTCATACGTAGACATTGTATATCACATTGAAGGTTCTCTCTCTCGTCATTGGATAGATGAATTAGTACAGACTTGGTCAGACAATATAGTACGTTATCAGAATAGCTATACTCGAACACAATCAATATACATTTACAATAATCGCATCCTTCATCTCTGTTTTCAATAATGAATGTGTTACATTAAGGTTGATATCATTACCCACCCCTTCTACATGTACCACGGAAGCTATCCGATCCGAAAAACTGGAACGCTGTTACATAGTGTCCCAGTCAAGAAAGTATTTGTGCAAATGAACAAATGTCACTGACTAGCAACTTTACTCTGAAGAAGCCCAATAAGAGTAGCTACATCTTTACATATCATGATCTTACATAAAGTTTGTCATCTTGCTGTTATCACCCACTCATCGCAGCAACACTATATATGACTGTATGATGGATATAAAGGTTACAATATTGCGGATGGGAAATTGATGACTCCACGTCTACACTTTGATCTCTCACGAGATAACACAGGCACTAACTAATCTCTTCGCCTTCCCAAACACTGGATACATGCCCCATGGGCAATGGTGCATATTCCAAGACCGAGAACGCGGGGAATCCTTCCATGTGTTCTGTTGCTATTACAGATTAGGAACATATTCCCCTATTGGTTGCTGACTTGTCATCTTATGTGCGGAGAGAGCATGATTGGATGTTTAGTGTGCCTTGTTGCCGGCTTCCGCGGAAAAAACACTTCTTTGACGCACATCCGAAACAATGGGATGGCTGATGATCTGGTGAATAATCAAAATATCTCTAGAGCAAGGATAAAAATAAAGACACGGAAGATGTAAGAACCTTGTTACTTGCATGGTATGACAGTCATGATGATGCAAGTCTTCCTCTTACCATCTAATCATACAACATGGATGATACCATCTTACTTCAATAACAATGCATTGCTTTTTTGCCTTGTGCTATGTATGCAAGTAGCTATGACGAAATTGCATGAGCAGTCATACAAGTCATCATGAAGGCGTAACAGGATCGTTGACAGGGTTTCAAGGGTTCTTTTTTGTTTTCTGGGTCTGCCTGGAATCTATGAGATCGATGTCGTACAGCTAATGATTGGGTCGGTCAATTGCCTTTTATCATTGCAAGGATGGACCTGACTCATGTTGCTGGGTACCATGGTCCTTTTTTATCATAAATGGTGCTTTTTGGGGAATACAGCTTGCATCTAAGCTGTTGATTGGATCTCGATCATGGTTTTGTGCATGTTGACTCCATGGAACCAACATCAGTATCGCTGGACAATGAAATAAGGCAATCCATGTTTGTGAGATATAATTATTATCCCACGACAGCTGATTACAAGATACATGATTGATGCATGCAATCTTGTGAGCTAGCTCACTATTTGGACACTTTATAAGCTGGTACACTATATACATTGAATCTGCTAGCAATAAGATGTGAACAATGTATATATGGATTAGCAGTCGTCGAGGCATCAAAAGAGCAGATATGGAAAGCAGCGGTATTGCAATGGGAGTTTCCGGATCAGAGTTAAGCCAGCTTTCTTCAGCAAGGTTTGACATATCACATGTTGCCGTGTGGAGTAACAAGAGGAGAATGACAAACTTTTTCCAGCCTAATGGCTCAAAAACTTATGTTCCAATGTGTTCTTTACATATGCTACAAAAACATCACCATAAGCCATCAGCTATATACACAAAAAGTTGGGATTTGCACACAAGATTTGCTCTTTCTGCACTATGTTTCACTTCAGGAATTGGACGCCTGGTAAGATTTCTGATTTCTCACTCATGCAGCGTCGCCGTCAAAATAAAAATTTCTCCTATTGGTGAATATCAACCGGGTACTGTTACACTTTTGTCCTTTTATGTCCTTTGGTACTCTTTCATCATTTCTTTGTTGCGGAGAGAATAAAGTTGGCGGGATAACCCCAGAATATATGTGTAACCATTGTACGATGCGGGGATATGCGCACGAACATACTACATTTCAATGACACCATGACATCAGTACTGTAAGTTTTCAAGGAGAAAGATGCAAGACAAAGAGTAACAGCTTTATTTAGCTATTACAATGATCACTGATACTGCAAGTAAGATCATATGCCCTGTATGGTACCTGATACCAATAGCATGTTTCTCTTTTTGTCTCACACGCTATTGCACTTCTTTAGACGCCTTTTCCATCACTCGGTGTCAAAATGAAAGCCAGCCATTACCGCCTTATAGTACCGACATGATGCCTTTCCGAGGGATTTCTTATATAAAGGCAATCTAATAACCAGGGCTACTAGTGGCTTTTTCCTTTTCTTGATTCACATACATAGTTGTCCTTTCCTCATTGCCATGTGGAAGATACACAAGAGCTTATATGGGCAAAGCCTAGTCACTGCAGTCAACTGTGCTGCAGGTCTTTCCATTTTCTTCTTTGGAGTAAGTATCATTTTGACATATTTTCCCATGAGCACAATTTACCCGTATACGGAAGGAAGATCCGCTTACAATAATGATGATTAGTATGATCAAGGTGTCATGAGTGGTGTCAACATTTCTCCACACTATAAGCAACTGATGGGTCTCGAGAACAATGAAGCCTTGCTTGGTGGTGTTGTGGCTGTATACTATGCTGGAACTCTTATTGGAGCTTTGTTGGGTATGTGCACATTGTTTCACAAGCCGATCCAACATTTTTTGTATCCAAATGACTCACTGGTGGTAATGCATTACAGGTGGCTGGATTGGTGACAGGATTGGTCGTATCCGTACCATTTTGGTTGGATGTGCTTTTGCTCTTTTTGGTGCTGCTTTGCAAACTGCTGCCCAAAATGTTGCATGGATGATCTGCTCTCGTATCATTACCGGTATTGGTACTGGTCATTTGAATGCTATTGTACCAGTATGGTCTGCTGAAACAAGTCATTACGCAAGTCGTGGTATGTTTATCGCTATGGAGTTTACTCTTAACATCTTTGGTGTTGTGATTGCAGTAAGTATTGGATGGGTGTTTCACAAGATCTGGTATTGGTGCAGCATGGCTGATATATCCTTAGTACTGGATTGCATATGGTCTTCATGATGAACCTGGTGCTTTACGCTGGAGATTCCCTATTGGCTTCCAATTGATTCCTCTTCTTGTTCTTGCTGTTGGCATCAATATCTTCCCTGAATCACCTCGTTGGCTATTGAGCAAGAATAGGGATGATGAAGCAATTGATATTCTTGCTTCTCTTCGTGGTGGTGGTGATCCCAATCATCCTGATGTCGTGCAAGAAGTCAAAGAGATCAAGGAAACATTACGTCTTGAAGATAGTGAAGGTGGTGCACCTACCTATTGGAACATGCTTTTCAGATATGATGAACAAAACATCCCACGTCGTGTCCATCTTTCAATTTGGCTTCAAATCATTCAAGAGCTTTGTGGTATTGGTAAGTGTTGTACATGACAGAAGAGTAATGTATATGTGTGCTGATCAAGTATCTGGATCATTTTATTGCTGCTGTATATAGGTGTGGTAAGTAAAACATGGCTTCATGATAAGATGTGTATACTAAGTACAAGATTAGATCACTGTTTATGCTCCAGAAAGTTTCAAAAGCTCCGGATTCTCCGAAACGACATCACAATTGTTGTCAGGTCTTAACAATGTATCTTACATGATCTGTACCATCCTCCCCGTGTTTACTTTGGATAAATGGGGAAGAAGATTCACTCTATTCTATGGTGCTGTGGCTCAAGGCATTTGTTTGATCCTTGTTGCTGTCTTGACCAAACCAGAATTCCTTGCTTCAAACCCAACTGTAAGTCAATCAATCATTAATCGGAGATATGCTCACATCTAGTTGATCCATTATAGGGATTTGGTGCTGCAAGTGCTGTGTTTATCTTCTTGTATACAGGCTTCTTTGGTGCTACATGGTTAGCTGTACCTTGGTTGTATCCAGTCGAGATCTATCCTTTGCGTGTGAGAGCCAAAGGAGGTGCATGGAGTGTTGTTGGCTGGTCAATTGGTAACGCGTTGGTCATGGAAATCACGCCACCACTTTTGGGCTCTATTGGTAAGCAGCAGCAATGATATCGAATATCTTTTCTTGTACTTACAGAGATGTAGGTTGGTGTACCTTCTTCTTGTTTGGCGCACTTAACTTTGCAGCAATTCCCATTGTTTGGGCCCTTTATCCAGAAACAGCCAACAAGTCATTGGAAGAGATTGACGTGCTTTTCTCCACAAAGTCATTACTTGTTTGGAATGCCGAAAAGGAATTGCGTGCCAAGGGTGTTGATCCCGATAATCCACTTGCTCATCTTGCTGAAAAGTCTGATCTGGATGAGAAGAAGCAACAGGTTGCTTAAATCACTATCTCTTTTATTCTGCCATCATCTTTGTATACTCTAAATCACATTCATATATATTCTTTACCCTATCATCTATGTACGCTCTTTCTCTTCCCCAATCCATTTTGTGTATAGGTTCACTTTTAATATACTCTTGTATTCAAGTCATATGTCAATAAGTGTGATGGTAGATAATGTACATTAGTGCTGCTGGTACTCCTCTTGTTTCACACATGATGGTTCAAGCCTTTAGCTTGGCCCATCAATGTGAAAGCGCTAAGAAAACCTTCTGTGATCTTATTGGAGATATTGTTAAGAGCTTATTATGTCATTTGGTTTATGTATTTGGCACTGTTTGCTTAAATATAGCTGGCAGAACAAGATGCTAGTGTCAGTAGCAGACTGTTGGGCGGGTGGATATCATGCTTGTATTGCTGAAAAGGTCACAGATGAAGAGAAAAAAGAATATGGACCAAAAGCAGATTAGTATATAAGGGATCTTGTACCTATTGGTATACATTCTCGTCATTGAAATGTAGCACCAACATCACTTGCTGGATACGAGTTGTCATCTCTTGTAATTGCTGAGCAAGAGCTCATTCATAATGCGCTGTGTTGGTCATCAGACATGCTTGATTTATGATCCGATTTGCTTCGACGAGTTGATAGATAAGGTTACAGGTTGATGTCACCATGTCACTATTTCACGAGGAATGTTGACACTTGCCTAGTTTGGCTATGCTGCTTAATGTGCATCAATTCATGCATGCATATCATCACTTGCATAGGCTTAATGATAAGCAATATACCACTTTATCAGCTCATATACACTATCACAGCAGATAGCTATGACTCTTTGTTTTCTACGAGCACAGAATTTCTCACGCCCATGATGCACATGTAAAAGGATGTTGTCACGCATTGGCTTCACACATCTCTTTCTCTATCACATCTCTTTGATTGCTTACACTGATCCAGGCAACATCTGCTGTATGAGTATTATGTTAGATATCCTTTGTTGAAATCCTGCAAATCGCATATGATACATGTACCACTTGTTGTATATAGAGCTAATAACGTTCTCGTACAACAAAGCAATCAATCCGGCTAGTAGTCCTAGGCTACGCAGGCGATTATAGGCTTTTCAAAACATACGCCCATCAAAAAGAGGTACAATGAAGTCAACATCGAACAAGGTTACATCTACCAGATCCTGCAATTTATCTGCATAGCGTGCAACTGGTAAGGATATATGGATTATGCGCAATGCATATCTTAATTGTCGACCTGTATATAGTGCAAAAAGCAACATGAGCGAAGTCTTTATGGGAGTCTACACTGGAGATGGCACTGTGCGCTATGACTACTGTGGAACACCTAATGGCACAAGAACAAGATACAATCAGAGCCAACTAGTTGCACGTGATCCAAACAATCGCTTCTTTATGCAAGGACTGAAGAATATACTACAATATGACATACCACCTGATGGAATATTCCCTGTTGCATCAACCAGTACATATTGTTATCACATATGCTGGTTGTCCTGGCTCATGCACATATGAAGATACACTGGAGATAGTGCTGCAAGTATGCAATCCAACCACGACGCACAGAACAACTCTGAACATATATACGCACTTCCATCCTCATTCTATCGAATATCATATCTCTTATCATGCTTATAAAGTCTAAATATATCTGTATTCAACTCATTCAAATGTCTAAACTACATGTGTGGTCACGTGGATATGTATAGTGGGAATTTTTTGTCAAGTCAATCCATCTGGCGCAGCTGGTTTTCCTCTTGTTTCACGCATTATGGCGGAAGACACTGGTTTGGCCGATCGGCTAGTTGCAATGCGGAATCGCTTGGATAACTATCGTCTTCGCAATGCAGCTGTTGTAAGGGTTCACTGTGTCGTTTCGTTTGTCTGGTACTGACTGGTAAAACATAGTTGGAACGAGAGCGTGAGCAAGAGAAACTGGAAGAAGCTGAAGCTGAGACGAGACGACAATTGGAAGAAGAACATGCGAGAACACTTAAAGAAGCAGGTAAAAGAGGACAAATCATACATATATTTGACATGTTGCTCATACCATCCAATGCTATATACAAAGATCAAGTGCATCCCACCACTGTATCCATATCACCAGCACCAGCACCAGCACCATTTGGAACCATGGTTACAGAAAAAGACGCCATTGACTGGTTGAAACAATCATAAAAGATCCCTTTTGTCATACATATTGTACATAAACGCATTGGCTTTACTTTGAAGATTGCTTGTAACTAGATGTATCCAACACTTGCTTTCCACACATTGCACAAATGCCTCGTTTATACGCACAATCTACATATCCCATTGTCAGTATCATATAAAGAACAATTGTCTTTGTTGCTTACGTTGACAGTAATGAGCTTGTTGTTGATGCACCTTGTTCTTGCAAATCCTGCACTTTGCTTCATATGGATTGAATCTAGCGTAACACTTGTCAGTACAGGCTTGGATATATCTTTTAGTTGGTTTAGAGACTTACCGTATCTTTGCAGACTTGGAAAGAAGCTTGTTTTGTCCAATCTTGCGCTCACCCTTGCCAGCTATTCCAGATTGAGTCAGTACATTGCTTTTCAACAGCCATCAAGAGGTCCATTCCTACCAACTGCATTCTTAGATCCTTCTTTCCACTTGTCAGGTGCTGCTACACCAGTTAGTTTCTTTTCGCATTTCTTGCAGACCATATAAGTAATATAGAGAGATAGTGTAATAAAAGAAAAGGAGGGAAAGAGAGCGGTGATACCGCAGCTGCCCATATTTTATTTCAAGCATGAACGAGAAATCCAAATGCAGTGGCAATGAGCATGAAACCTGCACTGGCTTGGAATACATGGCTGGATGATGATTCTTCATTACTATCTTCCACATCTTTATGAGAAGGAGATAAATCAGCTGGAAGAGTGTGAATAGGCTTTGGAATAGATGCTGCATGTACATTCTTGTTGTCCTGTGATTCATCATCCTTATGTTCATTGTGTGATGAAGATGCTTCATGCTTGTCGTCATTGTCTTGTTGATGTGATTGATCATGCTTTGACTCATTTGCATGCGTATTATCAGATACCAAAATACCACTCAATGGCGTATTGCTTTCAGCTTCAACATCAGGATGATTGCACACTTCGGTTACTTTGCTCATTTGCTGTTGGGAAAGCTCTATTGTCTACATTGGTACCATGATGGATGAAGAATGATATTCGCTTTACCTGCACTTTCGGGACATTCCGCATAACATGCAAGTACTTGTTTCTCAGCACTACATTTGCAAGCATTGTCTTGTTGGCAGGAAGCAATCGCTAGTTTGGCTGTGTTCATGCACATGTCAAAGCTGTGTTACGTGTCAATATCTTGCATCCATCTTTAGACTTTCTTACACTTACACTGGATGACATGCTTGAACAGCAATGCCAAATCCTGCAATCCACAGAATGCGTTCTAGTTTCATGAGAAAGAAAAGGACATATGGAGATTTTTTTCCCACTGGAGTGGATGATGTTGGTTCTGGATCAATCCATCATTCTAATCTTTACTAGACAACATCTTTAAACAAACCAATGATCGTTATGCAATCACACAAATAGAACCAATGTATAGGTAAACGTAGTGTGTATTGATGTACTTTTTTAGATTGGAGAAAACTGTTGAGCAGGTTTCTATACTAGAATAAGAAGGGATGACTATATAACTTGTTGAAAGAAATACACAAAAAGAACAATATAATGTACAAATAGAAAGCAAAGATATAACGATTGTGGATTTACAACTTGAACATGATGCGATGTTTGGGTGGATGAGTTCGATTACGTCGGATCGCCCAGTTACGCAAAATGCCAAGAACAATGACACGCTCCCAGATCACAGTAGCCAGGCAGTTTCCAATAACATATCCCCACAGCATCCAGCGGAACTTATGTGGCAGTACATTATGTCCGAGGGGTGAGTTGTATTCGTCAATGTACCATGTTGGCTTTGGGTATCCAAGGCTCTCGAGAACAGAAGGAGTGCCACAGTTGATTCGGAACTATAAGTAGAATGTGAATAAACCAGCGTATACACTATGTATGTAGAACAAACTTACAATGCATCCATAAGGATTGGGATCGGCAAGCATCATATAGCTTGTGCTTACAAAGAAGCAGCAATAAAACACGACCAGCACGTAATTGCGCCACCATGATTGTCTAAACACTGAGCCAAAATTGACGACTGCTGCATTGTTGAAGTATTGGAAAAGAATGACCAAAGAAATCACTTCGGCTTCATAGTTGTCACCAAGTAACCACCAACGGGCTGAATCAATTGTAGCACTGTCGAATTCATTGCAGACGAACCATTCTTGTTGGAAAAGCCAAATGACACTAGAATAGCATAGTTGAATGAGCATCACCTATTTTGGGATGTCACTGTTATCTCTTTTCATCACATACCTGCATACAATGAACCAAAAGTTGATAAAGACTACACCAAGAATGGACAATAAGGTACCAAAACCTACAGGCTTGGCTGAAGGACGTGATGGACCAAGCTTGGCAGCAGGACGTGCTTGAGTAATGGCAAATGTCATGAAAGTGACAATGAAACCTATATATACATGTCAGTATACATATATCACTTGACTATTTCCTAATCTCTTACCATCAATAGTGATCCAAATAGGTTGAGGAGCTATCACAGTAAAGTAAAACATAAGCAATTCCCAGCAAGCCATACATTCACCATAAAATATCAAGAACTTGTAGTTGGCAAAGCTAGTGGCAAGAGCAGATCGACCTTGTTTGAGTAATTCAACACATTGCATGATGGATCTAAAAGAAGAGTACGTGAGTAAAAGACCGTGTACAATCCTGTGATGCATCAATCTTACCTGTTGCTAGTACTGAATGGCGAGACAATGGATGCTTCAGCTTCAGAAAGAGCAAGACCAACATGTGCAGCACGTAAGGCACCGCAGTCATTACCACCATCACCACACATAGCAGTGACACCATTTTCCATATGTAAACGAACACATTGCACCTTGTCAGAAGGAGTCATACGAGCAAAGACACGGGTATGTAACAAGTACTTTCGCATCTTGTTTTGGCTGATAAGCATTGCAAAAGCACGACCAGTTACTGCTAATTCGACAGCCTTGTTGTATTCCTCGTTACGATCAGCAGCAAGTACAGTATCAACATCTTCTTCGGCACCAGAATCAACATCATGCCAGACAAGGGATCCATTGACAACATCACCAAGTAGTGTGCGCTGGTTGGGTTCGATCATACCACATTGACGAGCGATAAAGATACCAGTCAGAGCTGTATCACCAGTGATCATGACAACACGAGTATCACCACCCTTTAGTTCAGCAATAGCGTCTGTAGTGTCATCCTTAAGCATGTTGCGGAAAAGCACAAAGCCTGCAAATCGACATCCTTGTTCCAATTCATCACGTGTCATTTCCTTGATAGCATCCATGGATACATCTTGACCAAGTACACCCAAATCACGATGAGCCAATGCAAGAACATAACATCCTTCACGTGCATAGTTGGCAGCCGTTTGATCATATTCAGCAGGGATACTTTCTTCCACTGAAAGATTCTTGACACGTTCAAATGAACCCTTCAAAAACACGTGGACATGATTGTTGGATGGATCAAGTACTGCAACAGATTGAGAAGCACGAGCATGAACAAATTCAAAACGACGCACCACATGAACAGGTTCAGGCTTATCATTAGGATCAGCTGGTGGTGGTGTCAAAGTGTCAAGATAGCTTGGATCAGCAGGTGGTTGTAACTCCCACTTCATGGCGTTGAAAGACTCAATATCCACAGGATTGCCAATATATTGGTCGTGCACCTTTGTCACTGCATGGCAAGTTGCAATACCCATTGCCAAGGTACGATCCATCTTGAGCGAGTCTTCAATGCGTTCAGGAAAGCGTGCTGACAAGTCATTGGGTGAAGCAACCGAGCCATAGAATTCCAGTCCTTCTCGAGTAAGTGTACCAGTCTTGTCAAAGCAGAAGATGCGCACCTTGCCAGAGAGATTGATGCGTGGCAAATCGAGACATAGGATCTTTTTGGCACGAAGACGAGCAGCAGAGACAGATTGGTTGATAGTGAAAGAAGCTGGAAGTAAAGGCGAGAAGATTTCGGATATAATAAAGACACCATAGAACCAGCTGGTGATGTTACCACGACCCATCCACCATAAGGAAAGTGCAAAGGCAACACCACCCCATGCCAATAGAATGCAGATAGCCAACTTGATGTGTTCGTTAAAGATGAAACTGACAGGTGATGGAAAGAGAATCTTGTGGATCAACATGCCTTTTTCACTACTGATACCAGTACGCAAAGCTAATGCATAAGCACGTCCCTTGCCATCAGCAGTAGGAGTCACCTGAGAAACCAATGTACCAGCAAACAAGGTATTGTTCTTGCTAGATCCCATCATATCATATTCACTGTCATCATTATGCAAAGCAAACTTGCGGATTGGCATGGCTTCTCCAGTAAGTGATGATTCATTGACAACCACTGTGCCAGACAAAATAGCTGCATCACATGGTACTTGAGTCTTTTCTCGGATCTCGAATACATCACCAGGTACAAGATCACCAGTAGATATGTCTTCCTTCCATTCACCATCACGTAATACGCAAACTTTGTCCACGTATTCTGCCATGGCCTTGACACGGTATTCAGCACGTAGACGTAAAGCGACACGTACAATAGCAGCTGCAAGAATAATGCATGTTTGGACAAGACCCATCTTGTAGTATCCAAAATAGCTAGACAATCACATGTCATTACTTACAATCTTTGGGAATAAATATAAAGTTGATACTTACTACCACACCCACATGCACATGACTTGATACAAGTACAAGAACGAGCTAAATTCTTGTGCAATAGCCATTGGGATGGTGGGAACATGCACTTTGATAATATTAGCACCAAGCATATCCTGACGAGCCAAAGCATCTTGCATAGTCATTCCACCAGCATATTCACGCAACTTCCGATTGGTGGATCCGAGATCAAACTCATATGGCTCAAATCGGTGCTTTTCAGTGTTGAAGACATAACGCATGCATTGATATTCAAAATAGCGTTGTTGTTTATCTGTATACTTGATCTTGTGTGTTTCAACAAGAATATCCATCCTATGATTGCAAGCATGTAAGATGATGACGACAAATGATGACTTGTGTTCCCATACTTACTTGAAGCGCTTTACAATCCGCTGTTCTATCTCGCGGAGTTTGGCGATAAGGCGATTACCATCATCCAGGAAGATTTGTTCCTCTTGGCGTCGTTCCACTTGCACATAGCTTGAGTTATGAGCATAACTTTCAATACGAAAGTAATTGACAAGACGTTTACGACACATGAGTACCACAAAGAACCAAGCAGCTGCAATGTGCCATACTGCACAAAAGATTTTGGATGACAGATCACTTGTCAAGAAAATTGCGAACTCGGTACCGGCTAAATTGCCATCTGTAACACCCCACAAGAAAAAAGGATGAGTTAGGATCTTCTGTGTTGCACACCGGTTTGCTTATCACCACTTACAGTAATCACTGACAATGCAGCCCAAAAAGATAACAAATAGTAAAGTGATGATGATTACTGATCCAAATACAAAGACGCCAAAATAATCCGTATTGAAGCCACGGAATACAAGTCGCTCAGAATCTTGCAAAGAGGAGGTTTCTGAGCTATCAACCCAATCATCATCACCCTTTTTGGTCATTGCTTTTTCATCATTGATGTCCTTGGTGGTCTTATCTGCTGCTGAAGAAGCTGCAGCTGAAATCTTTTCATCAATAGAAGTGTTGCCAGAAGATGAAATAGCAGTATTCATGGCACGATGGAATGTAAACTCTCGACCAGTCTTGTACAAGTGCCAAGAAACAAGTAATACTGCTTCAATACCCATGATTGCCCATACTGCAATCCACATAGGCTCTCGAAAGGTAAAGTAGGGATCAGGTGGTGTAGGACATTCAGCCCAAACATAAGGTGTATTGACATTGCTGCCCCAAACACCTACATCTGATGATGAAGCATTCAATTGGATAGATGCTGCACAAGTATCCCGGATCTGTTCAGTTCCTCTAGTCTTGTTATAATGCTCAATATTGATCGTGTGACCAGCCATACATGGCACATAGTTGCTATAGGCATTCGCTGTTGCATCATCCATATCGCACATGCACGCGTTAGTGATGCCTTCACAAGAATCTTGACAAGTGCCATCTAAACAAAATGACTGGCCATTTGGACAAGTGGGTGCAAGTGCTGAAGGACAAAGATCATGATTGGTAACACAGAGAACAGGACATTCGACATTGTGTTGTGGTGGTAAAGGACAAGCATTTCCATGTAAATCATAGTCGTTGACTATAATGTAGACGTGAATGAGTGATATAGTGTTGTTTTCTTGCTTTTTATAATGTATACTCACTATTGTTGAAAACAGGGATTGCTGTTGCTCGTTTTACCGCCCACAGAAACACTGGGGTATAGAGCAATGCAACAGCTGCTCTCATCGGGCGTAAGGTGAAGTGAAAGACGTGGTGAGTGAAGAAGGGAAAGGAAAAGAAGAAGAGCGAAGCTGAAACCACACAAAAGACAAAAGAAAGAAGGGACCAGAAAAAATTCGCGCACAGGTACGACAACATCATAAGCTTCAATGAAAATCGATCGCCGACTGATCTCGAGCACAAACTCCGAGACCAAGAAGTGTGCGTATATCTTCTTGAAAAGGTTGGGGCAGTAGTAACATGCTCTTTATCTTGCCGACATCTTAAAGTTTGTCGGTAATAATTGGGACTTTAGATGCAAAGTACATGCATATTGACATAAGGGGCTGATGAAGCCTGTATTCAAATCAGCCACATTCAACAGGCTTACACATAAACACGTCTTCCTATTTTTGTCATTTAAAAGATGTGTGAAGAACATGTTGGTAACATGAATGACCATCTAAAGTCGGATCTTATTTAGAACGATGTACAAGATTCATTTGATCTATAAAGACCCGTGAATGGAGTGTGACACCCATTTTTTGTTTGTAAGACAGATCGCGTTGCTCGAAAAGAGCCAAATGGTAAGGTCTATGCTGAAAAATGATGACATCGAGAAGCAAGTAGAAAAGTATATCGGCTGTGTGCTGCACGTGCCCCGGTCCATTGTCAACTTTGTGATGAGAGAAAAGCATTACATGCACTTTTACTTGGGTTACACTTGTCTTGCATGTGATCTTGCCCAAATCTCGAGTTGGGATCGAGCATTTCTGTTTGATTTTCTCGCTTGTCACACGCCAAATCATGAACTTGCAAACATGCACACAACACACCCATACATATCTTCCCAAATCACTCACACAACACACATACATGGAGATTCTCTAATTATATAAACAATCATTCTCTCCCACTTTTTCCTTGTCCTTTTTCACATAGACGATCAAACATCATGTCTCCTGCTTCGAAAAGGTGTGTGTCATTATCATTCTTCTCCCTTTTCACCACCATTTCTCCTCATTCGCATGTATTACTGCAAAATAAGACCAGTGGATGACTGATGTTGACGATCATGATTATTGCATCTTTCTTTTCCTTCATATGATGCGCATTTTTATTCACAGCAATGATGACATGCCACATCTTCCTCCTATCTCTGCTATTGATGAATGTCTTCCAAACAAGACATGGCAACCACCACTACCACCATCATCTTCATCACAACAATCTTCACCATCCACATCATCTTATTCTTTAAGCAGCAGTAACAGTACACAATATGCACAGCAACATGCCACTATCCCTTTACATCCACAGTCTACACATCCATGGACTATACCTTCACGACAAAATGACATTCCAGTGACCAATCATCCAGATCTTCCTCAGGTAAAGAGAAATAGGTGTTGTTTAGTAGTGGTGGGAGAGTAGGACACATATGCTTTGGATGTGTATGCACGAGGGAAATCCATATTGGGACAAAGCGGAAGAGATATACGGGATGATGGTGATGATACCAAGGGAGAATGGGGGCTTGAGATACAGCTGATCTCAGACACAATTGAATCACCAGAGTATGTGTACACAAACATTTCCATTGATTGATTTAGATCATCCATCACTGCCAACACATTTGCGACAGCATTGCCCAACAAAGAAATCAAGATGTTGCTGATCCCAGACCATGGTTGGAAGACTTGATTGGCCGTGCTAATGAGATACTGAATGCACTATTGAATTTACGCAAGCAACAAGCTAGTTTGGTAAGTTTTTCCTTTTTGTTTCTTACCATACAATGACTAAATGGTATGTGTAGCCAATGGTGAAAAGCAGACCCAATTCACCCACACCATCGTCATCATCATCCAGTGTGATTCCATCATCATGGCAATCTCATTCGATCCACAGATTGCGTCAACAACGTAGAAGAGTGGTAAGCATAGACTTTTTCTCTCCTTTTTTCTCGATGCCAAATCTTTGTGCATCCAAGTTTTGCTAATGCAACACTATCCTAAAGAGGACAACTGCCTTTCAGGGTCGGTGCCATTCCTGTAACATTTCAGAAACGCCCGAGTGGCGAAGGGGCCCAGATGGCGCGCGTACACTGTGCAATGCTTGTGGTTTAAGTATGAAAAGAGCTAGATGATCCTTCTTTGTTTACAATTCATCATTAATCACCTTGATATAGGCTATGCCAAGATTACTCGTAAGAAAGCTGCAGCAGCAGCAGCGGCAGCAGCAGCAGCAGCAACAGCAAGTTCTTCTTCATCATTATCATCCACACAACAACAAAAACAACAACAGCATCGGTGACACATTGTCAAGCCCACTTGGACGTATACACAAACATTTACATTTGCACAATTCACACACACTCTATACTAAAAAGAAAAAACATAACAATCACGCATTCCAAACCAGATAAAAGAATCACTCTTGCCATCTTTTTCCAATATGGGCAAAGTTCCCAGATGCACGATCTTTTTATGAAACAAGAAAGAAGCGATAAACTTTAACAAAGAAAGGGAGTGCATGTATGTGTATATATCTCTCTCCTTAATCAGCCATGCTCTTTCGTCGATCCTTGGCAATGGTACTAGCTTTACGGGTATGCGACGTGGGTGGTGAATTGCTATCAGCTGTCTTGAAGAGCTTGATTTGTTCAGATACATCTTCCAACATTTCCAGTGCCATTTGATACATTTCTGTGCCTTCTCTGTTGTACATAAGGGAGTTGGCAAGCATCAATACAACATCACGTTCAAATTCCAAAGTCGATTTGATTGCCTATAGCAACAAATGAGTATCGAGATAGATTGCTCACACGATAACAACCACGTGTATCTTTTCTCCACGTGAATCACATTGTACTTACTCCTTCTCGGATACGATTCTTGATAGCTTTAAGATCCATAGGATGTTTGATGATCTGATAGTATAAAGGTGCTGTTGCTTCTTTGATAGGATTCATAAACACGGCGCCATTCTTGTGATTCGCAATCTCTCGCCATAACAAATTGATGTTCTTTTGCCATGACTTTTGCTGTCGCTGTTCATCTTTGCTCTTACGAGTAGCAACTGATCCAGTGGATGCTGTTGGAGTAGGTGCATTGCTTTCACTGCCTGTTACACTTTCTGTATCTGCTAATATACTGGAAGGTGGTGCTTCAGGTGATTTGGCATTGGAAGCAGGTGTTTGAGCAGCAGCAGGTGATGGTGTAGGAGAATCATGTCGTCGTTGTTGTTCTTCTTCAGGCGATTCACCAGGAGTTGGCTTTGATTCTTGGGTAACAAGATTGGAAATGGTAGGCTCCGTGATGTCTGGTTGTGTCACAGAAGCACTCTGATTGTCCATGCGCGGTCGTTTGACTTGCTCATCACCCGATATATCTTCATCCGCTTTACGCTTCAAATTCATATTCACATTCTCTTCCACTGGTGTTGATTGTATAGTTGTATTGTCTTCTTGTTCAATAGGTACATTGGATGATGATGGCTTTTCTGGTGATGATGGTGTCTCTTGTACAGAAGTTGTTGTTGTTGTAGCTGGTTGTTGTGCATCCAATTCTTCAGCAGAATGAAAACTGTCTTCTGATCCAGGTTGACCAGATGGTGGACGTGGTTCCATTTGTACTGGTAATGTTGGATGTGTTGTCATGTGTGGTTCGGCTGATAAAGCTTCCTTTGGTGTAGGTGCTAATACCATGGATGGTACATTTGCAGTTTCTTGTCGAGTATCCCCATCAGGTTGCTGTACTTTTGGTGATGTAGGTGGTTGTGTAGTGGTAGTATTGTCAATAGGTTGCTCTGCTGGTTGTGAAGGTGATGATGGTTTTGGTGATGGTGATGGATGATCCTCTGCTGCTGAAATGGTGGTTGTTTTAGGTGGTGATGTTGATAATGAAACTTGTGTGGTGGAAATAGCTGATGGTGATGGGATAGAAGTAGGTACTTCAGCATTGGCATCAGTGCCTTCAACTATCTTTTCAGTAGTAGATGTATTCTGTGGTACCTCGGAAATCGATTCTGCAGATGATGGTTGTTGTATGACTGATGACTCTGATGTGGTAGCAATAGGTGTTGATTCTGAAGGTTCTTGTTTGATCTCTTGCTCCTTGTTGATTGAAGGTGGAACAGTATCCATTGGTTCTGCTTTTACTGTAGTTGTTGCTGTTGTATCAGCTTCTTGCATTATTGTATCATTGTCACGTGTCGGTGATGTGGTGTTTGATGGTGCTGATGTTGATTCCTGATGTCCAGCTTTTGCAAGCAGTCGATCATCCCATTTCCCGGCTCGTATTTCTTCAATCTCGTGAGTGAGCGTGCTGTATTTGGCATTCGTTTCTTCCAAATCACGTTTCAGTTCACTGACACGTTGTGTATAGAGTTGCTTTGCCAACTTGACAACAGGTCGTTCTTTCTGCTGTAAACTAGTCTCATCCGTAGTCGACGTTGACGATCTACAAGTATGCCACTCTTTCAGTCAGTTGTCTTTTTTTCCATGCAAGGTGCTTTTTGCTCACTTTTCAATGCCAAGGTTCTCCAGCAATCGTGTGTATTCTTGTGAACAGTGCTACCAATACAGTTCAATATGAGAAGGAAGGAAACACTTTGAAAGCTGTTTGTCGAATGCTACCTCTTTATTGAAAAAGTCAGGTTGGCGATTGAGAAGCGAGTTTTGGTTGAGATTGCTGGCGATTTGGACCCAATCCTCTTCACCCAGTTTGTAGACGGCTTGTGCAAGCATGAGTTTTTCCAACAATGTCCATTCGGCAGTGGTCGACATGCTGGAGAGAGTTGTATGAACGTTGTTAAAGACAAGTGGAAGGGTCGTCGACTACAAGGACACTGCTAGCACCATTAGTACACTCCGCCATTACATACAAACCCCAGCTCAATAGATGTCACGTGCTCCCCATCTGCCAGCCCTTTTGTACATTAGGATGTTGACAACATGTCTACTATAATATAATGTTCCTTTACATCTGACTCTTTTGGTCATTTTAATGCAGCTACTACATGGTTGGAATAAGAGTATTGGTTTTTTGTTGTCAACAAGGACAGCGCTGATGATGAATGATATTCCCAGTGACGAGTCGACGAGCTACTTTTGTTCAAATGCCAGTACAAGATGGGAAAATTGACTGTAGTAGATAAGTCCAGCAACAAAAATGGTTTTGACCTATATGATCAACAACTGACATGCATGAATGGCTCTTTGTTCTGGATCGGCATCCTTGCTCCAAGCCGTTATTCACTTCATGCCGTGCCAAGTGCTTCCTGTTGAAATATACGTCCCAAGCATCAATTAGAAAGCCGAAACGCTAGATCTAGCAATGACTTTATATCCGCTTTCGGTGGGAATGGCATTATACCGATAGAAAAGTGAGAGATAAATGCATTGCATGTTGCATCCAGATACTTGAAATATGCAATGCAATGCTAATGAATCGATTGAACGGTTTCTGTCAGGCCATTTCACAACATGTATATCATCATAATGATGCATACACTACTACTTTGCAAGCCGATGTGATCCGAGAATCATTGTGTAACACTTAACCAATTTAAAATCAACATCTACTACTACGTGCTTTTCTTTTTCTTTCACGCAGAATGATCAATAAGGCGACTCTATTGGCGTTAGTCTGGACATGGATAGGTGTACAGGCTGAATGGATGGCTGAAATCCCTGATGCACCACCTCGTTGGAAAAGCAAGCTTTTTGGCATTCCTACCTGGATTGTACCTATTGAAGGTAAAAGTAGTCATATTCTTGCTACAAGTGTTGACATACACATGTGTTACAGATTACAATGCGGATGCCTTTGATACTACCACTGTTTTCTCTGTCGTGGTGATGGCAGGTGCATCAGCCTATGCCATCTATCACACATTTTGGATCTATTTGCCATCACAGCCATCAGGACGTAAAAGTGTGGGCCGTTTTAATCGTTTGATCTTGGCATACCTAATTAGCACGCTTATTGCCAGCTTCACCTTTGATCTTATGAATGCAGGCAAGATATGGGCTTCTTTTGGTGTGCTTCACAACTTGTTTGAAATAGCCTTATTGGCAAGTATCTTTATTCGTCGATCAGATATCAGGCAAGTCATATTGGAAGCGATACTATGAACACGTAAAGCTCACCCATCTACATACAGTGATTTCCTATTTGTGCCCATTTGCTTCCTCTACTTGTTGGGAACAGCTTTTGCAGTGATTTGGTTACCATGGCCTTTGGATGCACTCTTCTTCAAATATCAAGGTATGTAAGAAACCACGAGATGATGGATGCATGTGTTGTTGACAACAATGTGTGCAAAGGTTTAAGCACAGATCTTGCCTTGGGACTTGATCTATTCCGGTTGTATTTCCACAACCGTGGGATTGCAAAACAGACCAAAATTGTAACCTATGTCAATGATCCAGAGGATGATAAGGTCAATGATGGTGAAGCAGCTGAAAAGAAAGAAAGCAGACGTCGAATTCCTCCAGTACATGTCCATATCCTCGTTATTGCAACTGCTGCCATGCTTCATTGGTTTGGCAATGCTTTGGTGACTATGAGCAACCACTTTCTCATGTAAGGCATATAATACATATATCTGATGACTGGATGATGTATTAACATTTATTGCCAGGTGGTTAATCTTTCAGTTCCTTTACGCTGTTGCATTTCCAATGTATGCCTATTACGTTGTCGTTGAGCCCAATGCAAGCAGGATTCATTGGTACAAGGTTGATCTCTGCAAGGAAGCACTTGTAGCAGCTGTATCTTTAGTCACGTGTGGTATTATCATTGCTATTGGTATTTTAAACAGTGACCATGTCTAAAGCTAAGGAATGAAGTCATGCATCATGCTGCAGTTTTGACTTGAGCAAATCTCAAAATGACAAAGACGGATAGGTCAAGAATAGCTTTTTTTAGTAAAGAGAATTGTATAATCTACTTTTTGTGCTCACTCGTGCATATTGTTGTGAGAAGGAGGAGAAGGGGATATATGGGATCATTGTTTGGAAGGTGAAGGGTAAATTGGATGATAATGTTGTTGTTGTTTAGCCGAATCTTGCATTTCCACAAAGCCGTATCTATCGCCATGTTGTCCATCCAATAGCAGTCGTCTAATGCTCATGCCAAAGCGCCTGGCTAAATCCCATGGCATGCCAGTTGACATGCATAGCGGAAATAATCCTTGTGTTGATCCTGGTTGCTGTTGTTCATGTTGTTGCTTCCACTCTTGGTTACGCATTCTATCAATCGATGATGTTGCAGCAGTCGTGTTGTTAGCATTGTTGTTGTTCTTGGAAAGCACTGATGATGTTTCTTCTTTCTTTGACAAATATGCGTCATCGTCATTATCAGAATTTGGTATTGCTGTATCGCATGCATAAGATGGTGGGTCGAGATTTGGATATGGATCACAAGCTGCATCAGGAAGTTGATGATAGGATGTCCCGTAAGTATAATAATCTGTGGATAAAGCGTCGTCATGTTGCATAGAATGCATCGTCAAGGTGATAGCTGGACTTTGAAATGGATTGGGTGGATCATGATCGTCGTAATATCTCCTGTAAGACATGATGGAAACTAAAAGAAAGAGAAGAAAAGGTGAATAATAATGATGTTTTGTATCGGTCAACCTATACCACTTACCCCTGAAACAAACAGCACTCTTTCTTATCCCATAATTAAGGGGCAGAAGCCTACAAGAATCTTGCTGTTGAAGCTGCAGGGTCACTCTAAAGATATCCGGAGCATGCATGATGTACTGTAATGACTCAACTTGTTGCCACCATCAATACTAGAAGATGCTGCTGTATCAAAAGATGCAAATATATATTGTGTCATGATGGGGATAATGATGTGAAGAAACAAAGGTGACAATTGTAATACAAAAGACGAGACCAGCTGTTTGGTAATGGACTACAATGGCGCACCAGAGGGATCATTGTTCGGTTGCTGAGAAGGATGATTGGATAGAGCTGAACCAGTAATAGTAGGACCATAAATGTCGTACGGTGGCTGTGCAGTGGTGGATAGCTGATGTATGTTCTGGTGATGCATGTTGTACGATGTTGGTGTTGGTGATGGTGGAGTATTAGGAGGATATCTTGCCAATGGGATCGTTCGATAGCCTGATACAGCCTATGAATTGCTCATTGTTGGGAAAATAAGGTCATAAGAGAATAAGCCCCTATTACGTACACTGTTTGATGACCTTGGTGGTTGCTGATATAATCCAGGTCCTTGGTCATAGAAGGATTGTTGCTGACTGCTCCCGTGAGGAGATGATGTATTACCCACGGCGTTATTTACCGCGCTCGTGTCACTCTGGTAATGATAGAAAGATCAGAGACATATTCCAAGTACAAGCAAGGTTTTACCATTGATGAATGCATTGCATACTGTTGTTCAGGAGCAGAAAGATCTGGAGCATTGAGACAGGATTGGATAAGACTCTTGCCTTCCGGCTTGGTAACCAATGGCTGCAGTTTGGGAGTAGTAAATGTGTACACCAGCCCTGTTTCTGATACAACAAGTAGCAGGACTTGAGTACCAGTCAATGTGCTCAACTCATATGCCTATGACAATGGTAACGAACTAGTTAGATATCCATATTGTACGTGTGTGTATGCGTTGAAATACCTTTTTCATCAGACCAGCCTTCCTTTTCGAAAAGGTGATATGTCGTTTGGACTTGTCTTGGATATATTCAATGTTGATCTTGCGTCTTCCACCTGATCGTTTACTAGGCTTATCAAGCTCTTCACTCTGGTCAGATGCATTGTCTTGGGGGATCGCTTCTTCTTGCGGCATAAAGCTTGTCAATGGCGAATCGCTGCTTGACTGAAACAAGTCGTGTCCTGATGGCTGGTTCACTGTAATGCCAGGTTGAAAAGGCAGTGGATCGTGATACATTTCATCCAAGAAACCTTCAGGTAAAGTGAGAGGAAAAGGTAAAAAGGAAAAAGCAACGACTGACTTATGCACGACGCAGCATTCCACAAGGACATTGTAGTACAATGGCGACAAGGGACTGTACTACTTGATATCCACTGGGATCCAACACAGCTATTCATCAAGAACTACAATAGAATCTATAGTAGAGTGATTGATGACTCTTAATAAACAGAGTACATTACGTTGATGCATCTCGTCATGTTACTGCTGCTGCAACAATAAAAGCAACTCCCTGTTATCCAACATGACAATGATCATAGTGTGTTACACAACAAGAGCAGAGTGGTGGATTAGTCACTTGTTCAGCAACAAGAGACGACCTTGAACAATCTTTCAAAGCAGCAATCTTTGGGGATCAAGCGTATCTTATCGGGTGTGAAGGAGACATTATCCAGTAAAGGCAAGTGTCAAATCTCGATTATGAAACATCAGCTTGGCAAACATGCTGCATCCTAATTAGTGATCTGAGAACGAGCAGCTTTCGACAATAAGATCAGCAATGCACAGCATTATTTGCTCAATTGCAAAGAATCAAGGGATGAACCAATAAGATATTGCTCCAATTGCTTAATCTAGTGAATAAAAGTGGGCGAACAAGGTTCATCTAGACCATTACATTCTTGAAAGGATAAGCAAGTATCCAAACTTCTGGGAATAGGCTACTTGAAATCAAGCTTCTGGCAGATAACAATGACCAGATATAGGTATGTCACATGATAAGGCGTGTGGTACGCTATTGCAAAGTGCAGTACAGAGTACTAAATGACATTGATCTTGACAGCTGCAGAATTTTCTTTCAGTTTCGATTTCTCCAATCTCATAATATTTTCTTCGAGATCATTCATGAACTGACTTAAAATAGTTGTACCTCCCCCAATTCAGTGGTATACTTCCTTTCCGACATGCATTCACACGCCAAAGATCTAGTCCCCGCTCATCATTCAACAAAGCGTACACGAATAATCTTATCGACATTAGTCTCCACTTGAATCATGACGCCTAAACCGGTAATGATAAAGCAGATGAAACGTAGATGAAGATGTCAAGAAAAAGTGTCATTATAGCTACAAGTCAATAATAAACGAGTCACTAGTAGTTGATGAGCCAATTTTCTGGTCGGAAAGGAAAAAACAAGGTAGAAGAAGAAATCAGGGGACAAAGGAGTATGTGTGTCATACAGGGCATGCATAATCATGCCCACTGGCCCCACGAAGCTCCTTCATGCTCACAGTTTGAAACACAGTCTCTCCCAATTGGAACAGGTTTTCATTTGATCTCAATTGCATCGAAGTTTCCTAAAAGGGGAGTTGGTTGACTAGTATCAGCATTCTTTAGCATGCTTTAGAAAGGATACATTTCAGAAAGCGGTTGTGGCCGGAAAACAAAGAGGGGGGTGCGGACCATTATCAATCTCGAAAATTCCGCCATGTTACACTATGACCTATTTGGTAACCCATACCAATTTTTTTACACCAAGCAAAAGCTTAGAGCACCTGTCGCCAAAAAGCGATCTAGTTTCGTTGGCCCCGCCCCTCCATTCATTCCCCCACCCCCCATTAAGCAACTTGCTGTCGTAAGACATAGAAACACACGTATACATATACACAAGTACATAGGTGACATTACGTGATTCAATAACAAGACAGTTGGCATCATAAGATGACAATGTTGATATTCACTTTTGCATTTTCAATATGGTACAACAAGATGCTTTATAGGCTTTCTACAATGCACCCTATTCACTTGTTTTGTCTCGTTCTAGTCGTTTCTCATTGGCTATATTGATCATTGCTCAAGGTCGCTCACATTTATTCCGTTCACTTGTGCTAATCCTCTCTCTTTCTCTCTTTCACTCACTCTTTCTTTTCTCCACTCACTCTTTTTTTTCCACCTTTCCCTTTTCTCCTTTTCCAACAACACATTTTTCATTGGTGTATGTCAACGGCTTCTTCTCGTGGAGACGACGTGGCGCGACAAACACACTCCCACTCACACTGGTCAGTGCTTTACGCAACTCAATGGGTGAAATGGCTTGTCTCATTGCATGGCTTTAGGAACTATGAGCTGATCATTCGAGAGCAGCCAGTCCATTCGCGCATGTGTGGTGTGGGTGAAAGGGGTAAAGTGCCGTCTATGCCATGATCGATTGACATATCGCTTTGGATGCTGACGTTTATATGCAAACATGTTCACGTATACCAACATTCCATCGACATGCAATAGTTGATCGACGACCTATTGATCCTCCTCCTATTGTGCAACTCAAAATAGTCGGCCATGATACTGCAACTATGATGGATAGGTAGTGTGATCATTCAATCATGTTTCACTGGATGCCATTCATCATTGAATATGTTTTAGCTTACAAGCAGTGTCACCTTATATCTTTCTTGCTGCGGTACTTGTGCCTGCTGACCACAATGAAGCACATGAAGGACCTTTGCAAATCGACTATCATCGCAGATTGAGTATTGGACGTACAGTTTCATCCTTATATTTGCTACGTGATCTCGACAACACTGAAGGCGCATTCTTTGTCTTTTCTGACATGTCAGTCCGTGCTGATGGTCGCTATCGGTTACGAATGTGCTTATTTGAAATGCAAGAGTAATATCGGTCTCCAACAGTAGCGTCATTATCTCAATTACGCTATAGTATCACGCTTTATATCATGCATTGATTGCTAATTGATTCTTTGCCATTGGTGCACCTTTGTTGCAGATCAGCAGTCCAATATAGACAATCCGTTTTGACAGATTCATTTACAGTGTATTCTGCAAAAAAGGTACTATGATCTTCTTGCAATGGCATGTCTTTCTGATTTCATGACGCTATCGATTAGTTTCCAGGGATGCATCTGTCATGTCCTCTCGCATGTCATTTTGCCGAACAAGGTCTCAAGATTCGTATAAGAAAGGAGTCAAGGAAACGATCGATGCTCACTCTCCCCAGATCTGGCAACCAACCAACTGATGACAGTAGGGGTAAGAAACGTGTTTAGGGGATGTTGTACGATATCCAATTCTTACAATGTACCAATAGGAAATGCTTCAAGATCAAGTATTAGCTCCCAAAGGAGATCATCAGATCCATCATCATCAAGAGCTTTAGAAGAAACGCGTAAGCCAATGAGTAAGCAAGCAACGCATGAAATATCTCACGATCTTAAAGCAGAGGACACATCATCATCGGCAGCAGCATCTACTACATCACCTTACAATGTCAATCGAAGATACACTGAAGGTTCATATACCAATCACCATTTGATCCAGTACATGTTATGATCTAATCAATTGCTTGTAGATCAAGTATCCACGTCAACTGCACATGTGTCACATGGTAACGTTACTCTACAAACGCACTTTAGCATGATAATCTTACATTTCCTTTACGATCCAGGCTTTGATTCACCTTCTGGCACCATCAGTCAGCCGAATACAATGGGGTCTCCATCTCACCATGGATCATTCTTACATACGACATCTCATCAGCAGCAACAACCATTGACAAGACATACTATGAATCCCACGGCACAAAAGCATTGGACATTACCACCATTGTCATCATTCGAAAACAGCCAACATGCTTCAGCATCATTACCATTATCTCCACATTTTCCACAACAGCAGCAGCATCATCATACACCATCGTATTATTATTCAAATCAGCAGCAAGGTTTCAATCCATCTTCAATCCATCATCATTCGCCGATACAGCAGCAACAACAACAACAACACGTTTTATCATCGCCATTGTCATCTTCATCTGCACAAGGTGGTGCTCCTTTAGTCAATCCTTCATTACATTCGCCAAGTAGTTATCGTGCACAGTCATCATCACCATCAGCAGGACCTTCTACATCACAACATACTGGTCCTCGAATTGAATGGCGATCTGAGCGCCCAGAACTTGTTTTACATACACCAATACTACAACGATCAAGGCATCCAGCAGATCAACAACAGCCTACTGTACTTCCATC
Source organism: Lichtheimia ramosa (assembly GCA_008728235.1). NCBI lineage: Eukaryota > Fungi > Mucoromycota > Mucoromycetes > Mucorales > Lichtheimiaceae > Lichtheimia > Lichtheimia ramosa. The sequence goes on from CP031823.1 coordinate 305,631, forward strand.
ATTACGGGAGCAATTAGAACGTATTGGTATGGTGCCACCATCCTCTTCACAACATCCTGATGACGCTGAAAGGTGGAAATCATGACATGGTGCCCATTGATTCGTTTCTTTGTCAACAAGGCGTCATTTTCTCTAGATGGAATTATGCATTGATATTGATTTCATTCTTGTTTCTTGGCAACATTACTCTATTCTTCAAAACAACACGTTCTTCTTCACTTTTGTATCTATCACACTAAGCTGTTATGTACTGTAATCGTGTCATTCTCCCATTTCATTCTTCTACTTGGTTCTATTATTACATGCAAAGTTCACACAACATACACGTCTTCATAAAGTAATACAATGCTTATATGGGTATGCTCACGTACAAATGTATGTTTTCTTTCCTATAATGATCTCTATGCTATATGGCTCCTAATAAACTACGACTCTTGCCAAAAGCACGTTCTTTGTTCTCACTATCCAATATCAAAAGGGGGGATGATTACGATCTCTTACGTATATGCATCTGACGATGAAATAGCTTGTTTACATTCGGCGATCTATATATGACACATCACAGGAATTCAAAAGGGGGAAAAACCAGTTAGGATGCTTGGGGGAGAGACAAGGTTATTGCAAGCACAAGGTGATACGTTCTTTAGTCTTCCATCCCATTGCTTTTCTTTTACCAAGTGCAGATTATCATGGCTAAATAAGAATGATCATGATTAGTGCGTATAGAGTTTTGGTACGACACGCTTCATTAAGGGTAGTCAAAGATACACACGCGTGTGATATTGCTTTTCTAGGCATCACTTTTTAACCACCCCTATGCAATGAATGCCATGATTGTAAGATGGAAGGACATGGGATGTGCTTGCAAACATGATCCCTATCACGCCATGTTGATGTAAAGCGAAATCACATTTTGTTCTCTTCCTGGATTCCACATGCTGATCATCAGTTTACGCAAGCTGTCAACATGGCGTGGATTGGTAACACAAGGGATGTATGTGCGTGCATTTTTGTACTCCCTGGTGCCCTAACTAAAATGACGGTGTTTCAAGACAAATATCGTTACAAACAAACATACGTAATGTTGGTCTTGTTTATCACTGATTGTGATACTATCAAGTGTATCCTTTACCTTCAATGAATATCCTTTCGATGAATATCAGTCATGTCATATAAAGTAAGCTATCCCCCTTTATTATATATCATGTACATCCATGATCGATCACTTGTTGACTGCTGTGCTACAGGGTGCACAAATAAGGTTTGAACCCGAACAAAGGGGGAAAATGGGATGTCTGGATGCATGTGCACCCGTTGTCGGACTTTTGGGTTGGGGGTGTTTGTTTCTGCCTACTTTACTCTATCACTCCAGTGCTTTTTCTCTTGTTGTATCGATCATCCAGATATAGCGCTCATATTTTTCCTTCTCCTATACACAGATGTTTACTAATAGATCACCGACATTGCCACTAAGACTAAAAAGGTAATGCTTCCCAAAAAACTGAAACTCTTGAATGCGGGAGTGGAATCATGTGCGTGGTCGAGGATTAGATTGGCTTATTGTCTCCAATGCCCAGTACTGGACTATACACAGCAGTCTGTTTTTTATACCCATTGTTTTCCACGACATTCCAAAAGACCGATTGATGTCTAATGTGCCGTAGTCAACACATCTTCTGATCATGAGATCTTATGTCATTTTGATTCAATCACTCTTCCATTCTTTGTTCTCTAGTCATACCACACATGCTTTGTTCTCTAGTCATATCACACATGCTTTGTATCAAGTTGTCTTTTTTATAAAAGTGGGAACAAGGAATATATTACAAAACTAAATGAGATGAATGGCTACTTCTTGTAAGATCTATTGACGATCACTGTTGTCATTGTTGCTTGGTGATGAAGATGCTGGTGGTAATTGTTCTTGCATGGACACTTGCTCAGCCATTAATCTTGCTCTTGCTAAAGCTTCTCGATGACGTTGTTCATCTCGTGCTTTTTGCTGCTCTTGTTGAAATCGCCGCTCACGATCACTGTATTGGTCACGATAGAAAGACTCTGCCTCTTCTTTGTTGCCTGACTGCGTAGCTGGCATAGGTCGATGGGTACGTTTGTCATACACTGTTCAAAAGCTATTAGTATCCTTGTCATCTTTCTTTTCCTTTTTACTTACTCCAGTATCCAGCCCAAGCGAAACCAGCAGCAACAGCAACTATGCCACCACGTCTTGCATAATCCTTATACCTGAGCATGCGTTGAGCCCGTTCCGATGAACCAGGAGGACCAATGGCAGGAGGATCCAGTCGATCGAGTACAGCCTTGATGCCATAGATAGATGCACCACCTATCAATGCCAATAGTAGCGGTGGTAGTCGTGGAATCATATTGTTCTAAAAGAAAAGCGACACGCAAGACGCATAGCCGGGTTGTGTTGACTCAACTCAACGTTGACCCATATTTTTGTACCACCACCCCACTTGTATGTCACGTGCCACCCCTTGATGCTTGTATCATGTACGCTAGAAATACCACCATAGACCAATCCATTTCTCTATCATTCAATACAAAGGGATCATTGTAAACAAGGCTACATCCCCCATTATATTAGTAGTTTGGCTCATTCTTGTCTCTTTATGTCTTGAACAATGAAATGATGTACATGCATCGACTCTTGTGATCGAAGTAGCTTTATCCACTTTATTGCATAGGAATATACCATAAGTGACATGTGCATTATTCTTATATGTTGGCTTATCATAAGTTGTGTCAGTGCGTTGCTGGTGAAACAAGGGAATCATTTCGAGATTCCTGGTATGTAGGAGGGGGAAAAGACGACAAGTCGTGTCGCTGTAAAGAGATGTCATTGTCATTGTCATGATCATCCGCTGTATGCATGGTAATAGATATGTCTTGCTGTTGTTGCGATCCTTGTTCACCAGTATGATGTGGTCTATTCAAGCTTTCATTCTCTGGATTACGTGCTCGTCGTCGTGATCTTCTATCTAGAAATTCAACCATCATTACATGTCTTGACTAACAATGATCTTTTGCACATCTTCGCTCTTGATTTTCTTACCATGAAAGGATCTAGATGGCGTACGAGCTACTACCACACACATTGCTAGCACAAGCACAACAGCAATGATTGCAGGAATCAATATGAATATGAGAGAGAGATTAGCCATAAGGTGTATGCTATATCATGAAGAAATTGAAATACAAAAAATTCTGACATAGTGTCACTATATATAAGAAAGTCATTGTGACATTTTGCAAGTCTACAAAGTATCAAAGTTGGTGTATATACAACCAAAAGTACCTTCTTGTTCGAGTACAGTTGAAAGCCAGTGTTGCAACGAGTACACTGTGATTAGATTTGAGTATGTGTGCACGGTAAATCTGTGTTCCGACCTGTATAACCTATCTCCCTAGCCACATTGCAAGTGCCTTTCTATTCCTGACGCAGATTAATGAGTGGCGCATATCCATGCATGCATGGTTATTGCTCCCATGTCTTCATCTTTTGACAAACTCTGTGTCCTTTTGGCACATTCTTCACACATCATCTTATCAGTCATTCTTTCCTACCCATATTTAAGCAATTGGCACCATACTTCTAGCAGATTTATAAATAGTAACTTATAAGCCCCCAGAGCTTGACACACTGTATTACGGAACAATCGAAAACATGCTGGTTTCTAAGAATCAAGCATGTCTATTGTATTATTCTGAGATGTCGTGTAGGCGTGTCAATGTTCAGGTTTAAAAGTGTGTATGTATGGAAAGAATTGTCACATTGCTTGTACTTTTCCAACGCTCGCCTTCATGTGATATCATTCACACAACATTTGAGCCATAGGAAGGTGGATTCATAGTATACATCTCTAGAATGGTAATTTGCTCATCATTCGCATCTATCAATATGGCAGTGTTTAAGTGCTTTCCCTATGATATACAGCATATCATGAATGCGAGCTGATAAAAGCGAGACACATTACAACTCCATTTAGTTATCATTCTACCACCTGACTGCATGTTCCAGCAAATCGGTAGCCACTACAGCATCAGCTGACATGGTGCCAAATCAACAACACACTTTTTCCCCGTGGCGTCTTACCAGCCATGTGTACCAGCATATCGGGATATCATTTTTATTTTGTTATCATTCTTCCCAGACACGGATCATGACTTCTTGTCAAATGATGTCTTTTCAATGCAGCATGTTACAAGCTGATATCAGAGCTTGCCTTGTTGGGGATAAGAATCCAGGACAATGGGACATTGATTGTGCATACAAGTTGTAAGACATATAATCTCTCTCCAAGTAGTTAGCACCAATGTTGCCCAATATAACCACCCTTTCTCTTGCTGACTTGCAACTACAAGGTGCTTATCCTTTTATTACTACTATGCAGTATTCCGAGGAATCTGGGGTTGGTTTGGTACCCAATGGATTTGATTTTACCTGGTAACTGTGGCTGAGTGGGTTACACAACCCTAATATAGTATTAGCAGTGATCTTCCCTCATAAATACATCATGGACTTTCTCTCACAAGGACTTTTTTTCCCTTTGTCTTGCTATTATGAATAACAATGAGCTCAAAATCATCATTCCCGTGGTTCTGGGGACTTTAACTCTATGTCTTCTCATGTGTGCTGCTGTTGCTGTAGCCAAATCACGAAGAACAATATGTAAGAGTCAAGCTATCTTTCTCGTCAGATCACAATGTCTGATCAACAACTGGCATTAGATCGTACAGAACAAGTCGAAAGCTTTACTGAGGATATAGAAGGGGTTCCAAGTAGTAATAATAGCTGGTTTCGATCACCACTTTCATCACCAAGATCACAACGCTACATTCAAATCCCCATGCCAGTAGCAGCATCTGAAACAAGGGCAGAAGCAGCAGCTGTGAATGATCCACCACCCGCCTACCAGCAATCCCAGCATGACATTCGTGTACAAGCTTCTCCTGCATGAACAAATTCACCTTGTTCAATCAAATATACAAGTATACCCACTTCCACCCCAACAATTGACAACAAGATATTAGATCGTTTGTTATGCTTCATTTGCTTGTAGTACAAACATAAATAGAGTATTCATCACCATTGTGGCAAATACCTTAAGCTACGTCATATGATAGCAATGCTACACTGAAAAGCTTGTCCAACAATCCACCTTGTGCAACATCCTCCACATTGCCAGATGGGATTGCATCTTTGTTCATATAGCACATTTACATATAAACCATCACCAGCATTATATACATATCTAAATAGAACTCTTTGTCTAAAACAAGGAGAGAAGAATGGGATTCTTTATGATTTGGACAATTCGATCATCATGGATAGTAGAATTTTGAAATGAAACAATTAAGTTATTGCACAGTAATCAAGTTATAAGGTAATAGACTTGGGGATGGGAGGAAAGTATGTAGTCATCGGATAGGGTATGTTTAGAAACCCTATAACAAGGAAAGTAATCAGTAAACACAAAAGTTATGAAGAAAAGATATCAACTTACTCCCCACTTCTTCTTGTCATCCCACTTGGGCTTCTTTTCGACAGTCTTGATTGGCCTATAGATCACAAAAGCATAGCGTAAGTCATATGAAAAGTATTCACTGATATGCAAAATCAAAAGCACTTACACAGCGGCTAGTAGTGAATAACAAGGATGGAAGGATGTAATTGATTAGTATAATGGTGCTCATGACATGAAATAGTCAACTTACTTGGTCGTTCGACGATCCACATGGTAGTGGTCAAGGTGACAGTGTGATTGGGATCAACTTGGACTTCCTTGTACTTTTTCCAGTCACCTTTGCCATCCCAGCCTTCATCATCATCCCAACCACCTTTCTTGCCATCCCAGCCTTCATCGTCATCCCAACCGCCTTTCTTGCCACCCCAACCTTCATCTTCGTCATCCCAGCTCTTGCCACCTTTCTTGCCACTCCATTCATCATCATCGTCATCACCCCAGCTGCCTTTCTTGCCACCTTTCTTGCTGTCCCATTCGTCATCATCGTCATCATCATCCCAGCTGTCTTTCTTGCCACCTTTCTTGCTGTCCCATTCATCATCATCATCTTCATCATCCCATTTGCTCTTCTTGCCACTCTTCTTCTTGTGCAATTGCTGGTTTTGGCTTGGTTCTTGAATAAGACGAATAGCAGCAGTACCAGCATCATAAGGACCAGATGCCTTGATAGTGATGGAGTGATCACCTTCAGCAATATCAAAAGTACCCTTGCTAAATTGATCATTTTCCAATGCTTCTTCAGGAGTAGCAGCATAGACTGAATCATCTTGTTCTGAATCCACTTGGGAAGTTTCACCAATCAAGTTGCCATTATCATAGATCTTGAAAGTGTCACCACGGTTCTTGAAGTCAGTGACTTGGATACGTGCAGGCTTGTCGAGATTGATAGAGAAAGTTTCAACTGCTTGAGCATCAGAATCACCTGACCAGCGGAAAAGAGAGAAAGCATCAGTCAATTCGACAGGTTCGGCTTGTTGGGCATTAGCTGCCATCATCAAAGCAGCAGCTGCTGAAAGTGCAAAAAACGTGCGCATAATGTCTCTGTCGTCGATGTGTTGTTTGTGTAATGCAAATACTGAAAGGGAAAGGAAAGGGTGTTTGTTACAGACAAGTCGTTTTTAATAGGTGCTAAACTCTTTTTTCACTGGCCTTGCTCACCTTTTTAAATAGACATGTTCATGCCTTTTAATATTGTCCGGCATTTTTCTTCTAGTTCGGTTCTGAAAAGAGCATGCTTGGATTGAAATGTTGTCTCTCGGAATCATTTTCTTATGTGTAGTCCAGTTCCCAAGGCTCCCAAGTCTTGCAATAGACACATCAGATGTCGTGTATTGTGTATATAGTGTTCCTTGTCATCATCATCGTCTATTTGATTTGCCGACTGCCAGTAAGATGGCTTGCAGAAACTCATTGATCCTGTTCCTTTTGCATCATCCACACATACCTTGTTCTTCTACTCCCGACTCGTTATCACAATGACAGACGCTTCAATGGTAGACAAGCTCACACAAACAGTCGAGTCTCTACTCATTAGTGACAGTGAGTATCGCTTGTACAGCAGACGATTGCAACACAACCAACTCACTTGCAGTAAACCAACAGATCTTCAAGACAACATGGCAGGTGTTTCCGACACATTTCGTCATCTCGTGGAGTCCATTGAGCAATCCAAGGAGACCATGGTACTATGGGAACAGGCAACTCGATTGGCACAAACTGTGGCAGGAACACTGGTTTCAGGTAAATGAAGAATGTTGTCACAAGATAAAGAAACTTGACATTTACGATATTGTATGGCAGAATCGACACGTACATCTTTTGGTGAAACTGGTGGCATCACACATGTTGCTCGTTTATTGCAAATCGCTGACAGAGATACATTCAAGGTTCAAGCATTACGTGTACTTGGTAATGCATGCATTGATTACGGTAAGAGTCGAGAATGGATCAAGTGTTGTATGGATCTGGCAGATCTTTCTCTGATGGCGTAGGTCTTTAGATGATAATCGAAAACGTGTTCATGATGCTGGTGTGGTGGATATGGTGATTCCTTTTCTTCAAGAACATCAACATCCAGAGTTGACCAAGGTGGCATGTGGTTTTTGCTTGAATAGCAGTGTGGATTATGGTATGTGGAGAAAGAGGATGATGGATATTAGGCTAACACAATCATCTAGAGCCAATACAGAAAGCCATTGGCAGCAGTGATGGTATCGAATATCTTTCCAACTTGTTGAAGCCTGCTCGACTCGATCATGGTGAGCTTGTCACAGTTTTATTAGCAGCACGTGCCTTGGATAACTTGATGCATGAAGGTATATATGCAAGAATGGGGATGATTGCATTGGGATATTCAATTTGACATGTTATAGATTCTGCACGCGTGAAGTTTGTGTCATGCAGTGGTGCCATTGAGCGACTTTTGGACTTGATCAAGTACGAGTGGCAGGTGGATCAATTGACAAATTTAGATTTACTTGGATCTCTGGTGGATACTTTACTACAGGTCGTGGCTGAAGATGGTAATGATGGACAAAACTATATTGGATGTATGTTTGTATATTGATCAAGGTTGAATGATATGATAGAGATCGCTCAGAATGCAGTGGTGGATTCTGCCAACTTTGTTATGCTTCTTGATTTCGTGGAACAAGCTGAACTACCAGATGAAGAAGAAAATGACGAAGAAGAAAAGAAGCAGTTTGAAGAAATCATGACGACCGTTACCAAGTGTGTAGTGTGTGCCATTTCAAGTGGTAAGTGTAATGCATATTGTACCTGGAAAAGTGACTGATTGTCATTGTTTGATGATTCAAGACAGCAAGATGAATGAGTTATACAAGAATGATCAGCTACTTTCGCGATTCATTGGCTGGGCACGCTCGAAATCGGAAGTTTTGGCACAAACAGGAGTTTATGCATTGGGCAATCTTGCACGATCAGGTGTGTGCGTCATATGGCATTCCTTATTTTGGGATCTAATTTGTGTGTATAGATGAAATCTGTATCGATCTCGTCAAACGACATCAGTTGCACCAAGCTTTATTGGAAGCATTCAATTTGACTGACAAGGCAACTTTCAGATACGCTATTTTGGGATGTCTTAAGCACCTTTGTCTTGCCAGTACGTGTATATCTATTGTTGAGTGATCCAAGCATCCATCCTTATACCATTTGTCTCTAGAGGAGAACAGATCGATTATTGGTGAAGCAAATGTTATCAGCACGATTGCGCCAATGTTAGAAACCACCAACGACATGCTCAAACGCAATCAATTTCTTACCATTGGCATCATCAAGTTGCTTTGTACCAACGAATGTGCGTATCAGGAATGTTTGCTTCACTTGTCAACACACGCTAAATGTGAAATTTAGATACCAACTCTCAACAAGTGATCAGCGACTCAGTGACTGGAGATGAATCCAAAGCAGCATTGGAGCTTGTTCTTGCATGTCTGGAGCGTTTCGATGATGTAGCAGCCAAAAGTGAAGCAACAAGAATATTGACCAACTTGATCAAGTCAGTGTGGCTCCACCAAGGTACAATATGATATAAACAAGAGGATATGACTGCATGTATTGATATGACTTTTATAGGCAATGAAGCATCTATATCTTTAAGGAAGAAGCTCCTCGATCAAAGAGTAATTCAACCCATTGTTGAAATGACTCGTGCATCCAATTTCCCTGTATTGAAGAATGATGGTGTTATTGCCCTGTCATCTGTTCTTGCTGCATGGCGTATGGAGGATTCCCAAGATATAGTCAATGGTATATATCCATCTTGTATTGTGATGTCTCCCCAGTTACTGATATACATCCTCTTGTTACAGTGCTATCATCTATCAGTGCAGATGCACCACCATTACCTGACGTACAGCCTAATGATAAGGAGCAGGAGCAAGAACAACAAGCCAAACCAGAGACTCGATCGTTCCTTGAAGTGATTACAAGTATGATGACAACAAATGACGGCAACAATAGCCGACCCATTCCTCCTGAAATGCAATGGAATGTATGCGTGCTCTTGGAGAAGATTGTGGAAGCAGCCAAAGGCGGTAAGTTATATACTTGGAATGTTGGGGATAGACATTGAATTTTCACTCATATGGACTTGTTATCACAGTTCAATATCAAGCTGCCATCGACAAGATCACAACGAGCTCTTTTGCAACCTTGGAACAAGCAGCACAACGACCTGACATGGTGGGAACTGCAGCTCAAAAAGTGATGGCTACTTTTAGCTAGAAGTGATATGTATTGATTTTATTTGTCAAGAGTAAAAGCTGTTTATAAGAGCATATAGAGAGCAGTGACAATCTTCATGCCATTCTCCTTTGCAAACTTGTTGATATCGAATGCTGCACGATCCAGACGAGGATTTTCAGGTGTCATTGTTTGGTTTTGTTGGGATTGTTCCAGAAGAGCAAAGACATAACGATGTGGATTATCATTGGCTGTGGGAGCTGTGTAAGGGATATACTGATAGAGTGGATTGTCATTAGAAACGTCTGTAGCAGGGCGTTGACCATCAATGTTGGTGACAAGCCAGTGAAGATAAGGACCATTCTCCTCATTATCAGGATCCATCTTTGAATCTGTGTTAGTGAAATAATGACAATTGATGTATGTATGAACCTACCATGACCAAACTATATTGAGAAACATCATTTGTCTTTGAAAACCAAACATGGGGCTGTTGTTCAACTTCTTGAGCTTCGATGGTAGTACCCATTTGCAGCATTCTAGTCATATGATAGGTGATACGCAATTCGCTTTGTGGCTCAAATTCATCCAGCACTGATATAAAGTAGGACAATGTAAGCCGGAAATAGTATGATGATGATCATTCTTTTTACCATCAGGGAACAAACGACCCTTTTCTAGACCTTCACGTATGACAGCGTGGCTTAATGCAAAAGCAAGGGGTGATAAGACAACAGCAAATAAAAAGACAAAGAGCATGGCTAAAAGAACGAGATCTTCTTTTCACACAAGCAGTAGACTTGCACAGACAATGAGAACAAAGGGATGGAGAAAGGGGAAATCTTGTCTCTTTTATATATAAAAAGAAGGATCATTCCTTGAATACGCAGCAGCATAACTTTGTAGTTGGAACGTAATCAACAATTATGGTATCATTGCGTACATGTCTAGATGTGATGGGGTTGGTGGGATAAAAGCTCGCGTGAGAATTGGGAATCATCCCTTTTGCATGACCCAGTGCTTTGATTGGTTTACAGGTTTCAGACACGCTGTAAGCACACCACATATCACACTAATTCTTATCATGTCGCCTGCTGACAAGACGATAATTATCCTTTTTCTTTTCTCTTTTTCTTAATGCTTGCTACATTCTTACTTTCACCTTCTTTTTGTTGTGCACGAAGACCTACTTTATCTCGTCGAGTATGGTCCTCTACATCATCCTGTGTAACAAAAAGTCGCAAAATCACTACTTCAGCTAATGCCACTCCTTCTTCCACTACTACTACTACGACAACAACCACTTGTTCTTCTTCTTCAACAACAACAACAACTACTACAACATCATCCACAGCACCTGTATCTCTCTTTTGGAAACGACGTCCATCGCATGACGGAGACAATGACACCGATCAAGTGGAACGTGGCATGTCGAATCTGCTCTTACAAAGCTCACCTGCACAACGCCCAGCACTTTTAGTACGACGACCAGTATCATTTAAGCGAGCAGTGAGAGTGACTTTGACCATGGTATTGGATGGAAGAGCGATTCTTCAATGTTTATCGACAACTGGTAGTGGTGATAGCTCTAATGGAACAACAATGGATGATGATGATGACGATCTTGTACAAGCAATCCAAAGAATGGCTCGACAATATCAAGAGCATATGCAAAGAATCACAGTGGTGCTCACACATTTAAGAAGATATGACAAAGCTTTACGAGTGAAGACTATACACAAGACCACGTTGCATTTGACCTTACCAGACTCGCTATTCTTCCCACATTCACCTAGCAAAGCAAGAGCATGTGTTTGGCTACAAGATCTCGGCATTCAACCTGATACCCCAGGCTTTGAGCTTCATGAAGAAACTTATACTTCTACTTGTTCAAAACAAGCCAGCAGTCCTGCAGCATCTTCTGCCATTATCGGTCCTGGTTATTTCAAAGATATCCAATTGTTCCTTGATCAAGTCGACCATCTTATTGAACGTAACATGGCTTTCTCCAATGCATCATCAGCATCACGCAATAATAGGATACCAACTTCATCATAGTTCATTCCCTAGCTCGTCATCCTTAATACAATTCATGTTATCATTGTCTTTTATTATCGGGATGGTATTATGAAGGGGGGTCAAGAAGATGGATTGGGAATGTTGTTGGTGTATACAATGTTTTGAGGAGAGCTGTAATTGTTGGTGATGGTATAAATTACTTGTACTCGTAAAAGAATGGGTTGTTCTATGCTTGTGCAATCATGCATCCACTGCATCCGTAAGAATACCGCTGATCGAAAAAGTGCATGGATGCCAAGTAGTGAAACTAGTATGTGTACATGTGATTTGATCAGCAACAACACTATGCTAATCCAGCTGATCAACAATGACTTACATAGATACCAAGACACACGAAAATGTGCCAGATAGCATGGCTTGTCATGCCTGCAAAGTCAAATCGGCCAGGATAGAACTTTTCAGGAAACCTGTTGATGTCTATGTAATCCCCATTGTGTTAATGCAAATGTACCTTTTTCACCCCCTGACTCTTTTTCCTCCTCCCCCTTTTCTGATAAACTACTACTTACAAACAACAACACCTAATAGATACATGGCTACGCTAATAGCAGCTTCTTGGAAAAAGGACATGGTCGAGAAGAATCCATTTTTGGTAATGAGATGAAGCACTGGTACCACACTGGAGAACGCCATTGACAAGAACACAGTGATACGCAACATGCGATATTCTTTGGTATCCCACAGCTTGAAGAATGGCATAATGACACCAGCACTACCAACTATAGTGGTAAAGATCATATAGCGTATCTTTGGTACAGGATGACAATAAAAGCCATAGTATTCAGTGACAAGGACAGATGCTGTAATGAGTATAGCGATGCCAATGTAGTCCTACATTCCAAGTGAAAGCGTTGTCAGTGACACTGAACTTGCTCCTTTCAAGTTGCCCCCTTCCTCTTTGTTCAAGGAGAGAATACTTTACCAGAGTGGCGGTGAAAGACTTGATTGTATGACGCGAATGACAGATGAAAGTATGATAAACAGATGAACAAAAAAGGCACTTTAATGCTGCCAAGCAGAATGTCATGAATACAATACGATCATGGAGCGTGGCTTCAGGAAAATGGCGCTATGAACCAAACAGGTCAGCATGTCAATACTATAACAGGTACCACTATAAATACTCACATTGAATGAAACAAATGTAAGGCATGTGAGGATGGCAAAGAATACAAAGCCAAGTAAATGACTCCAGATATTCATTGTCTCGTTGTGGATCTTAAAGATAGACATCAAACAACCACGAGTGCCTTTACAGAAGCGGTATCTGTATAACAGCAAATGGATGAGCGACATATTGCTTTTGGGGGGTGGATATGCTTGGGGGATCAAAAAAGACATTGTGGTGTAACGATCATGATGTTTTTTGGGGATTGAAACAAGAAAACATGCCTATTGCATGGCAAACTTACCCTGATAAAACATATTCATTTTCCTGCCATTCTTTGGGCAATTCATGAAACTGTAGTAAACGCTGTGCACCTACAACAGCTGCTTTGGCACTATCCCATGTCTCATGCACCTGATCATCCATATATCGCAAGAATCCAGTAGAGTCAGCATCCTCGATCTCTTTGATCTTTGAATTGACCGAAGCAAATAGTTGTGTTGCAATACTGTTGGCAGTACATGTAGAAGTAGAATGTGATCGTGTACGAGTGTGAGGAGTAGTAAGAGCGTTTGCAAGCGACGTTGACAGTGCTACTGATTGTGAATGTCGTCGCAAGTGATGATGCATGATGTTGTTGTATATGTGAAAGGAGTGTTATGTGTGAATGTGATAAGAAGATGACAAGTAAAAGAAAGAAAAAGAGAAAAAGTACAAGGTTATGCTCTGCTTTTGTAACTCACCGATCAATTATGCCCAAGATTACCCCCACATTAACCAGCGGATGCCGAGACAGAAGCCATTTGTGTTCTTTCCACACACATGTTGCTTGATTCGTCGTTCCGATCATCTCCATATACACACTTTCTCCATCACAGCTATTTCACATGTCTCCTGAAAGAGGGTTGGGTGATATACAGCTCTTTTCTCTCTCTCTCGTTCCCTTTTTCCCCACAACTTGATCTCTCCTAATCACAGATGTTTCATTCTCATATCCAGAATACTCATTCTCATACACTATGACTGACTTTAATATGCTTGAATAGCATATAAAACGCATTTGACCCCCATTATCAAGGCACAAGCCCCCACACAGCCCCCGTAGGGAGATGTTAATCCGTAATCTTGACCTTCTTTTCATGGCCCCTTCTTCAAGTGACATCCCTTTCAGTAGCAATGAGTAGAGAAAGATAATTCAGCCACGGTAGAAAAGGTGGCTGATTGACTTTTCACCAAAAAAGAGCAATCCGCAAGCTGCAGGAACAAAAAGGATCCTTTTCCACGTGCCTTTACACTTATTCAACCGGAGTTTCACCACTCATTTACAAATGAGACACATCTCAGATATCGATCCAGCTTATAGAATAGGCATCATGACAACTTGATGTGTTGGTCAATGATTCAAGTCACTCTACTACTACTCATGCTGCTACTAATGCATCATCCTGCAGGCGAAACCCTGCTACATGATTCCCAGTTCGCATTTGTTTATGTGATTCTCCCCTTTCTCCTCAATTAACCTGCATATCAACCTGATCTGGCAGCCATTTCAATTATAACACAATGCATATCATGATGATGATGTGATGGTCCAGCCATAGTAAATATGTGTATTGGTACAATTTAAGCTATACAAGAGAACAGGCTGCTATACAAGCAATCCTTTACAAGACAACATGAAGAAATGATGTATACATGTTGCCAGTGAATGATATCTAACCCCAGTTCCAGCTGGCACCTTCAAGACGACCTTCATCCAAGTCAGCCAGTGCCTTAAAGGCAGCAGGGCTCAAATCAATATCGCCAGAGCCACATGATGGGCAAGTATCGACAGCTGTTACGCTAACATCTTTTCCCTTGTACGTGATAGAAAGCTCCTGGCCACACTTGTCACCTGAGCTCATGACAGAGGAACTTAATGCAGCTATCATATCGCTTTCACTGTTGGTCTTGCCACATGATCCAAGGCCTGGTGTATAAAACGTAAGGGATCCAGATTCACGTTTCTTGATGATAGGAAGTGCATTTGTCATCATGATGAACATGGAAAAAAGAGTAACAAAGATAACAAAGGAACGCATGATGCTTATGTATAAAGGATATGGAAGTGGATGATGTATATGTACAACAAGTGGATCGAGTGATGAAAAGGAATGAGAGCAATAGCTTTTAGATGAACCACTTGGTTGTTGTTTATATACTCGACCAAACACTGTGGATCGGGCACTGGATCACTCTCCTTCAAGACGATCTCTTTCTCGTATTACTTTTTGGCATATGGCCAATCCATCCACGTGTCACAATCATGTCCCCCAACAAACAAATCATCGCGCCACTGCATGTGCTTCTGTAATTAACACGCCAATCGGCCACTTCCGCACCTCGATCATCAGTGCCTATTGTTCCTTGCTCTTAGCATCTTGTTCTTATTACGGAGAAACCACATGCTTATGTACAAGTGTCTATGTGTATAAAAGTGAGAAATGGAAGGGATAGCAATATACAGCTTGCATTATAGCAACTACAAACCATCTGTGCATTAGCTTTAATTAGAGTTTTATAGATTGACAGGGATGCACATTCCTTTAGTCCCACATCTTTCAGGGGCTGATTTAAGATACTTTCTACACAAAAAGTTTTTGATCTTTGACCAGCATATGGCTCAGTTCTCAGAAAAATGTTCGTAATGAAACAACAATGTAGGTATTCTGCTGATGGAGGATATACACCAACAAGGATACGAAGCCGGATATGGATGAAGAATATCGGTTCGGGATGAAAGGTGTCTTTTTAGCCTTGAAAGGAAAAAGTTCCACACAAGTCAAGTTACAAACCCATGTTGAAGAAGACCTACTTTTTCCGATTCATTGTCATTGCTAAGCTCACGTATCATTCGTACAAGCAGCATGTATTATAGCAAACTCCTTCTTTGGCAGTTCATTTAGGTCTGGCAATGTAACTAGTACAAGGTCAGCCAATTGCAAAGTCCAGACTATGGCTATTGTTCACTTTGCGCAGAATGCCAAGCAACAGCTTCTTTATTTGCAATCATTACCTCCCTGTTTTGCCCTTATAGCTGTTATAACAGGCTATTCTATTGATCAACATGACCTGCTTTATTACACCATTTCGGCTTATCAGCTCTTCATCACCCAAAACTCTCTATTAGAGCTCACATTTATGATATCATTTCACGATACACCAATGCTGGAATCAAAAAGAGACCCAGGCTTCCGGTAGCAAATTGCGCAGGCTTATAGATGACAATGGCAAATGATGTAATCAATGAATGTTGTTGTCATATGGTGGAGTTGCAAGTATAACGTTAGCTGAGCATCTTCAAACGGCGATGGGTGAGCATTTTGGCTAGTAGATGTAGCTGATTGCTAACAAGGTATCATAGTATAATAGGCAATATGTTTCTCAGGCAACAAAAGATCCTTGACATCATTGGGAAGCTTTGGCTATAAGCGTCAACAAGGCGTTACAGTCATTGATGCAAGTGATACCTGTTTCCTAGCCAGGCCATGTTACAAGTTCTTGTGATATAAAGACGTAGTATTCATGACAATGTAGGACATTGACAACATTTACTAGTAGCGATACGACTTGTCCATGGACAATGTCGGGCATCAACAATGAATTCATTGTATGCGGGATAATGACGAAAAAGGCAATTTGATTGGGCATGTGCACTTGTTACATTTGTTGTCAGCCATATACTACACACTGGGGAAAAGGATAAGAACAAAAAGAGGCGTTGCACTGTGACACCCATCTGAAATCAGTATAGATGATTTCATGCTATTAGACACCCACGCTTTGATTTAATTTTGGCCCCATCCACTTTGTTGTTGACAGAGTGACACATGTTGAAAGTTGAATGTGTCTTCCCCAGGAATAAGTTCATGACGATAACAAAAAGCACGGATGCATGCACATGCGACTTCATTAGCCAGTCAAACAGCAGATCTTGTGTGTGTAAATCTCTATTGACCCCCTCTTTTCATTTTCATGTGAATCTTCTCTTCACGTGCTTGTCGAAAAATCCTTTTGTCTCGGACACTCTTCTCTTTTCTCTTCTTTTCTCCCATTCTATTACGAATGCTTTTGCACGGCAGACTTGCCAATGTCCTTTTCGACTTATGAATCCAGGTCAACTTCCATGTCAGACGAAGGTTACCATTCCGATGAAAAGCCATCCTTCTCCTCCTGTTCCACTGACCATCAGGACGAACCTTGTCCTATTGTTCACGACACACACACCATGTAAGTGGCCTGTTATCTTTTTTAAACGTACACGTGCTTATATGATGTATTGAATAGTCGCATCTCATATACACCCATCACACTTGCATTGACATCATCCATCATCATCCTATCGCTCTACAGTTTAACGACACTTACATGGGCACACACCTTTCCACCCTTCTTTGTCATGTTTCATCTCAGTTTCCATGTTATGCACTTGACAGCTCATATGTTGCAACTACCTGATCTGGAGCGATTGTGTGTCGTATATGGCACATCATTGTATTGGACAGGATGGCTGTTAGGAATACTTGTTTTCAGCGAGAGACTGACACTTGATCCAACCATCAGTTTATTTTGGCTCTTGATGATTGAACGACGCAATGCATGGGGAATCATCCTATGGGAATTTGTTAGCCGTTTGGAAGAACAAGGTGGTTACCAGTTATTGGCATATCGTATTTGGTCTCTTATGGGCGCTGGAAGTGCATGGGGATTGTTGTACATTGCTCTTGCTCGTATGGATGGCTTTGCCTTGTTGTATCTACTCAAGCCTACAAGTGTTGCAAAGTTGCTGCTGGTCAGCACCATGGCTGGTATTTCCATGATTTGCTATTGGAGCTTTTGGACTTTTCAATATCGTGGTGTCATTTGGCGACGAGATTTACGTAATGGTGTTGTCGTCTGGTATAGCGATGGTGTTGCACGCGCTGGTAATGTTGAATAGTCATAGATCGCCATGACATTTTTTCTTTGTATTCCCTTTCCCCCCACCTCATGTATTCCTTCCCCAACAATACTGATCATCCATCAACAGCATAACTCACTCACTTTATCCCCATCTACCCCACATTCTGATCATTAAAATGGGTCAAGATACCCCATTCTTCATCATTAGTCACTTGTTTTCTGGAATTGTACTAGTTTATTAAAAACATGTCAATCAACTTGAGTATATATATGGCATTGGATGTGGTAGAACTAGACAATCTTATGTATTGACATGAGCTTTTATAGCATACTGTCATTGACAAGTACAGAGAAGCGTATTCTGCAAAGCATTTCCCAATCAGAAGAGCAGAAGGAGTGAATGATGTCTTAATGACACATATCTTTCAGAAGGAATAGCAAATAATGAGAACGACTTATACATGTGTGCATTGGAAATCGAATATACAATGACACAATCATTCAACAAGATCAACTAGATGACAAGTATATTGGGTAAATGTCAATAGGTGCTTTGACCAAGATGTTGATATGTCGGGAATTCAAGTGAATTTCCTCAGTGTGTGCCAGCCAAACAACTGCTTTGGACCATATTCACTCCCCTTTTCCTTTGTTGCAGTGTCGTCTTTGGTCTCTCTCCTCTCTCCTATCTATCTTTCTCTTTCTCTCTATCTAGAATCTACTTTCTGAATCAGGCATCATGAGTTTCTTGAGCTTTGGGTACGTCGCTTCAACACATCCGCTTTGCCGTCTTTGTGCTCATCCCAATGTTCAGTCTCGGCAGCAAACGAAAACAAGCCAGCAAAACCAAATCGACCACATCGTTACCATCCAAGCCATTGTTCTTATGCTATCCATACGTGACTCATATGCTAGTCAAGGGCAACTTTAAAACCATTATAGAGTTACCAAAATACGTCGACGTCAACGAGTGGCTCGCTTTCAATAGTAAGTTCTAATACTTGTCTTGATACAAGTGCTTTATTGATTGACATTGTCTCTATTAGCTTTCGAGTTCTTCAACTATATCAACATGTTCTATTCATCCATCACTGATTTCTGCAACGCACAAAGCTGTCCTTCAATGTCCGCAGGTCCTGGGTAAGTTGTCACCATGGATAAAAGAAGAGGGATTGCATTGTTAATCTCATCTTATAGCGTTGAATATACATGGTCTGATGCTCAATCCAAAAAGATCAAGTTACCAGCACCACAATACATCGATTACATGGCTACAAGTATAGAGAACATGTTGAATGATGAGACTATATTTCCCACCAAAGGAGGTATGATGGCAATAGATGTATTATGGATCACATCTCTAATGCTTTATATCACAGGCCGGGAGTTTCCACGTGAGTTTTCTACCATTGTGAAGCGTATCTTTGGTCAATTGTTTCGATTGTTTGCACATATCTATCATCATCACTACGACAAGATCTTATCGCTAAACGAGGAACCACACTTCAATTCGCTATTTGCTCATTTCATCTCATTTGCTCGGGAGTTTGGTCTATTGGACAAAAAGGAGATTCAGCCATTGCAAGAACTTGTGGACATTATGATTCGCAACGGTGTCATATCCTAAATCATATTATACCACCATCACCACCTTTTTCACTCTCTTTCGTCTTCCTCCAATCTACGATATACGCACATTCACCATTCACTCCAACACTCACTCACATATCACTGTTGCCATATTTTGCACACACATCTCTTCCTCCTCGCTCTTTCGTATCGAACAACAATCACTTTCATAGTTTTCCTCATCCATAGAGGATAATAAATGATGCATCAATGCAACTAGGGCGCTCGTTCAATTCACAACCCAGTTACCTTGAAACACGTGACAATGCCATCCCTACTGTATGAACAACTTGACACTGAATGATTTACTCCCCGTTTTCGATACGTCAATAAAACGCCACATGCCTTAGATTGTGTTAACATACGATATATGTGCTTTGATCAGCTGTTTCTTGTATGACTTTATCTTGGAACATCAGCATCTTTTGCCTTTGTAGCAGCCACCACTTACAATCCTTTATGTTCAACTTGTCTTTCACAACACTTTCACCTATCCTTAACAATGCCAAGTTGCTCGTGACAATGTTGTTGCATATAGATCGACATTTATTCATATGTATGCTCTTTATGAGGAGTTTGAACCAGATACCAGCCAAACCTTGGCACAGCTTCTTCCATCACAGCTTCTTTCAGTAAACCTGTGGATCACAGCAATGTAGCAGAATATTGGATATGATACAATTCTACCTAGGATCTACACTTTCATTTATGAATATTGGATTAGGGAGCAATTGAAGAAAGCATCAGGGGCATTCTATGGCACGTTTGTCATGTCAGGATCATTTGAGAGATAGTGGATGTTTCCTTTGCTTTGTAATGTCTATCTGGAATATGTATTTGATAAGAGAGTCACTGTTAATAACATATGAGCCTTGAGCAAAGCATGTATAATCATCTATGATGGGTTATAATTATTCGGATTGAAAACCAGTGAGACATTACTACAGCATCTTCCCTTGATGGGGATGTTCTCCTCTGTGGATTGCCTTCAAAGCTCAGTAATACATCACGGTATGGGTGGAAAAGTGCTATTCACCATATCATCATAATCATATTGCTTCGTTGTGTCTGATCACGGAAGTGAGATATACCTTTGAATAACAAATGTAGATGCGTGCTGTGGTAACACAAGCGGAAGAGAACTTGGCAGGGGGATTTAGGGCAACACTGCATATACAAAGTGCTTGTATGTTATGGAGATCCCTCCTTGTGCTGCAAACTGGCGTTTGACTTGAGTCAGTGTATTCAAGGTTTCGTTTGTTGTATCGTAAAACACACATAGCAACATCCGCCATGGCTGATCTATTGATTCTGATTTGTCAAATCCAAAAACGAAAGACAAGCGTATCCGATACCTACCAAACATCCAGCCCCCCTGAAGGAGTCGTTACGATGATCGTTCTCTTTTTGCCTCTGTCGCTTTTTCGATTACATAATCCTATTATCAATATACCAAGCTATTGCTTGGCTGTTTGCCACATATCTGTAATGCAACATGTAAGTCTGAAAAGATGCGTAAATCATTACTGTTTGAAATTTCTTTGCTGTTAATGACATTGGGAATCATGCACGATCTCCTAACAAATCTGCACTTGTACGCTGCTCACAAAAGCGACTAGTTGCAGGATGGCGCTTTCTCCTATCAGAGTGGCGTTTTACTGCATACAGAGCTTGGAAGATGTCATGCTAATGCAATGCATGCCGATCGAAGTTTCTTGATTTGTCCATCATGTTTTAATAGATGATATGGCAAGTGTAATGTCATTTCTTGTACTGGTCAATGATAGAGAAAGAATGAACAATAAGCTATGCACATCAACTTCCAAGGTGTAATGGTGATCAAAAGAAGTGCCAGGGTTGAATCTCCTTAATCCATGCACAATACAAGATACAAAAATGATCTTCCATGTAGCAGTATCCCCCTGGCTTCTCCTGAAAGACTTGTAAGCGGCAGAATCAACCCATCTGTGTATATCCACAGAAAGTGTATCGCTGTAAAATAAACAACTAGAGATGCAACTCCTTAAAGATCCTTATCAAAAGAGAGGGGGGAAAGAGAGCAGAATATGCAAAAGACATGCTTTACCTAAAAAGACGATCATAACATGCAAAAGATATATAAAGATGTTGGATTTCACAGTAGTGGCATCATTATTCCAGTTTTACATTTATTGAAAAAGTACAAGCTAGTCAAGATGCGTTTCTTTATCCCTACTCTCGCTGTTGCAATTGCTATTCTCTCTGTAGTGTCAGCTGCTCCTCAAGCTGGTGGTGCTAGTGCTGGTGGTGCTCCAGCTGCTCCAGCTGATCAAAGTACTGGTGGTGCTTCTACTGATGGTGCTGGTGCTGGTGGTAGTACTGGTGGTGGTGCTACTGATGCTGCTGCTGGTGGTGCTACTGATGCTGCTGGTGCTGGTGCTGGTGATGACGCTGAATGGCAGCAGATCTTACAAGAATTGAAGGCAACTGATCCTGATTTCGCGCAACAACTTGAAACCTTTTTGAGTGGTGGTGCTGGTGCTGATGCTGGTACTGGTGGTGCTGATGCTGGTACTGGTGGTGCTGATGCTGGTGGTGCTACTGGTGGTGCTGGTGGTGCTACTGGTGGTGCTTCTACTGATGGTGCTGGTGCTGGTGGTAGTACTGGTGGTGGTGCTACTGATGCTGGTGCTGGTGGTGCTACTGATGCTGGTGCTCCTGCTGGACCCTAAATAGTGAAGCATAGAAGTAAACTGTTCCATCAAATCTTGTGATCAACCATATTAAAGTCTTTAATTCACTTACATTCATTTGACATCAAGAGCATTTGTTTTTATAGTAATCATCTTCATTAAGGGCTGGCTAGTGTAAAACACTGGTCAAGAGCAATATATAAGAGACCATTGGTTGGATAGCATAGTGTGTAGGCCTTGTTAATAGCAGCAGTTATTCACGTAAAAGAGAATAGGTGGTATCATAGGCAATAGAATGTTTGGATAATAGTGGTCAAGGTGTATTCCAAGCAATGTCATTGTGGTATTTGCTATCTATTGATTCAAGATACTACATTCATCACGGTGCCTTTGTTGCTACAATAGTCATGTTATGATGGTGGTAGCTGCCTAATCCATGCTCAATCGAATTGCTTTTCTTGACTTGTAGCTTGTAAGGTCGTATATCATCCAGGTGCTGTGTGCAATGAAGAATGCGTAAAGGATGCTGGTGGAACGCGAGGATCAAGATCAATCACCATGTTGTCGGACATCCTTCTTATGATGGATCATGGATACACTTCTTCAGCAGTATGACTTGATGCAAGTGATCATAAAGCTTCTTTAGTATGCAAAAGAGAATATATTTCCATCATTACCCTACTGAGTCCTGGTACTAACTGATCAAGGCACTTCCATAAGTCGTCTTGATAAGGCTGTCATAACTTGTTCGTTGTTCACTCCATGTGTGTCATGAGTAAGTGACACTAAAGTAGAACTGAAAAGACCCAGCCGATCGGTCACTTTGACCTGTTGCAACATTGACTGTGGTCCTTCTTGCCTGGATTGCTCTTTCAGGATTCTGCCATGTAGAGATTGTGTTTGCTGGTCGGTGTCAAAAGTAGGTAAAGAACATCATGCAAAGGACGGCATTGAGGAAGCTGAGATTTAAGCAACGCTGCTATTCCCACTACCACCAATACAGCTTGTCATCTGCATAATCTGTATAAAGAAATACAATGTTTATAAGAGTCAATCATCACAATGAAAGGGATGGAAAAGAGAAAAACATTGTAAAAAAAAAGAGAGAACAAAGAAACAACATCCCTTCTTATGATGTGGATGGCCATATAAGGCTTCATGTGAAGGATAGATTGACAAATATCTGTTGGAATAGTGCATGCGTTTGATGAAGCAGTCCATGAGCTGCTAAAGTCAATAAAATTTGAAAGTGTGCAGCTTACTATGCAGCGTATACTTACAAATCCTGCACTTCTTGCTCACAAAGCAACCAGTTTCAGAGGATGGCACTTGATCAAAGTAGTGCGCGATACCATACCATTTCTCATGCTGGTCAATGGTGAAAAGGTACAAACAACAAGCTATAAAATCATATCCAAGATGTAATGGTGATTGAAAGACATGTGGACAAATGTCAGCATTGAGTCTCCTTGATCCATATACGCATACAAGACATGGCATACATGTAGAACAATGATCCTTGTATAGTTTTATACCCCTATTGCAAATCGGCAACTGTGTATATTCATAAACAGTGTAATCTCTGTATATACAGCTTCTTAAAGAGATTTTCTTATCCAATACTTGATCACGTGAGTGGTATAAGCAATTCATTGTTGTATAACAGGTTGTATGGTAGCATATACACGTCCAGATCATGAAGGGATATTGGTTGTTGCTTCGTGCTTAAAGCGAAGAGACAATCTTGACAATCAAAATCCTACAGCTGATATTAAAGTGGGTCCAATCCGATAATGCTAGCTGGAATACTGTAAAGAACAATAACAGCTACAATGACTGATATACAAAGCACATGTATCTTCCAATTCCTACTTCGAATCGCATCTCTTTTTCATATGTTTCATTTGTAGTATGACTCCTCTCCTCAATTGTTTCCATGACAGGCTTTCACACGATACGTATAACAGAAAAAGAAAGCGTGTTGCTTTATATATTGCTCAGTTGGCTTCAGGTATATGATGGAAAGGATGATTGTCTACATGTGTCTTATACTAAGTGATGTGATTGTTCAAGAGTTATCTTCCACAAGGGACAACTTGGGGAGGATGCAATTGCCACACACAAGGCTGACTATTTTGGAATCCAGCATTCAAGTTGAAACAACTCCTCTATCGTTCGGCGTTCGTGGCTACTTTACTGCTTGCTCGTTTTCCTTACTTTCGCAGACATAAACTTGCCATCTTGTTTCGACAATGTCAGGCAACAACCAGCGCATCAACATCTTTCCAACTCGCATGTAAGCTCCATGGACAAAACTTGCACATGACGTGCCGAAATTGACCTTGGTGTGTCAATGTGTATAGGGCGTTGACGACTATGAAGTCTCGTCTTAAGGGTGCTCAAACAGGTCATTCGCTTTTGAAACGCAAGGCTGAAGCACTTACAAAGCGCTTTCGTACTATCACTCATCGTATTGACGAAGTATGTATTACTACAAGATACACTAGGCTTATATCTGATGCACATTATCTCCTGGATCGCGTATCTTTACTATAGCTCAAACGCAAAATGGGTCAAATCATGCAAGCTGCATCCTTTTCCTTAGCTGAAGTTCAGTACACTGCAGGCGATATCAGGTACAAGGAAAAGAAAGAGAGAAAAGATGACATGGACTAATGATAGTATCATTTCAGTTACCAAGTGCAAGAAGCATCCAAGTCTGCACAATTACGTGTGCGTGCTGAACAAGAAAACGTGTCTGGTGTCATGCTTCCCACATTTGCTATGTATACCGAAGGTGGCAATGGTAACTATTCAAGATGACATATCATATGAATCAAGTCATTGAATGGTGTTATTATCATAGCTTTTGAATTCACTGGCTTGGGACGAGGTGGACAACATGTTCAACGATCCAAAGAAGTTTACAGAAAAGCAGTAGAGACCCTGATCGAGTTGGCTAGTCTGCAGGTAAGATTCTACCCCTTTGTCATCCCTTCATGTACTCATATCAACATAGACTGCATTTGTGATCTTGGACGAGGTGATCAAGGCAACCAATCGTCGTGTGAATGCTATTGAGCATGTCATCATTCCCCGCTATGAGAATACCATCAAGTATATCATTTCTGAGCTTGACGAACAAGACAGAGAAGAATTCTTCCGACTGAAAAAGGTGCAGGGCAAAAAGAAGGATCATGCAGCTGCTGAAGAAGCTGAACGTGTCAAGGCTAAAGAACAACTTGGCGAAGCACCCATCTTCCGTACTGCTGATGAAACTGGCCAGATCGATCTTATTGACCAAAAAGATGAAGATGTTATCTTTTAAGAATAAAAAAGGAGAATCTGAGCAAGAACATTGGATCGACATTTAGTGCACATCAAACTAGTGTGTTGTTGTATTTGTTTAATTAGCTAGTTGTTTTGACTATGAAGAGGTATATAAAGATAAATATAGATATATGTATGCAATTGTGCTTATTGGGATCGGTTGTACAGGGCAGAATGTGGAGGAGGAGGAGGAGGTGGTGGTGTCATATCATTGCTGTTTGTATTGGTGGATGATGATTGCTGCATCCCATATGGGTATCCACCAGACTGTGGTGTGAATTCTTCAACATCGTCATCCGGTACCATGGTCTTATCAGCAAATGCTCCTTCAGCAGCCTTGTTTGTATGTCGACGTTTCTTTAAGAACCAAAATAGAGCTAATAACACTACTGCCGCTCCAAGCAATCCACCAATCACACCACCAGCAATGGCACCTGTGTTAGTGGATGAAGAAGCGTTGTTGTTGTCTGTGGCACCAGCATTTAATGTAGGATGGGATGATGTATCTCCTGTATCAGATGAAGTTGAAGGTGATCCACCGGGTGTACTTTCACTCCCTGAAGATCCACTATCACTACCAGTACTGCTGCTGCCTTCGCTTGGTGATGAAGGTGACGCTAAAGCAAAACATGTATGTTGAGTCGCATATCCACTAAATTCATTCTAGAAATACATACATCCTTGTGCTGATGGATCTTGTCCACTTGTGTTTCCACTGCCACTATCATCACCTGATGGATCACCACTACCAGAAGAATCATCACCAGTTGGATCGCCACTTTCTGTATACACATAATCGTTACGAATCTGCTGCTGCCAACGACAAGTAAAGTGATGTCTGAATGCCTATATACCTTGAGCTGTAACCAAGGTCCATGACCAACCAAGTGATAGCAGTAAAAGTCTACTTGGTGTGCTGTTTGCAATAGTAGCTGTCATAATTATCTGAGCAAGATGTTTTGTTGTTGCTAGTAGTGATTCACAAGTTCTATCTTATTAATTGTAATAAAGAGTAGAAAAGAAAGGATAAAACGGTTATGGGGAGAATGGCGAGCAATAAAAATAGGAGATGGAGATCCGGGTACTACTAGCTGCTTTAATCATCGCAGCAGGAGTAAGCATCGCCCTGACTACAAAGGATCAACACCATCATGCGTGACACTGGATTGAGAATCCGCTTCATCTGGCTAATGCATGTCTAATGCTAAAAACAACACTTTTTCATTGCCGGATATGTCGCTCTTTGTGCTATTTATTACAGTATTCCACTGCCACTGTTCCCTGTGGTCTGGAATCCATGCTTCTAGTACATGTTCGTATTGGGATCATAAAGGCAGACTGCATAGTTGTATTCATAATATCATTCTCTCTCGACATCTATCACGATCTTTCTCTATACTGTAGTAGGTTGCAGCATGATGGATAAAGATGCTTCTTCCACTGTGTTACAAGCTACCTAATCCTAAAGAATGGCAAGTTTGCTATCGTGCTTTTTTGGATAATATCGGATCTTTCCATGAATGGCAACCAGTGAACACTATGAAAAGGAGATGAGCAATGTGCTGTGGTATATCTTGACCTTTACAAAATCCGCTTTCTTAAATCCATGTAAGTGATAAGGCATAGAGAATAGCGCATATAGAGCCATCATGATGATGATAGCATAGCGACATTGAGAAGGGAGTATTGTGCTTACCTATTTAGATATGCGCCATTGTTACAAGAGCATCAGCATCCATTCATTACTACCATAGGACAATAAAGAAGCACATTGTATGCATTTGAGCAAATAACGACATAAAGAGAACCATGTCACCGAATATGCTCTCATCAACTTGCTGTATGATCAATGTATCCACAACAATGACGCCATTCGACACCTTCTCTCGCTGCTGGTGCTTTAGGTAAGAAAGTGCTTATATCATGCATATTGTATAATCATGATGGAAGCAAGAAATGCATGTATTTTCTGCTGTATTGACTTGAGACGTCGTGTTCTCCTTCCAATGATGCATATCCTGCATTTATAAACTCTACTTGTCATTGTCAATCAAATCAGACCCAAATATGCAACCACGTGTCGACTTTTTTCTCCTAGCTTGTAGATCAGCTTAGCTTTGACCCGCCTAATGTGGTCTATTGTTTATGTGTTAGGTCTTGCTGACTTGCTTGTAGAACACAATTTGTCTTATATACCAAGACATACAGCAAGTAAGATCAAGTGAATGGCATATAGGGACATATCATGTTGGTTCTAGTTGCAGAGAGTAATCTAGCCTTTTGATGATTGGTAAGGAGACTTGGTTACTGCACGACATATATCGCGACAGAACCAGCTTGAAGGATGATCAAGAGTAGTGAACATGGCTATGAAATCTGCTCATGTACTAGTGCATCCATCACATTGTTCTTTGTAATATGTGTAGATGTGCTTGGTACATCTATTGACAGTGATATCGACCCATCATGACATTGGTTGTGCTACATTGCTCCTGGTTTCATCACTTTGTCACCATCATTAGCAACGTCGATCCACATCATGTTATCATCTCCGCCTATGGCAGTGTACAAATGATGATGGAACCAAGACTTGCCAATGCGTAGTCAACAAGGGAACTCACATGCATTCCCATGTCTCTTGCTCACTTTTTGATTCACAATAATGGCCAAGCCAACTGAAACTGATGAATGACAATGACACGAAACCAGTGTACGCCACACAACAATATAACCAGATATGTTGAAAGTCAGCATCTTGGCTGCATATGTCAATGAAGCTTAGCACATAGTGTTGCTTGGCACGAATACATATGGTACCTGTCAAAGCATACATACATCAATGACAAAACATGTCCTTTGGTTGCATAAGGTGCTCGTGGCTCAGCTTGAATCTTTTTATCGCCACATATACACACACTTGCATGGTTAAAAATAGCAGCCAAAGGTACAAGTGTGGATGAGCCCGACATCTATAGAAAGACTAGAGATGGTGACAGCCAACAAGAGAAATGTTTAAATAGAAGCCCGGTGATGTAGCTACCCCAAAAAACAAGACATTGTGCTTCTTACTTGCTTAGCTACAACTTTGGAAGTATATAAACGATCATGGTCAACAAATGTTGTTGCTGCATACCCCTTCGGTAAAGAAAAGGATCAACAATACATGAAAGTCCTTATTATCTTACACATCCATATCATATAGAATGGCTGTTCTTCTCATTGCTATTCTATCTGCTGTAAGTTACGAACACGCGTGATCCCTTTTCATAAGCATTCGCTGATCTATTACCATCTTACAAGTAGCTTTGCAGTGCAGCAGTGCTTTCATATCTTATTACAGATCGAAACAGTAAGCTTTCATAACTGCTATATCCTTTTCATACATGACATGCTCACGTGGTTGCAAACGCACATGCAGATCTTTTACTATATGATGACGCTTCGCAAGTCAATCTCGAAGCCGTATTGTATACTGGTGTTGGTATTGCATCCCTGAATATCTGCGCATCCATCTTTGGCATTGTTGGTGCTATCACTGTAAGTGTCAAAGAATAGACACTACCGATAAAGGCAATGTACCTAGACTATGTGTTTATTTACATGTACCTTTTTGTAGAAAAAACGGACCTTGATCCGGATCTTCAAATATGTGTATTGGGTGATGACGATACTGATAATAGCCGTTTCAGTGGCGACATGGATCTTTGTATTAGTCAAGCGGAATGAACTTCAAGATAGCTGCATGTTCTATTATGAAAGTGATCATGCCGAGACAATGGTGATCGAAAGTATATTATCTGAAGAAGCTGAAGACGTATGCAGCAAAATGATGCTGGGAATCTTGGTGGGCGGTGGTATTGCAGTGGTTGTTGCCAATGCCATATCAGTAAGTACACTTTATGATCCAATGCTCACAGCGAAACTGATACACTGCACGTATAAAAAGGTCTATTTTGCATGCATCATCAATGCTTACACAATGAGGCTCAAGCGTAGCCGTTTGCACCGCCCATTGCGTGATTTGGAGCAGGTTGCAGCCTACAAGACTGATATCCCTTACTGAATCACTCCCCAATCTCTTTCTCCTCCTCTTTTTGTTTGACATACTTGTATTTCCCCCTTCATTGTGTATAAAACGCATTCTCTTTTTGAAAGGCAGTGCTTGTTTTGGACATTTGCTTTGGCATATGACAAGATTTCGGTGCTGTGTGACACCATGTGTGACCCATTTCTTTTTTTACTCTCGGGGATGGTATCCGAATTTCGGAATCATGCATTATATCTTCTACGCAAAGACTAACGACATGAAAAGCAGGGTCAAGTCTTGACAAGAAAGGACTACACAGTTGTCATTGATAACTGCACTGGTAATTATTGATCTCTGGTCATCATTGGAAGATCCTATGCAGGTTTATTGTGGATGTTGTATGCATATCACAACAACGAACATTGATCTTGGCAATGCTCCGATGAAAAGAGAAAAAGGGTGATGTGCTC
Organism: Lichtheimia ramosa; assembly: GCA_008728235.1. Taxonomy (NCBI): domain Eukaryota; kingdom Fungi; phylum Mucoromycota; class Mucoromycetes; order Mucorales; family Lichtheimiaceae; genus Lichtheimia; species Lichtheimia ramosa. The sequence continues at coordinate 335,642 of CP031823.1, forward strand.
AAAAAGCAATCTCAGATAGTTTGGACACTCGACTACTCCTTGAGCTCCCTTATTACTTGCTACCACCACCATCATCAAAGCAGTGTATCTCCCAATGAGCAAGATGCATTTACTATGCATCCAGGGACTGGTTCATTGACATTACTTTCAAAAAGAAGCTCATTCCACAATGACAATGAGCATGAAATGATATGATGCTATGTGGATCAAATGGGGAGAAAGAAAGGGCGGGTCTTATCAGGTGCACAGGTATCCACGTGTAGCACTAAACACAAAAGCCTTCCACACAACGAAATTGAAAGTTGTTCAAAGTTGGCCCTGGGATATGATGATGCGCCCCTGTAAGTGTACCCCGTCTCTTGGTGCAAGGTATATGCATCTCTTGTGCAAGTGATATAGGTGATATGGTTCAAGTAACATCAGCAGTAGTAGTAGTAATAGTTGCATGTGGTGTGGAGATTCACAAACAAGGGGGAAAGCTGTGCGGGATATTTGCCACGGGCCATCTTAAAAGAGGAGTTCAAGTGTATTATCTTTATAGCATGAATATAATGTGGTGACGATATCATTTGGTCAACAAACATTGTTGGTAAATGGCGCAGAGGGAGATCAGCTTATAAACAGTGATGCTTTTTAGGACATGTAAACTACCAAAGCAATGTGTGTGTGAAGAAATAATGGTACTTATACAAGCAAGGAGATCTTTCTTCACCCCCATCTTTCTCTCTCTTTTTCCCCTCTCTTTCTCCTCGTTTACTTGCTTCTCTTATATATTGCTTGGTGGTCTTATCTCTTTCTCTCTCTTTTATCGTCCTCTTCCTCTTTCTCTTCTTTTTCTAATTCACTTGCCATTGACTCTTCCACTATGGATTTCAGCAACATTCCAGTGAACGAAACAAGTCTCATGGAGGAGCAAGATTGTTACTTTGACCAATACGATCGTGCTATGGAAGCTGCTCGCTTATCAGCTGATATCCAGGATTATTGCTATAGTCAACACTATCTTTGGCAACACAATGAGCAAGTCAATGATGATGATGATGATACGATGATGATGGACTATCAAGAGGAGGAAGAGAACAACTATGATGATGACGAGCAGAATATGATGGAAGAGGATGATCAACAAAGCATTGCAAGTGAAGAGTCGTACAACAATGAAGCATTACTGAGTCTGATTGCAGGTGTTCAGTCGTATCTTACCGATGCTACCAATGCCGGCATTGTCAAGGATTCACCACTTTTGGAACTGCAATACAAAATGTATACTTATATGAAGCAACAAGCCTGTGAAATGGGATATAATGTAGACGAATTGTGTTATCCATGTTGAAGGTAAGGGGTCGTGTGTGTGTGTGTGTGAAGGAGCTTTTACTTTTTATACTGAATTGTATCATGGCTTGTATAGACACACACACATGTCTAACCCCTTGTGTCTCGTTACTTATACACTCCCTTCTTCTGGTCAATGATGGTTGTATCTACCTTATCTCCTTCTCTTTTGTTTGGGATCAGGTAGCAGGAATGGCGACGATGACATTGTTTCAAGTATTCTTCTTATATCAACATCACTTTATAATCTAGTATAGCCATATCGTATACCATTTAGCATCTATAGCTTCTTACCCTATGCATCATCCCCATGTTGTTCCATTAAAAAGTATTTCCAAAGTGACACTGATATGGCTGGATCTTGATCGCTGTGTGACACAATCTTTCGCTGGTATTCTTGAGCGGGAAAACAAAAGATGCGTGGTGTACATGAGATCACATGAGCACTCTGAGTAAAGTCAGTGCATGAAATGATTCACTCTAGAAGGATCAGTACACTGTGATAGGAGTAATGATGATGGATATACTGGCTGTAATTGCCATTTTACCGCTGACGGGCGGGGTCGGGTTGTCTTTTATGTGTGGGGGTGGTGGGGGAGTAGCAACTGATCAGCATACAAATGTGAGTAATAGCCAGATATTGGGATTACTATGTTTACACAAGCTGTTGTTCCATGGATTCTATCAGATGAATACAATGAAAACACTTGGGACTGATGCATATCCAAAGCGATAGTGCTCAGAATGTAACCAGTAACAGTGTAAACAGCAGAGGACTAGAAGATTTCTTTATTATATCGACTACTACCACATCACTACTGATCCCAGTTTGATAAAGGATATCAAACCTTGTCCTTTGTACCACCTACTTGTGAAGTTTTGCTCTGAACATCCGCAAAAAAAGTCTCAATTGGCCATTGCTCCCCCATATTACTACTTTTTTCCCTTGTTTTCCATCCATGGTCAACTTGCCGCGGTCGCATGGCAACAATCTGTTTATATACACATATCACATACATGCCTTTTTACCTTATCTTTCTGATAGTTCATGCTGTGTACCCCTTTGGAGGGTTATAGCGTGGGTTATATGGGGGGTAAATGCAATAATGGGACACAAGGAGAGATGACAGCTGCTTGGAGAGTCATGATGGACTTATTTCCGCTCATTCTTGTTCACATTGTCTCATTTGGATCAGTGCGGATTGGTCAAAATATACTCCGTTCCTTTGATACACATCAGCTTCATTTGTATGCTTACAAGTGTGTATACAAGTATGTCAGCAGTATGTGCGGCGTGAGAACTTTAAATTCAAGATGTACGTGCTGATATATAAATATCTTTTACCCCACTTTGAATGTGGGGGAATAATGACATGTTGTGTTTAAGAGAGAGAAAGATAGGCATTAACATTGTACAAAGATCCTACCATCTCCGGAAAAGACGACAAGAAAGTGAATGGGATAAGACTAGTGTGTGTGAGAATCTCCAACAAGGGGATGATCGGGAACAACGGTGAGGATAACCGCGCGTTGAATGATTGGTGAAGCATGTCTCCATTCCCCCATACACAAGTCAATTCGGAGCTGGCTTAATAGAGTTTTTCGAATCGCTTCTTGACTCAATCATTTCATACACCTGGACAAACGCACTTCTTTATTCTCTCTTTCCACCCTCTTTTCTCCTGACTGCATTGTATCATTATTCCATTCCCTTTATCTTGTCGTTTTATCTTTCCTGATTCATGAACGAGGTCGACATTCAACAACTGTATAACGAACAAGTTCAAGACGATCTCATTCGACGTACTCGGGAGGCAGTCAGCAATCTCATAGAACTATGTCCTCACGAATTTGGTCTGGAAAACTTGATTCCATGCGATGCAAGCTTTCGTTCCACTGTTCCTGAACGGCTGGCTCAATTATACCAAGAAGTGTGTGAATATTGTACTGAAGCTAGTATTCCTTTTGACCATGCTTGGGTAAGTATACCTCGAAAACATCATCATCACGTGTTAATGTCATTTATAGCATTGGGCATTGGTATGGCGTCAACAACTTTCCTATAAGACATTGGCAGAGCGATATGGAAGAGAACGAGTGGTGTCAACATCACATCCTCGATCACGCAAGGCTGTGGCACAGATCTATTTGGATGGATTGGATCAATATATGCAGTGGTTTCCTTGGTCTTGGTTTTCAAGTATGCAATTCATTGGTGCAGGTGGATTCTCGGCTGTCTATGCATCAGTCATCAGTCCACCTTATGATTTGGAACCAACACGTATTGCATTGAAGATTGTGGATGATAAAGTATTGAACGAGGTAAAAGAAACAATGTCACATAAGGATGCATTACTGATGGATGTGATTAGATTGCTGTTCAATCAAAGGCATTTCTACCATTGTTATTTCAAGGATTGACTGTTTGTGAAAGCACAGGTGATCTGATGATGGTGATGAAGTTGAGCAATGATGGCAATTTGGAAGATCATATGAAGCTACTACCTTTGGGAGACTTGGATCTGAAGACAATCACTGGCACCATTCTACGACTTGCAGCCAATCTAGCTGATTTACACAAGGTTGGCATGTGTCATCGCAACGTACATCCACGCAATATTGTCTGTACCGATAGCGATTACTTTTTACTGGATTATCGATTTTCAACACCCAGCAAAGAATCAACACCTGTAACAACTTACACCAAAGCAGTTTATGGAAGACTACCGTATATAGCGCCTGAAGTGCGATCTGGCACTTATACTGAGAAATCCGACATATACAGTTTGGGAGTGATTATATGGCAACTGGTGAGCAAAGTGATATTCCCATCACCTGATGTACTACTGGATGGTGATCATGGTGAAGACAATGTATATCGCATCACAGTGGTACCAGGCATTCCAGAATGGTATGAAAAGCTTTATGTGGCATGTCTTGAACCACATCCAGAAAATCGACCTGATGCAAGTGAGATTTGTCAAGCATTACAACCAATCCACGAGAGTCTTGAATATTCTGTTCCATTGGGACCCAAGGTCACTGAATACATTGTTGCTCGACGTGCTGAAGTGGCTGATCATTTACGCACCTATGCCAAGGTCAAGGGTATCGTTTCTGCATCTACCACTCGGCTCTATACCCTTTCCAATTTGCCTGTTGTATCACACTTTTTCGATCTTCCATTCACTAATCTTCGTTTCTCGGCAATTTGGCCTCCTCCTACATTGACAACATCTCCTATGACAGCAACAACACCAACACAAGCTGTACCAGCTGTACCAACTCCTCCCCCTGCATCTCCTTCACTTTCCGAATTCATTGCTACTGACATTGCTACTGCAACCACTCCTACTCCCACTACCATTGATAACTCTACTAACAACAACACAACAACTACCAATTCTGCTACAACCCCTGCATCGACTAATGGTGTCAATTTGTTATGAAATGAACCTATTTGTCTCATTATCATCATTCATGATCTATTGTATGGGATGGGGATGGACTTGTGTATAGCATAACCAATGTTATAAGCAATATACCGCTTTGCGCTACACAAAAGTTCTTTCTTTCACAGTGAACAAGTCATCTTCATGTATGCATGCATTATTGACAATAAACTTTTGCATCATCATGTGGCGATGAATCGGATGAATTCCGAATATAGATAAATGAAACAATTAACATGGATGATGATATGTCCGGAACATCATTACTCGGTATGGCCGATCGTGGATTCAATATGATAAATTAAAAAGACATATAGGTTATTACTTTTGATAAAAGATGCAGTCAATGTCACCAATGCTTAGTATTCATGCATCAATGCAAGGAACAATGAAAAGAAGGAGGCACACATTGTACTTGGCTTTGACAGACTAAAAAATTAGATCAGCAATGTGTGTTATCCAAAGCATTCCGGTTGGACGGAGGAAAAGCGGGCCGTAGATCACAAATGAGACAAATAACAATGTGTCTGTGTCCTTGTAGCGTGATGAAGAAACAATGACATCAACATAAACAATGAATGACATGATAAAGTTAGGATGGCGGGAACTCATCTGATATATTACCAAGATGCTACTTTCTATGACTGATCTTTCCTTCTAGTTGAACACATAACATTGAAAAGCCTGGACTTGGTACCCAGTTTTGAAGCGGAGCACCACGCGGCAATGAAAGGGTATTCATTACACAGATACCACTCAAACACCATATCCAAAACCTGTTTTCTGTACCTATCTACACGCTTCTTTTTCTTTTTCCAACTACGCTCTTCTACCTACTATCAACAGCTGCGCCTATTTCTATATACCTTGCAGCAAACCACGCACTCGTTCGTCTCTTTATTTTCCTGACTCTCTCTTTCCGACAACGAACAACGACGACGACGACGACTGCATTCGACATTGTACACACTCCCATTGGCCATGGTAGCCATGTCTCTTTACAACTACGATCTGGAAATAACAAAGATCGCCGGCTATACTTTTGAGTCACCCAAGCTTCTAGAAGGTGTAGACAATGTAGCCATTGCATATGGTCAAAGGTACGAATCTACTTTGTTCTCCAGGGTCTATTTCCCGCATATCAGCTGCCTAACATTTTCTGTATTGCAGAACCAGGGATAGACTACCTGTTGTCGCCAAGCTTTCTTATCACACTTTACGACTTGAACGAGAATATCACATTGTCAAACGACTCTATCGTTATGCAGATGCCAAGCAACTACTATGTCAACCACTGGAGAAGATCTCACTTGCGAATGGCTTGATTGCACTTATCTTTGCCGATTATGGTAACGTGATCTAAATTGGATTATACGATCGAGTTTCATTTGTTGACAAGCTTCTTTTAGGCACCAACTTGTTAGACAAGTGTCAGCCAATACCCACGGCACATGATGATGACAACAACACTAAATCAGCACTGGACATTCCTTCATTTCTTGATTTTGCTATTCAATGTTGCAATTGTTTAGAACTGATTCATAAACAACAAAGTAAGTGTGTGCTTTGACAGGATACCTTTCAAATCGACTCATCATGTATGCTTAGTTGTTCATGGTGAAATCAAGCTGAATGCATTCTTATGGCCTGAGAAAGAGACTGTCAAGATTTGGAACTTTGGATCAGGTGCACGTAGCTTGGAAGTCAATCTTACTTCAGAAGGATGGCGTAAAACAGTACATCGTAATGGTGCATACAACTTTTGGCAGATGTTGATCTACATGTCACCAGAGCAAACCGGTCGTACCACTTTTCAGCCTGATCATCGCACTGATTTATACAGTCTTGGCATCACTTTCTTTGTCGTCCTTACCCAATCCATGCCATTTGCACACAACAGCCCAATGGAGATCGTTCACAGCGTCCTTAATCGCAAAATACCATCATTGACCCAAGTACGAGCTGATGTACCTGCAGTGGTGTCGTCCATCATTGAAAAGCTCACTAGCAAGGTAAGATCAAGATGATGGAGGATAAGAGATCATTTATTGATATATGTGGAACGTAGTCTCCTGATGAACGATATTCAAGTGCACATGGATTACGTGAAGATCTTAAAGAGTGTCAACAACAGCTACAAAAGACTGGAGTAAGTATAAATTGGTATCTTGAAGAATGTCTTTTGATGCTAACATACATATGATATAGGACATTACAGCATTTCCACTGGGTCGATGTGATATTGCAAGTGTTTTCACATTACCTAATGCATGCTTTGGTCGATCCAAGGAGATTGAGCAGATCAGTGGTATCATTCGCAAGACAGCATACATGTGTGGCCATCCTACTTCACGACGATCACGCTATGGTAATACAATGGATTCCTTTTTGGCACCTTTCAACACGGATGAGCGTGACAAGAGCAACAAGTTGCATCTGTTCAAGCGTGTCAGCAGCAACCAAAAGCTGAACAGTGCTATTGGCAAACGACCTACTGAAATGGTAGCCATTTATGGAGCAGCAGGTGTTGGTAAGTGATCATGATGATACATACTTTATGAAAGGCTTACTAAAGACTTGTGTCATTAGGCAAATCGACTCTTGTACGCAATATACAACAGGTGGCTCGTGAATATGGTTATATTGCCATTGCCAAGTTTGATCGACGTAATCCAACACCTTATGGCTGTATTTTGCGATGCTTGAGTATCTTTCTGAAGAATATCTTGACTGAGCCACAATCCGAGATTGAGCGATTTTCAAGGATGCTTCGAGAACAATTGGGTGATCATGCCGTTACGCAACTTCCAACACTTTTGCTGGACAATGTGCCTGAGATTCGTACCATTCTGCATGAAGTGACACCTACCAAGCTTTCCCGAGATTGTGACATTGGTGGCAGTGAGATCAAGATGCGCTTTCATTCTGCTTTTATTGAAATATTCCAAGTGATGGTGCGATTCAAGTTTGTGACCTTGGTAAGTCAATGAACTAGACAACACGTGAAATGTAACACGAGACTGATGCTTTTCTTTTGTTTATATTATAATCCCAGTTTCTGGAAGATCTCCATCAAGCAGGTAAGGTGTCACGTTACACACACATTTCAGGAGTCTCTTAACCTTATTCGCATCTACTATTTATAGATGAAGCATCACTTGAATTACTTGGATCTTTGATTGCAGCACGACTTCAATTCCTTGTTATTCTCACTTATCGACGATCCGAAGTATCTGATGAGATTCACAAGTTGCTCGAGAATGAGAATTCAATTGTGACCTATGTCAAGTTGGAGAATTTGGATGAGGAAGCATTAATGGAATTGGTGCGTACACCAATGCATCGACATGCAGAGATTGATCACGTGTTGCTGGCACCACTTGTCGATTTCATTTACAAAAAGACACGCGGCAATCCATTTTATGCACGACAATTACTTGCTACACTGGAAAAGAAAGGATTGTTGTATTTCACTTGGGAACAAGGTCGATGGGAGTACAATCTTCAAGAGATTGAAAAGGCTCTTTTGCATGAAATGGGTGAAAAGAATGCCGATATCGATGTCGAGTTTGTTGTTCGACGACTCAAGGAGTTACCACCTGATGGGCGCAAGTTTCTCAAATGGGCATCATTCATTGGCAACAACTTTTCATTTGAAACGGTGCGACATTTGATGATGGAATGTGAAAATGATAGTTCAGCGTCTGAATTTGACAGTGACAATGAAGGTGAAGAAGAATTCTCGCCCTTATCGACATCACCACGCAAAGAAGGTGTTTTCGACATGATTCGCAAAAATGATGCAGTCAATGGATTACAATCAGCATTACAACAAGGGTTCATTGAGCCTTTTTCACACGACGAGTTTGGATTCAGTCATGATCGCTATTCACAGGCTGCCATGATGCTTGCCAAACCAGAGAAACGTGACTTACTTCATCTCAAGATTGCATCGTATTTCATGAATCAGCCCAATGTCGACACATTTTGGGTAGCAGATCACGTCAAAGCAGCTTTACATCTCATCAAACCTCTTGACAAAAAAGCCAATCATCGTGGATTGCTTATCCAAGCAGGCAACAAAGCATATGGATCAGGTGCACATAATCTAGCCTACTCATACTATGCCAGTGCTCAAGAGTTGTTGAGTCAAGATCCATGGACTGATGGCTATGATAGCGAATATCAGCAAACATTGCACTTGTACACACGTCTTGCAGAAATCAGCTGGTTTATGGGATATGATGCAACACCTGACTTTATTCATTCTATCCTGAAAAACGCCAAATCAGCCATTGATCGAGCTGCAGCCTATCGCATCCTTCATCGTTATTACTTTTCACGCAAAGAACACCAAAAGAAATCATCCATCTTGCTCAATTGCTTGGGAGAACTTGGTATCGACAATATCGCGCTTGATTTGACAGATGAAGAGTTACTCGTCTTATATGAAGCCACTCGTAGTGAAGTCTTGCGTGTTGGTTTGGACAAGATGTCAGATTTGCCAGTATGTGACAGTCGTCTGATTCGTACTCGGTTATCTATTCTTGAAGAAGTGTAAGTGCTGATAGCAAGAATATCATTGTTGATGGTACTCATGATCTTTTTCTATCTAGCTGCTTATGGGCCTATTGGATGAATGATACCAAGGCTATCCTTTCCATTGGCTCACGATTGGTGGTTATGACATTGCAACATGGTGCATCCCCTACAACAGGTGTTGGTTTTGTGTTCTTTGGCATTGCAGCTATGCAGATCTTTAAGGCATATGAGTTTGGTCAACAAATTGGCGCTGTTGGAGTATCTCTTTGTGACAAGTATGGTGGCAATTCAGAATCTGCACGTGCAAGATATCTTTATGGTGCATTCTTGAGCTCATGGAAGTATCATTACCGGGATTCATTGCCCATGTTCCGCATTTCGCTCAAGCAAAGTCTTCTTGGTGGTGATCGTATCTACGCCACATTCTCACATTTACATATTGTGATGGGTATGCTGCTTGGTGGTAGTGAGCACATGTCAGATACTTTACGCGAAGCCAAGTTGTGCTTGGAAGAAGTCATCAGGTAAATATGAAAAGGAGATGAAATACCTTTCAAAGTCTAACATGACCATTACATAATAGGTGGAATGAATCAATTGGCACATCTATTCTTGTCACAGCTATCATGCGTATGGTGCTTGCATTACAAGGCAAAACTTATTTGACTCAAGATCGTATCTTTGACGACAAGGATTTCCAAGATGAGATATTCGTGGCGGATATGTATGAGCAGAATCCAGATTCAGGCTTGCCCATGTTCTGGTACTTTGCACTAAAGTTGATTGCATTGGTCATTTATGGCCATGATGAAGCTGCTTTCAAAATTGGACAAGAATATGCTCAATTGGCCAATATGCAACCATCCCATCGACATACACATCTCATGCTTTTCTTCCACTGCTTGGCCATGGTCAGACTTATCCGTAATGGCAAAGGTGACAAGACAACACTTATGGTACAAATCGAGAAGCATCGCAACACTTTACAAGAATGGGCACGACACTCGTAAGTTTTGAACAAAGTATATATGTCATGGATCATGTTACTTAATTATATCAATAGACCTGTCAATCTACAAATGTTTGTGTCACTGATTGATGCAGAACTTGCTTCATTCAAGGATGATATGCGACGCACAGAGCAGCTGTATGACCTTGCCATTGATCAAGCCAAGAGTGGTGATTGGGGATTGGAGACCAATGTCATGTATGAATTTGCTGGCGAATACTATATCCGCATTGGTGCTCGACATGTTGGTAGACTCTTGATTGAAAAGGCAATTTCTGGATATCGACATCAAGGATGCTATGGCAAAGCTACACAACTTGAGCAATTACACAACATGAAACGTGACAAGGGTGCATTTGGTCATCATATGAGCGTACAAACAGATACACATGTAGTCAGCCCAAGGCGTGATTCATTTGGTGATATCAGTCTTTCAGAATCATATTCAGTGGACATGTCAACATCAGGACAAACATCACCAGAAGAAACATTGTTGACTCTAGATGTTGTTGACTTGGCATCTATTCTCAAGAGCTCTCAAGTGATTTCAAGCGAGATGAATTTCGAATTGCTGATGGAACAAATGCTTGCTATCATTCTTGAAAACTCGGGCGCTGAATCTGGTGTGATCATCATCAAGGAAAACACATCCTTCTTAATTGTTGCACGTGGATCACAATCTGATGGATGCGAGATATTGAAATCACCCAAATTATTATCAGAAGATGGACCATCCATGGTCAGTCGTGTGGCGCGTTATGCTATCCATACTCAAGAGTCTCTCTTGATTCCAGATATTCAACAAGATCCCCGGTTTTCTGATTTTGCTGATGCTATCAAGTCAGTTATTTGTGTTCCCATTACTCACAAGTCAGCCATTGTTGGATGCATCTACATTGAAGGATCAATTGGTTCACTCACTGCACGACATGAAGTGGTGTTGCGCTTGTTATCACAGCAGATTGGTATTTCAGTCACCAATGCATTGCTCTTCAAGAGTATCCAAAAAGTCACTTATGCCAATGTCAAGATGATTGAAAGTCAAAAGGCTGCCTTGGAAGAAGCACGCAAGAGTAAAGAAGCTGCTTTACGTGCCATGAAGCTTAAAGCCGATTTCCTTGCCAACATGTCTCATGAATTACGTACGCCTTTTTCTGGTTTCTATGGCATGATTTCACTGTTATTGGAAACATCGTTGGATGCTGAACAAGCTGATATTGTCCATACTGCCAAAGAATCTTGCGAAATGCTCTTGAAGATCATTAGTAAGTGTTTAATAGAATCATTGATATCATGTTACTCATGTTTATTGTATAGATGATCTCCTTAACTTTTCAAAGCTGGAAGCTGGCAAGGTGGTACCTGATATTGGTCCATTAAGTGTTGAAGAAGTGATTGCCGACACGTTTGAGATTCTCAGTTCATTGGCAGCTCGTAAAGGTTTGGAGCTTGCTTACATTGTTGAAGCTGATGTTCCTGAGACTGTTATGGGTGATTCTTCACGACTACGACAAATCCTTACCAATCTTCTTGGCAATGCTATCAAGTTTACACATGAAGGTGGTGTTGTGATCAAGTGTGGATTGGATGAAGAGCTTGAAGATGATCATGTGCGACTCAAGTTTGAAGTGATTGATACTGGCATTGGTATTGAGCCTGAACAACAACGCAACTTATTTGAGCCATTTTCACAAGTGGATGGAAGCACTACACGAATGTATGGTGGCACTGGCTTGGGATTATCGATATGTTTACAACTGGTGCGATTGATGATGGGCACAGTAGGTGTCATTTCTGAACCCAACAAAGGATCCAACTTTTGGTTTTCAGTGGTGGTACAACGTGTTCGAGTTGCTGAAGAAGAAACACGACCTACGCCTAGTACACAACTACGAGAAAGCAGTATCTTGCTTGCTACACCACGTGATGCTACAGCCAATATGTTGGGACGACTACTTGGTGATTTGCAATTGAAGCGCACGACTACAGATATGCAACATGCCATTGCACAAGCACTTCAGGAACGACATGATATATTGCTACTTGATATTCCACCTATGCCTAGTAGCTATATTGCTCAACAATTACAGAGTGTGGATGATGATCCTGAATGCGATTTACACATCATTTTGCTATATACGCCAGCTACAGAAGGACACAAGGTTGCAGCTGAAGCTACCAATTCTGCATCTGATCGACGTGGTCGTATTATGAAGATGGCTAAACCTGCAAGACGTCTCAAGCTTTTACGTGTTTTGGAGCAAGTATTAAGTCATCCACGTCTCACTATTCAAACATCCAATTCCTTCCAAGGCAGCAGTAACAATCCACAACCAACAGCATCCACATCACCTCCTTCAGCTATTACTACCACCAATGCTCCAATGAATCAACAGTCTTCTCCTCCACCATCATCATCATCACAGCAACAACAGCAACAACCTGCACCGCGTCCTACAAGCACATCATCTACAAGCAGTGGCACTGGCAATAGTGGTAGTGGTACCAAAATGACTGATCATTTCTATCCACATGAATTGGAATGGTTCAAAGACAAGCCTGTATTGATTGCTGAAGACAATATGGTGGCACAGAAACTCCTTCGTAAACAATTGGAAAAGATGGGCTTTGTCGTGGAAAGTGCCAATAATGGTGAAGAAGCTGTTCAACTCTGGCAACAACGACCCAAGGATCATTTCGTGATTGGATTCTTTGATCATCATATGCCAAAATGTGATGGTGTTGAAGCTACGCGCAAAATCCGTCAACTTGAATCATCCAGCAACATTGAAACTACTACAACTGATTTGGTATCTTGTTCATCATCTTCATCTTCCACCAGTTCAACAACATGTCCACCTACTCCTCATCGATTACCTATTGTTGCACTTACAGCAGATGTCCAAACGACTGCACGTGAAGTGTGTGTCAATGCTGGTATGGATGGATATCTCACCAAGCCATTGATTCCTAAAGATCTTGCTGTTACTTTACGTCAACTTTGTCCTTCTCTCTCCTCTACACCACCAACTCCTACAACTACTTGTTCTTAGACATCCTCATGTTATCTCTCCTCCTTTGTAGTATATTATCATCTGTAGAATACTTTTCCCTTTGCATCATTCATTTCACTCACACAATTTTACTAAACTACTTGCAATTTCCGTATTTGCATTTATAAAAAGAATGACTATTGACTACTAAGCAGAATTAAAGCGAATATATACAATGGTATAATGATATTATCATTTTGGGATGACAGTGCTTCAAGCAAACCTATATATTCCCATGATGAGTCATGATTGTATAAGGAAAGAAAGTAAACATACCTGTCAAGGAAGCAGTAATTAAAAAGCCAGCCCAATCAGCAGATGTCATGTTGACAACGAACTGCGTAGCACTGCTGATACCAAGGAAAGCTGATCCATACATGATAAATACGACACTTGCATACATGGTGACAACAAAAGCCATGGTTCCTTCAATGGTCTTTTTTGATCCAGGCCAATGCCATCGACCATATCGTTTGCCGACAATGGAAGCTGCAGTGTCACCAAATCCAAGAGCAAGAATACCAGAAATAGATGCTAATAGATTGGAGCTATACACCAGCATAAGACACATGTTCTCATGTTCTCCCTTTGTCTATCTTACCTATTCAACCAAACAGGTGCAGCACATCCAAGCAACAAATAAATATGACTGAGAATCACAGGACCAAGATCACGACTATCGATAAACTCGGTCAAGAACAAATGAATGCTCTTGCCATAGGGCCAAATCGCAAAATAACGCAAGTATTCAAGATACAGGAATGCTGAAAGAGCTACACCAAAAGCCAATTGCAGAAATGCTGGTTCCATCAACACCCCTGGTACAAACATGATCACAGCCAATGCATGAAACAACTTGCGTTTCTTGTTAAGTGAACTTGTCAATGTCTTGCCCTGAACGCCATTGAATATGGAAGGGGGTGATGATGATTGTTGTGTCGTATCTGGTGATGAGAAATCCAATACAAGCACCCAAACAATAACAGTTGCAGAAATGGCCAATGCCCAATAGACACATAATAACAATCGTTGTGGAGATAAAAATACAAATGACAGTGTCCTTGATAAAACATGAGCATCCACATGTCATGATAATCTGAATACTTACCACATGAAAGGATCTTCATCCATGATAGACTTGCATACTGGAGCAATGACCAAAGTAACACATGCCACTGTCAAAACATACACTGCAAAAGAAATGATGATGCGCTTGCGATGAATGCTGGAAAGAGCTTGTGCAGAAGGATTAGATCGCCAATAAGGTTTCTGGGCTAAATGTCTTGATCGCCACAAGAGAGGATAAACAGCCATGCCAATAAGCATCATACCCAACGTTACTGCATGCAGCAAAACTGTGACAGGATCCACGTGATTGTCCAATTTGAGGAAACTTGGTACGCCTTCAGACATCATCTATGACATGATCATCAATACTTTTGATCCATTCACATAGAGATATACGTACCATACACAGTGAGTCGAATACAAGTACAGCTGTTGCTTGTGACAAGACGCACATTTCTCCCAAAGTAAAGCATCGTTTCAGTGCCACAGTGCAGATATACAAGGCCCACAAGAAAGCCATCACCACCACGGTATTGATTGCATTAGGAACTTGACGTAAACATGGTGTCAATGGGAAAAGACGAGTGACAGTGTAGGTGAAAATGGTGGAAACGGCCAAACTGAGAACAAAGAATCCACGTTTACGTAAACTACGACGCATTGGCTGTAACAATGTGTTGGCAAATACAAGCAATAAGAACAATAAACCCATCACCAAGGTCAATTCCAATGCTGCATGGATTTGGGCTAAAGACAATGGTGAGACATTGTACGTGTTCCTCTTGACTTTATATTTACCTAGATGGATTGGATCCATCTCGGATTTTGCCACATCATCCACCTTGGCCATAGCAACCATGGGTAACAACAAAGTGCCGCAAAGAATGCCATCATCTGCATCAGCTCTACGTTGTACAATAAGCAAGTGCCACTCTTATTGCATCACTGTTTTTCCTTCCTTTACCTGAATGAATTCCTACTTGCACCAAATATACCAAATGTCTTTTGTCCTACTGGATATTGCTTTATCTTTGTCTTTCTCTTGGAATTAGGAAAGGTGGTAGGCGTGGTAGGCGTTTCAGTCTCGGGAAGATGATCCTCGGAAGATGTTGTTGAATAAGCACGATCAATATAGGTCTTGTTGATATCTGACTTGCTGCGCGCATTGGCTACACGTACAGCTGTATGGGATGCTGTTAATCCCAGCACAAGGAGTCCCATCCATGCTATATATATATATTCAAGTTAACCCCTAGAATGTATCCAATTCCCACTCTAGACATACCAGTCAATGCTTCGGAAGAAAACATGAGATGATCGACATGATAGATGGTCCATGCAAATGATACAATCCATAATAAACGTTCAAGTGGTGCTGCTGTAACCCAAGTCTCCCAAGTCTCTGATACCATGGTTGCTGTCATGGTAGAATCGATACTAGTCGTACTAGCACTTGTAACTCCAGCTCGCTTCGATTGACGTTGTGCTCGTTTACGTCTAACGATTTCTGCTGTGGACTCTCCTTCCTCTATCGATGACGATGAAGCAAATCCTTCGTCCTCGACCCAATCGCCCAGATTGTTGTTGTTGTAGTCTTTATCCGTAATCGTGAAAAGAGTGGGTGATAGCGTGTTGTTCAAGGGAACGTGTAAAAAGTGATAAAGGAAGGCGGTGGAAGGGTTGAAAAGAACACACCACAAAAGAATGGGACAATATGCGGACTGGGTGTGGATGGATGGTTGTTGCCATGTGATTTTGATCAAGCATTCGTTCATGTTACACAGACATGCTTCTAAATACATCTACTTTTTTATTGATCTTCTAATAGACTTTCTTGTAAATGATGTTCACGTAAAGGCTCAATGACCCGCATCAATCCCTCTCCCATCATCACAGGTTCCAATTCATACAGTGTCAAGTTAATGCGATGATCAGTGACTCGATTCTATTAGAGATCATTTGTGTCAGTTTCAAGTGCCACACATATCATGTATTATTCTTTTTACTCACTTGAGGAAAGTTGTAAGTGCGGATCTTTTCCGATCGGTCACCACTACCAATTTGTTTGTTTCTTGAATCACGTCGTGCCTTGTCAGTCTTTTCACGCTCAATGTCATAAATCTTGGCTCGAAGCACTTTGAGTGCCTTGGCTTTGTTCTACCATAAATAGTCAATTCCATGCTACATTGCCATCACCCATGTTGTAGAATATACCTTGTGTTGGGATCGTTCATCCTGCATAGCAACAACAATACCAGTAGGAATATGAGTGATACGAACAGCACTATCGGTTGTGTTGACATGTTGTCCACCAGCACCTGATGCACGATAAACATCTACTCGAAGATCCGAGTCTTTGATTTGGATATCCACCTAGATAGAATATATAAGAGATGGAACAAAGCAGAGAGAAAACACATACTTCGGTAGGTTGTGGCAGAATGGCAACGGTCACTGTTGATGTATGTATACGACCTTGTGATTCAGTTGCAGGCACACGTTGCACTCTATATATAAACGCAGTTAATTCCTCTGTCTCTTTCCTTCTTTTTCACACATGCATACTTGCCTATGAACACCCGATTCATATTTCATCAATCCAAACACGTTTTGACCAGCAATGTTGACTGTGATATCCTAATCATGACTATAAGCAGTCTGATAACAAGAGCAATACAATATACCACCTACCTTCAATCCTTTGAAACCAGCATCTTCTGATTTTGACAAGATTTCCCACTTCCATCGATTCATTTGAGCAAATCTTTCATACATGCGAGCCATATCTGCAGAGAAAAGAGCAGCTTCATCACCACCAGCACCAGCACGGATTTCGAGGATGGCACTTGCCTCGTCTGCAGCATCCTTGGGTACCAATTCACTCACAAGACCACGTTCAATCTCACCAATACGACCCATAATATCAGCGTATTCTTCTTGAGCCATTTCAATCATCTCTTCATCTTGACTCTCGGAAGAAGATAACATGTCATGAAGTTGTACAAGATCATTGGTGCTTTTCTCCCAGTCGCCATAAAGTGTCTTGACATTGGATAATCCTGCCAACTCTTTGGATACTTGAACAAGCTCTTTGGATTCGAGTGTGTTGCTGTTTAACTTGGTCAAAAGAATATCATGACGTTGAACAAGGTGTGTCAAGCGCTTTTCCAAGGGCTCGGTGATTCTTGAAGACGGTAAGACAGCAGCTGGCATGTCGTTTCCCTTGAGCATATGACTACAAGTACCAATGGACTGAATTTACCTCGTGTAGTTGAAGAGTAGTATCGTATGGACTGACGAGCAATACAACGCAAGGTGAACAGCAGCATAAACGTAGAGTACAGAAAGGTAAAAGAAAAAGAGGAGGAGGAGGAGGAGAGGTTGCAGTCACTAGAACAGGCACATTCATTCACTCACTCCACTCCACTGTCTCTTTCTTATATACTTTTATATACCACCATGCTCATGCAAACCAACGCTCTGGCAACGGCATCCTTTGAGGAAATACTAGATGATCTATCAACGTAACGATTGGCAACCTGTTTGTGGGGTGTACGACCAAAGGAAGCAACTAATGCTCACCTCCCATCGACCCTTTATCTCCTTCACAGACGTTTCATCGTTAACGTGCCAGAAGCAGAACTAAAGTCGCCCCATCGTATTTGTTTTCAAGTCGAACAAGCACATTGGTTCTATGAAGACTTTGTTCGTCTATTGCAGCCCAACTTGCAGTCGTTTCAACTCAAGACTTTTTCAGAGAAAAATATCCTTTTCTTTATCTTGAATGATGATGATGACAATGATATACAATCCTTAACCCTATTCTTTACTTTTCAAGCATTGTCCTCTACTTAAGCAATGGGCACATCAACATGAACGAGCATATGCGGATTTTATGCAGTATAGGTTTCGGATACCGGTGTGCGGTGCCATTTTATTGAATGAGAATTTGGACAAGTGTGTACTCGTCAAAGGATGGAGTTCCAAGTCAGGATGGAGTTTTCCTCGAGGAAAGATCAATCAAGATGAAGAATATGATCATTGTGCTATTCGAGAGGTATGTTTCATATGATTGGATAGAGTCGTTTGATTCATTCATTGTTTGTATAGGTGATGGAAGAAACAGGCTATGACATTTCTCCTTTGATCCGGGATACGTATCTCCAATGTACCATTCGAGAGCAATCTATTCGATTGTATATTGTTTGTGGAGTACCAGAAGATACCAAGTTTGTGCCACAGACCAGAAAGGAGATTAGTGTATGTATATTGGGAAGAAAAGGATCGATCACATACTTATATACACATGCAGCAAGTGGAATGGTTCAAGCTGGATGATTTGCCTGGATTGAAACCTGGATCACGTGGAAGATTCTATATGGTCGTCCCATTTGTAAGGTAAGGATCATAATGACACTGTTACTATGATTCATGACTCATATTGTTCCTATATAGCAAACTTAAGCTTGCTCTTCCCATCTTGCGTCGAGAACAACAGAAAGCCAAAGGTGGTAAACCAGTCAAGAACAAGGCGAATGGTCATCGTAAGAAGAACAAGAACAATGTGACACAATCTGAAAAGTCGTCATCTTCACCACCATCACCACCCAACGACAATAACAGTGCAGCTGAACCATCCGCCGCTCTTAAATCTTTGCTTGGTATCTCAGCAGCATCAGCTTCAGTATCAGCAACAACTGCAGCAGCCACTACGCCACCTGATGAAACTCCTGAACCATCTTCAGCTCTTAAATCACTTCTTGGTATTTCTCCTCAGCAGACAAATGGACCTGATTCCACTATTGACAACGGTACTCAACAATTGGATCATGTCACTGAACAACAACAACAACCAGTAGCAGCATCTTCACCTGCTCAAGAATCCTCATCGACACATCCATTGCTTGCATTGCTTCGACAAGCTGATTCTCGTTATAATGACAATTCGACTACTACTACTACTACCACTGCTGCTGCACCGACAACGCCTCCTTTGTTAGCCATGCTTAAAAAGGCAGATCCCAACTACAACAAGGACAATGCATCATCATCATCATCTGCTGTACCACCCCAGCAACCTGTTGCATCGGATTCGACTGAAAATGGAGCCAATGGTACCCATCCTTTGATTGCACTTTTACGATCTGCTCAGCAATCTTAAGCCCAATGGATCCTGCACTGCCTTTATCCATATTAGTCTATTGCATGACGAATACGATTACCATGTGGAATAAAAGCGGGATAAGATTGTTCTATTGATTCATTGCCTGTAGTAAATGATATCCAAGCCATGTCGTGTTTGTCACTGGCACCTTGGAATGGAAAATGGTTACGTATCTGCATTGATGTCTTTCGATCATTCGTGTAACGTGTAACAGGCTTTCATGCTTCATGTGTTAGCACAGCAGCAGTGTCACATTAACTTGCCTTCTGTAATCGACATTGTCCTTTCACGTTTTCAATTTCCCTGTAGCTTTAGAATAGTTTCTTGTTGTAGTCACTTATGTTGCTGATAGTTATACTTTATAGCTCCTTATCACACAACATTCCCATCAATCTTTCCTTTTTCTAATACATATCCTTGGTCAATTATACAGTGCATCTCTCCTTGTAGTATTGTAAGCAAACCATGTCAGTTGTCAACTTGCGCATAAGGCAGGAGTTAGAGTAAAGTAGTACACATGATCAAAGAAAGAAACTCTGGGGGTAAATGGGTCAAGCAACAAGGGGCAATCATTGGAAATGGGCTGGGGCATTACAATAATACACTTGCATTCCCATCATATATGCTTTACACACATACATCATCGTCATCAATCACCATAACAAGCAGATATCCAACAATCCTTGGTGATTCATGTCATTGATAGGCATTGTAATTCCAGAGAAACACACACATTGTTGGATTGTATTGCACCTATTGGTTTGACTATAATGTCAATCCTTGTTATCAAGTGTATAGCGACCCCCTAATCTTAATCCAATCTACTGGGAACGCATTCTATTTGTTGACTTGTCACATCTGTGCGCTTCAAGTGTACTGTAAAAGCATAATCGAGATCATGCTGTAAGGTTGGGGGTGATATAAAGGCTTCGTGGCTGTGTCGTGTTGCACAATTAACCTGTCATGTCATTCAATACATACCTTCTCCCACTTTGTGGGGGAGTGGTAGGTTGGTGTCACCATCAGGCTGGTTTTTTGTGCACAACACATGCTGTACATTATGTGCGCGTTATTCTTTCAGAAAAGCTAATCTGATCTTGTGTCATTGGATATATAAACCCCCCATCTTACACCATGCCTATCGATCCAATATACACCCAAAACTAAAACCATGGTCGCCACTGGATACCTGATTGATGCCTTTGCCACCACGTAAGATTGAACATCCATCATGTCAAAAGGTGCTTACTTGTGATATCATGTAGTGACAAGCCTGATGTCTTTAAAAAGATCCAGTATCAAGCTGATCCTCTAGAAGAGAATCAAGTGTACATCAAGATCAAAGCATGTGGTGTTTGCCATACCGATGTCTTGTTTTCCTCTTCACCAGATGTGATTCTTGGTCATGAAGCCGTTGGTGAAATTGTGGAAGTGGGATCCAAAGTAGATCATCTGGTCCCTGGAGACGTGGTTGGGTAGGCTTATACATGGTACAGACAAACATGATGATGGCGACTCATGCTTATTTGCTGTATTATAGATTTGCTTATATGAAGTCTTCATGTCAAAGCTGCTTGCTCTGTCATTCAGGTGATGATATCATGTGTCGTAAGCGCAAAATGTTTCCTGAAGGCACCAACAATGGTTATGCATATGCTGCTGTATGCGATGGAAGGTACGGGATGTCACAAAAGAAAGAGTTGCATAGGCTGATCATTGCTGTATTAGATTTGTATACAAAATTCCTAAATCAATTGAAGCCAAGTATGCTGGTCCTCTCATGTGTGCTGGTTCCACTGTGTTTTCTGCCATGTATGGTGCCAATCTTTCACCAACAGCACGTATTGCCATTCTTGGTATTGGTGGTCTTGGTAAAACATCTGATATAGCTACATGTTGTCTTTCTATTACTGATATCAATATTTGTGTCTAGGACATCTTGGATTGCAGTTTGCTCGTGCTTGGGGATGTCATGTGGTAGCCATTTCAAGTGGAAGAGTAAGTGATATAACAATATGGGTGAAAAGTGGTAATGACCAATATATGCTTTCATTTAGGACAAGGAAGCAGAAGCACTTAAATTTGGTGCACATGAGTATTGGTGCTCTAAAGACTTTACTCCCGAGTTCATTGACAAGGCTGAAAAGTTTGATATGATTCTCAGCACTGTCAGTGGTGATCTTGATTATGACATGTACTTGGATCTTCTCAAGCCGTAAGTGTGCCAATCATGGCTCAAGTGGTGCACAGACCGAAATGCTAACCGTGCACATGACCCAAAAAGGAATGGTAACTTTAGACTAGTCGGCATTCCACCCAACGAGATCAAGTTTGGTAAAATCTTGCCCTTCTTGTTGGATCAAAAGAACTTTACAGGTGCCATTTTAGGTGGACGTAAAATCAATACTCTTATGCTTGAATTTGCTGCTCGGCACAACATCCGACCCCAAATTGAAGAGCTTCCCATGGTAAGAATACATGTACAACTCCATATCATATGACGATAACACTGCTGACATGATGGTATGGGAACTTAGACTGAAGATGGAATTGCTGAAGCCTTCCACAGACTGCACAAGAATCAAGCACGCTACAGAACTGTGCTCATTCCTCCTTCTGAAACTTCCAGCCAGTAGAAAAGAATCTCATGGGTGATACGTGAATAAAGACTTTTGGTTAATTGGATACAAGTACTTTCATAAATGATGATCAACACATATTAAGGAGGAGAGATCCATCAGTGCAAATCATCTTTTTGATGAGTTGGATGCGAATGACATATAAATCTTGCTTGCAATATGGTCGGAAATGCCTTGAAATGACAATGACAACACTTTATGCATTGATAGGCATACATCTCTTTCTGCTGTACTATCCTCCTCCCCACTATGCATCATATTCTAGGCTTATATATGAATGATGATATCATATGAGCACATTTGCCTATGCAAGTATGTTGATTATAGGTGGATTGATGCATCTTCACAATTGTCATGCTAAAAGTGATCTTTGAAACAGTACCTTTAGTAGCTGATTGACAAATATCATGCTTGGAGTGATCAAAGTGTTGTGCTTATGGAAGGATGACATGTCAATGACTTTTGAAGCTAAAGATCAGATGAGCAGGCCTCTTTGTGACCAAAGAGCTTAGTGTTGCTATGAGTATTGGATGCTTTTATTCCTGAGAATGTATAATATTACAAAGTAATAGTGATAAATGAAAAGCACACCAATCCATGTTTGTTTGCACATGTGAGCTGGTATGCCAGTGGTGACACAATAACAGGTGAAATGGCGACATGAAAGGCAAGGATGGTGATGAGAATTATATCGAATGGATGTACAAGTCTGAATCTAACTATAAGCAAGATGATGTATCATAGAAGCATGTCGATGGATGTTGCATAACGTCAAGGTATCACACCACTTATGCATATACCTCGGAAACGAAAACAATCATCCGAATAAAGCCGCGACTTGTATATTCAAAATCATGTTGTACAAAAGCATCCGATACTCGGTATGCATTTATTTTGTGTGTCCACTAGGTACAGGTAGAGAGATAAGGCGAAACAATTTTACAGTGAAGTGGTAGTGATTCAAAGAGAAAAGGATGATATGGTGAGTGGGGTTGTTAAAAGACGCTTAAGCCTTGGAAAGAGCAGCAGCAATAAGTTCTTCAATACGTTGACCATATTCAGGATCAGCACGCTTGAAGTGAGCAATTTGACGCTCACGGATGTGCTTCTTGGCGTTCTTGAGATGACCAGCAATGTTTTCAACAAGATCAGTCTTTTCTTCAGCAGACATCAAGCGGTAAAGATCACCAGCTTGGACAAAGTCATCATCAGTAAGCTCATAAGTGAAACGACCAGTCAAACCAGAGACTTCTTCAGCAGAGAAAGTAGTGGCAGCAACATTGGTTTGGTAGGGACCACCGAAAGAGTTGGGCTCATAGTTGGGAGCAGCACCACCATTGCCGTTGACTAGAGAGAAAAATCAGTGAGTTTCTCACATGTCATAACAATATCTTATTCTCACACACAAACACTTACCAGCCATAAAACCATCACGTTGATGGTTAGCAACAACAGACTTGGGCTGATTGATAGGGATTTGAGTATAGTTGACGCCCAAACGATGACGATGGGTATCAGGGTAAGAGAAAAGACGACCTTGAAGCATACGATCAGGAGAAATGTCAATACCAGGAACAATGTGAGCAGGGGAGAAAGCAGCTTGTTCAACTTCGGCAAAGTAGTTTTCAGGATTACGGTTAAGAGTCATCTTGCCAACAGGGTGCAAGGGATAATCCTATCATCATCATTGTGTGAGAATCATGTTCCCGTATCACTCTTTAATCCCCCAACAGTAACACTGCACATGTTCAAAGATTTACCTTATGAGACCAAATCTTGGTGACATCGAAGGGATTGAAGCGATACTTCTTGGCATCTTCAGGTTCCATGACTTGGACATAAACGGACCAAGAAGGATATTCACCACGCTCAATAGCATTGAAAAGATCAGCAGTAGCGTAATCAGGATTTTCACCAGCAAGACGTTGAGCTTCAGAAGCCTTCAAGTTCTTGATACCTTGATCAGTCTTGAAGTGCCACTTGACGTATTTGAAGTTGCCATTGGCATCAACAAGCTTAAGAGTGTGAGAAGAGTAACCATTCAAGTGACGGTAGCCATCAGGAGTACCACGGTTGGAGAAGAGAATAGTAACTTGGTGAATAGATTCAGGGACAAGAGAGAGGAAATCCCAGAAAGCATCTGCATTGATTGACCAGTATGAGTAAAACTTTTCCCACACAAAAAGGTTTTTAGTATAACTTACCAGGATCGGGGGTGTTAGTCTGAGGATTTCTCTTTTGGGTGTGGATGAAGTCTATAATTGTAGTAAACGGAAATACCCGATCAATGATGAGCAACTATATCGGCGATACAAAACATTTGACACAAGGAAATACATACCAGGGAACTTGGAAGGATCACGGATGAAGAAGACAGGAGTGTTGTTACCAACCATGTCCCAGTTGCCTATATACACATCGTGAGAATCATTCACATTACACAGATAGTTGCAACTTACCCTCCTCAGTGTAGAACTTGACGGCGAAACCACGGGGGTCACGAGCAGTATCAGCACTACCCTTTTCACCACCAACAGTAGAGAAACGAAGGAAAACAGGAGTCTTCTTGCCAATGTGGCTCAAGAACTTGGCCTTGGTAAGATGGCTAATGTCATGAGTCACCTCTAATGTCTGAATGTAAGCATATAGTCCAGAATGGCAAGTTGTATAACAAGTGAAACATACCAAAGACACCGTGGGCGCCAGCACCCTTGGCGTGGACAACACGTTCAGGAATACGCTCTCTGTCAAAGTGAGCTATTAAATAGAAAGTCAGCATGCCATTGAATGAAAATGAAAGCTATTTGTAAACACATACCAAGCTTGTCGATCAAGTGGAAGTCTTGAATAAGGCTGTAGTAGAATAGATGAGTTATACAATTATAGTAAAAACAAGATGACACTTACACAGGACCCCAGGGACCAGCAGTTTGGGAAGTTTGGTTGTTCTCGACAGGGTTGCCGTTAGAAGTGGTCAAAACGTTCTTGGACATGATTAAAGAGTGAGGGGGTTGTCTTTTCAAATGAAGAGTGGAAAAGAGAGACAAGGAAACAGCAACAGATCTGAAAAGTCAAGGTCTTTTATAGGTTGCTGGGTGGGGGGCAAAGCTATATTTTTTCTGTTGAAATATCACACGCAATGCATGAGACCCCCCAATCATTTACCTGAATTGCTGGGGAAGCTGGCTTGTGGAGACCCAATCAAATGTGCTTTCACTGGATGACAAAGCAACTCCACCGACCAAGTGATACACCAATGCTACTTATGGTCCTTCTGTCTCATGTGCATCTATATGCTGGATATGCGTGTGTGTGTGAATGATGATGGAAACAAGATAAACTTTACCCTTATTACTTGTCTTTTATACATGTACTTGTAGTAGTGGATGATGATGGTGATGATGGTGAACCTGTGCTACACTTGCTTACTGATGCCAATTCCCCGCACAAGGATAGATTGGCTGATCGTCACTTAAAGCCGACACCAAAAGTCCAAATAAGGTGTTACTTGGACAACAAGAAGGATACCGAAAACAATAGAGCATGTGTCACCCATTTCCTCTATGCAACACATATTGGGTTCAGCCACACAATTTGCAATATCTCGTCTCTTTGTCATCACCAGACCAATGAATGTGCTTGTTGCAGTGCGTAAAAGAGGAACAGACTCAGCTCTGAGTGGTTGATTCTCTGTGTCAATGCGGATAAAACATAGAGTCGTTCCTTTGTAGGACAACCCGATGAATCGACCCAACAACATCATCCATCCACCACATACACTAATGCATTTTGATGTAATACATTCACATTGTTACTTCATATTGACGCCAGTGATATAGCAAAAGATTGAAATCACTTTGTACAAGCAATAGACTTCAGGCAATAGATGACCAATGTTTCATGTTGATAGGTTTTGATAAGGGGATATTCAAGTGGTTTATAAACCACCAGGGCCAATAATGTTAACCATGCAAGGATACAGTCTCCGTCTTCAAGAGCGCTGATTCATTATTCAAAAGGGAGATGAAAATCGAGATACAATTGATGTATTTTGGGAGTGAATGAAGAAAAAAAGGAAAGGGAGAAAGGAAGATGGTGGATGCATATGCATAATGTGAGTGGCACGTTGTTGTTGTTGTTGTTGAAGAGAGAGAAAGAGGGAAAAAAAGGGATCTTTTATTACCTATTTGGATTTCCCTCGCAATAGGCGCATATCATTCTTTGCAGATAAGGGATAACGATACTGATGACTTGTGGAAAAGAAAGGGGTCATTATCATCATCATCCGTTGTCGGTCAAGTCAGCAACAAAAGCGGATGGGTACATTTCTTTTTTCTCCAAAAGCACACAGCTTTGGTTATCCCGCTTAACACACACACTTCTCCTGTATTTCTCTTTCATCCTCACCTTTCTCTCTCTCTCTCTCTCTTTCCTTCTCTTTTACTCAACGAATTGGATGCTTTAGTGTCCTTCTTCATAACCATCGATATATCTTGTCAAGTTCTTTGTTTTCTTGTTCTCTTGTATATATTCCCCCCCATTTGACATTGTCCCCCGTAAATGCTTCCACCTACTCCACGCATGACACATTCCAATACCCCCACATCTCATCCTTCTACCATGCATACCACTTCCTCTAACACAGCTCTTCAACCAATGCTATTACCACCAGCAACTTCTATCTTGCCAACTACACCAGCTCATTCCAGCATCTCCCAAACAGAGTCTCCGTCTTCTTCCTTTTATCCCACTATGCGATACCCTTTGGCTCGAGCAACTACTCCACCGAGTCTTTTGTCATACAGATCGATTAGTGTCTATCAACAACCATCTCATGAAGGATACAAGGTAAACATCATAGATTAGACTGGATAAGGAGTCTTGTATCAATGCTGATCAGATTTCCGGCCGTATACAGGATCATACAAGCAAACGTCGTGGATCAATGTCAACATTTGTCACCACACCCATGGAGGATGAAGAAGATGCCATCAGTAGTAGTAGCAGCAACAATAACAATCATGGATACCATCAAAGCAATAGCAAGAAGAGAATGAAATTGGAAACAACGACCACCACCATCACAACAACAACAACCAACAATATGCCATCCCCCTATCTGGAAGATGATGAAGATGGATTACCCATGATCACCAGTGATGCTTTACGACAACTTCCAGACATGGTTCATGCTTATGATTCACTCACTCCAAGTATGCAGAGCTATATTCTATTCCAATTGCTCAAACGTTCTCCTACCGACACCTTGCAATTTGTCAATGCTATGGTCACCCCTGTTCTCAAAAGGGATTTTCTTGCTTCGTTACCCCTGGAATTAGCATTGAATGTTATCAGTTATCTTGATGCACTTGAACTTTGTCGAGCAGCATGTGTCAGTCGTAAATGGCGTTCTATTGTTGATTCACATCCAGCTACATGGAAACGACTCTTGCAACGTGATCGACTATTACCTTCCAACATGATGGAGGATGAAGATCCTATGGATGTAGATGGTGGTGTTGGCATGAATCGATACAAGGAGATCTATCGTAGACAATACACATTACGACAGAATTGGAAAAGAGGACGAGCACGACGTATTCGTTTCCAAGGACATCCACCAAGAACAGTAGTCACGTGCTTACAATTTGATGATGACAAGATCATTTCTGGTGCCGACGACCATCACATTCATGTGTACGACACTCGCACGGGCCAGTTACGACATGCATTGACAGGACATGAAGGTGGTGTATGGGCTTTACAATACGTTGGCAATACACTTGTCAGTGGCTCTACTGATCGTACAGTACGTGTATGGGATATTGCTAAAGGACTCTGTACCCATGTTTTTATTGGACACACATCTACTGTACGATGTCTTCAAATTGTACAACCTACCATGGTCAATGGACGTCTTGAACCTAGTGTTCCTCTCATTGTCACTGGATCTCGTGATACAACTCTACGTGTTTGGCGATTACCCAATTTGGATGAACAAATGAACAATGACACATATCATGGTGAAGGTGGTCCTCGTTGGTTTATGCATTTACTTACAGGACATGAGCATTCAGTCCGTGCTCTTGCTGCTCATGGCAATCGATTAGTCAGTGGAAGTTATGATTGCACTGTATGTGTCTGGAACGTGGAAGAAGGACGTATGCTACATCGTATGGAAGGTCATGTTCAAAAAGTCTATTCAGTCGTCATCGATGCAGAACGTCAACATTGCATGAGTGGAAGCATGGATAGCACAGTACGCATTTGGGATATGGAAAATGGCCATTGTCTAAAGGTGCTTGATGGTCATACCATCCTTGTTGGCTTATTGGGATTGACTCCAAAATACTTGGTATCAGCTGCTGCAGATGCATCACTTCGTGTTTGGTCACCAGAAACAGGAGTTTGTCAACACGTTCTTACTGGTCATCACAGTGCCATTACTTGCTTTCAACACAATGATGAAATGGTCATTTCAGGATCTGAAGGTGGTCTTAAAATGTGGGATATCAATACTGGCAAGCATGTATGTGATCTTATTACCAACGTATCCGGTGTTTGGCGTGTCGCTTTTGATCAACGACGTTGTGTCGCTACTGTTCATAGGTAATATTGCTCTCTTGTTACTTTTGTTTTCAGAGATTGATTGTTATTGCTTTGTAGGGATGATGTCACATCGTTTGAAGTGCTCGATTTTGGAGTGTATGGCCTAGAAGATACATAGTAATACGCTAATGTAATTGCTTTTTGTATGCTTTATTTATCATTATAAAACTTGCGAGAGAGATGGAAGTGTAATAGAAGTTTATCAATGATGATGACCGTATACTATAACAAGTATAATGGCAGTATGTGTACGAATGTGAATAAAAGACTTTAATAAGATTGACCAAAGGATTTGACAGAATAGTTTACTTCTATGTTTCACTATGACTGCCTTAACGTCCACCAGCACGTTGTGCATCTGGTTTAGTTTTAAGTTTATCTGCTACGTCGGCTAGGCCACCCGCCATGAAAAGGGCATTAAGTTCGTCAATAACACTACGATCAGCACCTTGAGGAGCAGCTGACACCACAGAGAGAATAGCAATAGCAGCAGCGAGAGTAGAGATAAGGAAACGCATCTTGATGAACTTGGACTTGTCAATAAATGTAAAAGATGTTGCTGCTACTGTGAAATTCAGGATCTTTATATACCTTTTGCATGTTATGGTCGTCTTTTTAGTTAAAGCATGTCTTTTCCCCTCTCTCTCCCTCCCTTTTGCATAAGGGTCTTCTCTCTCCAAGGAGTTGCATGTCTAGTTGTTTATATTACAGTGATGCACTACTTACACAGTTGGATTTCCGCTTACTAGCCGTTCAGGAGGAACCAGGGGTATACTGCTACAAGGAAGATCATTTGCATACCTTGTATGTGTACATCTATCAAGAAGGCATAGTCTTGACATTTATTAGTGTCCCTTTCGATTACCATCACAATCTTGATGATGATGCTCATAGCTTGTTCACTTGTTTTTCCCTTATCATCGATCAGCACCGGAAAGGAGATACCACTAGTCATGTCATTGATCAAATCATGTTGGGTGCAGCAAGCTAAAAAACTCCTATCGACATGCATTGCAGTCAGTATATATCTTTTAACCCTGGATTTCAACGCAGCGAAGCGCCACTCTGATAAGAGAAAACGCCAACCGGTGACACCGGTTGCTTTTGTGAGCAAGAAATGCAGGAATTGCAAGTAGACGATACAAGGTGGGTTCCGCACTTTCACGTTATAGACTTAGACACCACTTTACTAGCTCATGGACCATTTTTTCAGCACATGCACTCTTCCAACAGATCTTAATTCATCTATCCTTCACATGAAACCTTACACGCCCATTCACATCATAAGAAGGGATGTTGTTTGTTTGTTCTCTCTTTTTTCTACTTTATTATCCCTTTCATTGTGATGATTGACTCTTATAAACATTGTATTTCTTGATGCAGATGATGCAGACGACATAGATTTCTGTACTGGTGGCAGTGGGATAGTGATTGTACCATGAAAGTTTGGGTGGAAGCGTTGCTTAAATCTCAGTTTCTTCAATGCCATTCTCGCATGAATGTTCTTTATCTACTTTTGACACCGACCAGCTAACACGATCTCTTGACAGGAGAATAGTGAAGAAGCAATTCAGACAAGATGGTCCACAACCAATGTTGCAACAAGTCAAACTGACCGATTAGTGGCGCCTTTCAGTCTTGCAATGCCGCTTTTCTCATGACACATATGGAGTGAACAACGAACAAGCTATCATAGTCTTATCGCGACGAAGAAGATGGATCCTTTTGTTCAAATGCCAGCAACTTGTGGAAGTGTTTGGAAATGATATCAGCAGTCAGAACCATCACTACAGCCATCAATCACAGTGTATCAAGTCATACTGCTGAAGAAGTGTATCATCATACGACGGCTGTGCAATAACATGGCGATTGATCCAGATCCTCGTTTTCAATCAACACTTGACATTATCCAGCAATGATACGACTTTACAATTTACTGGTCAAGAATGCCAGTATGAAAAAGCAACTCGGTTAAGCATGGTTTAGACAGCTACGACCATTTCATCAGCTGTACACAATATCACTATGGCAACAACAAAGGCGTCGCGACGAATGTAGTCACATTGAATGAAAAGATAGAAGATAGTACTATTACAAAGCTTGATATAAGCCTTGGCTATTATCCTCTATTATTAAATCATGCTCTTATATCTACTGCATATACATTCTCTATTACATGAAGGGCTGTTGCTAAAGAAACAAGATACACTAGTCAACCCTTAGTGATGATGATGATTACTTGACATGTACGCATGTTGGTTAACTGCAACAATAAGTGAAATCGAGATGCTACTATAACAAGTACTAATGGCTGTATGTGTACGAATGTGAATAAAGGACTTTAATAAGATTGACCAAAGGATTCGACAGAATAGTTTACTTCTATGCTTTACTATCACTGCCTTAACGTCCACCAGCATTTTGTCCACCTTGATCAGTTTTAAGCTTATCTGCTACGCGAGATATGCTACCTACGATGGCTTGGACATCAAGATCTTGAACAGGATTATGAAGTTCAGATTTAGTGTCAGCTTGAGGATCAGTTGGAGGAGCAGCCTACACCACAGAGAGAATAGCAATAGCAGCAGCGAGAGTAGGGATAAAGAAACGCATCTTGACTAGCTTGTACTTGTCAATAAATGTAAAAGATGTTGCTGCTACTGTGAAATTCAGCATTTTTATATACCTTTTGCATGTTATGATCGTCTTTTTAGTTAAAGCATGTCTTTTGCCCCCTCTCTCGCTTTCTCCCTCTCCTTTGAATAGGGGTCTTCTCTCTCTAAGGAGCTGGATCTCTAACTGTTTATATCACAGTGATACACTTACACAGTTGGATTTCCGCTTACTAGCCTTTCAGGAGGAGTCAGGAGTATGCTGCTACAAGGAAGATCATTTGCGTACCTTGTATGTGTGCATGTATTAAGGAGACACAGCCTTGATCTTTGTTAATGTCTCTTTCGACTACCATCGCACGTTGAAGATGATATGCATAGCTTGTTCACTTGTTTACTTTTTACCATCGATCAGCACTAGAAAGGAGATGCCACTAGTCATATCATTGATCAAAACATGTTGGGTGCTGCAAGCTAAGAAACTGCTATTGACATGCAATGCAGTCAGCATATATCTTTTAACCCTATATTTCAACACAGCGAAACGCCAACCTATGACACCGGTTGCTTCTGTTATCTTGGCTGCTTTTTTTGTTGTTGGGTCTCTTCTGACGATATTCAGAGGTAATAATGCATAAAACAGTATGCGGAGCACTCTGGCTTCTGCTACATTGCATCATCAAATGTAAAGAATGAAGGACTACAAGGATCAACGGATGAGTACTTTGGGGAACATCCCCTTAAACGGCTGTTATTGACAAAAAGCAGAGCTCGCTGCATGCAATCAAAGAAATGCGATACAAGAAAGACATTAATGAAAGATTTTATGTATATGGAAATGGGAGATCACATACATCTTTCAGTATTGTACTAAGGGCTGTGACACAAAAAGCGATGCATGACTATCTTTAATTGAGTCGCTATTGAAGCTAGCTATAGCATACAACACTACAAAGACGCGTTTTGAAAGAGAGATGCAAATTGGATGATACAATGTATTGTTTGGAAATGCGAAGCGAGAAAAACAGGATGTGCAAATGTACTAACTAAAGAGGATCTTGGCCAGCTCTTCCTCGGTTTGATCACTTTTCACATGTAGATAATCGGCTTTGGGTGGTTTCTGTTGTTGAAGGTAGTCGTCATTGTGTTCAATGTTGTCAGATCTTGAGTTACTTGGCGATGGTAAAATATAGGATGATGATATTGACTTTGCTGCATTGCTGTTATTCCTTTCTGAAATAAATTTCTTCAAATCAGCAATCTTGATCTCGATAACTGGATGTTCTGCTTCCTCGGTTCCTGAATCATTGCCTTGATCACTGTCGTCATCTTCATCAGGATCATCATCATCATCTTCTTCTTCACTTTCATCCTCTTCTTGTTCATCTTCCTCCTCTTCTTCAATTTGTATCTCATCGACCCATTGCATATCGCCTTGTCGAAAGCTTTGAATCACTTTTTCATCCAGTGGCTGCTGCATTTGTGGAATAACTTCACGATGGGTATTACGGCGCGCCATTTCACAAAGCAAGTCAAAGTGTATCCATGGAAAGCTGATAAATTCACTTCCAGTGTGCGCACGTCGTCGTTCTTCAGGATGATAAGTCACATAGTACCATGCTGCTGCCTTGGTTTCCAGCTGCAAACGCTCTTCAGCATCAATTTGGTATATGGTTCGATCAACAATGATGCCCTTGTTGAAGTAATCGCGTCTGTATCTCTCACGTAAGGATGTCACAGCTCGCATCATACGCTTGCATAGCTCAAATGTGTTGCTTCTTGAGTCAGGTATTTGTCCCCATTCCATCACAAAGCCTGATATCAGCTCGCTTTCTGTGTATACGCCATATTGGTTCATGAGTGATTGAAGATCTCTGTCGTATTCAGCTTTGATTTCACGTGCTTGAAGAATGTATTGCTCCATGTTGGGTGTCCATAAGCGCACATCATAGGTTGTTGCTTCCAAATGAACCAGCTTTTCACGATAGTGCTCATAATCCTCTTGATTGATGGACCGGTATATACGACCCAGCACCTTTTCTGACTTGTAACTCTCCTTGTCCTTCTTCTGCATGAAATCAGGGAATACACGTACACGTAGATCTTCTTCAAGGATGGCAGGTTTGCCTGATTTAGGGAAATCTAATCATGACATATCTTGTTAGTCTCTAATACTACTTGTACAATATCAATAAACTTACCAACTGCACGTGAATGTAATTGTGCTAAACGAATACATCGACCATCTTGAGCACCCATGGGAGACATATCAGCTGTTGCCAAATGTGCATGTGCTATCTGACCCAGACTATCATTGTTCATGTAATTCACAAAGAACTTTTGGATATGCGAGATCTTGACACGGTCCACTTCCATAGGCTCCTCTGGTGTATAATCAAGTGGCTCAAAGTTGCGGTTGGGTGGAATTAGAGTATGATCCCAAATAAGCCTAATAAAGAAAGATTAGTGTCAAATAAAGAAACACTACATCCAGATGACTTACGTATAGTCATCACCATCCAAATCACCTCCTGAAAGCATACTGGGAAGATCTCGATACCCTTTGGCAGGGAATACAACCACATCACATAAATGACGTAGTTTTGGACAATCAACAGCTGTGACAACACGAATATCACCAGGATGAAAACATGGGTTGCGGAAAATGATACAATCGCCTGTAATCACACGTCGTTTGGTCTGACTTGATCCAATGGTGCTCTCTGTAATCTGGCAAAACACCTCGTTTGGCTCCAGTGAATCGGTCTCGTCGAGTACACCAAGAAGAAATGCCCCTTTAGGTACTTGAATCTTTGCCTTCTCCTTAAGATCCTTCATACGTGACGCGCGAAAGAGTTTGAGCAGGTTGGTGATATAAGGATCCTGTCGTTCAAGGAAACCAGAGTTGATAATGGCTATCATTGCACGTGCTGTTCCAAATTCATCCAAGTTCTGAGTCAAAAGTCGTGTGGATGTGGAAGGATTCTTGAGCATAAGATCCATTGCATCAATGGCATTCTTTGTCATGGTCATGAATACATTGTCTTTGACACCCAATGCTGATAATAGAATGATGGCTTGTCGATTCAGATATGCTGGTAGAAAACGAGATACGCGAATCACTTCAAACATGGTATAATTCGACTCAAACTTGATTTGACTTGGTCGTAACTGAAGCTTCTTACCACTCAGGTAATTTGAAATCACCAGTACACCTTTAGCACCACTCAAACGAAACTGGAAACAGCTTGGGGTATAATCCAACTTGAGTAATGCTGATACTTCTCGTGCCAATGCAGGTGATATCTTGCCAATGCCATCTGAGAAACAATAGCCATTGGCTTCAATGTCATCAATGATCTCCACTTGGTTGGGATCCAGATCCTTTGTAGGAGTTGTTGATGAAAAGCACTATCAAGAGTAGTGTTGTTAGTCAGATAAGACATGATTCACTCTAGTTTTTCTTACCTGTCCCATTCTTACAGCATTCTTGGCAATAATTTTGACATGATCAAAAGATCCCATCCATGAGCGAATCATCTTTGGATTTAGATCAGGTGTAGGAGCAAAGAACCAGCATCCATGTCCTCGAAGTTGTGAACTTGAAAATGCCAGGAATTCATAACGTCGTGTACCAATCTGGATCCCATCTCGCAGGACTTTGTATACTCGATCATATAATGCTTCATTGTGCTCGACACCAAAAGATGCAGGCATACGTCTCATCCCATCATCAATGAATTGTACACGAAGAAAGCGATCAGCATATTGTTGGAAATGACGTACAACACGATTGGTGACTTCAATTACAGGTGGTTGAAGATACATGGTCGTTGGTGTGACAAAAACTTTACGAGTAGCCATGCAATGTTGTGGGATATGTTGTTGACGACTGATCTTGCCACGTTTTTGCTTGTAAATGTTGTGACAGAATTCAGCTGGATTCCGTACCAATGTACCATGTTCCATCAATAAAGTCAATAGATTAACAGCAATCCATGGCTCGAGCTGATTGATCATGTCGTAAAAGTTGTCATCCAAATTAGCTGACTCAACTTGATGTCGTGATACTGCTGATTCAAGTGCATATAATACATCAAAATCCTGTATTTTGGTGGCACGATACATGTGATTCTTGACATCCAATGTTGAGCCGGGTATCACTCGTAAATAGAGTCGTCTTTCCTTCTGATAGTCGCGTGGTATAAGGTTGAATTGAGCTGCTTCGTTCAACATGCGTTGTAATAAAGGTTGCATATAGTCAGGAGGATCAAGTTTGATGCGTAATGTCAACCATCCACCCAAATCAATACGATGTGCTGGTGGTATAGGTGGTACTGGAGTACGTTTCACTTTGGTATTCTTGGCAGCTTGAGCTTCTGCATCCAACAGCATCTTTGCATTCATATCCACTGGAATATCCACCACACGTTCCCATGCTCTTGCAGTCGAATTGCGCTTTGTTTGTAATTGATCATTTATACCAGGTACTTTGATCATCTTTTGTCTCTTGACATGTGGAGGATATTGTAATGAAGTCGTAAGATAAATAGCTGATCCATCACGTTCCAATCGCATCATTCCATCAATGTCGCTGAAATCAAATCGCATTCGATATCTCTCTCCCAAATGTGAAAATAGAATGTTGCAACTTCGTACATCGTAATCAATGATAAACTCGACATCCTTCTGAGCTGACCACATCTCTGCAAATGCTTTGGTAGCCACCATGATTCCCATTGATAACTGTTTGGCTGGTATCCTTGCAGCATTAGGTTCCTTGGGTGGTTCACGCCAATGATGTGTATTGGAAAACCCCTTTGGAGCAAACTTGATCGCAACAGATACACCATCAATCTTGGCCGGTGAAAAGACAAAGCTGAAATCAGATGGTGCTTCTCTAATGAATATAAACATGTAAGCTTCACTTGATCCTTTGAAACATGCTTCAACTTACTCAAAGAGAATGATAGCTCGTCCTTTGGAACGACGTTCTTCGTCTAGCTCCAACTCCACCCGTTCAACTGGTCCATGTCTCATAAAGTAATCGTACAAGGTATGGGCAATGGTCTGTCGATGCAGCTTGGAGACGAGTATGCACCGTGGGTCGCATTCAGCAGGTACCTCGTATGGCTGCCTTTCAATGGGTGCATTGTTGTCAAGTTCACGCTCTAAATCCACACGATGGCATAAGTCAAGTTGAGCAATGGAAGGAGTAGTTGTTCTTACCCAATGACCAGTTACGGTGCAGGATACGCATAAGTTTGGGTGTGTTATCAAGTCGGTGTGTGAGAAAGGAAAAGAGAGACAGGTGTGAAGTAAAGAAGTGTCAAATTGATTGATTTGATTCTACCTTCCTTCCCCGAACACTTGTTGTCTGATATTAGATCATGTGCAATAGCCTACCACCACTAGTTTGTTTGAACCCCTTTTATCCTTTTCTGATATCATTCCTTCTTTGCTGCATGAATTGATCATCCAGACACTTTATCAAATACAATGTTCATTGTGAAATAGAGCCTTTTATTCCCTTTTTATATAGTTCCAAATGCTTGTCTACATACATTTGTAGTGATGATAAGAAGAAAACAGATTGACAACACTATGGTTGTCATGCATACTCCTTTCAAGTGTGTATGTGTATGTGTGCAACATGAAATGTCGGTGAAACAGTTTTGCCAGCCAGTGTGGCTTATGCGTGCGCTTGATCTGTCCAAGGAGTACTGGCAAGCAATTGATTCCTCCTCTTCGTGCTGACCCATCAGGTAATGTATCCATCCATCAATCCATCCATCCTTTTATATACTGCATCCATCTATCTATGCATTCATCGATCCATCAACTACACTATCGACATTGAAAACGAGATTGATATCAACATGGATAAAGATGCAACCACTTTATTGGCACTTGTACTTATACTCTTATAGCTTTCTTTTTATATAACATGGTCCGTGTCTCTGTTTTGAACGACTGCTTGAACGCCATCAACAACGCTGAGCGCCGTGGTAAGCGCCAGGTCATGATTCGCCCTTCCTCCAAGGTCATTGTCAAGTTCCTTTCGGTCATGCAGAAGCACGGTATGTAAAAACAACACACAAGACGACAATAGACTCATATCGATATAGGCTACATTGGTGAGTTTGAGGAGATTGACGACCATCGTTCTGGCAAGATCGTCATCCAGCTCAACGGCCGTTTGAACAAGTGTGGTGTTATCTCTCCCCGCTTCAACATCAAGCTCCAGGACCTTGAAAAGTGGACTTCCAACTTGCTTCCTTCCCGTCAATTTGGTTTCTTGGTCTTGACCACTTCTGCTGGTATCATGGATCACGAGGAAGCTCGTCGCAAGCACGCTGGTGGCAAGATTCTCGGTTTCTTCTACTAAGCGACACTTTTGTTCCTCCAATAAATCGGAACTTGTAGTATTCTGATCATTCGTTGAAAAAGGTTATGGATTGGGGAAAAAGATGGATCATTGGGCATATCGTGGTCATGGAAACGCACCATTGTCATATCAGCATTACAACACGTGACTTTTGAACAGCAGTTATCTTTACATTGCAGCATCCAATGCTTGTACAGCTCTAATGATATATCTAGGCATCAACCTTCTCCATGAATGGTTTCTTTCAGGATGATAGAGCATTTAGTCATAGAATTCCTTTCATAATTGTTGATATAAAACCAGGCTTTGTTAATGTCTGTCAAATGTCATAATCTATACGACGTGTTGGGCTCATGCAATTGCAAGCATTGTACAGTGTAATGATATGCACAAGGTCAACTTGATCTATGAGCTGTAATCAATCATAAGATAATCACTTCAACACCACCTGGTACCTTTTCACCACCAATGCATGATTTCATTGTCACGGGTCGATATCGATTTGTGTTAAGGCTGTGTGAAATAGCAAACAAGCATAAATGAAAACATGATCAATACCAATATGCATCATCTTAATCTGGCTTCATAGGGTTTAAATGACCTGGCATGCATTGACAAAGGTATGACTTTATACCACGGGGATGTCATGATCGGCCATTTGTCACGCATCATAATGATGACAGGGTCATTTGCCGTGGGAATTCAGCTACTTTATGATCAAAGTAAGACATATTGGCTTTCGTGTTAAAGCATATACATGTACATGTATTGTCAAAGAATCCTTATTAAATTGGTTGTTGAATCAACGGCAGTCGTCATCATTGTAAGATTCATGCATGAAAATGCATGGTAGAGAGAAAAGCAAAGTAAGTGTCCCACTTGATTGTTACACAAACACAATGTGTAACGACAACAAACGTAATGTTCTCGCATACGTAATTAAACGCGCACCCTTATCTATTTATTGCCTCTTTCTCTCTTTCACTTTTTATTCACATCATGACATTGACTAAGCGTAAATTTGGACATGCCTTACGACATGAATTTCTTCTTGAAGATGGCTATGTGCCCATGAACCATGGCAGCTATGGTGTTTGTCCAAAGAGCGTTCAAGCTGTACGTCATGAATGGCAGCTGAAAGCTGAGCAAAATCCCGATCGCTTTCTCAAATTCACTCTATGGCCAGAACTTGACAAGATACGTGAACGCTTAAGCCATCTTGTTCATTGTGATCGTGACGAGCTGGTATTTGTTGTCAATGCATCCTTTGGAATCAACTCTGTCGTACGCAGTTTGAGCCTGAAACAAGATGAAAAGGTGCTTGTTGTAAGTATGGCAATCATTCATCCTAAAATGGATCATGCATGAATGACATGAAACATCTAGTTCAATACGCTATACAATGCAGTGGATCGCACCATGGTGTATTTGAAAGACACACGCAATGTCCAGCTTGTCATGATCGAATTGGCTTATCCAATGACTGATCAGCAAGTGTATGATACTGTCAAGAGCACTATTGAACGTGAACATGCCAAGGACCCTGATGTGCCTATACGTATGGCTATGTTTGATGCTATCAGTTCAGTTCCTGCAGTACGATTTCCTTTTGAGCGCATTATCCAGCTATGTCGAGAACACAACATCTTGTCGGTGGTGGATGGTGCTCATGCTCTTGGTATATCTCACACACATGCATCATCCTTTTGGATGATGTTGTGTGATGATGTATGATCCAACCTTACTCATTCCTTGTTTCCTTATAGGACAAATCCCCTTGGATCTTCATCAAGCTGATCCAGATTTCTTTGTTGGTAATTGTCATAAATGGCTTTTTGCTCCACGTGGTGCTGCCATCTTGTATGTGCCCAAAAGAAATCAAGCACTAGTTCATCCTAGCGTGATCAATGTATCCTATCAAGATCACACTGTGGATCAAAGTTCCAACACATTCTGTGACGAGTTTGCATGGCCTGGCACTATTGATTTTACCAACTTTGTGTGTGTCAATGCAGGTATGTATTTGAAAAGAGATATATAAACATCATTGACTAAACTATAATGCTATATAGCACTTGACTTTCGTGAATCATTGGGTGGCGAAGAAGCGATTCATGCATACTGTAACCAATTGGCACGTCAAGGAGGAGAGCTTGTAGCCAGAAAATGGGGAACACATATGATTGAGAATGAGGAGGAAACGCTTACAGTGGCAATGGCTAATGTGCAACTACCATTTGCCAACAAGGCAGGATTATCGGATGCAGTGATTACTCGCTCATTCTTTCACAAGCTTATTTTTGATCATCATACCACAGGACAACCTTTCAAGCATAATGGTCACTGGTATCTGCGCTTAAGTGCACAAGTGTATAATGAACTTGCTGACTTTGAGCATTTGGCTGATGCTGGTCTTCAAGTATGCAAGGAACTAGACAATCAACAATAAATCTCATAGATGGGCTTTGAGAGAGTGAAGCGGAGATAAATAAGAAGCAGGAGATTTTCATGCATGGTGGTATGTGCTGTGTATCCAATCACTTTTTCTTTCAACGTCTTCCATGTTCATCCCTGCAGCAGCTTCACATATCGTTATCGCCACTTTCTTTCATTCCAAGATATGAAAGACACTGCTTTCAAACAAACCAACACGTCAATGAGCGACATTGACCGTCGACGACTCATTCGCAAGATCGGCTTCAAGATAACACCCTTTGTCTTTGTTGTTTCATGTCTAAGTGTATGTTACTATGTCACCAGGCACCATATAAACGATATGGGTTAAAAGGCATCATGAAAACTAGCAAATTGACAAGATGACGCTCAACTATGCTGGTGTGCTTGGAATCTATCATGACACAGGCATCAGCCATGATCAGTTTGGCTTGGTTGGATCTATGCTCTACGTTGGTCAAATTGTATCTCAAGTAAGTCAACATCCAAGTAAAGCTTTCATCAAGCTAATACGATTCAAACCAATGGAGCTTCCTTCGGCTTATATTATGCAACGAGTACCGATGTCCAAGTTTCTTGGTGTAACTACTTTTCTCTGGGGATCCACACAGGCGTTGATGGCACTTGCAAACACATTTCCTAGACTGATTGCATGTCGAGTACTGCTTGGTGTATTTGATGCAAGCGTTATTCCTGCCACTACCCTGATCATCAAGCGATTTCATCCTCGATCACATCAAGCATTCTATATTGGTCTAGTTTATGCATCTATTGCATTAGCCATTGGATTAGGGAGCTTATTCACTTATGCCATGGCTCATATCACTAGTGGAGGACTTAGTCCATGGAGATGGTAAGCTAGTATTGTTATATATGCTGTCATATCATTATATCTAAACATTGTTTCCTCAGGTGCTTTATTATTTGGGGTGTTCTTTCAGCCATATGCGGTGTGATTGTCTTTTTTCTCCTTCCAGACACGCTTGATTCTCGCTATTTGGCCTTGAGCAATGTGGAAAAGGATATGGCTCGACAAGTGCTTGATGATGCTCAACGACCTACTACACAATCCATCCAGTGGCATCATATTCGTGAATCCTTGCGTGAATCAAGATTCTATTGTCAGATCATCATTTCTATCCTGGTCAGCCTTCCCAATTCGTGTATTGGTAACTTTAGCTCTCAGATTATTCATGAAATGGGATTTTCGGTATGTTGGTGATATGCAATCAAGCTTGAAAGTGATGTTGATGATGTTATCATAGTAGAGCTTAAATTCGATTCTTCTCAATATCCCACGCAGCGTCTATGAAATAATCGCTTATATCGGCTTTGCCTATATCATTCGACATACGCGATGTAAACACCAAGTGTCTTTCACCATTGCATCCTTCATGTTGATCCCTTTTGTTGGTTTGCTGCTTCTTGTTGTACAACCTATACCACCAGCTGCACGACTCTTTGGTGTTTGTATTGCGCCTACTGTATTTGCATTATCCGGCTTGCAGACCTTGATTTCCACCAATGTATCAGGAACTACCAAGGTGAATTTTTACTTGATGACACATGTGGCAGGCATCACAATTGGAGATTACATTGGCCCCATCATGATGAGAGATCCACCGAGATATACACGCGCAATGACAGGCTATCTTACTGCTACTGGAGTATCAGCTTTACTTTTTGTTTATTATGGATGGAGTCTTCATTATGATAACAAGAGACGGTGTGCATACTTGACCGAATTACCAGCCAGTGACAACGATGAAAAGGACTTTGAAGATAGGACAGATGTAGAAAACAAGCATTTTATATATCGACCTTAAAATGTACATAGAGTAGCTTATAACCCCCTTCTTGATAAAGTTATAATTCATTGACCACCACACATGCCATATAATTGCAGCTGAATGAAGCTATATATATTCATGCATCAAAAGATTCTAAAGTACATATATCTAAAGCTTGGATTTGGTATCTGCTTTGCTCATCCATCCAAATTCCTAATCACAAATACATATTAGTATGCAAGTTGGCTGATATAAAGATCTCTCTACTTGCCAGCTTTGTTCGACCCCCTGGAGCAATCATGACATTAATGACACAGGCATTATCCTTGACAGCCATGGCTTCCTTCAATGCTTTAGCTAGCTCAACTCGATTCTTGACTAACCATCCCTTGCCACCAAATGCGACTGATAGCTGATCATAGCGTGTATCTGGTAATAAAGCTGTCGAAGGGAGATTGCCATCACGTCGCGATTGTTCAAAGTCATCTGCATCCAAGCCATGGTAGATACCATTGTTGTTGATCACAAGGATAATCATAGGAAGTTTAGAGCGCACAGCAGTTTCAAGTTCCATAGCACTGAGATCATAATAAGTATCACTGTTTTCATATCTGAAGATAGACACTTACCTGAATCCAAAAGCTGAATCACCTACAATGGATACCACGCGTTTGTTGGGATAATATGCTTGAGCTATGGATCATAAAGCTATCAGTTAAACAAGAATCATTTCAGAACTCCACACTGTCTTACCTGCAATGGCATATCCCATACCAACACCCATGGTGGCAAAAGTACCAGCATCCAAACGACGACGAGGTTCGTGCACATCAAAGAAAGAGCGAGCAATGTCCATTGTATTAGCACCTTCACTGATATACACTACATCATCATCAGGCAAGATATCCTTGATAACAGTGTATGCTGTCTTGTAGTTGAGAACAGCAGTATCAGATCCTTGTTTTCTTGCTGCAAGTGATTTCTCAACGTTTTGCTTGACCTTGTTCTTCAAACCGGAAACATATTGGTTGGAGCTGGGTAATCTTGGAAGTGAATGACGAGCCAGTAACTGAGCAACAGTAGCTTGGATATCACCAGCCAAAGGCAATGTATGTGCAGCATTATTTCCAATTTCTTCAGGCATCACATCTACTTGAATAAACTTGACGCCATGTGTCCAGCGTGGTGAATGACCATAGTGAAGGATCCAGTTGAGACGTGCACCAAGAAGCAATACAACATCAGCATCCTTTAGAGCCTTGGATCTTGCTGCTGATACACATAATGGATGGGTGTCTGACACAACACCTTTTCCCATAGGTGTTGGTAGAAATGGGATTTGTGTTTGTGCAATAAGCTGACGAATTTCTGATTCTGCACGAGCATAAGCAGCACTAAATGAATCCATGTTAGACATGTGACATTGTTCCGTCAAGCCGGTCTGACATTTACCCTTTGCCAACAACAATCAATGGACTCTTTGCTTGACTTAACCATTGAGCAGCTTGTTGTAAACTTGCATCATCTGCCACAGATCTTGGTGCTCTGGATGGAATGACTGGTACGCTCTTGACAAGTGTATTCATTTTGTTGGCATCTTGGATAGGATATTGGATGAAATCAGCAGGCAAATCAACATAAGTGGCACCAGGACGACCGTAATAAGCTGTACGCAATGCCTTTTCAA
This sequence comes from Lichtheimia ramosa, assembly GCA_008728235.1. Classification (NCBI taxonomy): domain Eukaryota; kingdom Fungi; phylum Mucoromycota; class Mucoromycetes; order Mucorales; family Lichtheimiaceae; genus Lichtheimia; species Lichtheimia ramosa. The sequence goes on from CP031823.1 coordinate 379,441, forward strand.
TGGTTGTAGGAATCTTATCCACTGACATGGGACGTGCTGCATATTTGCAATAAGGTCGACATGCTTCTACTTGATCGAGTTCTTGAAAAGCACCCATATCCACTTGATCAGTATCCGAAGAACCAGCTAATAACACCATAGGCCAGCAGTTGACTTTGGCATTGGCTACACCAGCAAGTGCATGGATAACACCTGGACCACCCACTGTCAAACATACACCAGGTTGACCACTTAGATAGCCATAAGCAGATGCTGCATATGCTGCTGACTGTTCGTTACGGAAAGCGAGAAAGCGGATACCAGCTGCTATGCAAGCTTCGGCTACTTCAATGACAGGAATACCAACAATGCCAAAGATCACCTTGACACCTTGATGCTTCAAGGTGGCAGCTATGAGTTCTGCACCAGAGGATGCTGGTTTGTTCAATGGTGGAGTCATGGTTTCAAAGTAAAGGAAAAAAGGCAAAAGTGTGAACAGGCTGACTGATGGAGTTGCATTGGCGACAAAGAGAGACAAATCAGATTTCCCCGGTGGAGTTCTGTGTAACTTTAATGACGCGATTTCAAAGAATAACAGAAACAGGTATAACTAAACTAAAAGTAGACTTGTATGGCTTGATCGGCCGATGATTCGGATGGACAATAAGGACACTTGAATCGCATTGAATTCCTATTATCCCTATTGTCAGTCAACTTGAAATAAACAACAATACCCAAAACTTGCCTTCCATAACGACTGTTGCTACTCCTACTTAGACGCATCAAGCTTTCTCGACAAATAACATGTCCACATGGCATCATCATGGGTGGATTGTCATCTGTAGCCTGCTCTTTGCTCACTGGACAAGCAAAAATAGAGTGGAAACGTAGATCATCCGAGAGTGGAAGCTCTACTGGTAATTCATCTTGCTGACTCCATTCAGTCTTGGTAGCGCTCACAATCTTGTATAGCTTGAGAATGACAGGAAGTGCTGTAGTACCCACCAATACACTATCATCCTTTATGATTAGATCCCATACATTGATATAAATACACCATCTTACCTTGCATAAAGTGGACTTTCAGCACTCATACTTAATAATGAACAGAAATCACGTTGGAATTCTTGACGAATCTCAATCCACAATGTTGGTGAACATAAATCAGCGTAAGGGGATGTAGTAAGATCTCGATAATAGATAATGGATGTCATCATGCGCTTGATTTCTTGAGAAAGATAAGTCAATGGCTCTCTTTCTTCTGATATGTCATTTACCTGTCATGTGCTTATCAGCAAAGAGGAAAAAGTGCTTTTGTCCATAAGCAAGTGCTTCCATTTGTCGTTGTTCTCGCAATAGTTGGATGAAACGTAAACGATGCAAATCAAATTCGAGATTGCTTCCAAGCTTCTTGAGCTCTTCATGATGTGATTGTGCCCATCTAATATACCATAAGTCATCTCTTCTTCCTTGTTGACCATTCCACAACACTTACTTTATAGCTTCAGTCAATTCTTGTCCTTGATCCAAAGATTGAAGTATGGAATACATGCGATGAAATTCCTTCTTGAGTAATTCTGTTGTCAATCGTAATTCATCTTCCTCATCAATGCCTGCTTCAGCCATGAAAGCATCACATAACTCAAATTGGCCTTGACGAATAAAGTGGATCGCTAGTGCACGACGCATAAGATTTTCTTTGCCAGCAAATGCCGATGGATTCGATATCACTGATAAATCATGGGTGAATCGCTATAGCATATTTCATTAGAACAACTACTTGCTCCCTATCTCCCTTGAGACACTTTTACCCTATCGATATCCTTTGAAAACTTGTTGACTGCTCCATGAAACTTGCGTTGAATCTTGTAGAATTCCTTATCCTTGCCTGCTTTATCATCTTCTCCTTGCTTGCCACCATCCCCTTCTTTTTGATACAACTTGTTGACATTCTGCTGCAAACGTTGAAGCACTTGAGTCGTGTTGGATGGGTCTAGTTGTTTTGGTACAAGTGTTAGAAGATAAAAGGAACGGGAATTATGCAAAGTAGACAGAATCTCACCGGTGGCGATCGCTGCTTTGGCTTGTTCAAGTAGCTGTGAGAGATTGTCAAGGCCACTGCTGACTCCTTTTTGCATTTTCTGCTGTGTTGCTTGAATCTTGCCAACGTGGTCTAGTAGGTCATCCATGGTGTGTATGTGTGTGTCGTAGTGTATGTGTGCGTGTGTGAAACAAGTGCGACTAGATCCCGCTTTCAGTTGGTCACCTTATGAATTCATTCTGACTTTCTCATTTGATGTTTTGACACTCTAAAAAACGACCATCATACCATGAAAAGAAGCTTTTTGAAGCAGATGGAGATGCTATATTACAGTGATCTTGTTGTCCAATTCCCCAGCCAACATCCAGATCATCACCAGATGACATGGTTACCAGGTATCAACGTATACCTACGCTCTTGAATCGCATTGGATAAGATGATATGTCATAGGATATATCCAGCATAAGTCTCTGCATATCACAAGGCAAAGGATCATTCAAGGGTGGATTTGGTTAAGAATGGATCATAAAAGTCAAATGTAACAAGTACTTGTAAGGGCTTGACATTGATCAAAGGGTGCTGTAAGATATCATCATGTCTATGTCATTGCATGTGATTTAAAAGTAAAAGACGACAATGGGTATCAAGTGTCAATATCATGCATCAGTGTTGGCTGTCATTGGACAAGGACAAAAGGGAAAGCTGGTGTGGCATTGAAAGGTCCGACAGCCTGTTACGTGTTGGTGGACTCCCTCTCTCTCACAGTGCTTATTCTTTCAGTTTCTTCTCACTCTCGTTTCCCGTCTTCCTTTACTTTCTTATTCTTATTCGATTGTGCAGTGTACGTCTACTTGAACAAGCCTGTCACTGAAACAATACGATAGAGATACTTGTATATAGGTGAGTCGATCCCACTCCCATGCCTCTTTTATAACTTGTACAGCTAACGTGACATTGTGTGTGTTACGACGCTCTTTAGTCTACGATCATGAAGATCAAGAAGACACCTTCCAAAAAGCTCGCCCCAGTAGTAAGCGATCGTTCTTTTACTTTAACAACTTGTCCAGAGATCCGCAGATGACTCATCGATCCGTCAACAGCCACGTCCTCTTAGCAATGTTATTCAAAGTCTCGAGCATGACCCAGAAGACCAGATATCAGTGAATGCAGCAAAGCTTAAAGACTGGCCCTATCCACGAGGAGATCTTTTTCATTGGGTGCCAGTGCTTAATCGATTCGACACTATCTTACAACGCGTCGTGGAGGAATATGATCTCAAACAAGTCCAGTCGCGACCTTTTGATGCAGCAACAAAAGATGTTCTTGTCGCTATTACTCAAGTGTCCAAGATTCTCTTTGAGTATTGTACCAATCGCAATATTTACAATTCTTATGAAGTAAGGAATAACAAGATGGTAGGAACAACAAGGATGACTAATACTTGGTATCCATAGCATATGAATGCACTTGTCAATACGACTGACATTGATGTACTGGTGAATGTCTTACGATTCATGCTGCGCCCCGCTCAGCGTGTGAACAATCCCCGAGCTGTGCGATCCACATTTGCTACACCGCAAGATAGAATCATTCAACTCGCTCATCGATGGAGTACTCAAGCCGATTATGTGGATATTTGTCGAGATTCTTTCGAGATTCATCCAGATATGACAACAGCACGTCTTCGATTTTATCGTACACAAGATGATAAACAAGATGAACAACATCCAACAACAGCATCATCATCATCAACAAGCAACAATAACAACAATAGCGGAGAAGGAATGCACGTCATTGTGGAACAGCTTGGTTCATCTTCCAGAACAGATTCACAAGACTTGCAGGAACTGGTCAAGCAGCACGATATACCAAAAGAATACCACTTTGAGCTAGCCAACCAGATTCGTATTGCAAAACATATCGCCAATCCTGATTCAAGGAGGAAACTCTTGCTTATTCGGATATTGGCAATTGCCATCATGGGTAAATTAGTCATTTCTCATCCACATCTTTCAAGATACTAATGTCATTATCTATTAGCACATACATTATCAGAGACAACTGCACAAACCAAGGTCTTTCTCTATGAACCCCATCTAGTCACCAACTTGGCAGATTTGGTTCGACCTGACAAGAATATGCCATTTGTAAGTGATCACTTTGTCAGTAGCATCTTATCTTATATACATTTTTTCTAGGATATACAAACCTATGCTCTTTGTGCTCTTGATGGCATTGCAAGGAATCTTGGCAAGCTTTCTGAAGTGTTGACGGCGCTCAATGTATCAGCAAACCATGGTATCTTGTTGCAGATCTTACGCAGGATAAACAATGAGCCCCAAAATGGCAAGTGATGGATTAAAAACAAGCTTTGATCATGTTGCTCATACTCTTCTTTAGTCTATCCACGAGAATTCCTCGATGCATTGTTCACACTACTCTCTTGTGTATTGCAAAACCAACCTGGTGGTCAAATGCTCATGTCAGCTGGTGTCATTCCTATGCTTGTACAGATCTTGGGTAACCAGCAGTGTATACAGACAAAGGTATATCTTCTATACATCTGGTATGAAGAAGAGATGACTTACATATATGGTATAGTATGTGTCCAAGATTGTCAGTCTTTTGGATGCTATCGTCAATGCATTTTCGACATCATTCTCGGCATTTTGCAATGCAGGTGGTCTTGATACACTCTTGGGACGCATCAAGGTAATCATTCAATGGCCTGTTTATAGAAACGTAGATACTAATTCTTCTTTATGATAGAACGAGGTGGAATATTGTTTACAATTCGATCGTGCAGATGACAGTATGGATACGAGTGATTCGCAACCAGAGTTTCAACCAGCACCTGGCACACTTGCACCCTATGATCGTATTTCAGCCATCAAGTCAATGCTAAAGTTTGTCTTGCGAATGATGGAAGCTGTTGGAACGGCAGATGCACTTCGCAACTTGATTGAGACATCAGTACCACAATCCTTGTTGCAGATCATTTCACATCCCAAGGTGTTTGGTGCCAATGTGCTTACTATTGGTAATTAGGATGCATGCGTTGATTTATACAAAACATCATCATTAACACGTGATTCCATTTAGCCATCAACATTATGACAACATTTATTCACAGCGAACCAACTTCCTTGTCAATTCTTCAAGAAGCCAAGTTGCCACAGGCATTCCTTGAAACCATTTGTGCGTATGGTACTCCCAACAGTGAAGTCCTCTTGGCTGCTATCAATGGATTTGGTGCCATTTGCTTGAATCCATCAGGTCTTGAAATGTTCAACAAGGCCAATCCACTGCCACACTTTTTCGACTTGCTTACAGATCACGAATTCTTGAGAAACACCACTGAAGTCGACAGTTCTACAGCACTTGGCAATACTATGGACGAGCTTATTCGACATCATCCATCACTCAAGCCAACAGTATTTGAATGTTTGACACGCATGATCAAGAAAGTCATTGAAATGGGCAGTGATGAAATCGGCAAACCCAACAACGACAGCCATCGTCTCAAGGTGATGCCCAAGCCTGGTGAGCAACAAGATGTTGACATGACACCTGCCAAATCAGACGAAGGTGGTGATGCTACTAGTTCGGCAGAGGAGCCTAAGAAGGATGAGAAAACAGAATCGCTTCTAGTATCATTCATTGACATGGTGGCTCGTGTATGTATAAAAAGTGACAAGGATTGTATTGATGACAATACTAATGACTTTTCTAGTTCCTTGAAGGCTTATTCCAGAACCAGTCCAACATTCGTGAATTTGTAAAGGAAGGTGGTCCTGAAGTGCTTCTCGAATACTACACTCTGCCTTATTTGCCTGCTGACTTTTCCGTCACCATTGCATCTGATTCTTTGGCATACATCCTCAAGGTCATTAGTGATGTCAGCACTTTGCCTACCATCATGGCTATCGCAGAAAAGGTCAAACAGTCGATTGCTTTTATTACAGAGAACAACACTTTGGGAACCGAGTGCATGGTCAAGCCTTATATTGATGTCAAAGGTAAGCTGTTACTTTATTGATTCATCCAACATGATTATTGATTGCTTGATTCTAGAGGATGAAACGACCAAGATCGAACAAGGCAATTCACTCTTTCGTCGATTGGTGGTGCTCCATGGCTATGTTGGTCTACTTTCCAATATCTGTTGCTCTACTGCATTGGTGTCATCAAGTAGAAATGCTCTTTCTCTTGTCACAGAATTCACTTCTGAAGAAGGAGACAACAACATTCTCTTGCTTCTTGGTCAATTGTACAGGTATGTATTTGTGTTTTGCATTGTATTTTACATCATCTAATATCACTTTTTGTAAAGGACTATGATGTGGGAGAACTTTTTGCTCAAGGAATCCATTCCAAACTCGTGGTATTCTTTCAAGTCTGCCAAAAAGCAATCAATTTCTGGTTCAAGTCATCCATTGGGTATCTTTGGTGTCAGTACGGATGATCCAACATCACCACCAGCAGTAACAGCTACCACTGAAGAGCCATCTTCGTCATCAAAGGAGACTACAGCAGCTACTGATGAATCCAAGGACAAATCTGAAAAGACACCTGATGCTAGTGATCCAAGGATTCAGAATGTCAAGCACTTTAAGCTACTTCTTGGTGATATTCCTCAGTTCCTTATGCCAATGTTCCAAGGTAATTTATTCTTTCACACCCACATGAATGACAATCAACTAATTTTCTATTCAAAGGTCTGGTCAAGGTGTCAATTTCTCGCAATGCATCACAAGCACAAAAGACCCAGGCATACAAATTGTCTGAATTGATGACACGATTACTCAAGGACAACATCACATGGCTACGAGCATCAATGGACAATGTACCAGCATGCAAATATGACTATTTGCAGACAATGTACACCATGGTGTCATTGTTACTTCTTGAAGATCGACCCCATGCATCATTACACACACCACTTGCATTGACATTTGACCGACGAGGAGGTACTGAAATACTCTTGGAGGATCTTGAAGTGATTTGGAGCCAGATATCCAAGGTGCATGCTATCGCCAAAGATCAACGTACCACTGAGCAGCAAGAACTTCTTCCGCGAATGTATGGATCATTGGAGATGCTTTTGACAGTACTGGTGTACATTAGTTCACCCAAATTGGTACATGATTCACCTTCCACAGCACCCATTGTACAACGTGATCGCAAGTCAGCAGATTATTTCGACCCTTATGAATGGATCATTGGCATGCAACTTAAGTTATCAACTGTGAAAAAGTACTTTGAAAGTCCTGATTTGGATCAATTCTCAAGGACTGTGCTGCATGTATTGCTGGATATTGTATTGGAGATTCTCAAGGGTGAAGGTGAATCCAGTCTCAAACACGAATCTTTTACACCTTCCACTACACATTCTACTGCTGCTGCAGCTGCTGCAGCATTCGCATCATCACCATTCCATGCATTACGTACACCACCACCACCTGTTGTAGCGGATGCACGTGGTGTTCAGACTCTTGTGGATATGGGATTTGATCGTGCAGCTGCTGAACAAGCCATGGTGCGATGCAATAACCAAATATCTCGTGCTGTCGATTATTTATTCAGCCATCCACAACCTGTACTTGCCAATGCTGGTCGAAGCAGAAATACAGATGAAGATGGTGGCGAAGATGATAACGATGAACCCATGCATGATTCTTCAGTCCATGATGAAAGTGATCATGATAGTGATCATGAAGAAGAGCAGCCAACAACTCAAGTGACTGAGCAGCAACAACAAGAAGATATGGATCAAGAAGAAAGAAGCAGCAACAACAACAACAACAGCAAACAAGAAGAGGAAGATCAAAAGCAAAAGGAAGCTGAATTGGCCAAGAATGTGGAAGCACTTCAACAGATTCGATCCAACATGAAAAAGGATATTCCACCTCTCGTCCTTGATCTTGTTGATAAGCGAGAAGATTTGCTATTTGACATTCGTGGTTTATTGGTGGCATTCTGTAACAATGATGATTCAAATCACAAGGTGGCTGCTGATATCATGACATTGCTCATTTCTCGCATCAAACAAGTTGGTGAAAAGTCTCCTGATTCACCTGTGCTTGGTACACGTCTACGATTACTTGCATTATTCTACAAGGAGTCAGCTATGCAACCAGTGATTCCTCGTATTCCATCTGAATTGTCTTTTCTCTTTGATATGGTCAATTCGATTGGAGACAATGCTGACACACCTTTGCCTCCTTGGTTCACTACTGTATTTCTGGTGCTAGAAGCTGTTATTTCTCAAGCTGAAGAGCCAAGAAAGGAAAAACTGGTCAAGCCATCCAATGGCAATGGCAATGATGATTCAATGAGCGATGTGGTAGAAGAACAGCAAAAGGATGATGATGAAGTAGATGACCAGCCACAACAAACAGTGATTGATGTCAGTCAGCGAACACGTTTATTGAACAATTGTGTGACATTCTTGCAAAAGACCAAATTGACACGCAATGAGATTTATGCCATTCTACGCGTGGTGGTACATTTGACCAAAGATTACGATGCAGCATCCAAGTTTGTTGAATATGGCGGATTGCCTTTATTGTTTGCCAAACCACGTACAAGTCTTGATGGTATTCAGGGACAACAAGCATTTGTGCTATTGATCTTGCGCCACATCATTGAAAGTCCAGCCTTGCTTCAAACCACCATGGAAGAATTATTGACTACATGGTTCACTGTACCACGACCCCGTCAAATGGAAGCCAAAGCTTTCATTCGTACCAATGCTCATCTTGCATTACGTGATCCAAATGCATTCCTGAAGGCTGTAGAGCATGTTGGTTCTCTGACACATTACGACAAGCATATGCAGACTTACAATGTCAAGTTACGATCTGAAGATGACAGCAATGAAAATGTTCAGTCAACAGACAACAATGCTACAATAACAACAGCATCATCATCTGATCCTGATGTCAACATGGAAGCAGCAGTCGTACCTGATCAACAGCAACAATCTCAAGCTAAAGCATCATCGTCATCATCATCGACATCAGCTGTAGTCGTGAATCATTTGCTCAACGAATTGCTTTCGATCCGTGCTACTGAAGAATCAACAAACAAGTCCACTGATGAAGAAAAGAAAGCTGAGAATCAACGTTACGCATATATTGCATTCTTGTTGCAGTGTTTGGTGGAGTTGGTACAATCATACAAGTCATGCAAGTATGACATTTATGCATTTGGTCGACGACGTGGAAGCAAGGATGGTAATACCAGCAACAAGACACGAAGCTCGATTTTGCACATGCTGCTCAATGATCTATTGCCATACAATGCCATCAATCCCAACGCTGAAGAATCACGCAAGCAACAAGGTGTATCCATGTGGGCTGCATCATTACTGGTAGCCATGTGTTATGAATCTCCAGCACCCAAGAAATCAGACAATAGCGGTGATGATTTGGCTCAAGTACGCAAGTACGTTTTTGATGGCATCATTCGTTCTCTCAAGGAAACAGTGGCTTCATCATCTGGTACTTTGGCTGCAAAATATGGCAAGTTTTTGGCCTTGTCAGATTTATGTCATCGATTGCTGAATGCTCGTCCCAACGCACTTTCATCTCAACGTGGTGGTGGTCCTCTCGGTGGTGGTGCCAGTGGTGATGAAGAATCCATCATGAGTGTTGCCAAGATTATGGTTGACAAGAATTTTGTTGGTTCATTGACAGCAGCTATCAGTGATGTTGATATCAATTATCCACACGCCAAAACAGTGCTCAATTCGATGCTACGTCCTTTGGAGCAATTGACCAAACTTGCTACCAAAATCCCTGATGATGCAGGATCCAAGGAAGATGGTGACAAGAAACGTGGAGAGATTTTATCCTATGATGTATCTGCATCCACTGATACTGAAGCTGAAGACACACCTGACTTGTATCGCAATTCAGCACTTGGCATGTTTGATGGCAGTGTCATGGAGGAAGATGAAATGGATGAGTTTGAGTCGGAAGAAGAAGATGAAGAAACGCAAGTATTCAATACCTTGTTTGGAATGTTGATCTTTGGCTTACACATATACTACTTATAGGTTTGATGAGGAAGAATTTGATGACGACAGCAACAGTGATTTATCTGATATGAGCGAAGTGGATGATGGAGACGAAGATGTTGATGATGAAATGGGAGCCATGATCCATCAATTTGACACTGACATGGAAGAAGATGAAGTAAGTGAAAGCTATTCCCTTTGCAATAATGACTGATCACAACTTTATAATAGGATGGTAGTGGCGATGAAGATGATGACGGCCATGGTACAGATCACACTGATGATTCAAGCGATTACGATGAAGATGGTCGAGAAATGACATGGCGTATTGAAGATATTGAAGATGATCCTGATATGCATGTGGATGCCGAGATTGAAGTGGATCATGAAGATGAATTTGACTCAGCTGACGAACATGCCGGCCATCATCATGCCAACGATGTCTTTGGTGAAGATGTACGTTTATTATTCAGACTAAGAGATGTATGCTTTACTAATCTGGATATCTCTACAGGGTCATGTGGACGAGTTGGAGACTTTGGATCAATCCGATTTTGATGAAGATGAAGATTCTGAGAACATTGAAGATGCTGAAGCTGAAGCTGATATCATTGATGATCGTGCTCTACTTGACGACATTCAAGATGAAAATCCTTTCCTTGGCAATTCTCTTGGTGATGGTCCACTTCTTGATGATGAACGACGACATCGTTCTATGGGATCATTGCATTTCCGCCGTTTTGAAAGACCACATAACAGAGGAAGACTTGTTGTTGAGCCAAGTAAGTAAAAAAGTGATCCATGCATGAAATAGATTATATACTTATCAACTTCTATCTAAATAGCACCTTCACGATCTTTCCGTGCACCAAGTTCATTAGGTGGTCGTGGCACTGATGCTCAAGATGATATGGTTGTCAATCATCCATTGTTGACTGAAAGCCAACAAGCAGGTGGTGGTGAAGTACCTCCTAGTCGATCTATCAGTGAATTACAACAACGATCTCGATCCACTGGATACAGCAATTGGCAGGCATTTGAAGATATCGTTGGTGGTAGTGCTATGCGATTCTTGGAAAGCTTCTTGTCACAAGCACCTAGCAATGTACAAGCAGGTCCTTTCCGCATTGATTTACAAGGTCGTGGTGGTGGTATCACGCGTACTTTTGAATTTGATCATCTTCCACATACACATGGACATCATCGACCATCATCAGGAGCAGCAACACAGCAAGCTGATTCTCAAGGCACTGATCAAATGAGAGACTTGTTGACTATTCTACATGATTTCCAACCATTGGGATCAGCTGATCGTTGGCATCAAGAAGCACGTATGATGTATGGCAGCAATTTGATGCCAGATAAGGCTCAACATCTTACCAACGCCATGCTCAACTTGTTGTTCCCTATTGCAATTCATGAGCAGAAGATTCAGCGTGAAAAGGAGGAAAAACGACGCAAGGAGCAAGAACGAATTGAAGCTGAAGAGCGCAAGAAGCAAGAAGAAGAACGTAAACGACGTGAAGAAGAAGAACGCAAGAAGAAGGAAGAAGAAGAACGTCGTGCTGCTGAAGAAGAAGCTGCTCGTAATGAACAACAGCAACAACAACAACAACAAGCTGGTGATGATGATACAGCCATGGAAAGTGCACAATCCTCTGAACAAGCTCAAGGCTCTGATTCACAACAACCTACGACTATTACAATCCATGGTGAAGAAGTTGATATCTCTGGCACTGGTATTGACATTGAATTCCTTGAAGCATTGCCTGAAGATTTACGTGAAGAGGTGGTGAATCAACATATGCGTGAACATCGTCCAGAGACACAAGCACCAGAACCTGATGCCATTAGTCCAGAATTTTTGGATGCATTGCCACCTGATATTCGTGAAGAAGTACTTCATCAAGAAGCTATCGAACGTGATCGTCGTGAACGTCAACAAAGACAAGGTAGTGGTGCTGGTACTGCTGATGTTACTGCTACTACGGCTACTACTACAGCACCTGAAGCAGGTAGGCAGCAACCTTTGGCAGAGTTGCAGCAGCTGGACAATATGTTGACACAGCTTTTCTCCAATTCCGCAGGACTTGGAAGAGAAGCAAATACTTTGCAACGCTTTTTGACTGGTATTGGTGGTCGTGCAGGTGCTTCAACAAGAGATACTCAGCAACAACAACAACGCAAACATGCTGTACATCGTAATGCTGTTCAATTGGTGGACCGTGCGCAATTGTCGGCATTAGCTCGTCTTTTATTTGTTCCACAAACAATTTCCAAATCAGTGCTCAACAAGCTATTGATCAATTTATGTGAGAACAGCAAGACACGCAGTGATTTGTTATCATTCTTGGTGTGCGTACTTCATGATGGAGGTGGTGATCTTGCAGCTGTTGATCGTAGCTTTGCTCAATTGTCATTACAAGCCAAGGGGATTTACAAGCCAGTGTCCAAGCCAAAAGGAATTGCTGCTCCAGATGAAAGTTTGCCCAACTTTATCACTCAACGATGTCTGGAATTCCTCATGCAAGTTGTTCGTGCCAATGATCAATCGTTGACTTATTTCCTTGTGGAGAATGATTGTCTTGCTGGTCTGAAACGTACCAACAGTCGTAAAGGAAAAGGAAAGGAGAAGATGACACCTTCCAGCAAATATCCTTTACTTGTTCTGATGAGCTTGTTGGATCGCAACACATTTATTGACAATCCAAGTCTTATGGAAGAGTTGATGCACTTGATTACTACTATTTGTCGACCATTCCCAGCACTCGTCAAGAAATATGTCGACAAGATGGAGACACGACAGCAAAAGGAAGGTGGTACAGATGATTCCAAGGCTAAGGAGACCACAACTGAAGATAACAAGGCATCAAGCAAAAGTGGTAGTGGACAAAAAGAGACAACATCTTCAACAACAGATCGACCTACACCTAAACCACCCACCATCCCAGATCATTATTTGAAGCAAGTCGTACATGTGTTGACTTCAGGTGAATGCTCAAGCAAGACATTCCAGTACACATTGAGCGCTTTATCACATTTGTCATCATTGGATGGTGCTCAACAAACCATCACTTTGGAACTGGTTCAAGATGCTCAAGATTCTGGAAAACACATTCTCAAGGACCTTGGCGAGTTGCTACACATTCTTGACAATGCAATGGCTGGTGCAGAAATCCAAGGATCAGCACTTGCTCCTTTCTCAGCAGCATCATCACATCAAGCCAAGTTATTACGTGTATTGAAGACAATTGATTACTTGTATTCACCCAAGACTGCCAACACTGGTGCACCCAAACCAAACAATGAGGATGAACAATCACAGAATGAGAAACGAGTACTCGAGATTTACAGTGAGCTCAAGTTCCTTCCATTATGGAAAATGTTGGGTCGATGTCTTGCTGTTATTCATGAAAAGGATGATCTTATCAATGTCGCCACTGTTTTGTTACCATTGATCGAGGCGTTTATGGTGGTTTCAAAATACAGCACTGAAAAGACAGCTGAAAAGACGACTGAAAGGAATAACGCAGAGATTCAGGCACCCAACGAGAATGAAAAGGATGAAGACTTTTTCTTTGCATTCACTGAGGAACACAAGAAGGTGCTCAATATCATGGTGCGAAACAACCCATCGTTGATGATTGGATCATTCTCATTATTGGTACGCAATCCCAAAATGCTTGAATTTGACAACAAACGCAACTACTTTGTGCAACAATTACACAAACGACATGGTGAACGACGAATGTATGCACCATTGCAGCTAAATGTGCGTCGACAATATGTGTTTGAAGACTCGTATCACCAATTGTTGGGTCGCACAGGAGATGAGATCAAGTACGGGAAACTAAGTGTTCGCTTTTATGATGAAGAAGGTGTGGATGCTGGTGGTGTGGCACGTGAATGGTTCTCAGTATTATCACGTCAAATGTTCGATCCAAACTATGCATTATTCATCACATCAGCTGCCGACAAGCTCACATATCAACCCAATCGAGCATCAGCTATTAATCCGGACCATCTTAGCTATCTCAAGTTTGTTGGACGTGTCATTGGCAAAGCTATTTATGATGGTCGACTCATGGATGCATACTTTACTCGCTCCTTTTACAAGCATATTCTCAATCGATCTGTTGACTATCGTGATGTGGAAGCCATTGATCCTGAATACTACAAGAGTTTGGTGTGGATGTTGGAGAACGACATTACCGATGTCATTGACTTGACTTTCAGTATTGAAACTGATGACTTTGGCACTACCAAGGAGATTGATCTTAAGCCAGGTGGTCGTGACATTCCAGTGACTGAAGAAAACAAGCATGAATATGTGGCATTGGTGACAGAGCAAAAGTTGACTCTTGCTATCAAGGACCAGATCAATGCTTTCTTGCAAGGTTTCCATGACATTATCCCACCATCACTTATCCAGATCTTCAATGAACAAGAACTTGAATTGCTCATTTCTGGTTTACCGGATATTGATATTGATGACTGGAAAGCAAACACAGAGTATCAAGGTGGCTATTCACAAGGTTCACCCCAAATTCAATGGTTCTGGCGTGCTGTACGTAGCTTTGATCAAGAAGAACGAGCCAAACTACTTCAATTTGCCACTGGTACTTCCAAGGTGCCTCTTGAAGGTTTCTCCCAATTGCAAGGATCAGGTGGTATCCAACGATTCCAAATTCACAAGGACTATGGTGGTGACAGCCGTCTACCATCTGCACATACTTGGTAAGGTATCATTGTATCATCCTTGACAACATGTTCCTAACATGACTATTCTCTTTTAGCTTCAACCAAATCGATTTGCCAGAATACGACTCATACGAGACACTACGCTCTAGTCTTTTCAAGGCCATCAATGAATGCTCTACTGGCTTTGGTTTCATATAGATTCTTTTCCTCTTTTCTCTCTCTTTTAGTCCCATTGCATGCATAATCTAATATATAAAAAAACTTTGCAACATGAACATCTAAAGCTATCGATATGTAATGAATGGAATACAATAGCTGTCCTCATAGGAGGAGATGAATATATCTTACCCCTTTTCCTGATCCCACACTTCCAAACCGGTCAACATTCAAGTGCTTTACCCTGTTGTTTATGCACATGCAATGTGGAAAGCATTACCATTGGTTAATTGAAGGAATAGAAAGCTGTTTCTAGAATATATTGACTCTTTCCAGCATTGTTATGATGCACTTGTGTCGTGAAGATAGACAATCATGATGACTACGCCACATACTACAATCAGTGCAACGCATTCTATTAGCACGATTTAAGGATCACTGCCTGTTAGATCAGAGTTGATTCATGCAGAAATAGTCTCATATGGCAGAGATTTGCAGCTTTTGATAAGATCTACCATCAAACGAGTGCCAGTCAGTAACTATCGCATCAATAGAGAAGGTTTAGGTTGCCTGAGATAAGATCAGCGGTTGCATATGTTTGTGTACATAGTCTTGTTGGTAGATCATAAAGTGATATTAAAACATTGGAATCTTCCAAGATGCATAGTATATGCAAGAACTAACCAATATGAAAGAACCAATATAGCAATTCCATGTTGCTAATCCTTGTTTGGTGGTATGGCGTCATTGATCTTTGTACTCAGCTGATGAGCTGCATCATACTAACATCATTATCCTCTTTGTCCCAAAAAACTAGTCTTTGTTCATGACAAGAATGTCGACTATGCTATGATTGTCGTCTTGGATGAAGCGAAACATTGACAACCAGGAATTTCAAATGGCTGTACCACAAGGGAATCGGTTGTTTCACATCAATGTTGCTGTTTTTATCAGGCTGATGCTGGTCCAAGCGGCAGTATTCAAAATCTTTTTGAGCCAACTCAGATATCACATAGAAGCTTACCACATCTCCACGTGTTAAACAACAACCCAGGAACCCACTCTATGGATATAACAATCATGCCACCACCTAAGGGTGCTTAATGATGATTATGCAAGCAAACATACACATCCACGCGATATTTTTTTTCAATCGGCAGAACCGGATCTCAATCCGCTGTGTTGTATTCACAGCTTGTACAACGCGACACGCATGGCACGTGTTTAACTTGCGGATGGCGAAAAAGTGTTGGATGCAATGTCATGAAAACAAACAATTGCAATTAATCCTCACAAGCCATCCATACAATGATTGTCATCAGGAGACGTGAATACATTATAGGTGATAGTATACAAAAGCATGTGACAGCCAATGGCTGTGTTGGTCATGTTTAGCCGTTTAAAAAAAGATGCTACGCTCCAACAAAGAGCTTCAAATCACGCACGTATCTACTTGTACAACCTACCAATTTCTAATTCACATTTCGCAATCGCATAACAATAATCCACGTTGAGTCATCTATGGCTTGGAAGCGATTCAAAAGAGCCGATAAACATAAACAATCCGACAAGTTAAGCGAAACAAGAGCTCATTGTGAAATAGCGCCATTGTATGCCAACTGAGAAAGATGCTAGCACTGTATAGTGGTTCCTTTGACACTTTGAGCAACATCAAGCTCTTCTTGTGCTAAGACTTTAGCATTGAGCCAGCTAAGCAAGATTCTACTGCCAAGATTTTTGCCAAGGATACACACACATACGTATCTTTATCTTACGCCACATAGCAAAAGGTCTCGACCTTATACTACAATGGTCATATTTGCTTTCAAATCACTCTTCTCTATCTCTCCGCAGGCTGTGTAATGAACAAAACAAGGATTCAAAAAGATATTCACCATGATCGGCGTCTATATCATGTGTCCCAGAGTCAAGGTACCCATCATCCCCCCGATCTAATGCAACAACAAAAGCGGCTCAGTCGATTACCCGGTGCATCATTTCCAAATACACGCCTGCCGACGTGTGGAAGCCATCTTTGGTAATGACAAGGGTCAAACAAATGTGGGGACAAAGAGAGAATTCGATCACAATGTACATACAAATGCATATAGAGAGCCGAAGATTTGCGTGAGAGTCCATCTTAGCATCAACATAAAGGGTTTAGTTCCAATGCAGCCCACATTTGGGCATTATAGACCGATTGTTTACCTAATGGACACACACGATTTCTTTTTATCGCCAAAAGGATACAGCGCCCCACGAGGGATGATTAAAAAAGAAGCAACAAGGCGTTGTTGCATGACAAACAACCACACATGGTAAAGTAAATGGTCGTCATTTCAAACCAAAGCGCGCAAAATATACATCATAGATGGTGGCTCACGTTGCACGATTGTGTTGTATCACCGCTTTCTTCTCTTTGCTCGGCGACAAATGACAAAAGTATGATGAAAGAAAGGTGCTCTAGAGCATCATAAGGACCAAAAGTTGGGCTTTGTCCTTGACAAAGCCATTTTTGTGCAAGGAGCTCATCAAGATCTGTCATTGATCTTTGCAAATATGTAATCCCATGCATATGAATGCCACTCAATCCCTAATGGTTTATTGAAAAAGTAGGGATGATGAAAGAATGTCATGTCGATTGATAGTAATGCTTATTCTTTGGACCTTGGAACAGGGATAAACTGCCCACTTTATCAAATCTTGGTGGTCTGGGGACCCATGTGCGAACAAGGAAGGGGTTCTTGTCTCTTTTTTGATGGGCGTTATGTTTCAAAACGTCGCACTGCATTGTATATGGGAACAGTTGGGGATGAAAGATTATAGATAGCATAAACGTACAAAGACAATAAACAAGAATTTGCTTAGCAACAACAATGTGTGACCCTATTGACGATCTGACAAACATATACACACCAGAGGATTGGCACTGTTTACTCCTTGGATATAAGCAACTATGGCAATAAGTATCGGAAGTGAAAGTAGCCGATCAATAAGTATAAGGGATAAGTTTTTCGGATAACATACACGTTGCAAGTTACTAGAGTGATTGGTAAATACCCTTCTTAGTGCATCATCAATGTGGAATTATACAACAACAGATGCATGAGGCGCGGTTTGACGGTAACACATTACTGCTCGGCATTGGATTATGTATATGGTTACAATACCATGCGTAATAGAAACTTCAGCAAGCAGAAAAACAAGAACTAAACGCTTTCTAGTATCAAAAATTTAGATCAGCAAGTGATTTGGGGGAAAGCAACGACTGGATAGGAGAAAGAGGGATTGTTGTTGCAATGCCGCGTGAATTGAATGATGATGGTGTCTCCCAGGGATATCAAAGGAGATGTGGATGATTATGAGCAGCCATCCAATGTCAGGAGAAAGGAAAATGGGCTAAATGACGCGCGATAAACGTTGGGATGTGAAAGCAATCTATTTTTGTGTGCCTTTCCAAATCATCCACTCTGCATTCTTTGCTTCTTTTTTTTACGTATCCACATTACTCGCTTCTTTCTTTCTTCTTTCTTTCTTCTTTATCTCTTTTCTTTATTTCTTTTGGATCTCATTCATAGTAGTAAAGTAATCTATCATGATTCATTCTACAGGCACAGACGTGGCCAATCCCATTCTTCTCAATACACCACCACCCACTCCACTCAAAGAGCCTTTACTTTTCTCTCCGCCACACACCACTACTGCATCCAAGCAATCACCTGAAAAACAACCTGAAAAGAAGCCGCAGCAGCCACAGTACATTGAAGTCATTGCTCCAGATACGCCACCACCTTCTGACAGCAAACAAAAGGAAAAGTCACCATTGTCCATTGACTCATTGTCCCAGTCTTCCAATGCTTCATTGCCTTTACCTTCTCCTCAGTCAGCAACGACTCCTTCACCAAGGTCATCGGCTACACCTTCTCATACATTGGATGGTGGTAGTACACGTTCAAGTTCAATGGTATCTGTGAGCGTGTTAGGTGAACAACAGTTATTGGATCACTCCCATCTTAAGCCTGGACATCGAGCATCTTTATTATCTTATGCACAGACCATCAACATGTATCGTGAGAATGCCAAAAAGACAAATAGTCCTGATATTCAATGTGATTTTGCCATCTTCATGGTGGAAGCTGCCAAACCACTTGCAACTGAAGGCGCCACAGCCACTGAACGTTGGGCTTATCTTACAGAAGCTGAGAAATTGCTGAGACAATTGTCCGCTCGTGGTCATGCTGAATCGCAATACTACCTTGGCAACCTTTACGCAGCTGGAATGCTTAGCAGAAAGGGCAAAAACGAGTTTGACAAGGCTTTTCCTCTCTTTGTTCAAGCAACCAAACATCATCATGCTGATGCTTCGTTTAGGTAAATTGACCAACTAACGCGTTTATTATGTGGTGATATGTGTATGGGCGTGTTCAAGAGGGGTAAAGGAGATGTTTGATGTACATTCTGAAAAAGATCATGACAAGAAGGGGTGGATTGAAAGGGGATAAAAGTGAAGGAGCCAAACTGACAGTAGAACTTACATATACATCTCCTTATGTAGAGCTGCAAAATGTTATGAAGATGGCCTTGGTACTCGTAAGGATCGTTCTAAAGCTGTTCAGTTCTACAGGTAAGCACTAATCGATAGCACTTGTTCCCCAACCATCAATATTGATTTCTTCTTGATACACATTTTCCCCAACAACAACAACAGAAAAGCTGCCACATTAAGTCATCCGGGTGCTATGTACCGATTAGGCGTTGCACAAGTATATGGTGAATTGTCGATATCCAAGAATGCAAGAGATGGAGTCAAGTGGCTGAAAAGAGCTGCTGAAGCGGCAACACCCGAATATCCCCATGCAATCCATGAATTGGCTCAGCTGCACGAAACGGGAATCAAGAATGTTGTTTTTGTGGATCTGGACTATGCTGTGTCATTGTACGCCCAAGCTGCGGATCTTGGCTATGCTCCATCTGCATATCGTTTGGGAGAGTGTTACGAATATGGAAGACTTAACTGTGATCAAGATCCTGCTTTGTCGATTCATTATTACACCATTGCTGCTCAACAAGGTCATTGTGAAGGATGTTTTGCTCTTACGGCTTGGTATCTTGTTGGTTCGGCTGATGTACTTCCACAATCTGATGAACAAGCTTATATTTGGGCTCATCGTGCTGCTGAAATGGGTCTTGCCAAGGCTGAATATGCTGTCGGCTATTTTACAGAAGTTGGCATCGGCACTATTAGCGATCCGGATGAGGCGTTTGTATGGTACACAAGAGCTGCTGAGCATGGTGACAAGCGAGCCATCCAAAGGATACAAGCACAACAAGGCAATACTGATCATAATGGACCCCATACCAAAGGCAAAAAGAGCAAACGTCAAGATTCATGCATGATCATGTAAAAAACTGCAACACATAGTCGTCTTTCCCCCATCCTGTTCCTTTGATTTTACTTTGTCTTTCTCAGATACCTTCATCCTGTCCTTTTCTTCTTGCATTGAGCTGCATCTACAACATCCTCACACTTGATTCCACACACAATCCACGTACAACACTTCATATATATATGGCATACTTTAATAAGACTAAAACTTTTTGCATTGGCTTCGTGTATCAAACAAAATGCTGCTCTATATCATCTCCTTTTGTATCCCTCCTCACGCGTCCTCACGTGCATTAACTTTAAATGTGCATTTAGTCCACTTGGCCCTCATTAAATCGTCTGTGACATTGCATATCCGGGTAAACAGTTTAGAATAAGGAGTATAGTCATGTATCATCATCATCGTTGTTGAACTTTAGAAGCAAACATGTAATTTTCACCCATTGGATGTATTTTCAGAACCATTACCCAATACGTACATAATGCATCTTCTCAGGTAGCCGATACAGCAGTGTGCATCATTGTTTGCTTGTTGCAAGCTTTATCACTTAAGAATAAACCATGCATTGATTTTATCCCGAAATAGACTTGGTTACTGTACAAGGACATATACAAACACTTGTAAGCTCTGCTACTTGCTTCTGCTTGTCACTGATGCATACATATGCAAGTTAAAGTTTCAATGCAGGCGTCTCCGGTAGGATTATCAAAAGTGCCTCGTCAGAAAAAGGGGAGTTGTAAGTGATATATACAGCATATCCTGTTTCGATTATGATTATCGTTTGCCGGATCTTGAAGAGAAAGGAAACAAATGTATAATAAAGGAGAAAAAGACATTTGCTTGCATCAAGACAAGGTTTTCTTTGATTCTTGCTGGATATTGTACCACCATCCTCCTCATAATACGCATGTACGTTCTCATTCATCACCCCTGCCATACTACTTTAGAGTTCCACTCTTCCTTCATAAATGTCATCTCCACTTTTTGTCATATGATGTCACTATCGATGTGTACACATCGATTTCTGTGTTCTTTGACACTATACAACATGAAGCACATTGACACTTGATCCACTTGAGAAGACTAAATCATGCATTGTTAATGATACCAAGTAGCAATGATGTCGCAAGTACCAAAAGAAAGTGTGATATATTTACTGCAACCAGAAACTTTCTCTAGTACACTGTCTTAATCTTACCATTGGCAACGTGTGAGCTCGCATGAAAGTAATATGTTCAAGACTGGCTATAGCAGGATGAATAAGCCAAGCAAGCCAATGATTTGCCACAAAGCGGACATTTGATATTTGTCAGCCGGCTCCGAATTCTATCTGGCTTCAGTTTCCTCATACTTTTGACATCCCGCTCATGACGATGATGGAGGATAAGTCAAGTCAGCAACATGTAATTAGAGATCAAAGTTGATATCAATGAATGGCAAAGATGATATATTGTATAACAAGGAATGATGACTATGTTATCTTTGTAGATATGGTGATGATGATGAAATGTAGGGAATGCCCTGGAAGGACTGGTGGCTAGGTTACCATGACAGCATGTGATTGGCTAATTGGCTTAGTAAGAAGTCGTGCAAGGCCAATCGGCTTGATGAAGAATGACGAGAGCGGGTATTTTTGATGCACTGGGATATATAAGAAGCGGGGTACTTGATCTTTTTCTATTCTCGTTTGTATTTCTTTATCTTTCTTTAAACATCGATACTATGGCTCCTCAAGAACACAAAGTTGCCATCATTGGCTCTGGTCCTGCAGGTAAAAAGAGTGTGATTTGACGTTTTTACCCACAACCTGTCAACTCACCCCTTTTTTTTTGGAACAATAGGCCACACTGCTGCTGTCTACCTTGCTCGTGCCAACATGGAACCCATTCTCTTTGAAGGCATGATGGCCAACGGCTTTGCTCCTGGTGGACAACTCACTACCACCACCGATGTTGAAAACTTCCCTGGTTTCCCTGAAGGTGTCCTTGGTGGTGAACTGATGGACAAGATGCGTGCTCAATCTGAGAAATGCGGCACCACTATTGAAACCGAGACTATTACCAAGCTCGATTTGTCTTCTCGTCCTTTCAAGATCTGGCGTGAAGGTTCTGAGAACAAGGAAGAGCCTACTGATATTGCCAAGGCTATTGTTTTTGCTACTGGTGCTTCTGCTCGTCGTATGGATCTTCCTGGTGAAGACAAGTACTGGCAAAATGGCATCTCTGCTTGTGCTGTTTGTGATGGTGCTGTTCCTATCTTCCGTAACAAGCCCCTTGTTGTCGTTGGTGGTGGTGATAGTGCTGCTGAGGAAGCTATCTACCTTACCAAGTGTAAGTATTTTGTGGATAAAGGATATAAGGGACAAATGGAGATCATATGAACTGATCCATTATCCTATAGATGGTTCCCATGTTCACGTTCTTGTTCGTCGTGATGTTCTTCGTGCTTCCAAGGTGATGGCCAACCGTCTTCTTAAGCATCCCAAGGTCACTGTTCATTTCAACACTGTTGCTACTGAAGCTAAGGGTGATGGAAGCCTTTTGACTGCTGTTGCCACTCGTAACACAAAGACTGGTGAAGCTGGTGAAATTCCTGCCAGTGGTCTTTTCTATGCTATTGGTCACGTGCCTGCAACTGAACTTGTCAAGGGTCAAGTTGATCTTGATGAAGAAGGTTATATCAAGACTGTTCCTGGTTCTTCTCACACCAGTGTTATTGGTTTTTATGCTGCTGGTGATGTTCAAGACAAGCGTTACCGCCAAGCCATTACTTCTGCCGGTTCCGGTTGTATGGCTGCCTTGGATGCTGAAAGATACCTTACTGAGCTCGAAGAAGAAGGTACTGCTCAATAAGAAGAAAAAGCATGTTTCTTTACGACAAAAATGTACGCATACAAAAAAGTTAGACATCTTTACCCATATCCAATTCGCCCATTTGTATCACACAACTACACCTTTTATCACACAAGCACTCGCATATGCACATTCAAAATCTAGATCTCGTCCATTCCCCTGTCTTATATAAACAGCTACGAGTTAATTGTACAATGTATTACTATTGTGTTACTATTTGGGATTGTTGTCAGCTATCTATTCAATCCTTCTTATACAGCGTTTTGCATTTGAAAGTGTAACTTACTCTATTGCTTCATCCGCTCATTCACTTGTCATCTTTTTGTACCATTGACATCCCATAGCATACATATATGCATCCAGCTTGCTTTCAGCAGCTGTAAAGCTCATTCAGTTACATTGTTTCCTTCTCATACTCGATCACTTGCTCATACATTCTCTTTTTGCTCCATCACATCCTGCTCTTGCACTACTATTCCAGCCAATAGTCTCTTCTTTTCTTGTCTCTTTCCTTTTGGAAGACACCTACCATGTTCCAAGTCCTCATTCTGCTTCCAGCTATCCTTACAGCTGCATGAATTGACATCCTTTCTTTTATGAATAAAAGTTGGATGTATCTTATTCCTTTCTGATAGCTTCAATATGGGAGATGTTGTTCTTACGTCTTTATTCAATGCATCTTCCACACACTCCAACTTTTGACATTTCATACCACAGCCATCTAGTATAAAAGTGCTCTGCTCTTTTCAGAGCGTTCCATCATCTAGCCATTTGTTATGCCATCACCCTTTTAAAAGCCAGTCATCGTTCCAACACTCTTTTCAACCACCAGCTCTCGTCACTTCTTCAACCATGCTTCTTTGACAAGAACACACGACTTCAACTGAACACAATGTGCTCAATGCTACTCTGTTCCAAGTGAAGACAACCCAATGGTGTGTCTTGACGTGCGATTGAGCTTCAACAGCATACGATTGTTTAACAGCACGTGTCTTCTGCTACGACCTATCTTTGCAACAGCTTTTATCCAGCATCCAACAGTGTCACTATACATGTAGTGGTGTTCATTCATGTGCAACTGCACTTTGCTGTAGAGTCAAGCGTCTTAGATAGAACAACTACTTGTACTTGTTTAATAAGAATACACTTTATTACTATACTACAACGTATTTGACATCTTGGATAAGGATGGGATGGGTAAACGGCGTTGGTTAGAATGTCTTACAACTTCCTTCAACGTGCTTATTGTAAAGCATTTGTTACATCTGCGCCTCATTCTCACGTTCACGCCCATATGAAGATTAGTCTTTTATGACGCTGAGTAGCACTTTTTCTTGGTGATGCATGAAATCCAAGGTGGTGAAAACAAATGTCGATCTTTGATATGCAAGGGGACAACATGCAAGAGAAAACGCCTACTTTAGGAATTGATTAGTTTGTGTCAATGTATGCTTGACAACTTGATGCCCATCATCACTACGCATTACATGTTTTGACACAGATGATACAGGGTCGGATGTTTGTTGTTGACAATGGTGCAACATTTCCTTTCAAGGTATTTGCATTACAATATGTGCCACCAAGGTGTTTTTAAAATGCAAGTAAAGAAGAGTATGAACAGAAGTGACAAAGGATGACATGTCCCCTTTGAGACAGGGAGAACGAGAAATGATCGTCGACTATGCCATGTATGGTCAAAGTGGGAACCACTCAAAATAGGGAGGAGTCAACAGAAAGATGCTACAGTCCTTTTCACGTTACACTTGATTCATTTGCCTCTTTGAACAATCACACGCTAATGCTTGTCTTTGGTCCCCTTTTTGTTTCGTTGCCCCTTTCACCACGCTGTCGTTTCTTTTTCTTATCCTCTTGTCTCTTTTCTTCTCTCTTTCTTCCTTTACATTTCTCAACTATGACATATTATCCTTTACACTTGGGTCGATTGACTGTTTTATTATTATTATGGACGACAATCGCATGTAAAGCAGCTGTCATACCACAACTACCACAACAACAGCTATCAGAAACACCAGTATTAGACCATCAACAACCAGACCAGCAATCAAGTCAGGAGAACGCTGCTTTTTTGAATCATGACAGCTATTATAACAATGATCCACCCACGATTACAAACAACCTAATCACAGCAGAAGCACCTTCTGAGAACATTGTCCTGCAAAACGAATTCGCTGTGCCTCCTCCAATTGTACCAGATACTGAATCTCAACAAGATTCTCTCCCTTACAACGACAATCAACAAGATGACTCATTGATGAATCATGCAATTGACAAAGACAATGACCAGATGCTCGACAATCCATCAATGTCCACAATGGATGAAGAAGATGATAATGAGCTCTATGATGATGATGATGAGGACGAGGATGACATGTTGGCAACCAATGATGAAGAAGGATACTTGTTCAATGTTCCCGACAACAATGATGACATTGAGAATGAGGAGCTTGTTGTGGACCCATCCACTGGAATGCCAGCTTTTCGAAACAAGAATGACAATGACTTTAATGTCATGAATCAACCAAATGCTCCAGCACCAGCTGATAATGATATTGGAATAATCACTCCACCTTCTGTCGATCACAAATCATCACCTGCAACAGATGCATCCACTAGTACCACCCCCTTACATCAGCATTCTTTTTTCGGTGATTGGCGTCTATTATTTGCTGCAGTTGCATTACTTGCAGTCTGGAAATTGGTTACTGGGAAACCACGACTCATGGGAGCATCCACCAGGGTAACACAAACATGCATGATTTTGTGACAAGGATAATTACTTACACTTTTTGTAGTTATCCATTGCAGAGACTGTAGGTCCACATCTCGAGCGACGTAAACAATTGATTCAAAAATATGAACTTGCTGCTGCTTCTCGTCGGATACCGGTAAGTGATAAAGGATTACAGTGATAAAAGGGATACCTTCTCACATGAAATGGTGGTTTATTTCCTCGTGTTCGGCATGCAGATTCACACGACTGGTACGTAAATGGGAATAATGCAATACGCTATTGTCTATACTAATGCTGACTTTCACAGACATGGCACCAAGGAAAGTTCCAAGTTTTGTGTTCCCCACTATTCCCGAGGAAAAAGATGAAGAAGGATCAGCTTTTGATATATCTACACGACGTGTTTCCACTGGTCATATTCGACGTCCACCTCCTCCTCCCCCTTCTATTCATTTGGGTAATACCATGCCAGCTGCTCGTACTTCAGGAAGTAATAGTAGCTTTCATCACTCTCGACATGTCTCATTCAGCGGCAAATTCAATTTATAACACTGTACATGCATAACATATGCACACTAATCATCATCATCATCAATTCTCCCCCTTTCATCATTGTCTATACATTTCTTTTTGCCCCTGCAACCCCTTGACTAGCATCTCTTGTTGATTGTCTTTGCATATCGAGTCATACGACTTTTTACATTTCATCATCATTCTCGTCAATACAGAAATAAAAAGTGAACAAGTCATATGTATATCATCACGACCATCAATTGTATCTGTATTATGATAGTGGACATGAAGCATTGGGTAAGAGTGGGGCTGGAGACAGTGAAAGCAGGAAGCTGAAATGAAAAAGTGGAGCGTTGCTAGATGCTTTCTGACAGGGATAGGAATACGAGAAGATGATGTCTACTGGCTGGTTAAGCAGGATGTGCAGAAGCATAAAGAGAATAAAGACGAGAGATAGGATCAGAGAGGAAACAAGATAGTTGACTAGTGTTGAACTACTGCTGCATAAGCACAAAGTAAAAGATATGAAAGGCGTTCAGTGATACGAAGTATATGACTACAAAGTGTGCTTCATGTACAGTGACACTGTTGAATGCTGGATAAAAGCTACTGCAAAGAAGGTCGTAGCAGAAGACACGTGCTGCTGAACAATCGTGTGCTGTTGAAGCGCAATCGCACGTCAAGACACACCATTGGGTTGTCTTCACTTGGAACAGAGTAGCATTGAGCACATTGTGTTCAGTTGAAGTCGTGTCTTGTCAAAGAAGCGTGGATGAAGCAGTGACGAGAGTTGGTGGTTGAAAAGAGTGGTGGAACGCTTTCACATTGAATGACTGGCTTTTAAAAGGGTGGTGGCATAACAAATGGCTGACAGATGGTGGAACGCTCTGAAAAAGAGCAGAGCACTTTTGTACTAGATGGCTATGGTATGAAATGTCAAAAGTAGGAGTGTGTGTGAAAGATGCATTGAATAAAGACGTAAGAACAACAGCTCCCATATTGAAGCTACCAGAAAGGAATAAGGTACATCCAGGTTTTATGCATAAAAAGAAAAGATCAATTGTCCAACTGTAAGGATAGCTGGAAGCAGAATGAGGACTTGGAACATGGTAGGTGTCTTCCAAAAGGAAAAAGACAAGAAAAGAAGAGACTATTGGCTGGAATAGTAGCGCAAGAGCAAGATGTGATGGAGCAAAAAGAGAATGTATGAGCAAGTGATCGAGTATGAGAAGGAAACAACGTAACTGAATGAGCTTTACTACTGCTGAAAGCAAGCTGGATGCACATATGTATGCTATGGTATGTCAATTATAACAAGTGTATATCGAGTGAAGCAATGGATGAGCAATGCAGTATACTTGTCTAAAGCAGAGTATCTGGAAAGCACATGTCACCAATAGTTACACTTTCAAATGCAAAACGCTGTATAAGAAGGATTGAATGGATAGTTGACAACCATCCCAGATAGTAGATGAATTGCCATGTGTGCACTTTGATGATCCTGATATGTATACAAGACTTATGCTTCGTTCTACACTGAGATGCAAGCAGCAATACACTTATGATCGATATCATAAGGATATCATATAGCGCAAATCACTATACATGATGGTGGATAGTATCGTATAGAGATCTTTATTTGAATAATGAAGCAGAAGATACACATGGCTTCTATCAATCACTGATGTTAAAAGCAAAAGGACTAAGAATAAGCAGGAGATAGCGCTAAAGATCACGTGATTTCTCCCAAGAAAAATCCAAAAATGAACAATTCGCTTATTGCGAATTGACCAGCCCTACGGGGGACTCGAACCCCCAGCCTTGAGATTAAGAGTCTCACGCTCTAACCAATTGAGCTAGCAAGGCCTGTAGAAGGTATCTTCCTTATTTTTGAACGCGCGCGGTGCTATATATGTCACTCAACGTCCAAAAAAGGAAGGTGCTTTTACATGTTATGTTTCTGGTTTCTACATGTAGCGGAATTACCGTAGAATGCGTAGAAACCAAAAGCAAGGCATTAGGGAAGGTGTGGAGATAGTAATTTGCGTTCAAAGTTGTTCCAATTTCATCATTGGCCCAGAATTTCCGACCAGAGCAAGTCCGACAAACTGGTTAAAGCATAAGAAGGCAACTTAAGAGTAAAATCGTAATCTAAGCTAAGCACAAGTATGTCATCATATGAAGCATTATCAGTCGAATGTAGTTAATCAGCACCCTATGGACTGTCATGTGTCATGAGCAAGTAATAGACATCATGAGACGTTCAAAGTTTTATTCAAAAAGAGTTACTCGATAAACAGATGCTACCATTCATCATCTACTAGTCTGCTTTTCTTGTTGGAAGACGAGTGGCGAAAATGGTGATGGCGAAAGTCAATATCAACATCGAGACAAGCAAGTGGGCGTTTATCGTAATTCTCTGCTCGTACTTGCACTTTAAAGTGGGCCTAAAGAGAATGGAGCATGTGTTGGTCTTTTGATAAGTTGGATGCTTTTATGTTTATACCTTGGGGATCTCTTCAGGCAATGTGATCTTTTGCGTAACCTATGTATTGAAGAAGTCAGTAGCTACCTATAAAGTATGCTGATATATATCATCACCTTGACAAGACCATCCATGATAGGGCATTGCAGATCAACATCATTGTTATCAATCTCTTGGCAAATATCAAATGTTCTCTTGAGTAGTTGTACAAAACCAAGCTTGACTAGAACATGAGCTTCGGCACCATAATCCACAGGTTCTTCAAGATAGCCAATAGCTTCAATAGTCAAGTTATCACCGGGACTAGGATAAGGTGGAGTCAAGGTGATATCCTGGATATCCAAAATGTAACTGGAATCACCTATATCATAAGCACCGGTGATCAGTGATGATGATAAAGGGGAAAGAAGATCTTGGATACTTTACTGCAATCATGAATCAAGCTGGTTTTAAGAGGAGATACTTGTAACTGATAAAAGTCTGGCTTGTATTTCTCGATCCAAGCTGATGAAACGACACTTAAAGTCGCAGCAAGGGCGATCCACAAGAGATAAGAATGCATTTAAAGAAAAAGGTGCAAGATGAATGAAACAGAAAGGAGTCCACACTTTTATATTTACCTTTGATGATGATTGTTGAAGAGCAAGACTGTTTCAAAAGTGTTTGGATGTGGCACTTGACATTACACGTGTTACATAGCATTGTAGTGGTAGTCTTGCAGTAAAATGATGCTCCTGGTGCTCCGCTGTACACTTGCCAAGCGACTGGGGGAGTACTATTTCTCTCGCTCTTTCATCTCACGACAAGAACAATGGACGATCCCAACGCAGATACCGAATGGTAAACGGTGCAACAACAATCGGAAGAGAAATGCATGCCGACGTCGACCTTCTAGGAATGACATTTTACGTGCCAAGGGCATCTTGCCTCCCAAAGAAGAACAAAGCAAGGAAGCCATTGAAGACATGTATGTCGAAGCACTCAATGCGCGCAAACAAGAACAAGAGAGCTTGGAAAACAAGACTTTGGATGAATTGGATGAGCTAGAAGACGAGTTGGAGGATGATCGTGTTATTATGGAATACAGGTATGTGTGTACAAAAGAGGAGAGCTGTCAAACGTATTCTCAAAAGACGTAAACGCATGCTAGAGATGCAACAACAAGCAGAGAAGGACAAGTATGGTGAAGTAACTCAGATATCCAAACCTGACTTTGTCAAGGAAGTAACAGAAGCAAGCAAAGAATGTTATGTGGTGGTACATCTCTTCAAGGATTAGTACGTGTCGATCTAGTTACCATGGCACCAGTCTCTCTGACTTTTAGTTGATCTTAATAGTATCCCAGCTTGCAAATTGATGAATCAACATCTTGCTGTGCTCGCTAAGCAATTCAAGTCTACAAAGTTCCTCAAGATTGTCAGTGATCAATGTGTTCCCAATTATCCCGATAGAAATGTACCCACCTTGTTAGTCTATGGAGATGGTGATATCAAGGCCAACATTGTAGGTGCTATTGCATTTGGAGGCATGAATATGACAGTGTCAAGTAAGGATTGGTTTAAAGTGTGATATACCTGAGTACTCAAAAGAGTCTTTGATTAGGTGTACGTAACCAATTGGCACAATATGGTGCAGTTCCACCCGAGAAGAATGAGGATCAAAGTGATGATAAGAAGAAAAAGAGCATTTATCGATCAGCTGCCACTGCAGCTCTTAGTAGTGATGAGGATGATGAAAGTGATGATGATCGTGGATACTATTAGTCATTTGCATTTGGACAATAAACAAAGTACATTATATCATCAGGGAGTAAATGGTATAAGAAGGGATCTAGCTATGTGTAATGGTCATTGTGTAATAAATGCTCTTTGTTTGTATGCACTGCGCTGCATAAGTGGATCAACTGAAATGGCTGCTGAGAAAGTGTGTATCAATCAAGCTTCTTCCTACATAAGCCCAATGTTCCAATGTCCAACCGTGAAATGACAACTCCAAGGCGAGGAAGACCTCCAGCACCACACAATCGCAATCGCCAACGTAGTATCACTCGTGAAGAAACCAGAAACCAACAACCGAGTCAATGGCAGCAACAACAACAACAGCACACGACAAGTTCCCAATCAACGCCTTCCCAATCGCGCTACAACTCAAAAGGTAGTGGTGGCAATCGAAGCAAGTTTGGACCTTCACCTTCAGCAACACAAAGTGAACAACAGAGTGGAACCAGTGAATCGTCTCATGTCCTTTTGCTGCGACGTGTACTCTTTGACGAGGATGACATGCAACGACGTACAGCAGTGACACAGCAACTCATCAAGTCACTTGAGGAAACTTTGCACCAAGGTGACCCTACACAAATGCAGTATGAAAGTATGCAGTTAGTCGACATGTGTATCTTGAAACAACCCAACATACGAGCTATCTTGGAGATGAATCGTCCTCACAGCAGTGGTCTTAAATCTGCAGCTGTCAAACTTGTATCGACTCTTGCACTATGCTCATGCAGACTGGATATCATCTTTATGTGGGTCTTTGACTATTTGCAACGCTGGATGGATGGTGATGATACCAGCAAGAACAAAGAACTCAAGATATGGCTTTTACGTGTATTGCGTCAGGTACCTGTTATTGTCATGTTCCTGGATTGTTCTTTGTTATTGACATTTTTGTTATAGACGATTTCAGATGCTTCCAATGATCCCTATTGCAGTCGTCAGCTATATGATCTATCACCCAACATTGTCGCCAGTGTCATTATGTTTCTTGACGCCATGGATACATCCGATTATCTACCTGAAGTCTTGCAAGTCATTCAAGTAATCGCAACAAATTGTCCTGTGGCGTTCTCTGACAAATTCCAGGATATGATGGATTTGCTTGTTGGATGGCATATTGATCCGCATCTATCTGAACAAAAACGCAACTTGATGTGTGGTATGTCGAATATGAAGAGATGAGTTCTAGTTTGCTCATTGAACAGGGGAATAGGACTTTACAAGGACTTGCACGTGTTCTGGCATAACAGGTTGCCTTTTGCATTCGAGCTATTGCAACATTTCCTCAGCGACATGCATGGTGTCATTACAGCCATCGCGTCAGACAATGATATGGAGAGCTCACAGTCCAAATGGAATGTATGTGAAGGCTTCTTTAGGTAATTGGATCCTCTTTTATCTTCACAATTGAATGTTTTTCTGACTCTTTATTAGTTGTTTCAATGGGATGCTTCATGCCATTGTTCCCTTGCTTTCAACACCTGAGCTGCGACAAGATTTGCATTTAGTGAACCCACTCTTTGAGCAGCTGCGACTGAATACATTGGAATTTTTGATCCAAGTCAAGGAACTATCACCAAGTGACAAGTGGATGGAGAATTGTAAGTCATCATTTATCATCTACAGGAACGATTCAGCTAAAAAGACGCTTTTATATAGCAAATCAAGTGCTTTTATCGCTATTCGCTTTGAAATCACAGAATATACGGCATTACCAGTGGCAGGTTTACCAGTACTTTGCATCTCAAGCTGCCAAAGGATTGAATTTCAATCCATTGTCCTACCTGAAAATGCTAATGAAGGTAATGTCTTATGCCATGTATACAGAATGCTTCCAGACTAACCGTATTGTATCATTATAGCTTGTGGATGCATGGGGACTGAGTATTGATCAAGCTATTCTCCAAGAAATTCTCAACGTCGACACATCTCCATTGTTTCACTTGCGAGCAAAGTATAAAAGTGACAAGCAATTGAATTCAGGCACACTTGTCCTATTGCGTTCTTTATTGAGATTATGTGCCAATGACAGCAGTATATGCCTTGCAATCACCAATGGATATACCAGCTATCTTTTGTCCCAACTGACGACAATCACCAAAGCATATCAAGGTCAAGTCGATGATGATTTGGCTTTACACAACATACAGGAGGAACTCAAGACATTTGATGGCACTTTCCCCACTGACGTTGAAGAATCCAACCAAACGAATGTGACTGATGCTGTTGTGGATACCTTATTCATTGCATTCCTGCTTTTGGATACTGCTGCTGTCTGGACTTGTTCTCGAAGACATCATCTGCTGGTGGTACTACATGTGTTGACTACATCGTGGAAATGCAAGTGTAGCGATATCTTCGATGCTTGTTTGCAAGTAGTGATTGAATTTTGCTCAAGGTATATTGTTGATGCTATACAATCTTGATTTACTCAATTTACTTTCTTCTCTAGTTGCAATTACCTTGTTGACAGCCACGATGAACTGGATTTGATTTGCAAACTCTTGTGTGACCTTTTCAATGCTTGGTCACTCATCAATATGCGATCCCGACAATTGCTGTGTCGATTTCTTAGTGGTGTTGTGGATAATCTCATGTCATCGTCAGCTGTTGAACCTGTGCGTGATGTTGTCAAGCAAATGTTGCAATCCACAAGTAAGTACATGATGCTTATGACAAGACTTGTATTCATTATGGATGATTAGACTTGGAGAAGGACAAAGCATTAAAAGAGGATATGATACGATTGACTACCAGTTTTTGTCAAGCATTTGGATCAACTGATCTCGTGGAACCTGCTATAAGATTCATGTGGCAAGGGTATGTAAGATATGACTCGATGGATCATTTCAGTATCTGATACCTATGTTGATTTAGCTTGGATGATCCATCCTCTACTATTCGCAAAGCAACAGCAGATCTTGTGGCAGCTCTCAATCCTTTCATTCTCACTGATACACCATTGACCGAGACGAAAGAGATCAATGCACTAAAGGTAAATGATTGATGACTTAAAGTAGTATTATATTAATGATTCGACATAGAATATTGTCATGGCTACTCCTCACACAGGCGCATTTCGACCAACACACTTTGAAATTGTGATGATCAATCTTGGCATGGCTGAATATCTCGTTGGACCTCATGCAGGAGGCACGATCAGAGCACTTGAACATCCCAAAGAACAACACACACCTTTTGGATGGGCAGAACGATTGTTTTACCATTGTGATTCACTGAAAAACATGCGCAATGTCTCGACTTCACCCGAGTTGAAGAAACGTAGGTTATCCTGCCCGAAAATGAGATCTTGATGTTATCTTACATACCAATAATAGAAATGGAGCGTATGATACCATCCATCAAGTACTCTAAGCAGTTTCTATCGTATTGGGCCATGTGGGAATCTACGCGATATTGCATCTTGTCAAGATTACGTACACCATTTGGAGGACCAGAGCATGTAAGTCTTTATTGGAATGAAGGAATTTATATACAGATTGATCTAATCCATGTGAAAAAGACTTTGGCAGCATTCGAGCGTATGCTATCGACCATGGTATCTGTGGATATGAGCCAATTAAGGTAAGAGTTATCATCAATGATGGTATCTTATACTCACCTTTCTATCATAGAGACGATGCCTCTTATCGTACAAAGCTGGGCAATCTGCTATTGCTGCTAGATCGATTGGAAGTCCAAATCTACAACGCATCGGATGGCTGTGCAACGAATGCTTTGCCTTCAGTGCCACGATCAAGTCTTGCCTTTTTCAGAACCAACAAGAAAACCTGCAGGGACTATTATACCAGAATACGACCTAAGATCATTCAAGGTGCACGAATGATGCATGATGATCATTTGATGATTCGCCACATTATTGAAGTGAGTAGTCGATAATCTCTCATGACTATGCATTGACTTTTTGGATATACTAGGCTTTGAAGGAGCGTGAAGCAGGACTACAGGAAAATGCGGTGACAATGGATGTATTGGCTTCCTTCAGCGAGTTAAATAAGCTCATGTGTGAATTCGGTAAGTGAGCATTTCCTTTAGCTACTTTAGAGAAAGTATTGATTCGCTGTTTTCTTTAGTTGTTGCATGCATACATGTGGCTGCCGGTGATTTGATCAATGGAATTCAATCTTGGTACCGAAGACTTGTTCGCAAGATATCACATTCGAGACCTTCTTTCCAGGATGAATGGACTTTTATTGGCTTGATTGGCCCAATTGCACAAGGTATGCTAGTTGAAATCTTGGCCAACCAGCAGTACATTAAGATATACTTGTAGATCAATCTTCACCTTCTGGAGATCCTTGTAGTGTCAACTGGTTCCAAGTTGGTGCTATGTTTGCTTCGGTAAGTTTGAATTTGACCCTTTTATTCTAGAGATGGATATTAACAAGTCTAGTGATAATTGTTCAGGGACATCACGAGCAAGCACTCAAAACACTTGAATCGATTCACGTCTACATAAGTCGAGATGATTATGGCATTCTAGACATGTTGGATAATCAGGTTAGTACAAAGTTACTGTGTTGGATCCTAGATTTCTAACTAATCATTGTATAGGCTCTCGACTATTATACATACCTTGAAGACTATGAAGCGATCAAACGCGTGTATGACAGCAATGGATCCATGTTTAGCAAGATACTTTCACGAGAGTTGATGATGTTTGCATCCCATGATACAGACAATGATGCCGAGCCCACATGTAGCCTGGAGGATCTCTATTCGTCAATGCAAAGTCTCAGTGTCACCGACAGTCTTCAATTGGGTCGTCTTGTCAATTTCCAAAATTGGTTGAGCAACAATGAACATCATGCAACAGATACCAAAGCAAAGATTGATCAGCTCTTGACAACACGTGCACAGCTTTCATTGGAAGGACCACTGCCTACAAAATGCAGTATGCTCGAGATGGAACTTGCTCAACGTAAAAGCATACATCAGGATATGAACAGCTTCATGCAACAAGCACCATACATCAAACCAACCTATGATATTCAGGCAACCAAATCATGGGGACTTATTTGCAGTTATCTTGCGCGATCAGATGCAGTGGATGACAGTATTTCGGCTATCCATTTATATGCAGCAAGAGCAGCTCGTAAGCAAAACAACCTAGAGATTGCCCAGAAATGGTTGAGCAGCATTTCAGATGTTGGTGATACCAACTATGAGATCTTGTATGAGAATGTCAAGGTGCTTCTTTTGAAGCACGAGAATCAAGCCAATGTTGAAGCTATGGGACAATTGAACAAGTTGATCATCGGTCTTGAAGCAATGAATGACTCTGAGAAACAGCCTTTATACAGCAAAGCATGTCTCGCTGCTGCAAAACTTCTCAAAGACGACAGCGATAGTGGACGTGATGTGGAGTTATTGGTCAATCAAATTGATGTAACATTGACAACATCTGGCGCTGGCATTGATCACGACATTCAACAGATGCAATCGCCTTCTGATACAGCCATCCATACCATGCTCAACAAGTCCATCAATGATGCAACGACATACAGCAAACCATGGTTCGTTTATGCTACTCATTTTTACAAGCAAGGATGGAGAATACTGGATGATCTCGTGCGTGGTGATGCTAGTGTACCAATTGTTACATGGGCCAAGAGTCAGTTCCGTCAATTGATGCCAAATGATGACAACATTGATCAGACTGTAAAGGTAAGGATACATGTGTAGTGCAATGACATTTGATTGACATTGTTTATATTAGCATATATTTGGTTTGATTCAAAAGCATGCTGGCTCCACCCATCTCAAGGATGAACCAGCTATCAATCGTGCTTTGCAACATATAGTACCTGATTGCAAGGATCAAGTGCTACCTGTATTGGAGAAGATGTATGCCTGTATTGTCGACACCTTTCGATCATCTGTCAGTGCCTATTTCCGATATCTTTCTTTGGACGAAGAAGCCCATCAGGATAAGGATGATTCAGAAGGATCTACGTCCATGATTATCACTGCCACATTGAGATTGCTGCGTATGTTGGTCAAATATGGAGATCCATTGCAAGATGTCTTCTTTGAGCACATTGAACGAGTGCGGATTGAACCATGGAAACGCATCATTCCTCAGCTTTTTGCAAGATTGAATCATCCTGCTAGTGTTGTTCAACAAGTGATTGGCAAGCTGCTCACAAGAATATGCGACGAATATCCACGTGAAATCATTTACGATGTGATTGTCAGCTCATCATCTTCCAAAACCAATCATGACACCAAGCATGTCCTTGCACGTATTGCCAACAGGATGATGGAACACAATGAAGCTTTATGGACATCAACACAACGCATGGCAGAAGAATTGGAGAAGATCACTGTACTATGGGAAGAAAGATGGTCTTACAAGATTGCTTCTTTGGCATTCAATGCGATGGAATTATTGGCCAAGCTGGATCAAGAAGTGGCACGATTGGAGAAGAACAAGGACAACATGACACAAGAACAGATTGAAAAGACATTCTCAGAGAGCTATGACAGTGTCACGAAGTTTTTGGTCACTTCAATTGAGAAATTGCTCAACACCACTATTCTGACTTCAACAACAAAGACAATCCACGAGCAATGGTTCATTGATACTTTTGGTGGACAAATCATGCAAGCCTATGACTTATTGCAGAAACCAAAATCCATGGCTACATACCGAGAGGGATGGGACATGTTTATTCGAGTAAGCTATATAATCACATATCAGTTTTCTATCGTTACTTATATTTTGCTACTAGATCAACCGTGATCTCGTCATTGAAACACACAAAGTCCGTATTCTGGAGCTTGAGCACATTTCACCTTATCTTGCATCTTTACGCAATACCGAGATATGCGTGCCTGGAGTATACGACATTGACAATCCTTGTTTTATTGACTCATTTGGATCCAACGTTGTGGTGCTCCCAACAAAGACCAAACCAAAGAAGCTTGATCTCTGTGGATCAGATGGCAAAAAGTACTCGTATCTTTTCAAGGGCATGGAGGACCTTCATTTGGATGAGCGTGTGATGCAGTTGCTTGATACAGTCAATGGTCTTTTGAGTGAAGATAAGGCTGCAGCTTCGCGTGATCTCAAAACAAGAACATATGCTGTGATTCCATTAAGTGACCATTCTGGCATGATCCAATGGGTGAATGATGCTACGCCATTATTTGCATTATACAAGCGATGGCAACGTAGAGAACAGACTGCACATGCATTGATTTCTGCTGCCAATGATCGTAATGCTGCTGTTCCTGAAGAACAACAACCTCCTCAACGCCCTACAGAGATGTTTATGGCCAAGATTGAACGTGCTTTACGTGCTGAAAACTTGCGAATGACTACCAATCGACGACATTGGCCAAAACATATTCTCAAAAAGGTGTTTTTGGAATTGGTCAAAGAGACACCAGGTGATTTACTCAGCAAGGAATTGTGGTGCTCCAGCGCAGATTCAGTTGAATGGTTGGAAAAGACAACTTCATTTAGTCGATCTTTGGCAGTCATGTCAGTCATTGGATACATTATTGGCTTGGGTGATCGTCACTTGGACAACATGATGGTGGATTATCATTCTGGCGAGATTATCCATATCGACTACAATGTTTGCTTTGAAAAGGGACGTCAATTACGTGTACCTGAACTTGTACCATTTCGGCTTACTCAGAATCTATTCCATGCTCTTGGTATTACTGGTGTTGATGGTGTTTTCCGCACAGCTGCCGAGGAGACATTACGTGTGCTGAGAAAGCACAAGGAAGTGTTGATGACATTACTTGATGCATTTGTATACGATCCATTGGTGCACTGGGAAAATGATGCAGGAGAAACTGAAGAACGACAAATGATGGAATTGCAAGCCAATTTGGGTCTGGTTGCTGCTCGTCTTGGTAAGTCTTATTATTGATTCAAAGAGATGATGTACTTAATCAAACATAGGTGACAAGAAACTTCTGCATGAAGAATACGAGCAACAATTACCTGGAATCATCACCAGCATACAGCAGCAACTTCAACAAGCCATGCAATCTGAACCACAAAACGTATTGGATGAAACAAGTGATGATGATGGCGAGGAAGAGGATGATGTGGATATCGCCAAGAGGAACCTTATGGCACTTACTGATGACTGCAAAAACTGGAGTATGAAGCACAAGGATGCATTGTTATCATTGATCAAGGTATGAGACTTCTTCTGATTCATGTGATTGTGCTAATTCGAGTAATCCAACTAGGGATCTCTTGCTGAATCTCTCATGCAGAAATCACCATTGGATGCTGACTTGTTTACTACGTTGGAACAGCTGGATGATGAAGACCTTGCAAAGCAACTTTCGTCTTGGATCGATCAAAGGAATGTCATTTATCATCAATGTGCCGAAGAATTGCTTGCTTACAAGAAGCTCATTCGCCCTGTTGCTGGAAAGCTACTCGATCAAGATTCATGTCGGATCTGGAATGCCTTGCAGGATCTCAGTACACATTCATTTACAAAGGAGAAAATGGTGCATATTCAACAAGTCTTGCAACAAGGTCATATTTCTCGTACATTACAAGCCTTACAAAGCCGTGCATTCAACTTTGCTAGTCACATATCCCAAACTGCTGATAAGATTGATGACAGTATCCAAAGACTTGGTCAGCAACAAGAAGTTGTGGAGGATGCTGTTCCTTTACCAGAGTCATTGCAAGAGTCGTTCATGGCATTGGATGGTGCATTTAGACGATTGGATGTTGACGGCGATGAGAATTCAGAGGAAGCAAATGTACACTTGGATATGTTGCCAGCTACGTTGCAAACACTTGAATCTTGCTGTCATCTTGGAAGCTTTGGTCAATCAACATATATTCGTGGGTTACTTGTATTGTCAGCAGCATTGGAAGGACATGTAGATCTTCTTCAAAGTAAGTTTGTTGCTGCAGGTTTTCCTCTGTGTGCTTCATTGGCTAATCCACTGTATAGCGTGTCTTGGGGATCAGTTTACACCAAGTGAGTCAAGTGCATTACGGTCAATTGTGCCCTGTGCTGCTGCATTGTTCAAGGTGGAAGATTCATGCATGACAATCTGTGGCACCATCCTGAAGCATCTCTTGACTGGTGGCGATCAGGGACAAATGGCGGTGTTTGAATTACAGAAAGCATTAATGCAAGGAACTGACAACACCCAGGTAAGCCCATAACGATCAATACACCAATGAGAAGACCTAACCGATACTTCGATCTTGAAGACATGGTCAAATGAGCAAGCAAGTGCCCTTTACACATCAATCATGGCATCCTTTGAAGCGATCGATCACTTTTGCTCAGTGCTCAAGGTAAAAGTAATGGTTGTTTTTAGTGACATGTCTCTGATAGCATATGCATATAGGATACGCCGTATGATATTTCTATTGAAGACTTGGAGGTGGCACTCGGTACATATGCGAATAACAAGCGACAGGTGAGAAGATGAAAATGCATTATAGCGATGTGTAGTACCCTGACAAGTTATCTATCTTTATAGCTGGTTCTTTGCATTTTGGGAGAGTGTGTCAAACATGTGCATGGTATTCCAACGCAAGGATGGACATCATATCTTATATCTTCTTGGGCAATGACATACAATGCTGCCGTTGCCATGCATGCCAAGCAGTTATCAAGCACAGTTACCAGCTCCTTGTTCCTTCCTTTCATTTCGGCATTGTTACAATCGATCAGACAGCAGCTGAACAGTCATCCTGATGAGCAACAAATGGATACAAATCAATACAATAAGATCTCTCGTTATATACAGCAGGTGGTTGTGACTCATGCAAGCAAGCGTATGATGGATATAGTATGTTTACTTTTCTTGATTGATGCACATGTATTCTAACATGAAAACTCTAGGGCTATGATATCAAGAATAGCTACAACACCTGCTTGGATATCTACAAAAGTGACATTGATCGATTCCTCTGGTATAATGCACCTTACTTGCAAAGTGAGAGACCCTTATTCCCTGGTCAGTTGCCTGCACAAATGGCGGATGGTCCAGAGCGTCTTCATTATCTTGGAAATGGTTTACAAGCCTTGAACGATATGATATCACAATGCCAGACACCAACGGTGCAGCAGCAATGGCAGAAATGTCATCGTGTCGAGCTTGAAAAGGTAAATATCAGACCATGTAGGTCAACAACTCAATTAACAAATGGTATATGACAGTGTGCAAATTTGATGGATCTGTACAATGCGATCAACCACTTGGAGAATTGCAGAGAAGGATATACACAAGCAATGATTGTCAACGAATATATCAACAACCAATTGCAGACACTGATGGCTAGTACTATGAGGTATGTATGCAATATCCAGTTAGGATTTCATCGCAGAGTGTTGACTTTACAATAGCGAAAATGGCCCAGCAGCTATGGTAGATGAAACATCACAGGTATGTTATACATCATGTGAGAATACCTATGTATTAACAATATCTTTGACTAGCCCATCACTTCCGAAGCACTTGAAGAGATCCGTGTCGGTTTATCAAAGGTCCATGAGCTACTTGCAACCCTTAAATCACCACTGGATGGAATCATTGCTTTATTGGAATCAATCACGATTATTGAAGTCGATGACAACAATGAGCTGAAACCAATTCATCAAAGTGCAAAGGTATATATACAAGCATAAAGACTTTACTGGCATATCTATCTTACACGTCACCTCTTTACAGGATACCCTGGATCAATATCAAGCGATCAAATCGAGCCTAAAGAGTATAAGCAAAGACAAGGATTGGACATATTCGAGTGTGGTATGTAGTGTGATCAATGAAAAAGTCAAGTCAACTCATCTCATTTTTTAGATCAAAGTCATTTCTGAGATGGGAGAAAGGATCCAACACTTGTTTGCTGCTTTCCGGTCACTTGAAGAATTTGGATTGGAACGTCAAGGCGATGAGCAAAAGCAGATATCAGAAGCACATGAACAAGATACGACTGGTCAAGCTGTGGAGATAAGCAGCCTATCCAGCCCTACGGCAGGTGATGAAAAGTCGAATCGTCGTCGTTATTCGGATGCAGAAGCTGTTGATACTAACCATCAAGGTAGTTTTTACACTGTCTTCTTTTTCGTCATTCATGTACTCATGTATTTCAATAGAAACTGCTTATACGAGTGCTGCAACACAGCGACGCGATGCACAAGTCCTTGGTATCATGAGAAGAGTGCGATCCAAGTTGGAAGGAAGAGATTTTGGTGTGCAACATAAAATGAGCGTACATGAGCAGGTAAGAAACAAAGTGATCTCTACAAAAGGAACAATCCAAGTATTGACTTTTTTGGTATGCATAGATTGCCAAAACAATCGAGCAATCATTGTCAGTGGATAATCTTTGTGCCATGTATGAAGGCTGGACCAGTTGGGTATAAACGAAGAAGGAACAAGATGGAATGATTTACTTTGACAAGAGACAATGAGGAATGATGTCTATACACACAAACACAAGCGAGATCGATCCACAAGCACTTGCATACGTCGTCGTCAGATCCCATGTATCCTTGCAAGAAAAGAGATAGCAACCCTATTCCCTTGTTGGAAGAATCAGCATTGATGAAGAATAAAGGAATTACAATAGCCCTTTGTTATATTATCACAAGATTAATTTTCACATAAAAGACTAGCTGATCGAATCTCTGTATTGTCCAAAAAGCAAAGATTTTGAAGACGGGTGTATAGTTCTGGATGATGTTGGAAATGATATGCTCTTGATAATACTTGGTATGTGAGTACATGTTTGACAATCGATGCTAATAAAAAAGTGATGTTAGTAGGAGCTTATATGCATCTGATGTCGACTTGTTACCCATGGTGCGAAATTTGTTATAGTTGACAAGCTGTGTCGTCAGTCGTGATCTCAAAAAGCTGTCATCGTCTTGATCGAAGGATGATGTTGGTGATGTTGATGACTGATGTGAGATAAAGTTGGGCAATTCTGAATTGAAAACTAGATCCGATAAATACAATCCAAGAAATGGGATACATCCACGATGATGATTGCTGGCATCCACACGACTTTTGGTAAGAATGCTCTCGACAGCTGAGGATTCATCCACTTGTTGAATAGCTTGGCTCATTGCATGACGTACACTTTTCCAGTTCAAGAAAGGTTTGGCTAATTCTTTAAGTTCACCAAAGACTTGTAACTCATATTGATCCAGTCGTTGCCATGTGCGTTCCAGACGTGATACAGCGGGTGATTGAAGTCCCAACAAGATCTGCATTAAAGTACTGTAGTTGCGATGATGGAAACATTTCTATCAAGAGATCATCCATGAGTGAATACAAGTGTTTCCTCCCTTTCAGATGTATCATCTCACTTACCAATGCAATGCGAATGTACTTCTCAATGACACGTACACGTGTTTCAAGTGATCGTGTTTGTACAATCTCTGATGTGATCCATTGACATGTCTAAAACATTGTATGAGCATAATGCCATGATGGATGCATATTCACTGGTATACTTGCCATGTTGAAATAGCTGATCATTTGTTCAACACCACATCCTTGTCGTTGTCGACGCCATAGCTCTGATTCATCTTCCAAGACTCTTTTGCCAGCATTACGATGTTGCTGCTGATTCTTTCTCCACCTTAATTCAACAAGTTCATCCCATGTCACATGTTGAAGCAGCTGTTGTTCAATGCAACAAAATTGCTGTGCAATGATCTCTGACCGATATTGTAGAATAAATGGCTGATACGAACAAGGTAAATGATGATGATGCAATGGTGAAGGAGTTGAAGGAGGTACGTGTAATGAGGATGTTGCAGGATGAACAGAGTTTCGCAGTGAAGCATTGGATGATTGTGCATGTTTGATCTTGCCTTGTTCATGTAAAGGTCGTTTTCCAATCCAGGACATGGATCCTCGATGCTGATCCTCCTTTATCATGGTACATTGACATACTACATCCATATCATTCGCAATACTACTGCGAGTCGTTGAATGTTGTAGGCCATGTCGTATCGAATTGTACATGGTTGGTACTGATCTTTTGATAGTCTTGAGACTGAAATTCATCTTAGCTGACCATGCATTGTTGCTGTTGACGCTACGATAAGATGTGGATGAAAGTCTTCGTCGACGTGTCAAGAAAGGTAAGGCTGGTGTCGATGTAGAAGGCTTCAATTGTTGTGGTGGTGCAATACCAATGGCACTATCTTTTCGTGAACCAGCACGTGATGATGAATGCCAAGCATCGTTATGACTGCTGCTTTGATATGATGTATCTGAATGATGTGTTGGAAAAGGTGTCCCTGATGATTGTGTCGTAAGCGTGTCAAGATTGGACAAGGAAGATCGTACTGATAAATCACCATGTCTGTTTTCATGATTGTGTAACTTGCGTTGTCGTTTGAATAAACTCCTCAAGTTATTGATGATACGTGAATCTCGTGGTGAATTAATAATGGCTGGATGTGTACGTAGTTGAGATAAAAAGGTGGATAACATAAAACGTAAGGTACGGGAAGTACTGAAATCATGTTGCCAATAATGGATCATCCAGTATCGGATCACTACAAATGTACTATTACATTGCATGGTGAGCGCGTGGATGCTGGTTTATATCACATGTTGCATGCATCCTTACCGAATTCGAACCAAAAGATGATCATCTGTGCTTTGTAAAAGCGCCCAACGGAATCTTAGTATCAATAGTTTACAGAGCTTGATATGTGTCAAATAGTGACGATATGTCAAGAAGAAATCCATCATAAACTCTGAATCTATTAGATAGCAATGTCAACGCTTATCATAAAAGATATTCTTTATCATCTTACCCATCTCGCATGTAAGCTTCTCAACTAGTTTCTCTGCAGTAGCTGATGTCATGACATGATCTTTATCATTGCGTCGGCTAAACATGATGAATTGGTTGGAATTGTTGGCAAGTAAATCAAACACGTGAGGATCATTCTCAATGGGTGGAGTTGGTGGTCGTTGTAATGTTGTCTCATTGTCATCATCATCATCCAAACATGGCGTTTCTCTTGATGCAGCAGTATCTTCTACGCCCACCCATCCAAGTGATACGTGTTCATGATCAGATTGATTGGCAACAGCAATAATGGCAGATACAATCCCTTTTGTCTTGTCGTCATGGTGATGATTGTTGTTGCGTATAGCTGTAGATGATCGACGACGTGAAAAGGAGGAAGTAGGAGTAAGTGTTTGTCGTCTAGTAAACATTTTTGAAAGTTTACTAGAGACTGATGTTGTTGAAGTAGGAGTTGTTGTTGTTGTAGTATGATCGAGTGGCG
The DNA here is from genome assembly GCA_008728235.1 of Lichtheimia ramosa. Lineage (NCBI taxonomy): Eukaryota > Fungi > Mucoromycota > Mucoromycetes > Mucorales > Lichtheimiaceae > Lichtheimia > Lichtheimia ramosa. The sequence goes on from CP031823.1 coordinate 424,399, forward strand.
AACAAGGAGAAGCAGAAGCAGGAGGACGAGGAGGAGGAGAAGGGAAACAAGATAAGGAAAGTTGACTTGGGCGTTTTGTTGGTTTGGATGATTTAGGATACACAAAGGCAACATCAGTGTCTGACTTAGGAGTTGTTGCTGTGGTGTTGGTGGCGGTGATTGTTGGCTGTTGTAGAACACAAGGAGTAGGAGATGGAATCGAGACATCTGCATGAACATCCCGTGATAAACATGTACTACCATAACCCATTAATCTCTATTACCCTTATTATACTTGGATAGCACTTACCTGCCATCATGATCACATTCAGTGTCAAGTCTCCATCCATAGATAGTAGCTAATCGCACACATTCCTTATTGCCTGATTCACAATGCGATGAACTATGACGACGTCGTGGCACTTTGCTTAATGAAGGACATGACTTTGTTGGATGTTCAAGAGTAAATGAAACTACAGGTGTTGTTGGTGCTGATGCGTCACTGTATTGGTGCAATTCGTCCTTGCAATCCAGTGGCAATGGCGTGACATTGGCTGGTACTCGTTTGGTCTTCAGATCGCCGAGCGATTTCGAACGTCTCCTGAAAGAAGAAACCAGTGAATAAAAGCAAGATGTGGATTGAGAATTCAATATCTTTACTTTAGCTGAAATGCTGCTGGTGCAGTTGCTGACATGATGTGGTGGTTGTTCCACAAAAGAGTGAAAGTTGAGTTGACAGCGTAAAGAGGAAAGAGAAGGGTCCTGCAGTAAAAAGATAACTGCAAGTGGTGATCATGTCAAGCGGAAGGGTGAACAAAATGGGCAAGAGTGGAAACGATGCACTGCTGCACGCACAATGTGCACACGACACAGTACATACTTACAGCTTGAAGATTTAAGACGACGGAAGAATGGCTGTCTCCTTGGTACTTGCATCCCTTGAAACCATCTTTACAAATTGTGAATAGAACCACACTTTCTTTTTGACTCAAGCATACTTTACCTTCAATATGATAGCGTCGTGCCATTCCACATACCCCACAATAATCTACCTTTTGTGCTGTTTGATGGATCCACAACAATTATCCCATATTTGCCACTCATCATGCTTTATTCACCCCTTCTTTTCGATCATGTCATTTTTTATATTGCCATTAATCAATTGATCATCAAGGTAGGTTAAACATATGATTGTCAATGCAAAAGAACCAATCTGAAGCTAGTTGGACATATATCATCAACGCCATCACATAAGAAAGGATGGTGGCTACAATGGGAGTACCCAGGGGTTTTGTCATGGTTAGTTAGACATACACTTGCTTTCCCCTTTCTCTTTGGTTGAAAGGATCCATTTTCATATTCTTGAAAAGGAGATAATCAAAAATAGCAGGGCGGAGAAACTCTTTGTTTGCTGCATGTTAAAAGGGAAGGCGTTTCTTCCCGGATGAGGAATGACGCTATGTACAATCATCATCATCACTATGCATGTTTGGAGTATCGTGAATGTGTTATGGTGCTTCTCCTAGTCTCTATATCTCTATTGTAAGACACATTTAGTTCATCTTGCTGACTATTCACTTGATGATAGTCATTGACCCACACCTGTCACAAGTATTGTAAGATTGATAGGCAAAAAACAATGCTGTGTCGGCATGTCGAATGAAAATTGAGCTATTACGCGATTATGTTTGCAAACACCAATATCCTGCAAGGTCTGTTACACGTTGCATGCAAGTGCTGCAAAGGAAAGCACGTGTAGAGAAAGCATGTACAGGTATTGTACTTGTATCCAGATGCATGATGCTCACATACATTGCGTCTCTTGGCTCACTTGTGGCTCATTCGGAAAGATGTGATGATGTGTATCTATGCTACTTTCACTTTAAGGAGCTTTCAGTATGTAATCTACACAGTGATCCATGCTATATTAGCCCTTGATACAAACATTATATCTCTGGGATCATTTAGCAGATCCCGCTCATGGTAAATGGGTGTACTTTGAGATTCGTATTTATGATTTTGTCTCCAAGTCAAGTGACAAGTGTCATATAATGAGCCATCAGCATAGAGTGATTGTGATATATAGTATACGCGCGTCTTTGAAAGGAAGAAGATGATGCTGCAGTGTGATATGAATCAATGCATCAGCATTTTTTCATCCTTAAGCAGCCAAACAGACTGCTGTTGCAACAATGTTCATGCTACGAGGCAAAGTGGATCATAACGACACATCCAATCAAGTATGTTGCATACTTCTCTATAGTCAAGGAATAACATTTATTAAGCATGTGAGCAAGCTAAGTTGTGAAGTTGCACGTGACTTCCAAGCCGTATATTCTGTGGAAGAGAATCCAATCATGTCTCAAAGACAATCATACTTGTGTAGCATGTTGGAATAAGCAGTGATACATGATGTTCATTGTGGTGATAAAGCTTTCGGAAAGTGTTCCTGCTCATCCATCTTTATAATCAAAATGATGTATCTTTTGGATCTATTTCCTCGTTTTCTTTGTCATTGACGATGGAGTGGATAAAGAAGACTAATTGAGCTGATAGGTAGTGCCAAGAAGTCTTTATGCCTGCTGCTGTTGTTATGAAAAGCTGCTAAACTAAGAGTTGCACAATGAAATGCAAACAACGATTGATGAAATGCATGGTAAAAAGTCGAGAACACGAGCAACAATTCACTTTAGAACACAGTTTTGAGACATTGTCTTGTCTATTTAATGTATCTAGATCTCAGTTATGGATGGCTTCATATACATTACACTTCAACATGCTGCTGATCCTATAGTAACTAGTCATGCAAAGTACTTCTTTAAAATGGCGAGTACGTAATGGCGGATGCGTGCATGTTTCAAGGAAAGAATGAAAGAAAAGATGTAGGGAGGTAAGTAAGCAGCTTATATAGACTTTTTTTTAGCACTTGATTACACTAATGAACCTAGTTCCGATCATAGGGCGGGTCTATCAAATAGATTTTCTGCCAAAATGAAAAGTTGTTGTTCTTGGACATGACTGCACTTATTGACTGGACACAAGATGAAAGTGAATGGCTATGTAGAATGATACAAGTGTGATATGAAATAGCCTGGTATTATGCAGTGATGGCTGAGCAGAATAGGAGTGTGTGGATGGATCTACACAAGTTCATTTTCTGAAGCAACGGCTTCATTTAAGTTTGTGCAACATGGCAAAAAGTCTTTTTGGCTCATCCGCCCCTTGCATCATCCTTTGTTTCCTTTTCCTCTTTCTTGCATCGTTTTCTTCTTTACTCGACTTTTTGTGTGTGCTCCACTTGCACTGGGCATCCCATTTTACAATCCTTTTTCTCCCCTTGCCATTCTTTTTCTTGTTATTGCAACTTGTCTTTCAAGACCCCACAAAACTTTCCCTCTCTTTTTCTCAGTCAATTGAACCGTGATGCAGGACACATCAACTGTTGCCATTGTTGCCATGTTGGCGTCGATGGCTGCTGTGACCAATCAAGCTTATGCAAGTCCGTGGGTACCTGACTTGATGATCCGGGCTGAGCCCTCTGATGAATCCAGCGCTAAACCAGAAGGTGAGTGATCTAAAACACCCCAACATGCATCCCCCAACTGAACAAGACATGAATAATAGAAACAAAAAAGGATGAATCCAAGAAAGAAGAACCAACTTCTACAAAGAAGGATGATCCTTCACCTTCATCTAAAGCTGACGACAAGCCAACATCTTTTGCCAACGCCAAACCTACTAGCAGCAGTGAACCAAAAGACAAATCCTCTTCAGAAAAGAAGCCAGATCCAACTTCATCATCCAAAAAGTCTGAACCAACATCGAGCAAGAAAGATGACAAGAGCAGTTCTACCAAGGATAGTTCATCATCAACATCGACTTCTTCAACTCATGGTTTTGTTGTACCAGCTACTGACACGAGTAGCAGTACTGGATCATCAGCATCGAGTAGCAGTTCATCTGGTTTTGTTGAAACTGGCAACAAGCAAAATGAATCTTCAGGCATGTCAGGTGGTGCTGTTGCTGGTGTTGTCATTGCTGTATTAGTTGGTGTAGCTGCAATTGCTGGATTTGTCATCCTTCGTAAACGACGTGCTCAAGCTGCCAGAAATCGTGCTCGTCTCAAACCTGATCCATTTACTATGGGCTTTGGTAGTCATGATCCACCACCTCCTCATACTGCTTATAATATGGCAAGTACTGCACCTTCTCCCATGATCCAAATGCCAACTTTAGGTACTGGTGCTGCTATGGGTGCTGGTGCAGCCGCTGTTGGTGCTGGTGCTTATGCTGCTACACACAACAATGACAACAGTTATGGAGCTCAATTACATGATGCACCTTATGGTGGTACTCAGTTGCAAGATAACAGCCCTGGATACAGTGCATACAACACTCAACAACCACAACCTTATACTCAGGATACAGCAGCATATAACACCAACATGCAAGATCCTAATGCGTATAATAATACAGCCATGCAACAACAACAACAACCAGCAACATACGATTATAGCAATACTACTCCAGCACTTGCCGTGAATCAAGCTGCTCCTGGTACAGCTCTTTCAGATGCTCCTCCAAGTCTTAGCCCAGTTCCAACTCATACTGATGCATTTTCACCTGCGATGACAACTGCTGCTGCTGCTGCTACTGGAGGAGTTGCTGCAGCTGCTGCAACAACAACAGCAGCACCATCCACTTCACCTGTAACAACACCAGCTACAGCTCAACCATCTGGTAATTCATTGGGTGTCTTCCCTGTGATTTCGACATATACGCCAACCCTTAGTGATGAATTGGATATCCAACCTGGTGATCAAGTTGAAGTACTTGTTGAATATGATGATGGATGGTGTCAAGGTGTCAATTTGTCACGTGGATCTACAAAAGGTGTCTTTCCAAAACACTGTGTCGACTTTGGCCAACAAACAACTACCAGTGGCACTGAGCAATCCATGAAGCGTGTCAGTTCCATGATTGTCGATCAACAACAACAACATCAGTAGTAGAAAGACTATCTTTTTCCTCCTTTACATGTTACACTAGACTTTTTCTTACTCGTTATTTACTATCAGTCACCACCATCTCCTATCACCATTTCCGCCAACATATCTTCTTGTACCTTGTGCTTACAATGTATCCTCCTCTTTTTTGTTTCCATTGTCCTTTTCTCTTATCCCTACATATATTGTCTTCTTAACGAATACACATTGCACTTTATACACTATATTATATACTATGGGAACATCTTATGAGTATACAGGGAAGTAGAGAGAACATGTCAAGTACTAGCAGCCCTGTTTCTGGGCTCATGATCCCTTTTTGATCCTCAAATCAAGATCCATCACCTTGAATACGTGATAGAATAGAAGAAAGTTGTTAACATGGGGAATGCTACTTATGGGCAATATATGTGCGCGCGAATAATGTGACATGTTTATCAATGAGCAAGTATAATCTTTACTGTGAGTCAATCTTAAGGAAGCAATGATGGATCATTATGATGTAAAAGGATGATCGATTGTGATATACGACTATACTGGGTAATTGAAATGTTGTCCTTGTTATCAGCTTCGACGTAACGCGTTAAGCCAGCTCATGAGATCTTCTTTTGATATTGATGTTCACTGCCATCCACAGTACTCCGCTTGTTGGTGGGATATACTTGACGTCGTTTTGGTACAGCGGATTTGTTGTTATGGGCATATCAAGCCTATTCTGGACTGCCATATCTCTCACTTATCCCATAGCTGCTGTTTGTCACACTTTGGCCTATCGTCACGACTTGGTCATGGGTAATCAAGCGTTGGATGTCTTGGAGAGATAGCGATACTCACTTTGTAATCCTATACTTGATCAATGTATTCTTGAGAACATCGTCTAAAAGTCTTGTGGCGCTGTTTCAACGCCAGGAACAGTTCTTGAACTCTCCTTCTGGCATGTCCGATTTTGCGCTATCACAAATGAAAGAAGTAAGGAAGTTGTATATGATCATCATGAAGTGTAAGCTCATCAGTTGCAAGCTGTACATCCCATATGCATCATTTGATTCGGGACGCCGATATATCATCCCCATATCGACGACTGGATCCATATCATTTCCAATAAAGATGATGGGAGTCAAATCCACCTTGGCGGATGCATCACGAGAGGAAGCTACATCAAAAGAGATGAGTATGTTGTCCATCAATCGCTTGTAGGCAATATGATTACACTTACCTTATTACAAGTGTCGAATAGGATGGATGAAGGAAAGAGATGTGTGGAAGATGACAAAGCGTGACAACATCCTTTTATTTGTGAATGATGGGCGTGGGGACATTCTGTGATAAAGTATATGTTTGGGATGATGCATTGAAGAAGGTACAGATAAATTCCCTGTGCTGTTGACAGCATGATGCACTATCTGGCTCCGTGCTTGTTTTGAATCAAAGCGTGATCCACAAGAGCATTAAAAGAGAAAGAAGACAAGAGCAGGTGTCCAGAGTACTCTGCTTATTACCAAATGTCTTATATTGTGTGGGATCATGTTGTTTAGTACAGCAGTAAAGCAAGTATGAGCATCGATTCATGCAAGTATCCTGATCCGTGCGCATAAGTGATACAAAAAATAAGGTATACAACATGTGAAAGATTGGCGTCATATCAGCTCATATATTCCAGCGTCGATAAAGACATAAATGATACAATGGGGAAGTGAAGAAGACTTCAGTCAGAGATGGTAGCACATCCCTTCATGTGGCACGTGCTCAAGGCAGATGACAAAGTAAATGAGGAGGATATGAAACCCCATTCCCTTTCCTACACCTGATCACCCCTCTATCTCTGATTTATGATATACACACAACTCTTGACCTATTTACAGTCGTCTTTCAGCAACATTTACGTATTAGTCAAGGTGCAATGGGTTCCATTAAAGGACATACCACACATGAGCACTTTATGCTGCACAGACCCCATTGTCCTTGTCGCCATGCATCTCATTCGGCTTGTACCATTGGTAGCTGACTCATTTGCGAGGTATACGTGCCCTGATAAGTACGCGTTCAGCGTGTTGATTTGGCTATTGTAAGTCTTGTTTCTCACTCGTTTCATTAGGAGCACTCCTTTGCATCATGGAAGCTGCTTTTAGTGGCACCAGGGCTTTTCAATCATGGCATGGATTTGGCTATCAGACTTTCGGGTATGTTTGACTACAAAGGGTATGCAATGATGTGATTGACGCCTAGTATTATGCTTATCATAGGTCAAGCACCTTGGATGACATTCATAGCTGCGACAAGTCAATGGTTTTGAGCAAGAAGTGGCATCACTTTATGGGTAGGTAGAGCATTGGGAGTACAAAGCAAGTATTATTAGCTAACCAATCTTACAATGAACCAGCAGCGATACAAGATTTGATGATAAGAAGATCCAGTTGTTTGGAACAAGGAGAATGCTACCATTGAGCCCAAGGTTATTCTATCATGATGTGGATATATCTGTAAGTATTGTTCCTTCTACAATGAAAACAAGCTCCAACACTGGTATCATTATGAGGACTCCTATGCTTCAAGGAAGCACGCTCTTGTCTTATGTACAAATGGATGAAGATGATATCATTGTATGGATTTGGTCAATGTAAGTACATATTGTTCCTTTACATTGAAAACAGGGTGTCAATGCTCATTTCATTAGGATGATTCCTTTGCATCATGCAGTCTGCTTATGAATGGCATCCAGGTTATTTGGCCAGCGTGTGGATTTTGTGATTAAGACATTGTTGCTTCTGGCAGGTGCCAATGTTAAATCTTCCAGAAATGGAGTCAGTCAACTTACATTGCAGTATCACTTTGGCGACAAACAACTCCCAGTGACAATGAAGAATTCATGAGTGTGTCAGTTCGCTGATTGTCGATCAGTAACAGCAGCAACACCAGCAGTAGAAAGGCTATCTTCCTCCTCCTTTACATGTTATACTAGACTTTTTTCTTGCTATCACCAACACATCTTCTTGTACCTTGTGCTTACAACATATCCACCTCTTTTTGTCTTAACGAATACACATTGCACTTTATACACTAAAATAGCATACAACATTTACTACGGGGATATTCCATAATAGAAGGGATGGTGGAGAACATGTCAAGTACTATAAACAAAAGGGTGTTGTAGAACAGCTAATAAGGGATAATGGGCATGCATGCATGTACAAATGGTTGAATGACAACGTCGCCAGCGAGATAGGTGTTTTGGTATATGCGATCAAGCTTTGGTAAGGGATTTGCGACTACTTTGTGATTCTTGGATAGAACAAGGTCTGCTTTCTGTTGTCACAGCATCATCACTATCATCCCCCTTATCATCAGTGATCATAACAAAGCGGCCATTCATGTATCGGTACTGTTCTTGCATGCTACTGCCTATAGGAACACTACCAGGAGATGGTGTCATCTCAACAACAGGTGATTTTATATCTCCATAATGATTGGTGATAATAGGTTGATGGTTTTGTCGAATTGTTTCGATGCCAGGCATTTGGCTACCACTTCCCATATACCCCAATGTATTGCTACCAGGAAGTGTGTACTTGGGATGATCATTGAGATATTCTTCGTCAATACCGAGATTGTACATGTCTGGTTTACGTCGATACTTTGAATCATCTGTTGTGCCTATTGTGCCATTACCAACACCACCCATTGAATCATTGTTGTTCGAGCTGGTATTGTATTCTTTGTTGATCTTTCCAGTGGGATTATTCGTCACCTATATCAATCATGTATCAATAAAACATATCATGTAAAGTGTTTTCTTATACTTACCCAGTGAATGGTAATCACGTTGATGGTAACATCCACAGTGCAACATGTCAAGCACAAGACACCTCGTTCTCGCCCTTCAAGGAGCACAATGGCCAAGATATTGGCAAAGGAGACAAGCAAGCACACAGTGGATGCTGCCATTGTGCGAAGGGCAACTTCGTGCAACCGGGAGCTTTTCCAGTCGGCGTTGATGCTTTTGCCGATCTTCATTAAAGGTCGGATAAACAAAATGGTAAAGTACAGATTGAATACCTAAAAGGAATTGAATCAATACTTGTGTCATATCACACATCTTGACAAGCTTACAAAATCATAAATCTACATCATAAAAGTGAGCATTGTTATCCACGTTGATTTGATGATATAAAGTACATACCAACAAGGGAATACTTGCAGCATACTTAAGACCAATGATGCATATGCCGTTTTCTTCAATCTCAGCAATATGAAAAATGATCTACACATAGTGTCCCATATGAGTATAGAGTCGTGATTGACTTGTATAACACATACCAAAAGGGCGGCGATGCCGGTATAAGGTAACATGAAAGCCATATGGATCCTGTATGACCGCGTCCTCCATCTTGATTGTCGGACTGATGATACAACCCACACCTTTTCAATCAACCTAGAGTTTCATGTCAGCCAAATGTCTCAACTACATGTGTTCTTATGCATACCAGCAGTAAATGATGATCTTGGTAGCTGAATAAAAGATGTCGCATGCTAATTCGGAGAGTAGACAAGATAGGTAATTTTCTGTTCCCAGCAACAAAGTAAGTATGAGCCACAAATGTATGTTTACTGCAAAAATGATACAAGGAACTCACCATTGTTGGTTGAAACAAAGAGAGTAGCAGCACATGTGAATCCCCAAGACATGATATATAGCGCCAAGACCAGCCAACGCGAATATGTAAGATATTGAAATTGCACATTGTAGGTTTTGATACCAAAGAGTATGGTCATGATTGTGATGGAGAGCAGTGATACCAATTTGGATGCAATCTCACCCCAATCAGGATGAATCGATGATATAAAAACTTGCTGCCCAACATCCATCTTTTCGTCGTTGTAGTGTATTGCTGCTGCTTTTTATGTAAAGTATTGATATATGCTGCTGCTGCTGTTACCGTAGACAACAAGAACGGTAGTGACGAGAATGATGGTGATAAAACGATGTGAGCAAAGTAAAGAGACGTGGTGATGGAGTGAGAAATAAAGAAAATGGGATAAAGAAGGGATCGCTAGCAGGCTTGGGTGCTCTGTTGGGAGGATGTGAAGTCGGATTACACAAATAGGGCCACATCAACCATCATGGTTGTCCAAGTATATGGATTTAGAAATTCTCCCAAGGTTCATATCCTGCTTCCTTCTCCACATAATTAATAGCACTATACCATTCCTACGCCACATGACTTTTGCGCTTTCGATTCTTTGAAGATGACTTGTCCCACACGTTTCATATCTTTGCATCATGCTGAATGTAGCTCTCTAATCGGGATATACACACACTTTCATCTGTGTTTTGTGTCACACACACCAATGTTGAGCTGAATCCTTATTCGACCAAAGGTAACACCGCATCTGCTGCTCAACGACAGATTAATCCCAAAACAGCCCTGATCGGCATATCCTGCACATGCCCAAATAGCATCACCATAACCTTGGCTCTTTTCAATCATTTGCCACATACACAATGTAACACATACATGTCCCATACTTGAGATTGTTATCCGAGCGTAATTGCTGACAAAGACATCGTGATGAGATATAAGCACTTTTTGTCAATGAGCGATAAGATGAATGGTGAAGCCAGCTATTGCCACTGGATTAACAAAGTAGTTGGAATAGTAGATGGTGATTTTTGATAGTAGACATTGCTTGTCGCTATCCATCAGCAAGATGCAGACTAATAGGCAGATACACGCTTTGATCATGTTCAAAATGGCGACCATGCCCAGTTGTTGTGGAGCTGCATATATTTTGGAAGATTAAAAAGCTATGTGTCTTGTCCCATTGTAGTGATAAAGGTGCTAGACTGGTAACAAAATCATCCAAGTTCTTAAACAAAGTTGTTGTCTGGTGAATCAATGCGTAAGTAGCTTTCTTTCATAGTGATCAAAGTAAAGCAACCCAGTCAAAAGTCTTTCTCATGCATTACTTGAAGAAGATGCTCATCAACAGTGCTCCTTATTAGGCGATATCATTGTAACTCATATGCAATCACACGTAACTTAACATGCTTACGACAATACAGCAATTGGATGAAGAATTGGCATTAGTAGCATATTCGTCCTATTACATCCATACAAGTCATCATCACTGTCATGTAGCATATCTCAAAGGCTACAATCTTCACCAACATTCCTGTCCAATCTTATACATACTACGATCGTCGTAACTCCCTTTATAATAAGAGTGATATAGATTGACTAGCTATACTACGTCAACGAAGCGTCGCCTTCAGCAATCCATTTCAACGCCATGATGTAGCTGATCCACATACACTATCCACGAAACATGTATTGAGCAACACGTTCCTGAGCACCATTCCTTCATCATCTTACCATAGTATGCTCCAGTACTATTAGCTGCCAAAGAAAACCATGGATGAAACCTTGCGTGCCTTGGTGTCTATGCTGGCGAGACTCATCCATCACGTATGTAATAGAAAGGTGCTACTGCCAAGTGTTCTTTTAACCATGCTTGTCTTTACATACCTATCAGAGAAAAAAAAGTCGTGTAGCGTGCTTCATGTGTCATATGCTGACGATGGAGCTATTGAATCTGTTGGAGTAGCGGATCACGGAAGAACAAAGACGTTGGCCAAAGAAGAAGAAGAGAGAACCTCTTTGACTGCAGTGTTGCTGTATACACAGTTGTCATCGTAATGCAATAAAACTGTTTCCACTTGGCTCATTGTATGGCAAATAGTCGTGTGTGGTGAAGAAGAGTGTACGAGTAAAAGAAAGCTCTGCTGATCAGTCGGCATTTTTGACTTGCAAGATCGCTGCTACCAAATTCCCCACCCTTTTGTGCTTGTACCAGTCCTTTTGTATCTTTTCTGCTACTTGAGAGCGTCACATGGATCAATTTCTTCTCAAGACTAAAAGTGTCATTCCATTATGCAACCCCTGATTCATTTAGAATCCACACTTCCCTTTGAAAGCAGCCAAATAATGCGACAGCGGATCTGCAATTACATGTTAGACGCCGATTAACCTTTAATCTTCTGACAATGAACATCATATTGATGATCCTTGTGCTCCGCTCTGTATTGTTGCGACGTGCCAGCTTATGCTGTTGATCGAGATATACCGAATTGGATCTGCATATCACTAGTCTTATATTATGACCTACAGCATGGTTTACATGAAATACGTTCTCACGCTGCACATGTGTTTCATTCACACAATTAGCGTCCTGTGTTAAAGTTTGTGGAATTTAGGGCACACATTGGATCCATCATCTCTAGACATGTGGTGATGGATCGACCAGCTGCAATCTAAGGCACAATTCATGCGACAGTCTAATGTGCAAAGCTATACTTTATTTGGATATGGGGTTTCAGACAGCTAGGGACATGTCTATTTGTTGTCATTACTGGTAGTCTTGGCAGTCGTGTGTCCATGGTTGACACCAGGATGCGATAAAACGATATCTTGAACGTGCAACTCTTGAAAAAGTCATGTTAAAGGTAAAGGAATGTGATGAAGATAATCAAGGGGTTGGCCAGCAATCCTGCCATGACAAGGAAGGTATGTACACATAAGGGCGATATGACAATCAACACAGGATCTGGGCAAATCTTCATTATAGATTCAGTAAAGCGTCATTTCATAAGCATGACCGGGTACACCTGACATTCACATCCATTGATTATCCACTTGGCGTACCGTGCTAAATGCCGATGATATAATTAAAGAATTCTTACTTCTCTTTTCTTCTTTTCTTCACTTTTCAACCATCAGATTTCACATTTCTTTCCTCACAGGCATACATGTGGTGGCCAATAACTCGAAAAAACAATCATGTATCATTCATGCAGCTTCATCATAACGACAAATCACCATGGTGTATGTTGTACGACCTACCAGAAGATGTGTTGATTGTGCTACTTCAGTACCTTGACTTTGTATCATTGATGCATCTTGCACGTATATCAAGGCGTCTACGACCTGTAGTGTGCTGTGTATTACGACATTATCTATTACCAAAAGTTCAAGTGGCTACAGTGATGGACCAAGAAGGCAGGGGACGCTGGACGTGCCGCTACCAATTTTATGGTCTCGACCACGGTGAACATGAGCCTAGGGCGGTCTTTGTGCCATTAGATCCAACCCATTGTCATAAACGATATCGATGTGATGGTTCTACAGCTTCACCTACACTACGTCAACTTGTTATATTTGATAAAGAAGAACCCATATCATTAATGCAAAAGAGTTGTCCATTGTCGATCAAACCATCAAATGGCGTACATCGTGTTTATGCATTAGAACGACAAGCTTCACTTTCATATGTATCACAAGCAGATCTCAATGAAGATATTTGTGATCATTCATCCTCCAAGAAACATCCAACATCATCCTCATCCTCTTCACAATACCATATTTCACCCATTGTACTTGCCATCCATGTCCCACTCTTATCCGGTAAACCAATCCATCCTCAACAACGATTCTGGAATCGTTTTCTTAGCGTATAATAAAATCTTCCTTAGTTGAAATAGGCTGTTTCATCTTTTGCTTTTTATACGTTTCATATATCTAGCTACAGAAGGGGTGATGGCTGCTGTCAATGAGAGTCGTACAGGTAGCAGTAGTGTCTTGTGAATGCCATAGGCTACTAGGAAAAGGGATGTCCAGGAAGGGTCCTTTTCATGGGTTGCTGTGGTAACTTGTTGTTCTGGATCGCGTTTGTGCTTCACGCCAACCATTCCTTTCACATGCTGTAGTATCCAATCCTCGGCTTTCTTTACGCGATCGGCTCCAGTGACACTAATGACGCCCATGGTCAAACTGAGATCTACCACGCTCAATGCCAGATAGACACCTGCTCCCACTGGACCATATTTCTTCATAAACCCACGGAATTTGCCCCTATTGTGCTGTGTAGTTGGTTGTTGTTGTGTAGTGAAACACCTTCGCCAAGGTTGATATAGCCGAGGAATACGATTCATCACGTGTATAATAAAGAATGGTATGGAAGGAAAAAAAAAAGAGAGAGAGAGTTCCAAAGGCGGAATTACAGCAGATTGCATGAATGACGTGCACGTCCCAAATAGATTCATTGCATGACATCACAGTGATCTCTACCATAGCTATTTACCATAGTACTATTAGTCATTCACGTACAACATGTCTTTAATTGCATGCATCCCCAACAGAGGAGGACAAGAGTGGCATGGTGGGATTAATCATATGCCTCGAGTGAGATGCTCAAAATGGAACCAAAACATATGATGATGAAGTGTAGTCATTGTGTACGCCTTGAATCAAGTCGGCATTTGCCCAGAAAAAGTGTCAGTGAAGTGTTTAAGCAATCACATGCTTTTGTCATATGAAACTAAGTTTCTGGGCGGCGACTGGTATTTAAAAACCACTCCTGCAGCAGCTATTCGTGTCTTGGCTTGTCACATATACGCGCATATACTTTTCTTTCTCTTTTCAAACACTATGCCTACTTTCAACACTATCACTGTAAGTTCATGTCTTATTGTCTTATTGCAATCGACTCAACTGTTATTCACTCTATAGATTCCCGAGGAGCCTTCTCCCAACTTTGTCATTGTCAAGAACATCTCGCTTCAGTCCAGCGAAAAGACTGGTATGTTTATTACTCATACAACATGAAACACACTTTATTCACACACTAGCATAGTCAAGGAGTTCTTTTTGTTCTGTGGCAAGATCAAGGAATTTGAGTTGACCAAGTAAGTATGGGTTGATAAGGTAGGATATCAGTGTTTAACCTTGTGTTTTAGGGATGACGATGGTGAACATCAAGTTGCTCTTATCAACTTTGAACGTGAATCTGCTGCCAAGACTGCTACCTTGTTGAGCAATGGTAAGTGTGATGGGGGGGAAATATCACGCCACCAACACAAGATGATCTAACCCATATGGACACGTGTAGCTTTGATCGATGAATGCCACATTACTGCCACTCCTTACTTTGATAAGCATGCTGCTGCCGAATCTGAAACGGCTCCTGCAGAAAATGCCAATGCTGCTGACCAACAACAAGAGTCCAAGCCAAAGTCACGCGTTGCTGCCGAGATTCTTGCAAATGGCTATGTTCTTCAAGATCAAATCGTTGCCAAGGGTCTTGAATATGATAACAAGTATGGTTTGTCTTCTCGTCTTCAAGGATACCTTGGTTTCCTCCAAAACAATGGTAAGTAAGAAAAGTGATTGGAGCCAATGATATGAGTCATTTATACAGTTTTATAGTCAAGCAATTTGATGAAAAGTATCGTATCTGGGATAAGGCTGTAGAGATCGATCAAAAGTACAAGATCCAAGAAAAGGTGCAAAATGCTGCTCAAAGTGCTCTTCAATCTGCTCCTGGTCAAAAGGCAAAGGGTCTTGCTGAACAAACTTACGCTCAGATCGCTGCTGTCCATTATGAAGCTACCAAGATCAAGGAGGAAAAGGGTGGTGAGAAGCAACATACTGAAGGTGAAAAGAAGGAAGCTTCGGCTTAAGGTCTCTTTGTACACTTGATCATCATTTCTCTCTCTGTATCCTTTCCCTTATCCATATCTCCCCCACACACAAATGCGCACATATACACACACACTCTCTCTTGCATAGGACAATGAAACACCACTGCACTACCCATTCTCTCTTTTCCTTTGATTGCATATATAAAGCACATCTCTGTTTAAACATACAAGGAGTGATATAAATAGGGTAAACGGGTACTTGGATATCATAATCATCATTCCAACTCGTCCTGTAACAACTCTACAATAATACCAATACGTGTGTCTATCATCACATAACACAAACACACATTTCACTTCTTACCTTGCCAAAGATCACGTTCACGCGATTCCTGAGTTGCATCGGCACAGCCGTCACTGGATTGCCCGCCACTGTTACACAAGAATGAGATATTTATCATGCAGCTTTTCACTCATCTTACTTACGGTGATATGGGTGATGTTGGTAAAGAGCCTGCAGGTACATTGTATTGTGCCATGATATTCTGAGGACGTGATTCTCGGCGGTCAAATTCAACAGCTGATAAAAAGAATAGCAAGTATAAGCATCATTCCCGTCATTTCCCGAAAAAGGTAACCTTACGTCTATCCCGTTGTCTCCATCGAAGGAATTTTTTCCTTTGTGCATATGTTTCCAGCATGCATTTGACACGATTGATCTTGATCAAGGTTTGTACCACTTCTTCTCTGTTACGGTAACGCAATAATTCATCCAATCTATATGATATCGTAAGCAAGATTGGCCATAAATGGGCGATCATCATGCATTACTTACTGAAATGCATCCTCTGGTACGACAAGTTTTCGTCGTGCAATCATGAGTAACATGTCATTGAATGAAACGTTTCCTTTGGATGCTTGAATCACAGCTGCTTCCTATAGCATCGATATAAGTATACTTGATGTTTCACCCATGACGACTACATACCCAGTAAAGGCTATCCAGCACATGTTTTCGATGATGTAGCTCCTTGGGGTCCAATTCATCCAACTTGAGAGCAAGTGCATTCAAATCGACACGGACTTGGTAAGGTGAGGATGATGATGAAGCACGATTATCCCATATCACAAATTGGCGAGAAAGACGCTTGTATGAGAACTCTGGTTCATAAATGCGCACCTTGAAGTTTCCTTCCAGTCTCTACAATATAAGATTAGCTATCATATTCCCCTTGAACATGTGAAATTCGCCTACTTACTCTCCAAAATCTCATGTAATCGTGTTCTTTGATAAAGCCTGTGCGTTCTAAATCGATTTCTGCCCAAACTTTCTTGAACGTGAATCACACAAAAGTCCTGGTCAAGGAATGATAGGTGGTGATATGCATAGCATGATGAATAGCATGATATATAAAAAAGGATATTTTCTGATCTGCTCTCGGCTGACCAATGAGTAGTTGGAAGCGATTTGATACACGTATGAAAAGTTATCTGACACCACACCAGTAAACACGGCTGTAAAGATGTACATAGAGATAATGTTGAATGAAAGAAAGAGAATATACGCCCATCCACTTGATCCACAATCTGAACCGAGATAATCTGGTGACATGACACAATCAGGATAGCTGACAGCATAATCATGCATAACTGTGTTCCATTCCTCCCTATCAGCATCTGTCAGCTTTCCTGCATCATTACAATGTCATCAATGCTTTACCCAGTAGAGAATCGCACCAGGGATATCATTGCATTGGTATACGAGCGAAAGTTGAGATGCTCTGTTGTTGCCTGGGTGCCATATTTGGTCAATCCAAAGATCTGCATAAACATGATCGCATAGGTAGTCATGATAATGAACCACACACCAAACGAATTGACAATTTCGGAAGCAGATGCACTATAATGACACCATGTCAGTATCCCAAGAAGGAATGAACAAGTTGACTTACGCCATGATGGTAAAGAGCTCATTCAAGCTGTCACTCCTTGGCACCAATTTGAAACATAATGCAGACATGAATAACTTTTGTGTTTCGATAGCAAGACGTTGGGAGCGCATAATCAATGTCACTGTACAGCCAAGGACTATCACCAGATCATACATATTCCACCAACTGCGACTGTAAGATGGCCAACCTAATGCAAATATCTTGACAGCCATTTCAAACCAGTAGACAATAAGGAATCCCATGTAGGTAAACACTATCAAATCAGTCATTGAGCATGCTTCTCCAACAAAGAATAAAAGCTCCTTACATCGAATATTGGTAAACTGGTCATCATGATAAAACTCGGTGCATAAGAACAATATGTTGAGCACAATGACCACCTTCATCCACTGGTAGAAATGTCCTTTCTTGTTGACTACTCTTCGATAACACCATTTACGCAATTCAGTAGTAGGAAGTCGTTTAGGTCGCTTTGGTGGGCTCATACGCTTCAGTTGTTTCTTGAGATCCAGCCAACGACGTTGCTCAGCTGTCAAATAAGCAGTACCACTACGACGTGCAAAGTTTTCCAGAACAATACCAACAAACAATGAAATCACCATGACTGAGCCAACCAGGTTGTACACCATGAAAAATACACCACCAGTCCATTGGCTGCTATCACGAACACTGTTGAGATCTTTTCCAGCTAGTCCCATGGCACGTTGTAATACATCAATCCATCCTTCACCACTGGCAATCTCCACAAGCACCAGCAATCCTTTCCAAAAAGAGTCAAAGCTGTATACGTATGGATTGTCCCAAATGCGTGGTGCTAGAATAGTCATGCCATCAGGTAGAGGAGCTTCCACACCCAACATGGTCTCATGAATACATGTTGCTTTGTTGGGCACACCATCATCATTGCATTCATAAAAGAGTCCTTGGAACACATTCTGGCCATATAATGCAAATGGTACAACCAAGAACAAGCATAAAAATGCAGCATCCACTATATAAAGGAGACCTTTGACCATAATGACTGTAAACATATCTCTTGCAGGTTTCAACAAATTGATCAATCGCAATGCTCGAAGTGCTTTCAATGCTCGAAATCCACGTTCCACACCTGTTGATGCTGCAAACTCGCCGAAATTGGACATGTACAAGGTGATCAGGATGATGGAATCCAGTACATGCCATCCATTCAAGAGATAAGCATTGGGCGTGAATAAAAGTCCATCAGCCACCACTTTGATAATGAATTCGATCGTAAAGATGACTGTGAATACCCAATCCATGATCCAAAAGATGTCAAAGTCTGATCCACTCTTGGCATAATAAAATCGATACACTGGAGAGTCGTAAATCGTCATCACCACAGTGGTAATAATAGCTGCACCAATGATACAATAAAAGATCCAACTTGCCATAAGAGATGGATGTTGTCCATTGATTCGCTCACCACGGCTTGGTGGTACAAGACTTTGACACCAGCGTCGGAAACGATTATGTCTTGAAAAGATGTAAAGTGGTTTATCATAAGTTGGATGTGATGCAATAAACTCCCATCGTTGTCGTCGTCGTTCTTCTGATTGCTGCATCAATGTTTCTGCAAGACTAGCTGCTGTTGTATCTTTGCGAACAAGCAATCGTGAAAGTGAAAATGCCTGGCTTTTAGGTCCATAATAGTTGGCTTGGAATTGCTGAATCGGGTTGTAATACTCAATAGTAGTAGCTGTCAATGAAGGTTGTCGTTTAGGCTGAAAAGGGAAAGCAAAGAAACGACGTATGCGACTCATGATACCATCATCTCGTACAGGTGATAGCAATAGCTGTGCGTTGCTTCCATTGCCATTCTCCATATCTCCCTATTTTTGTTCTGCATATAAGATGATTGCTCATTGGATGTCAAATATAAGCTCACCTGACTGCCTTGCATGAAATCGCTCACCATGGTTCTTTGTGTACGAAGAGTCAAATCAGGAGGAAGATCATATACGCTGAGCTGCTTTGGATGGGGCTTAAAATAGCGATAAACGTTCCATTTGCTGACTACAGGATCGTGATTGATGCGATGTTCCCTTTGATCCACATATTCTTTCAGTTGTAGTGCACGCTTTTCCTCTTCATCAATTTCAAAGTTCTCCATCAAGACGGCAGTGAACATGTTGACAAGAATGGCTACATTACGATACCATTATCAGCCTTGTGCTTACTTGTACTTGATGTCTTATACTTACAATTAGATGACAAGAACCATCCTACAAGGAATAATGCGTGGATCACTGCTGATTTGTTTGTTGAACCAGCTTCCATTGCTCCATAAAGCACTGTTGTCCAATCTTCTCCTGAGAAAAGCTTTGCATGGTGTAAGATCTTTGTCCTCTTTCTAGAAAAAAGATAGCCATACCTGATTAAGACCAACAAACGAGTTGTAGATGGAAAAGAACCGCATTTCATCATCGCTGTCATTCATGGCTCCTTCAAGTAATTCAAATGCCTATATGATATGAATCAGTCCCACGACAATGAATGTGTATTTCACAGCATTACCATAATGGCCACCACGGTTGTTGCAAGTATAATGAAGCCGACAAGTGTAATCAAGTTCCAAGCACTACCAACAACACGAGCCTATACAAAGGTATGTTATAGCATCCCATTTGCATTGATCGCAGTAAAGTCT
The DNA here is from genome assembly GCA_008728235.1 of Lichtheimia ramosa. NCBI lineage: Eukaryota > Fungi > Mucoromycota > Mucoromycetes > Mucorales > Lichtheimiaceae > Lichtheimia > Lichtheimia ramosa. The sequence continues at coordinate 444,478 of CP031823.1, forward strand.
TCTTACACTAAGTCTCCGCAAGCCAGGGATGGCAACAACAAGGCGATAAATACGAAGGATCTGAAAGCCAGTGAGCCAAGAATAGAGAAAGTGATTGTTGTGAATATAAGGAAGTCGCATGGCACATGTGATGACTGCAATAAACAAGTCCACTTGATTTCTCTTGTAGTGGAAGAAACGTCGCCATCGTGGACAATAACTAGCAAATCGTAAAGATATCTCAACCAGGAATGCCAATGTAAAACCAAGTTCGGCTTGATCTATATGGATGGATCAGCTTGAATACGCTATGCCAAATGAAAGTGTACATACCAATGACTGCCAACTGCTCAGGAGACATGTCATTGTTCTTCCAACCCATCACAATCAAATCAGCTGCAATTGCCAGGATCCATAAGGGACGTGTAAAGCGACAAAGATCTCGCAGAAAGGTATCATTGTTGTTTGATGGGATGCCACCATAAATAGTCCAGCCTTCTTCTTGGGATTCAGTCAATACTGGTGTTGTACTTTTTTCAATGTCAGTAAAGAACATCGCCAGATGAAAAAAAGATCATACCTTGTAGTAGTGAAAGCAGATCGTTTGGATTCTTGACGCACTTTGGCAAACATCTCATTGATCACAGCAACAAATAGATTCATCAGCCAAAAGTTCATGATGAATACGATCACAATAAAGTAAATGCTGGCAAAGACGTATTCGGCATCCATCATGTCGTACATTGGCTCAGTCCATGTTTGGCCTATAACATAATTTGCTCAGCATAATGTGTCTTTCTCCTTCCATTAGCATGATACTTACTGCCTGCTGTAATAGTCACAATCAACATGGATCCAAAGATATTGTCAAAGCTATAAGTGTCTCCAAGAGGATTCTCTGTTTCCTAGCACTGTGTAAATCCAATGGTACAACCAATAGAATGGCTCAGTCATGTAACTTACCCGACATACAAGACCTTCTTGACAAATAAAACCTTTTGCCCATCTTCCAGGAGTCACGCCATCAAGTAGCAGATAAGGATGTTCAGTGCCATTTTGCATGTATCCTCCGCAGTATTGTTGCATCACTTGAAAGTTGCTGGGATCGTGTGGATCTAATTATGCATCAGTATCCGCGATTTCCATTTCCGATAATCCGTTTTACCTTGCCAAACACATTTCCGAAGATAGGATCCTTTGAACGATTGCACACCCACAATACTATCAACACCATTAGAATGATCATCAGCCATGGAGTTCTTTCATACTTACGCAAGGATAATGGAAAAGAAAAGGACAAACGATGTCACAGTAACAAGTAATGGACCTGCCTTTTTGAGACTTTGTAAGATGATGCGGCAGCTTTGTGTTGCTAGTAAGAGCCGAAAAAGAATGAGTGTCGATAGGGCTCTGAATGCAAGGATGCGTTGTTCCTCTGTAATCACCATGCCAGTACAAGTCAACCCTAGATCAATCCAGTATGATATGACTGAAACAAGGTCAACGCGATTCCAGCTATGTCTCAAGAATGCCATGTTGCGTGGTGTAGAAAACAGAAATCCAAAGGCAACAATTCTAGTCAAGACATGCAATCTAAAACACATGATTCATTAGTACGCATCTCATTGCTTTTAGATAACACGACTCACGTATAGAAGCAAAAGATGCCTAACAATGCATATTGGTCCCAGGATTGTCCCCAACGTGAAGCAGGTTCTGGATTCGGATCAGTGCCTCTGCCAACGACAAGTAATATCGAGCAATGGGACAAGAGCATCAACAAGAACACGGTCTCCATCCAACTATCATGATCATTAGTCCATTACATCATTCTATATGATACTTTGTACCTTTTTACCTTGATAAAAGAATTCGAGTCAGATAGGTACGAATTTCAGGGCCAAATACACCAAGGCTCTTGGAAGGGGTTTCATGGTCTGGAAATAGTGAAGCAGTACTGGAAGTGGCAGTATCGTCATTGTCCAAGGCATTGTACGCGTTGTGCTCATGTTGACGAGGCAATAAAGAGGACGATTCACTGTTTTCTCCTTCAAACTCGTCGTCACTTGTCATAAGGTGGTAATCGGGAGTGTCCAAGTCATGCCGATGCCTTTCAGAATGGGACATTGAAAAGAACAGGGAAGAAAAAGTTGTTCTGCACGGCTGTTTATTGCCGTTGATGTCAAACGTGGCGCAAAGTGTTGTACGAGAAAAAGGTGGTGTTGTTGCACAAAGAAAGTAAGCATATGCATGTTGAGAAGTAGCGGAGCAAGCGTTCCGTGATGTAGTGGTGGTGCTGCTTGTCAGATGAATGATTCAAATCGCAGCAGTCACTGGCTGATGTACACGGACATAAAGATAGTAAAAGGAGAATGCAGTGGGATGTACAATGATAAAGATGCTTGGTTTTGACATGTCAGCTTGATGACAATGACGCAGGAAAATGATGATTGTCTAAATTCAAGGCACACTACTCCTCGTAGATCTGTGACACAGAGGAGTGACTCATCAAGATAATTTCTCCCCACGTTTCTTTATTCACACGTCTCAATCTTTTTCTCTTTCATGTCGAAACATACAACTTTTGGTCGTGCTTTGCGTTCAGAATTTCTTCTCCAAGAAGACTTTGTTCCTCTTAACCATGGCTCATTTGGAACGTGAGTTACTTGTCAACGTGTATGATTCATCTTACTGACTTGAAGCGATATCATCATAGATGTCCACGTAGCATTCACCCCCTTCGTACAGAATGGCAAAGACAATCAGAACTGAATCCAGATCACTTCTTTCGGCACTTTGTTCATATTCAATTAGCCAAGACACGTGAAAGACTAGCACGTTTTATCCACTGTGATGCTGATGAGCTTGCTATCCTTATCAATACCACTGCTGGTATCAATGCAGTTGTCCGCAGTCTTAAATTCAAGCCTGGTGACAAAGTGATTTGTGTAAGCTTCTCATTTTTCGCACGCTAGATAAACAATGGCACATGTTTAACCTTAATACATCATAATAGGCAAGCACATTATACAATGCGATCGAACGCACCATGGCTTTTGTCCAAGACTCACAGAGTGTGCAGCTCGTCAAGGTCGATCTTGTATATCCATTAAGTGATCAGCAAGTAGTAGATGCTTTCAAGGAAACAATTGAACATGAGCGTGCCAAAGATCCCAATGTGCCTATTCGCATGGCTGTATTTGATGCCATTAGCTCTGTACCAGGTGTTCGTTGTCCATTTGAAGCATTGATCAAGCTATGCAAGGAATATGAGATTCTTTCACTTGTGGATGGTGCTCATGCTATTGGTAAATGATGCATCATGATTCATGTGGACACAAGAACTAATTTGCAACTAGGTCAAATTCCTCTCGATTTGCATGAATGTGATCCTGACTTTTTCATTACCAACTGTCACAAGTGGTTGCATGCTCCACGTGGTGCTGCTCTCTTATACACCCCTCGTCGTAATCATTCACTGATCCATCCTGGTAATATCAACTATGCCTACAAGGATTACAGTCAATGTAGTGATGAAGCTGAAGTGACTGCTGCATATCAACTTGAATTTGGATGGCCTGGCACAATGGACTTTAGCAGCTTTTTGTGTATTGAAGCTGGTAAGTATCATAAATGTTAGCAAGTTCTTATATTTAATGCATCTGTTATGCAGCACTTGATTTCCGTGAATCATTGGGTGGTGAAGAAGCCATTCAGTCTTACTGTAATGATCTTGCACGTAAAGGAGGCGAACTAGTGGCATCCAAATGGGGCACAGAGATTCTTGAAAATGATGAAAAGACGTTAACTGTAGCCATGGTCAATGTGCGTCTTCCTTTTAGCAATAAGGGAAACTTGCCTGATCGTCAAATCTCCAAGGCTTTTCTTGAAAAGCTTAATGATGAGCACCATACACTTGGCCAACCTTTCAAGCACAATGGTCATTGGTATATGCGTTTAAGCGCACAAGTGTATAATGATCAGAGTGATTTCGAACATATGGCTGAAGCTGGTCTTAAAGTATGTCAAGATCTTGATGCCACTACTAGCTATCAAGGCAGATGGACCATTGGATAGTATTTGTAGTCAATTTAGTCTTTATGTACAAGGAAATACATATATACATTATAGGATGAAGAGGGAGATAGAGTAGTCAAAGTGTCAAGTGAAGTCCTATTCGCTTGTGTTATGATATAGAATGATGATATTTATTGATCCATAGTCATATTGTATAACTCTTTACGGAATGCTTCAAGACGTTCCAAAGCATATGAAGTGTAATCAAAGTCAATTTCGCTATGGCATACTTGAACAAGACCCCATAAACCCCAGTGCAAATGAACAGCCATGAGCCATTGTCGAGCTTCCACAAGAAGAGATTCCACAAGATTGTCATCACCACTAGCATACTCCTTCAAGAAACGAATTTGTTGTGCAGTGGTTGGGAAGGCATCAGGACACATCAATGCAGGAGTATCACCATGATAGTTGTACATCCATTCAACAAAATGATTGGCGATATCATATCCACGAGGATTGTAGCCTGCATATTCAAAATCCACCAATACCAATGTATTGCTTGTTCCCTTGAGTCGAAGAACATTACCATATTGTACCTGGATAGTGTGTATGTATATATACCAAGACCATCATATACAAAGAGAATGTCTATGAGTCATCTATCATACCACAAGAAGAGAAAACAAATGACTTACATCGTTGTGTGCAAAAACAAGAGGACTTGTATTCTTCAAGATAGCTTTGCATTGATCAATTTCACGGCCCAGCCGATCAAAGTCAAAGGGGAATGGGAGAGAAGGTGAGTCCTGTTGCAATGAATTGAAATAACGGTCGACATTATGCCATACCGCCATATCATCCGGTGATGCTGGTGGATAGATATCAATCAAGCTGTGGAACTGACGAAAACGACGTGCAATTTGTGCTGATAATACTGGATCTTGTAAATCAGAGTGAGTCAGTGTAGTGGATGGCAGAAATTCTTCAAAGCGACCATTGCCAAAGATAGCCAAAAGACGAGGACCCAGCTTGAGATGGGCTAATCGATTCAACCAAAGTAACTCGTTGGATCTATCAATGAATTCATCGCTACCAATTCCGTATACTCGTAATAACAAGGTGGTAGTATTACCCACTGTAACAAAGTATACAGCACTTTTTTCATGTTAGTATACCTATCTCTTATGCAAGATGTGTTTATACTTACTTTGTCAGTGCTCCACTCACTCGTCGTACATTGGTAACGTTGCAACCAGGGAATAAAGTAAAGACCAAGGATTGAATAGCTTGTTCTAGTTGTTTTCCTTTAAGGATACTATATCAAATGTCAGACATAAATAGAGTCATGGAAGGTGGGGGAAACATGAGCGGAAAAGAAAAGGGAACGGGTCACTTGCGTGAGATCCAGCACGGTGGAGCATCGAGGAACATTGTCTAATCGAGCAGGGGACATTCCATGGTGGTTCGTTTTCGGTTTTGGTTTTGGGAGAGAGTTGGAGGGAGAGGTAGTTGAGCTTACTATCAGTTGTGAAGAAGTGGCGACCATGGTTTGGTTGTAAAGTATATCAAAAGAAGAAAAGAAGCGTGATGTCGTGTGTGTCTCTTGCTGCCCTTGTCGGTCTTAAAAGCACTTCCCCAAAAAGTCCAAGTTGGCTGACATGTGAGACCGATCCTAAACTCTATCAGCTTATCCCTGTCACGAGAACATTCTCGCTGCCAATAGCAACTATAGATCTCGTGTATCGTCTCACCAAAGCAATAACAATGTCAACTATACCATCACTATTACTCTTCTTGTTGCTTTATGCGCATAAGATTGTATATGATATCATTGTCCTGTTTCTTTTGTTTGTTTCATTACAAGTGCCAAGCAGTGATCTTGTGATGTTGATCCAGTAGAACTCTTGGCACGTGCAAGTGTTTTCTTTTTCTACATCAATCTATAAAGTGGCACTTTGATCATGTGATAAGCGTGATCTATCATCTTCATCATTATGAAGGAAGTTTATTCTTTTCATGTGGTATCCACCTGTCATCACGCGTTGGGTGATAATCCAATAGCGTAGCTCTGGGGGTAAATCAAAAGGGGTTTCTACAAGCTGTATCTGAAACAGCTATCATGCAAGGGCCAGAAAATTTGGTAGTGTGGCACATGGGCTTCTTTTTCACCAGCCATCATTCATGTTATCTATCATCACTCAAAATCTTGACCGCTATCTAGTCGACGCCAACTCACATCGCATTCTGGAAGCTTCCTTGACAGCAGCTGTCAAACGAACTGTAAACGAGCCTGAGTTAAGGTATAATATCCTTCTTGTTCTTTGGTGACGATCAACTAACTTGTCTTGGCTATAGATCCGAGATTGGTCACTCACATGTCTTTTGGCGATTGACGTGTTTGGCTCTCACAGCACTGTTTTTCGATCGCAACGCAGAACAGTCCCTTATCGCGTTACTCAAACTAGCACGTAACGTGACAGCTGGCGACCAGATGAGCCAACAGCTGGCCATGTAAGTTTGTTATATGATGATGCTCTTTTGTTTATTTGGCTTATTCGAGTCATGGATTAGCATTCAGGGTGCTTTGGTGGAAGTGGAAAACATTATCCGTTATCGTAATAGGTCAAGTCCTGTGCTTAGTAAGTTTCAAGTTGCATTGCATTGCATGATCCCGTCATTGATGCTGCTATTATCCAGGCATGACTGTAATTCAAGTGGGTGTACAAGCCATCTGCAATTTTATTACCGGCAATCCAATTGCTCTTGAATCGATATGGGAAGATTGGATGAAACAGCAGGATCGTGGCACCGTCTTTAGGTAAAAGAGAGAAAGTCAACATTCTTTAAAGTTTCTCACGCTTGGCATGTTTTCTGGCTGAAAAAGTGACTTGTTGGCAGTCAATGATGATATCGTTGTCATGAGTACCATGGTGCTGATACTAAACTGTATTAGCAATTCTTCGGAGAGATGGTAAGTTACATTGGATGAGTATGGTATGTTCGAGAAACTCATCGAGATGAAAAACACAGCAAGATAATGATCAAATCAATCCCCGGTCAAAAGATGGTGGAAGCTATTCTGGATGACTTGGAGCGTTTACATAATGATGAAAAGAGCAAGAACTTTGAACTCGGGTAAGTTAATCCCATATGAGTGGTATTTATTTTCTCACACCTATAGATTAGGTATACCATCCTAAGCCAGCTTATTGATGAAGGTCACTTTGCAGCATTGTACGACTGTATCAAGGGTTCCAAGTAAGTTGTGATGCAAGAGGTACTTTCCATATTTTTGAAACTGATTGGATTCATGATAGCGGACAAATGAATAGCCGTCAGACACGACTCTTGAAAGTGTTTGATTCCAAAGTTCATCGCTGGGAGCAACAACAGCAACAACAACAACATGGATTACCATCCTTTATTCATGATGTGGATCTTGAATGTGTAGCAAGTCTTGTCAATGGATTTTCTCAAGAAGCAGTACAAGCATTTCATCAAGCCAAGAGTGGAGATGGCAAAGTGGAAATGGACAATGTGTCGGAATTGTATACCGGATTAGTGCTTGTGTTGCAATTATCTGTATCGCTATTGACAATGCAAGACCAGGGACATTTTCGAGAACTGCTTGTAGAAAAGGATACAATGAGCAACATGACGAGTAAGTTTTGGACAAGTGTAACGACGCACAGACCGGTAACCACCCCAAAAGATCTACTTAGATGTTGTGAGACAATGAGCCAACCTGGGTTCAACTATTTGAAACGCGACAGTGTAAGGCTTATGGGGACATTGTGCTACCATGACAGGAGGATGCAGGACAAGGTATGAAGAATGATAAAAGTAAAAGGATTGGGATGACTAAAATGTTTTATTAGATTCGAGAAACAGGTGGTATACCACTTGTACTAGCACAGTGCAAAATTGATGACGCGAATCCATGCAAGTATAACCAAAAGGAATCAGGGCGGGGACATTTTTACGTTTGGTTGGGGAAAAAGCTAAATTATGATATTTAGATCTTCGTGAACATGCTGTACTTGCCATTCGTCATATGTTACAAGATAATAATGAGAACCAGACCCTGATTGCAGAAATGGAACCTTTACAAGCTGTACAAACTGATGATCTTTCAGATATGGGACTTACAGCTCGTTTGGAGAATGGCAAAGTCAAGCTATCCAAGAAGAAAAGCTCAGATGATTAGTCCGACATGTCAAACATAGTAGTGTCTTTGTACTTTCTTCCTCCTTTTCCCTCTTTCTCTCTCACACACACAACACATTCTTCTTCACACACACACCTTTATACTATTTATCCATGCCTCCAGCTTTTGATCCACCATATTCAGTAAAGGCACCCAATGCTCCAGTTAAAGAGGGCGAGACAGCTCCTATGCGTCATTTCAAGTTTGCAGACCAGCTGATTGACCATCCTCCCAATATTTATACAATGTGGGACATGTACTTGGAAGGCAACAAGATCGGTGGTGGTGAGCATGAACTATGCAAGTTGTGTGATAGGGATAATAACAAGCTTTGCTTTTAGACACTCCTTTTCTCGGTACTCGTCGCATAAACGATGGTGTTGCTTACGAGTATGTCTGGCGTTCCCATAAGCAAGTGCGCCAATCCATTGAGAGCTATGGTCGTGGTCTTGTGAGCCTTGGCTTGGGTCGTCAAAAAGCCATTGGTGTTTACAGCATTAATCGACCTGAATGGGTAAGTGCGATGGGACGTGGGGTGGTCAAGAGACTTTATAGTGACTAATATGAATGTTTACTATTTTAGACAATGACAGAATATGCATCTTATCGCCAAGGATTCATGATTGTGGCATTGTATGATACTCTTGGTGCTGAAGCTATTGAATACATTGTCAACCAAACCGAGATGGAATTCATTGTCGCCAGTGCGGATAAACTAAACAACATTACTCAGCTCAAAAGTCGCCTACCAACTATCAAACATGTCATCATTATGGATCACGACAATCTCAAAGAAGCTGATAAGAAGGCAGCCAATGAAGCTGGTGTTGAAGTTCACACATTCCAACAAGTTGAAAAGATTGGTGAAGCTATCAAGGAAGAAACTGAACTTCCCAAGCCAGAGGATATCGCTACCATTTGCTATACCAGGTAAATTAGTGTTGGGGCATTTCATGGGATTTTGATTTTCCTCATGACAACGTGTATGTAGTGGTACTACTGGTGTCCCCAAGGGTGCTGTGCTTACACATGCCAACTGTGTTGCTTCCATCTATTCAGCTGCTTGTGTTGGTGACTCGGGTTCTTTTGCCAGAGTGGATGAAAACGATGTGTATATCTCTTATCTTCCACTTGCACATGTGTTTGAACGTGTAGCTCAAGGATTGCATGTCTTCCGAGGTGCTGCTATTGGTTACTACCAGGTAAATAGGAGTGAAATACAGGTGTATATGCAGGTACTCATCATCATGCATGACTATTACAGGGTGATACAGCAAAACTATTGGATGATATTGCTGAATTGAAGCCAACTGTATTCTGCTCTGTTCCTCGCTTGTTCAATCGCATCTATGACAAGGTCTTGGCTGGTGTTCGTGCAAAGGGTGGTTTGAGCAGCTTTTTATTCTTCAGAGCTTTTGATTCTAAAAAGGCCAACTTGGATACCACTGTTTATCACTGGCTTTGGGATCGCCTTGTCTTTAGTCAGGTATTACAAAATGGGATAAGGTATATCTGTTTTATTGACATACATGTCATCTATCTAGATTCGTCAAAAGCTTGGTGGTCGTTTGAGATTCATTTTGAGTGGTTCTGCACCTGTTTCACCTGATGTCATGGACTTTATGCGTATTTGTTTCTCGGCTAATGTATATGAAGGCTATGGTCAAACTGAAAACTTTTGTGGTGGCTGCTTGGTAAGGACGTTATAACAAGCTAACCATATTGGGGATTAACCATGACAACCATAGACACTTACTGATGATAACACATCTGGTGTGGTTGGAGCTCCTTTCCCATGTTCTGAAATCAAGTTGGTGGATGTACCTGACATGGACTATCGATCGACTGATAAGCCATTCCCACGTGGTGAGATTTGTGTGCGTGGTCCATCCATTATGAGAGAATATTACAAGGTGCCTGATAAGACTGCTGAAGCAATTGATGAAGATGGCTGGTTGCATACTGGTGATATTGGTTTATTTGACTCGGCCAATCGTCTCCAGATCATTGATCGTCTCAAGAACATCTTCAAGTTATCCCAAGGCGAATACATTGCACCAGAAAAGATTGAAGGTGTCTATCAAAAGCATGAGCTTGTTGCACAAGCCTTTGTGTATGGTGATTCCAAGCAGTCTTCTCTTGTTGGCGTTATTGTTCCTGATGCGGATGCCTTTGTTCCATGGGCTCAAAGCAAGGTTTCTGGATTATCCAAGGAGGAAGTATACAAGTCTGATCAAGTCAAGAAGGAATTGCTTAAGACTTTGAATGCTTATGGCAAGGAGAATGATCTCAAGGGCTTCGAGCAGATTAGAGCTATTTATTTAACAGCTGACGAGTTCACAATCGAGAATGATCTCCTTACACCTACCTTCAAGCTCAAGCGTGAACTTGCACGTAAGGTCTATGGATCCCAAATCGATGAAATGTACAGCGTCTTGTCCAATGGCCGAAGCTTCAATTAGATTAGAAAAACAACATCTCTTTCTCCCACTCTTACATATCCTTTGTAGTTCACCCATAAACAATTTTCCACCCACACACACATATATTCAACCTAGTTTGTTGTCATTGTTCATTCCCAACCTTTTCTTTATATATATATACACAATTAAAGTTCTATATACACTAAAATGCACTATGTTTTCATTGTTCGAAATAGGATTTGGCATTCTCTAGCTTATTTTGGATGTCCTGGATCTGTTGGCATATACGAGCACGTTGTTGTGAAGTCATTTGTTCGATTGTCTCGCGTGGTATATCGATAGAGAATTCACCAAGCTGGTCAACAGTTTGTAAAGGATTCAATTGAAATCTGACACGAGGATGGTTCTGTCGTTCCATATGTAAGAATAAAGGACCTAATGGAGGATCATTGTCGTCGTAACTTGTGCCTTCATACTGCAGTGATGGTCCCAATTGAAGGCTAAAGTCCTGATCATGATCAATGCTGATAGACTGTGTTTGTTGCTCAGGATGTTGATGCTCTGGATCCTTTGTAGAATGATCTTGCTGTTGTTGTTTGTCATGCTGCTCTGGATCATGTACATCCTTTATAGATTGCTGCTGTTGTCGTTGTTTGTCATGCTGCTCTGGATCATGTACATCCTTTAGAGATTGTCGTTGTTGTTTGCCATGTTGTTCTTGGTGATCCTGATGAACATGGTCGTCCCTTGATGGATCTTTGTCATCATCATGAATTTGGCTTTTCTCTTGATAGTCTTGACGTGGTTGATGTTGCTCTTGGATCACTTTTTGCATTCTTCGTTTGGCTTCTTGTCGTAGATATGCTGCTGTATCGGCACCATAGACATGACAAAACTCTCGCATTGTCATTTTTCGCACTGAAGCTGGTAACTCGTTGATCATGGTCATACACTGAGCTCGTAGTGCAGCAATAAGAAAGTCGGTACGTTGTCGAATGTCTTGTTTACGTCGATGTACTAAAACCAGCCCATGAGCATACAAAACAAGAGACTTTTTGCATTCGAGCCTTACATTCTTTCTTGATAGTAGCACGAGCTTCATGTCGAAGTATTCGATCGGGGTCACTGGCCATCTTGTATGAGCTTTGAAAGAAAGGAAACTTAAAGGAGTCTTCAACCACGCGATTGATTTTGCCGACCCAATGTTCCGATCACGTGGCTAGTGTACCTGATTGTTCTATCTAATCCATCCAGGAGCATAACGTGTTGTTTGCTGCTTTGACCAGCGTTGTATCATAGCACATGCCAATTAGAACATCTCAAGATGACAATGACGGCTTGAAAGTACGTGTATCCACCCAAATTCAGTTTGATCTGCCTTGTTAATATTTTTGGAGCATCATCATCCTATCAATCAGAACCAGAACTTTGCTCACTATTCATGGTCTTCTCTTTTACAATCTTCAACATGTATTTGTAGTAGCCAACATTGTTTCATTGTGAGATGACCTATATCACTTTATTGGAATAAAGCATCTTGTATGGAGGAGAAAAGTCTCTATCATGTACATAACACCATTATCAAGCAATGTATGTCATACGATTGCATGTTTTTATGTATATTCAAGCACTTGATTCATCAAAAGTCTAAGCAATAGGTAAAGTTGGGTGGCAAATGCATAATGATCCATGTTAGTGTCATCCTGTCGGGATGTCAAATACAAATGCGGACAGACCGATGGCTATGGCAATGCTCAAGACCCAATTGTGAACAATCCCTCTTTCCCTATATCGACGATGTCCAAGGTAAATATCATATTGCAATGGATAACAATGGCATATCATCAATGGATGAAAGAGTTATATTGATGGATGAAATGGATGAGTGGATGGATTGGACAAAGTACTCATTTTATCTTTTCTACTCTAGTTCCACGAATACCAGGTAAAAATGCGTTGCAACATGAGCACCCGTTATGCACAGCTTTGTCGTCTTTATTGGAAATGGTTCCCATGCTGAATGTTGTGTTGTTTACGATATTAACAGGTGGTCGGTCGCAAGCTCCCTTCGGAGAAGGAGCCCCATCCCAAGTTGTACCGCATGCGTGTCTTTGCTCCCAACACTGTTGTTGCCAAGTCTCGTTTCTGGTACTACTTGAAGAAGCTTCGCAAGGTCAAGAAGGCTGCTGGTGAAATTGTCTCTGTCAACGAGGTAAGAAATGGTATATAAAGTTGGAAATGCATGATATTAATAATAGGTCATGTGATATTTAGATCTTTGAGAAGCGTCCTGAACAAATCAAGAACTTTGGTATCTGGATCCGCTATGACTCTCGCTCTGGCACTCACAACATGTACAAGGAATACCGCTCCATGTCTCGTGTTGAAGCTGTTGAGAACTGCTGTAAGTAAAATGTCATGGTTACACAGCACATCAGGAACAATAATGCATTAACACATCTATATAGACCAAGATATGGCTGCTCGTCATCGTGCTCGTTTCTCTTCTGTTCAAATCATGCGTGTTGCTGAAGTCAAGTCTGCTGATATTCGTCGTCAATATGTCAAGCAACTCTTGGTTCCCAAGCTTGCTTTCCCCTTGCCCCATCGCATCCAGCGTGTCGACAAGTCCCAACGCCGTTTGTTCATTGCCAAGCGTCCTGCCACTTTCTATTAGAGCAAATGCATCCAATAAAACATCAACAATATTGTGTGCTGTTGCTGTTGAATCACAAAATGTTCATCATTCAGGGGTGCCAATCACGCCATCTGCTGCTTGTCTTTATACATCCGAGATCTTACCAATGACCTAAACTCAGCATTGAAACAAGGCGTATATAAGTCATTTGCCGACAAACCAGTTTCTCATTTTTTTTCTTTCCATCTTTTTGTGATCATTTCTTCATGACTTTCCAAAACGATATTGAAAAGAAGATTGTCGCTCAGGGCAACAGCATCTATAATGACACTGTAGGTCCTACTGGATGGACTGATGAGACTCCCGAAGATAGAAAAGCATTTGAACAAAGCTTACGTCCTGTCGATCGTCAACTTTTGGAGAAAGCTCTACCACATTTTCATGTCATCACCAATGACTATGTCCATGTAGCTGTTCGAGATGCTTTTAACTGGGATGAAGTAGCTAATTTGTTGGGCGAGGAAAGTGCTGGTGATTGGTTTATTGTTGCATTCCGGAGTGTACGGAAGGCAGATGCCGATTCTAAGGCACTGTATGAAGCTGATGCAAAAGCTCATCGAGAAGCTATTCATAGTGGTGGTTTATTGCAGGTACGTATATCATCTTGGCAACAAAATCATGACATGGAATCTCATAGAATTCTTATTTGTAGTATTGGTATGGTGATTTAAACGAACATCGGGAGTGCCTGGCCATGTGTATTTGGGTGAATCGAGAGTATGCCCTTAAAGCAACCAAGAAGCCATTACATTTGGAAGCTGCTAGACTTGCTGGATCCATGTATGAATCTTATCAATTGGAACGCTATCGTTTGATCAAGCGTGCTGGTGAGACTACTTTTGACCTGGAACAACTTTAAAGATGTCTGTTTCTCCCTATTCACCTTGTTTCTCATCTTCATCTATATATATACTATGCATTCATCTGCCAATTACCCTTCATGTAATAGAAAATCCCCCTTTTTCCTCTTGTCCAGACCACAGATTCCTCTTCCTCCACTTTTTTCTCGTCACAGATTTTGTTTGGAAACATGTGAGCAATGAAATAAAACACACACAGCATGTCACCCGCCAATTCATCTGGATCTAATGCAATGTCGGATACCAACTCTCGTTTCTTCTCTCCTTTTTCATGTAGCACCAGCGGGTTGGAATAATGGATCATGTCCGAAGTCTTTATTCCTGTATCCTGAATGGTTGCAACACATAACTAATGCTCTATGTCTTCCCAATTACGACCTTTTACTTGTGCAAGTTGTTCTTCGGACATTGCTTTTCCACTTGTAAAGTAGCCAGAAGCAATCTTGGCATCAATCTCCACTCTATATCCACAGAATCATTGTTAGCATGTAAAAGATGACTATTGTTGCCATGATTTTATACCTTGAGTCAGCTGGGATCATTACCTCGGGAATGGGCACCCGCTCCAGAATTGGGATACCAGATTCAACAATTGCATCATGTTTCTATGTAATGAATGTGTTAAAGTGTCATTGTGTGAACTTGATGCATAAGAGGATGATTCTTTACCATGTTGGACATTGACTGTAAAAGTATATAGGAAAACAATGAGTGATTGCAGGAAAATGATGATCTACTAGACATACCATCATACGATCAATCTTTTTGATACCAAGCCAGTGCAAGACATCGGGCATAAGTGCTTGGAAACGCATATCCTTGACACCAGCAATGCATTCTGTGCGTAAAAAGTAATGATCTGCAGTATCACCACCAGCTTGTCGCTTCCCTAATCCTTTTGTTGAATACCAAAGTGTCTCAAAACTATGATAGGAAAGGACTTACGAGCATTGTAAACCAAATACTTTGTCACTTCACCAAGAGCACGACCTTCTTTTCGGACTAGTTCAAGTGTCATGTCAGCTGATGCATAAGAAAAAGGTCACGCAGATGAACTTACAATAGACAATGACACCAACACCACCTTGTTGGGCTTGCTTGACGCATGCTTCGATGCCATAGATCAAATAGGGACGACACGTGCAAATATCACTGCCTATGTGATGCAAAATGCAGGTTAGTGTGGGAAACAGCCACGCTTATGTTGATTGTTTTGAACAAATACACCCCCCAGTAACCCCTTTCCCTTCTTACCAAACACATCGGATCCGTTGCACTCATCATGCACTCTAAGCGTCAGTTTTTTCTCAGGGTCTGCAGCACAATGTGATCTTGTTAGTACATGGATCATTTTTTTTTCTCATCCATCTTGTCTCTTTACCAGAAATATAAGCAGGATTGCCGAAAACATAGACACTGATACCACCAATAGGAGGAAGATACACCTTAAGATCAGGTCGTGTAATCAATTCTGGATACATGCCACCAGTATCTTCAAACAATGCACGACGTAATAAGCCTTCATCGATGCCAAATCTTTCAGCCACGCCAGGCAAGTACCAAACAGGTTCAACAGCTGCCTTGTTTACAGCAAGATCACCACGATCATTGACGACAATCTTGCCATCCACTTGCAGTTGTCCTTGTTTTACAAGCATCTCCATTTCTGCCATGGTCATGTGTGCCTTGGTGACTGCAATGGTAGGTCTATATAGATACACGTGTTATGATCCATGTTCCTGCATCTAGCACCTTTTTACTCTTACCTGACATCCAATCCATTCTCATATTCTTCCTTAAAGATCTGTGGTGCTACATGTCCCCAAGGATCCAGAGAAACAATCTTGCGTGGATCATACCATGATGGATGTGGTCCCACAGTAAAAGCTGGTTCAGTCATGGCAAAATTAGGTCGATGATCACCAGGTAAGTCACCAATGGCTACAGCCAATGCACGATAGACACAATATGAGCCACCATAAGCACCAATGGCATTTCTGACAAGACGAATGAGAAAAATGGATCATTCAAGAACATGTACAAGAGATGATACCTTTTCTTGATACTTTCAGGATGACGAGATGCTACCACAGGACCACGTTCTTTTGGATCTTGTGCTCCCCAATGAAGATTCACTGGCTGAATTCCCAATTGATGAGGATATGCTATAACATGGAGCGTGAGTAAATACAACAAGTGGATGAAATTGGTACTTTACTTGTGAGAATGACACGTTGAGGATATTTTGATGCAACTGGTGAGCCACTGACACCACTGACACCACTTGATGCATTCATCTTGTTTGTAGTGGTTGGCTTTGTTGAATTGGAAGGAGTGGCACTTGTTGGTGAAGAGGAAGCGGAAGATTGATGTTTCAATGTTTCAGGATGATGAAGCAGTTGTTCAACCTACACATGCAAGTATGTCAAATTCCACACGTTGCATCCCTTTTTTTCATTATGCCCAAACTTGTACACGTACCTGAGAAGAAAGTGCTTGTTGGTCAGTTCGGATTGCTTCCACTGACGCCAAAAGTTGTTGCATTATCTGCTCATCAATCATCGTCATGACGAACGAATATAAAGAAGAGGGAAAAGTGAAAAGAAAGGAAAAGAGAAAAGGGTGATTTGATCAAGTGAGATAGGAAAAGGATATGCTTAAATAAGATTTTGTTGTGTGTGAGTGATGATAATATAGGTCATATATCAGTTGTTGCTGCAAAGGCATATCCAATCAGGGGAAGCGAAAAGAGGGAGCTATTCATGCAGCGTGCACCAGTGAAATCGGACATGTGATGCCTAATCTTGTACCAGCAATCTGCATTAGACGTTCTTTTTGCATTGATAAGAGCCTTTTTACTTTGTATGTACCATCTATACACACTGCTCTCGTGAGCTATTTTATCGACGCTACTACGCAATCATCCTCATATCTTTTCCCACCCATTACGCCCCCTGATATGGGTTACAGTACTCTGTGTATTTAAAACAACACAACAACAACAACAAAACAAACCAGTCGTGTATCCCCAGCTTTTATCCCTTCTTCTTTTCATTCTCTTTTCCTCTTTTCTCTTTTGCAATGACAGCAAGTCTACACATTAGCGAACATCCCATTGTCGGCATCAAGTTGTCTCAGTTGCGAGAAGCAGCAAACTCACCCAAGGTGGTTCGTGAGCTCATGCGAGACTTGTCTCTTTTATTGGGGTATGAAGCATCCTCTTCTCTACCTATTCTACGTGAGAAAAAGGTATGTGTAGATGGCAATGTTGTGTTGCGTATGCTGACGATAGCTTGTATTAGTTGATGAGCCCATATGAGCCATTCACAGGTACAGAGCTCAAGCAACGTGTTGGCCTTGTGCCCATTTTACGGTCAGGTCTTGGACTCGTGGATGGTAAGTGATGATAACGGGATTAGGTTGGGTGATACGTATTGTATCAAGAATCCTTATCAGTATCTCTTTATCTTCCAAAGGTTTTCTTTCGCTCTTTCCTGATGCTCCTGTGCTACATCTGGGATTATATCGTGAAAAAGTAATGCAGCTTGACCCCTTTAATTCTCACGCTCATTATGCTGCTATAGATCACTCTACAACCAGTGGAATACTACAACAAGCTTCCCCCTAGTCCCAATGTCGACATTTGCTATGTATTGGATCCCATTGTTGCTACAGGTAAGGGATGCGTGATGGTTTTAGCATGTGGAATGACTGTTTTGCAACTAGGCAACACTGCTGTGGCTACAATCAACATTTTGAAGGAATGGGGCCTTTCTGGTGAGAATATAAAGTTTGTCGGTGTACTTGCAGTAAGTGGAATGATCCTTTATGCGTAGATGGATGTCTAATATCATGTACCATAGTCCCAGCAAGGTGTTGATCAAATTCGAAGTGAACATCCAGATGTTGATATCTACATGGCTGCTGTTGACGAAACCTTGGATGATCGTGGATATATTCGACCCGGTCTTGGTGACTCAGGCGATCGCTTGTGGAATACAGCTATTTGATAGGACAATCTTAGCTAGTAGTCAGCTTTCATGATACCAAGTGATTATCAATGAATACACACATGCAAGCAATCTCTTGCTAGAACATAGATGTATATGGTACATGGTTTATTTGGATGTCATTTTTAGACGACGAGGGGTATATAAAGCATCAAAATGACGCGACAAGAAATATAATACATGATGATACATTTTGGGTATGCAGGTAATGAAAAATGCGCGTGTGTTGAATGTCGATATGACATAATCTATGCCCAGTAACCGAGCAAAGACATAAGTGCTGCACCAATATACATTGACATCAAACATGTGAGTTTGTTGACAAAGGATGAGTTGCGGAAGCCAAGATTGTGTGTCATTTCTGAGCTGATCAGTGAAATGAATGCATTGTATAACAAGATTCCAGCTGCCAAGGAGTCGAGAATGGCTTGTGCAAGGATGGATGGTGCTGAATTGGGATTAATAGACATATTGACTCCAATGCCAATGGCTACACCAACAGGCGTTGTGAATGCAAACACAAGACCCATCAACAATGGCTTGATAGCACTACGGAAGTCCATATCATTGATACGTGTGCCTAACGCAATTCCTTCAAAGAACTAGAAAAGATGATGAGCATCATGATTCATAAAAGTAGATATCAATGACTTACCTGATGGAAGACAAGAGCAATCAAAAGAGCATTAAAGCCATCTGAGCTGCTGAAACCAAGTGTAAGGCCGATGATGACTGAATGAATGACGATACCGATTTCAAGAACGATAGTGTTGATGTTTTTATCGAGTGGTGTGTGAATATGCTGATCAACACCAACTTCAACATCAGCTTCTTTAGCAGTGGTATCGCTGCTGCTAGAACTTTTGGTACGTTCGAGATGTGCGAAGGCTGCTAATTCGATAAGTTGTACAAAAAAGACAGCGATAAGAGCAAAGACACCGACAAAGCCTTCATAATCATGCCAATGGCCTGATGTGATACATGGACTTTCGAAACGTTCAGTGGCTTCTGGCATGACATGGACAAATGCAACAGATAAGATTACACCTGTGCCAACTATTATACATGATGAGTTTCTTTTTCAAATGCAGCTTACGTTGACTTACAAAACTTTGCAACAGTCAATACCCAATACCGGATACTGTTTTTCGAGTATGGGCTGATACGATGCAAGAGAATGGGAGTAAACACACCTAGATTACTTTTTTGTCAGCAGCTCGTTTCAAGTATCTGGAGGATATATACTTACCAATAAGCGTGGCTGCCATGATAATAAAGATTGAGCCAATACGCAGACCGAGATTATAATCATCTTTGGGGATATCTGTACATTCATCGTGTTCAGAGGATGTTTCTTCTATTGTCATGTATTAGCACAAAGTGGCGGTAAATAAGGATCATGAAACGAACCTTGTGCATATACAAGGCCTGATGACCAATATAAGAAGAAAGCGAATAAAGGAAATGTTGTGTTGTGCATGCCGAATAAGCGAATGATAGAAAAAGAAGCAAGAAAAAGAGTCGACAAGCTGATGTGTGTTTGGATTCGCTTATGTTTGCTGTATGTATGTTGGTACACGGAACAAAGAAACCGTGGTAAAACGTGGGATTGATGCTTTCTTTTATGAATAACCAGGAAGGTCCTCACCGCCACTTGTATTCGCCAATCACAAGCAAAAATTTCTGGTGGCAATCACGGACATGGTTACTGCTTGTTTGCAACTTTAAACCAAGAGCGTCATACAAAATTGCCGCTCGCGTGTTGTGTCACATCCCATTGGCTTATTGTCGCATCATTATGAGCGGGTAAATCAATAACGTAGCTCTTGTCTCATCGTAAAAAATTTCTTGTCAACTTGTTTGTTATGTCAATAGATCGGTATTATTTATGCCACCATGATCATCTCTTCCACCACTCTATTGTGAATAGACCACTATAAACAGCAATATCTAGTCAACTTGACTGTCATCACAACGACAGTCGATATAAAGAAGTGAAGTGTAGTACAAAGATTCTTTCCCGATCCTCGGCGCAGAAATTTTTGTTTCTTATTGGTTGACAAATTCTTTTATAACATCAAGGCACCACTTGTACAAAACTACTAGCTACATATCCACATGTGTCTTGTAACGCATTGATCGATTCGTCCCACTTGTGAGCCACCCACCAGTCCTTGTGATCATTTTGAACAATGGCCAACCAAGTCCCACGTTTGATGCTCAAGTCGTCTGGATGATCACTGTGATAGTCGTAAAGTGCACGTGCCCATATCACTTGTTGCTGCTGCTGCTGCTGTTGTTGTTGTTGTTGCTGTGATGGTGGATGATGATAATATTCTTCTTGTTCAGTGGTAGTAGCTTGATGATGTTGTGCACCCAACTCTTGCAATAATCCACGAATCGAGTCATTGAAAGCTTCTTCCATGTCCAAGCTTGTTCTCATTGTTCGTCGTCGACGTGGTTTAGGTCGTTGTTTTTGTTGCTGTGATATTGGTGGTTGTTGATGATCTACTTGAAATCGATTGTTGCCAATAGCCATGACAACTTGTGCACGTGGATCGATACATTCATCATCAACATGATCCACATCTTGACTACGACTTGCAGGTGCTGGTTTCTTGTATTCTCCACGACAGCTGCCAGATGCATACAAATGTGCCTTTCTTTCTTCCACTGCTTTAGGTAGTTCTTTTGGTGGATGATGATGCTGACTTGATCGTCGTCGTGGTTCACAATAACTCGCAGATCGTCTGGCAGTTGTGGTTTTGGCTGAAGTAATTGCTGGTGTCTGTGGTAAAGGAGCAGTAGATGGGATCTCGTCATTGCCACTTGTAGGAAATTGAGCCACTTGGTAGCGTGGTAGTGTCTTTGCAGGATCATCAAAGTAATTGACATATACAGGTGGTTCTATAGATAGCATCCACATAATCAATTGCATATCCTACAATGTCTCATTTCATTGTTTACCTGGTATCATATTGCCAGTCCCTTTTTCATCAATGAACTTTTCCACATCGGTCTTTGGATCACATACATCGAGTGCTTTCCAAAACTGTTCATAAGATTCTTGTTCTTGGCCTGATGTTGTCGACAATATATTGATGTAAATGCACATGCTGTGATGAAGAAACTCGACACGCTTCTCTTCCATTTCTTGAAAACGCTATCATCATCAATTAGTCATCAGCTTTGATCATTGAAAAAGTCAACTTACATCACATGCAATCTTCCACTCGTGATTCCATAATGCTGTGGCATCTGTCAACTTTGCACAGGCATCCTTGTATTCTTTGTCTAAGTATCATCCAGTCCGAGTTAATGATGGATTGACTAGAGCATCATGGCTTGGACTTGCCTAGTGTTCGTATCTCATTCTTGCTACGTTCCACCTTGAGTTGAAGTCGATCCATGTCCTTGGATGCTGTAGCTGATGCAATCTGATGTTCAAGACTGAGTTTCTTTGCGCATTCGGCTTCATACTTTTCTTTAGCCTTGTTCACATGAGATTCATGCAAGTTCTTGTTGCGATGTGCCTTGTCAACATTGGTCTGGTACTATCAAGGAGTTACTATGATACATCATGAATTTGATATCACAACTACATACCAGTTTACGCTTATCTTTTTGCTCAAGAATAAAGTTATCCAAGGGCAACTCCAGTTCCACACGTATCTTGCGAGCCAATTCTTGATGTGCTTGTGCTGAAGCTTCCATTTGCTTTTGTGTCGATGCTAACAACATCCCTAGTGTCCCAGTCTCCTCACGTCCCAGCTCAGTCTTGGTTTGCTTGAGTAGCTTTTTGGCAAGTTCTTCATGCAACGACGCCCTAATAGCCTAGTGAATATGATATCATAAAGTAGCTGTTCAATCCTACTTTGTATTGTAAAAGCTCTTGAGATCGTCACACGTCTTCTTTGCCATGTTCATCTTATGCATGAGGACATTGTAGCCAGCATCTTCCTTGCCCTGTGTCATGTAACAGTCCATTAGACTTGACTATCCAATGCCTTGTTTCTAGTAGTACACTTACCCAAAAGTTGTTTGCAAATGTCTTTGGAACGTTAAGTGAAGGTGTCATAACGATGATAAAGAAGAGGATAGAAAGAAGACGCCATTTTCCGAATTGAGTGTTGAAGGAAAACAAGTTGCTGCATACGGAAAAAAATGATCTACGCGGCATGAAATTCATTGTTGCACAGATACAGCCAGGGCATTCCCTTCCCCATGTAGCACTAGTGCTTTCTTCATGCTCCCATATATACAGCTTGTTAATGATATACATTTGATTCTTCAAGAATGATATTCAATCATTCCTCTTGCACCATGGACATTGAATAAGAGTCATCAGGCACTTTGCACATCGTTAAATGGTAATAAGCTTCACTTTAGCTTCATAGTTGATCAAGTTTATTGGGTATTAAGACTATAGCAATAACATCTGGAAATCATGTTGCTTGTCGAAGAGCCGGTTCCCATATCCCCAATGGTTGTCCATCCTTCTTAAGCGCCCTAGCGATTGTACGAGCCTTGTCCTTGAGTTGCTGAAAAGTCCTGTTTCCTAACTCCTTTGAATACTTTTTCTTGATCTCTCCCCAACGTCCAAAACCAAACTCTTGATATCCTTTCTTAAAGGCATCGTTCTCTTCAGATGTCCATCGCACAGTAAGCTTGCGTAGCTTTTCTTTGCCTTGATTTGATTGTGCTGTATCGTGTTTTCTAGTAGTCGTTCTATCATCAGTAATCGGTAGTAAGTCTTTTTCAATTGCTGATACTTGCCTTTTATTGCTGCTGCTATTATTTGACTCTGATCTAGTCGAATCATCTTCTTCATCTTCATCTTCATCCAGTTGGTAATCACTACCATCATCTTTGTACTCCTTAAAAGAAGATTGTGATGCAGAATCTGCTGGTGTTGTAGTTGACACGTTGCTGTCAGGTACATCCTTTTGTTCTGGTTGGGTAACAGGTGCTGATGGTATTGACTCGTCAGGTGATTCGATCAATTGCTGCATAAAGGCATAAGTGTACAACTTCTCCAATTCCATCACACATTCAACTTGCCACTTTTTCATCAATATCCTCGATAAGAACAGTCTGCCATGTTTTTCGCATACGTCTCTTGGGAAAGTGTCTCTCCATATCCTCGGGAATGTTCTGAACCTTGCTATAGAACTAGATATACATTGATGCAATTGTCAGGACTAAAGTAAAAATACATACATAAGCACACTTTTTACCTGGTCAATGATGTGTTGAGCACGTGGTAAGACGTTTTGCTTTCCACTTTTATTGGCAGGAAGATTGTAATTGATCAGCTTGTCAGGACAATATGAATTGATGACTTGCATCGCATCCACTTCTTCAGTCGTTTCCATACGAGCCAATATCTCGCGATATGCCAGCTGAATCCTGATTTCAAGGTAAGCATCCACAACCTTGTCAGTACATTCAATGCTACGAGGAATCACTTTTGTAAAGTAATCCTTGCATGCTTCCTCAAGATCTTGTGTATCATCATTCCAAATGGCAGCTGTGAAGATAGCCAAGTTGATTCGTTGAATAGCTCGTTGTAACCAGATCACGTTATCAGTTCCCACTTTGCGTCGTATACGAAAGTAGTCCAAATAATAGGTTCTTTGTCTCAAGTCCTTGCAAAGTTCTATCCAAACACACACGCCATTCAGCATCGCGACCAACCCATGTCCAAGGAAGACTTGTTTACCTAACACTTTTTGTAGTTTGGGTTTTGCATAGTCGTCCCCATCCCACAACGCAATGTCGAATGCAGCACTGGCAGCTTCGTTCGCAGATCGCAACACGGATTCAAGTGTCATGGTAGTAATAGAGTAGTAGAATAGAAAGTGAAGGAATTCAAAGCTGGAATACCACAAATGCAGTCTTTCTCATTAAACAGCAATCAACGATCTTGCATATCATCATACATGTGATACTTTTCTATGTGATATTGGTGGTAGTGATGGATCATGACAGCGACCCATATGGCTGTTCAAAAGACATATGCAAAGTCACCAAGCCTAATGATTAAGAACGCATTCATGGATCCCTTCTATATGTCTGCAGGATGTGTCTGTTAACTCGTCATTGCTATCGCCCTGTTCCTTCCTAGAGCAATGGCCAATCAGTGACTGTAACGAAGTAAAATGGATCTCCAACATTCCTTTATTGGGGTGAAGAATGCTCTTGTATCATACATTTATTGAATGAACACAATCAACTGGCTGCTTTGATCAGACTGCTTGTTATTGAACACCTTGGGTCCCTCATTTTATAGAAATCCCTTTGAAGCATCCATACCTATCAAAACAACCACTGTAGTTTCTAGCAACCATCACACTCTTAACTTTAAACAAACATGTACACCAATTCTTTATCCACACATTGCATACTGTTTCAAAGCTATCCTATTTCTTCTATGCATTCGTGCAATACCCTTGGCTTTGTTCTGATCACCATCCAGTTTCATCGGTTCATCATTATGGATATCTTGCTCGTCATTGGAAATGGCAAAAGATGATAGTACATCATAGTAAATAATGTCATTGGATATCCCATCTTCAAAGCTGAAACTGCGATTGTCACTTGGCATAGCTAGTCGCTTTCACTACCCTTGGTGCAAAGATCAACCCGGTAGAAAGAGAGATGTTAATGATACTTGTCACATGATCCATATACACGTATATACCTTATTCTCTATAGCTTGCAATACAGTCGGTAATACTTTGAATTCAACCAGATCACGCAATGATGTATGCAGTAGAGTCATTCAACTAAAGAAATTAGTGTTATAAGATCATAGCTTTTGGATCTTTGTCATATAGCAAGATACATACGTGTCCTTATCGTTTCATGGATGCAGTTTGTGTCTTTGTGTACAGCTTGGAGTCATGATCTCTCAATTCCAACCCAATCCTTACTGCCATCTTGTTGATGATGTCTGTTGTTGTGAACTGGTTGGTCGTACAGCGTACATTGATCATGGCCCATCTTCCCACTATCTCCAGAAACAAATTGATGATATCTTGATGGTGATGCAGCTGCTTTGGGATAAGGACCTGCAAGAAGTTGGATATTGCTCCATCACGTTGCTCGTCGTCTGAACAGACAGCATTGGTAAAGATGGCAAGATTCAAATGAACAAAGGCTTGTAAGGCCCAAGGATCCAGGAGTCGCGTATTGCTGTGGAATTATGATACTCGGTTGATCTGGGCAGCTTGTTGCGATAAACTAGGTAGAAAGAACAAAGAGCATGTTGACAATGGACAAGATGGAGAAAGGCACAATGCACAATGCACAACGTACTACATTCCCAACGCTTACAAATGCTGTCGACAGTCTTGACTAAAGGAAGCGCTTCTCGTGCTGCATTTTCTGCTTCTTGTAAAGCTGTATAAGATAAGGGAACAATGAAATCTTGAAAGAGCGGGGAGATCAAATTTGACGCGTGTCACTCCACACGCATGATTCAAGTGTAACATTGTATGCTGGGATTCCAAATGGGTATTGTTATCATCCACTACATCTATTATACTAAGAATGACACTTGGACTGGAAAGTTGATCTTTATATACCTCTTGATCAGCATTATTGGATGTGGATGGATGTATATGGCTCTTGAAAAGAAGCTGAGTACTCATTATAGAGATCACGTGAGTGGAATAAGTCTTGTTGTGTAACATTATCAAAGGATCATGCAAGAATAAAGTTGAAATTGTGGCATGTGGATATAATACCCGTGTTGGTGGCAAAAAACTACAACCATCGAATGACAATCCACCCCTTATGTAAAAGGATTATCTGGTCATACCACTTTAAATGAACATCCCACTCATTAAAAGCATCATTGTTCTTTAATAAACACTCCATGTCGTACACATCATCATACACTGTTACTCAATGACTTGGGATGATGTACTGTTGTCACTTTATTGACATATCACAAAGGCATGAATGATAATGCAGTCAGTCGGTTATAGGATGGGATAGATTCCTATCATCACCAAGAGTAGCTTCATTCTTTGCTCTTTCCATGAAGAAATGTGACATTCGGGATATTTCAAAATGTGCAAATCCTGCATTAGGATGATATGCATGCAGATTAAAAATATCAGCCGAGATGATTTAGTTGAATGCATTGTATCGTATCAGACTATCATCACGACAATGCTATATTCTTACTCAAGTCTGATCTTTTTTATTGTCAAAGGAGAACAAGATACTGCTACAAAGCTGTTATATGCTTGTGTTGGCTGGTGGACGAGGAGGAGAAAGAATCGGGAGAGAAAACGGGGTCAATGCAGGAAAAAAAGGGGTACAAAAGACACACACAAGGAAGATCTGTCATTAAGGAGAGTGACAAAAGCGCCATACGGAATCACACGGCGAACATGATACCAGCTATCTTCTATCATCAGTCAGAGTAAAGTAAAGAGGGAGAAATGTAACGTGGTATGTGCTGATGATGATGTGGATAGAGTTATCGTACCTTTTTGCCAACAAATACAATATGAGAAAGGGGGGTGGGTTGTAGAAGTAGCCGCCAATTTAGCTTTTCTTTCCTTCTTCCCCTTTTCTTGTTTCCTTTGACACACACACAACTCATATCAATAACCATTGTCTTTCCTTTGCAATACTATTCCCAAGGAGAACTATCATTCATTCATACCAGATACCAATTCTCTACTATTATCACTTGCACGTGTACCATTCCAACCCCCAATGTCAGACACAATGTTACGGTAAGCGACTTGACACCACATTGGTTCACGAACATGGGATTTACTGTCTTGCATTGGTCGCCATTGTCAACTCTTTTATGCTTCAGTTCCACAGCCAATACACCAGCAAATGCTCCGCATGACATCCATACCAAAAACGGTGTCAAACACACTCCTTGCAACAATATACCCCAGTTCTTCTTTCCTCATGGAAAACCTCTTCCAGTTGTAGAACAAGAGCGAAAGTTACGCAAGGTGGTGGTAAGTGAGAATAGATGATTCATTGTTTACAGGACAACATCTTTATTTGGACTGCATTTAGATCATTGCAAGTCATCTCTTTGCTCAGCAACCCTTTATACTTGAATCCCAATTTGTATCCATCACTCGAGCATGTGGTCTTCCCCGATATATGAACATTGCTCTTTTTCGTCGTATTGATTCTTTACATCAACGGCAAGAACGTATCTCCTTTGATCACTTTGTAAGGTAGTATCATATCTTTTGCAATCAAGAAGAAACAGCAGCCTATAACAACAATGTCAATACTATAGCGGCTGGTCCCAATTATCACGAGATCGATTTGACGATGTATCCTTGTTCTTTAACATCCTACGAAAACCTGGCTGTGCCTGGTTGTTACCTGAAGACTTTCTTCCTGTACTTGAAGGTAAGAAAGGTGATAATAGAGAAAGAAGAATCATGCAACTCATACCTTCATCACACAGACATTGTATTACATCATCCAGGATTACGCTTTTTAGCTGATAACCCCATGTTTCAAGAGCGTTACAGTAAGTTTTGTGTGACACATGATCCACCCGTTGTCGTCTTGAGACACTCATTGTTTCGTGTGTTCTAGTTGAAACCGTCATTTGTCGCTTGTACTACGAAGCACGCTGCCCAAGTGGCAAGATGACCATGGCCCAATTCCGCAAGAGTAACTTTGTGCAGATGATCCATTCACTTGGTCCCAATGTCGATTTGAATAGTGTAAGAAGCATCCATATTCTTTCTGCTGCTCTTTTACTCACACGGTATCGCTTCCAGACTCGAGATTGCTTTTCTTATAAGCATTTCTATGTACTTTATTGCAAGTTCTGGACACTGGATGATGACCATGATTTGATCATTTCTGAGGAAGATCTAGCCAAATACAATCAGGGTGCATTGGGTCCAAGTGTCATACAACGTATCATGCAGTGTGGAAGGATTGCAGCTTTTGCTAGAGACACTGGTGCATCAACATCATCATCCTCCATATCATGTGAAGCAACCATGGAACAAGATGAAGCACAGCAAACACCCATTACACTGACTTACCTGGACTATATATGTAAGTATTATTCTGCATGAATCACATGTCAACAACACCATGACTGATCTTGTTTTATCATTCAGGGTTCTTGTTGTCAGAAGTTGACAAGGCCACACCGATGGCTATTGAATACTGGTATATATCTCATTGCTATTATGTTCTGGATTTGAATTGACATTGGGTCATGTTAGGTTTAGATGCTTGGATACAGATGGTGATGGTGTCCTTTCAGCCTATGAATTAGAGCAATTCTGGAAAGAGCAAGAAGCAAGGTATATTGTATACACCTGATACAAAGGGAAGGTTAATAATGCCAAATATGTTCATACATCTAGACAACGCTTCTACGGAGTGCCTGAAGATGATCAGATTCAGTTTCAAAACATATTGTGTCAGATGTAAGGTTGCGTGGAGTATATTTCTTATGCTAGAGAGAAAAAAGAGACTCAATGATCTATTTCTCATAGGAATGACTTGATCCAACCACGAATTCGGGGCCAGTTCCGATTACAAGATCTTAAACGTAATGGCTTCTTGGCAGAAAGATTCTTTGACACATTTGTCAACTTTGATCGGTTTCAGATTCATGAGTCTTATCAAGGATCGATTCGAGCCAAGCGAAAGGAGGAAATGGAACGACGACAACGCATTCATGATGGCGAATCAATTGACGAATCTTTATTGCCCATCTTTGATGATAGCTTGGGATTCTTCATGATCAGGTACAGAGGAGTGATAGGTGAAGAAGAATGACACATGAATGCTCATACTTTTGGTCACACAAGTGATTGGTGCGAATATGCCGAAATTGAATACCAGCAATTATTGTTGAGCGAACAAGGAGATATGATATGCGATGATGATGACGATGAAGGAGAAGAAAACGATGATATCGGCTCATTTGAAGACGAAGATGAAGAATCAAGTCAATTGGAAGAAGCTTGTAGCACAAGTGATCATGACAGTGACACAAGCGCACCAACAACACCTACCAAAGACCCCATTACTGGTGCTTCGCTTCAACCATGGAACCAAGATCCAGTATCAAACACGAGTAGCAACACCACAATGGTACAACCATCCACAAATACTTCTGAGCAACAACAATCCCAGGACCCAACAACTGCTCAAGTATGGATTTGGCAACCAAACACCACTAAAGTGGGAACAGCAGTCAATGACGAGATAGAAAATGAAGAACAAGGCGAAGATCGTGCAGCTGAATGGGTATGGCTGATTTCATCCTCTCGTCAACAACATCATCAACACATGACAAATCCTCCTCCTTAGACTATATATAATAGTAATAATAGCAGTAGTAGTAGTAGTAGTATTTGTCCCTTTGCTTAGTATTTAGTCTGTTAATCACTCATACACACCACCTTGTCTTCTGAAAACGTGGATTCCTTTTTTATCATCTTGTGATGTTGTACAAATGAAACAGTGATGCTACAAATCCATGACGTGAATCGAGTCTTATTTCCCTTGATGGACTGTTTCCCCCAACGTATCAATTCCCCCATAGTTAGGTCATGCTAAACCTGCAAAAGTGACAGTAGGGCGCCCGGTCCAAGTAACATGCCAGAATGGGGTAATATTGCATGTGGCTGCTATTACTATCATAGTGTATGGGACCAAGTAAACACACAAACACCAATACAAGCACTGGGTTCGGGAATACTTGGTTTGGGCTGCAGTTGTCTTGGAACTGGGAAACAGCAGGAAAGGGTAAGACATATTATCCCAAAATACAAAACTCGCTTTTCATTGTCAAAAAAGAGATGCACATTGATTATTTTTCCGCCGTATATTATCGTACTCTGGGTCCATTGTAAAAAAAAGGTCACTTGCAGTAACAGATGATCAATACCATCATTGTTGTGCCTATTATTTACAGCCCGAGCCGTGTTTGTCCTCTTCTCACATGTTTGTTTCTACTTGCTTCACTCTTTCTCCACGTATAGCTTATTACAAGTGATATCTATTGTCGATCATGTAATGATAGGAGAGGTGAATCATGTTCCAAGTGAGGCGTAGACTGGGTTCAGCTGGTGCTGAAAGAGTGGCTTGATTATCAGAAGCCAACCAAATTCCTCAGCCTTGTTCTTTTTGCTCTTCACGCGGTCCATTCCGCACATAACAATTCCAGTCGCCGCCTCACGAGCTTTTTTTTCCTTTCACTATAATACGGGGTGTGTTTTCTCGATCCCCCTCCCCTTTTTCTTTGATATATATAATCCTTTTCTACACTTAATTCATCACAACCCCTTTCCTCCCTTCTTTATTATACCTATTACTGTTTCACACATTCTATGAATTCTATACACGACATAATAATCGACTTTTAGCATATAACCAAAGCAACAGCATATACAACAACGCAGATCATCTGTTTTCTCCCCTCTCTTTCTCTCTGATACGCACTTGAAGAATGCCTTTAGCTGCACTACAACACGTTCCTGCACAAACTACAGTCGATACTGGAAGACGGTGGCGTAAAGGACTTGCAGTTTTTGCTCGTCGTTTTCGTAACCATGGTCCAACATCAACAGCAAACTGTTCAAGAATGGCTATGGCTGCAGCAACTGAAAAAGTGGTTTGGAGTCGTCCTCCTGATATCAAGTGTGAAGATCTAACAGCACGTGAGTTTGCACAATTGGCTGGTATCAAGATCAAGGATGAAAATGATGAAAACATGTTATCGACTATCACTACAGCAACTGCACCACCTCCTCTAATGTCAGTCAACAACCAATCCACCACTTGTACTTCACTTTCATCTGATTCACGTCAACAACAACCACGTATTTGGGATTCTGATTTCTGGTGTTGCCAACAAGAACAACAGCAACAACAAGAAGAAGCTCATGATGATGCCAAGCATCTGACGGCACCCAATGTCATCAAAAAAGGTCGTTTCCGCATTGTTGTTGGTCAGGCTAATGATATTGAAGATGATCGATCAGTTGCATCGTTGCCAGTAATGACACGTCCTCCACCACCTGTGTTAGAGTGGAAACGAAAACGATCTTCGTAAAGCATGTCTGATGTTATCTTTTTCTTCATTCCTTTCCTTTCAGCCCCCAAAAAAATGACACACATCTAAGCCCTGTTACAATCAACAGCATCGATTATACCCAAAACACTTGACAATCACCTTTGCATCTACATCCTTCACTCTCATTGAAATGAGCAAGTGAATGGCACCGGTCTGCCACCCAACAAAACCTGTCTCTCTTCAATCCACATTCTCAAGGAGAAAATTTAATACTCTAGTCATCCCAGCTACCTTTTTTCCTTTCTCCTTATGTATCATTATGTCTTATGTACCTTTTTCACCATCATCGTCCATCTGTATAAATACAATCAGAGACAGCTGCCTGTAATAAACAAACAACAAACAAATCATGCATGGGAGATCATCCTGAAAAAGGACTTTTTTCTCCTTTGCCCAGCCACATACAATCCCTTATTAATGTTGTCAATCAGTCAATCTAGGGGTAAAAGTGAAGTGTCTCACAATGAAAAACAATGTCATTTATGTACATGATACTATTTACATATCAAAAAGAATGAAAGAGAGGTTGTAATTCTTCTAAAGCAATGCCTTTGGTCTCGGGTATAAAGCAAACACCAATAATGGATGCTGCTGTACATGCTGCGAAAAAGAAAAAGACACCTGCCACTGAACGTGATAAAAAGTAGGGTACAAAGTATCCAATAAGAGTCGAATACACCCAACTTAAGCCATATACCACTGCTAAACCGAGTGCTCGGCAACGTGTGTTGAAGATTTCTGCTGGATAGACAAACGTGCCAACTCCCCACGTGGCTGCGAAGGCTCCGATAAAGACGTAGATTGAAAAGATAATCACTCCAAGAGCTGATGTAGATGGATTGCCTTGTGCAAACACTACTCCCACTGTAAATAAGCTGATGCTCATGACTGCACTACCCCAAAAGAAAAGTCGTCTTCTGCCCAAATGGTCAATCCACCATCCTAAAGAGATTGCAGTGCCAATCAATGATACAACTCCACTACCAGCTGTTGCTGCAATGGATGATGATACATTTGTCAAGCCGGCTGCAATGAAAATCTGTGGAGCATAATACCTATCATCTTTTGTTAGATCAGCTGTATCATATGCATCCATGTATATGATAACATTACCATACTGCAGCTGTGCCAGTCATGGAAGTGGCAGTAACAATAAAGACACTGATCCAAAATTGATATCGATGCACGGGCCCCAACATCAAATCAGTCAATGTTGCCTTTTCTGTAGTGTCTATCATGCTGATTTCTTTCTGTATAGAGTCATATTCTGCGATTGAGCCATGAAGTTCTCTTAATGTTGCAAGTCCTTGATGAATACGTCCTTGGGCAATCAAGAATCGAGGTGATAGTGGCATAGGAAACATGCAGGAGATAAATGCAAGGCTGACAAAACATTGCAGCAGATATGGCGTACGCCAACACCAATCACTTTTCGTCATCAGGTAACTGGTGCCAAATGTGACAAAGTAACCGGCTACTTGTCCCATGATACTCATCAACGTAAAGAAGCTCATGAGTCGTCCGCGGACTTGGGGTGGTGCAATCTCCACTTGATATATCGGGATGGCACTAATAGGGTACATACAAAATCAATCATGACTCAAGTGTACAAATCTTGTTGACTTACTTTGACATGAGACCTGCTGCTCCTCCTGCAAGTATACGACCCACCAATACAAGTGATAAATTGGATCCCACTGCAATGCACATATTACCCATGCAGAAAAGCCAGGTGGCATGGATGATGGTATATTTACGTCCCCAACGATCTAGTACAATAATTGGATCAGCTTTTATCTATCATGATGATGATGACTTTTTTACCACAAAAGTACCCAGATGAAAAGGAGCCTATAGCTGCCATCATGAGATATGTTGCCAAGAAACTTCCTTCAAGGTATTCAGAGGAGGAGGAGGAGGATGGATGATCACTTGTTAAGAAACGATGTCGAAAAGGTGCCATAGTGAGCACACCTCCTGTAGCACCAGTATCAAATCCACAAAGGAATCCTCCAATGGCTGCTACCATGGATGAAAGATAAGCACCTTTTGTGGAGAAGGTGTGATCATGAACCATAACGCATATAAAGAAGAGAGAGAGAGAGAGAAAGGGGAAAGAGAGAGAAAAGAAAAGTCAGCAGAACAACCAAGTCATCTTTTGTTCCTGACCAGTGTTAATGCCAGTGTTATATGCGGGGAATCGGGAGGTCGATCATAATAACACAGCTTGTTCTTCAACTCGACTCTTTTACTTTAATGATACAACGCTTATGACAAGTGATTGGGGGATAAACATGGACAAATACAACATCATATTGCGTCAGAAGTTTGCTATCTGCAAAGGCTACAATTAGATACTCTGCTGAGAACATACACGGGATCAAGTCTTCCTCTTCCGATCTTGTGCTCCAGCCAGTTTCTTTCAACACTTGTCTCCTACCATTTGTTCACCATGGCCAACTATTAGTCACTTGTACAACCTTTACTGATTTCTTGAACCTGCCTGTTGCTTCGTTTGGGTCATGTTGATGGGATGGCGTCCAGAGTGCCGATTGCAACCCGTTTGACAGGACAAGCTTTTTGGATAAGACACCACGTCTGCCACAATCCATTCAGTCGCCCATTGGTCTTTGCCATTCCAACTTTCCATGGTGTTCAAGTGTGCTGGTTATGCAACAATAGCAGCTTGTTTTGCAGTCGACTTGGACAACAGCTCGTACTTTATTAAGGTGATGACTGGATTCATGGTGCTGACACTACTGCTACCACCATCAAACAAGGCTCACGTGATCATTCTCTCTGATGACTCGCGCACTTGATGTCATCCAAACAATGGTTGGAAGCATAAGATGGGTAAAGTTGACAAGATAATCCCCATCAGTCAATATTAGTACTAACAATGAACAACATTTGTTATATATTGAATGACAGGTACTCTCGGGATGCGATGACACTGTCAACTACTGCGCTTTGGACCAAAGAAAAAAGGAGCTAGGGATGATGTGCATGATGCAAATATATGTGACTCTATTGGCAACAATCGGAACTTTATCGATATGGCGTCGTCTTTGTCCTACAGATGGGATCTTTGCATGATCGATTATGGATGAATGGGATGATAAGACCTGAACAAGCCATGTTATACATTCATTGTATCCAACTTTGATAAGCATGATTACTATATGATGACTGCGTGTGAGGATGTTGTGGTAAGTTTTTGGTGTGGCGACTATACAACTATCCCGCGAGTGCTAAAAATTTCCTATTTTGCGCATAGAGCGGGATCTTGGAAGAATGACTGAGCGGTGTTGGTTGCTTGACGACTTGCGTGTCTCTTTTTCTCTCTTTTCACACACACTATACGTATGCCTACTTTATTCAGAACAGCTGCAGCAGCAACGGCTGTTTTGGCATTGGCTGGAACCACATATGCAGAACCAGCTGGTGCTTTTATCCAACAACAAATTGATGGTTTAACCGACACTTGGCGTCAGGCCCATGATGTTGTCGAAGAAGGCATCAAAGATTGGTGGTCACTTCCTGCCAAAGACACTATCGAGGACATTGCCAAAGATTGGTGGCCCTTCCCTATTGGAGAACAGAATGATGAACGTGCAGATGGCTTTATCAAGTCTTTTACTCATCCTGCTTTTCCCGAGTATTCTATGCGTTACAAGCATCCCGATCTTTGCGACTCGAGTGTGAAGCAGGTACTTATTACCATGGTTCCATATCACATGTACTTATCATCATTATAGATCAGTGGTTATCTTGATGTTGACTCGGATAAGCATTTCTTCTTTTGGTTCTTTGAATCTCGCAACAAGCCTGAAGAAGATCCTCTTGTTCTTTGGCTTAATGGTGGTCCAGGATGCTCTTCATTGACTGGCTTATTGGCTGAATTGGGGTGAGTAAACATGAAACACGTTTTATCTTATCACAACACTCATGTCATTTCATCTTAGCCCCTGCATGGTGAATGAAGCAGGTGACGATACTATCCATAATGAGTACTCCTGGAACAAGAATGCAAGTGTTATCTTCTTGGATCAGGTATATCTCTATATATAACCAAGCTGCATAATGTTATCTAACATTTATTGTCATAGCCATTGAATGTCGGTTATTCCTATGGTAGTGGTGGTGCTCGCAACTCTATTGCTGCTGCCAAGGATGTGTATGCATTCCTCCAATTGTTCTTTAAGGAATTCTCACAATACTCGACACTCGACTTTCACATTGCCGGCGAATCATGTGAGTCAATACATAACAATTTCCTTTTATGCAAATGAATATACGTCATCGACTTACGCAATGATATGCAGATGCTGGTCATTACATCCCAGCCATTGGTGGTGAATTGAATCGCAACAACAAAGGCAGCTACAGCTTCAGCTCTGCAAGCTTGACTGAATATGCATCCACTCTTGCCAAAATCAATCTCAAGTCTCTGCTCATAGGCAATGGTCTTACTGATCCACTTATCCAATACAAGTACTACTCCAAGATGGCATGTGAAAACTCTTATGGACCTGTGCTTGATCAAAGCACTTGTGACAGCATGGATCGACAATACCCTGCTTGCAAGACCTTGATTGAAAACTGCTACAGCTCACAAAACGTCTTTTCGTGTCTTCCAGCTGCCATGAAATGCAACAAGGATCAAATCCAACCTTATCAGCAAACTGGCATGAATCCTTATGATGTCCGTAAGGAATGTACTGGTGGCAATTTGTGCTATGACATCCTTGGCAGTGTGCAAAAGTATCTCAATCAACCTGACGTCATGAAAGCTATTGGTGCTCAAGTCGACAAATATGAAAGCTGCAACATGGCTATCAACTTCCAATTCAATGTAAGTATATCATAAACATCATGTTGTGCAGATACTGATATGTGATATGTTACAGATGGCTGGTGACTGGATGCGTCCCTATGTGAATGAAGTGGCACCTCTTTTGGAAGATGGCATTCGTATTCTTATCTACGCTGGTGATGCCGACTATATCTGTAACTGGATGGGCAACAAGGAATGGACCATTGCATTGCCCTGGAGTGGTCATGAAGAATTTGCTGCTGCTGAAGATACTGAATGGATCTCAACTACTGCTGGTGAACAAGGTGGTGAATTGCGTCGTACCAAGGATGGCAGATTTGCTTTCTTGCGTGTCTTTGACTCTGGTCACATGGTTCCTATGGATCGTGGTGATTACGCCATTGATATGTTGAATGACTGGATGCACGAGAAGTTAGCTTAAGTTCAAGTAGTTTAGTCTATCTTTTTACATCACTGCTATGTATAAGAATATACAGATTGTTCATTCATAAAGGTGTTGGTCAATAACATGTACTTTGTCAATGCTTGGTTTTCATCGCTAGACCTTGTACCAGTAGTAAGGTGGCAGGATGTTAGCTGGAAAGCTTTAGTATTAGAAGATCTACAAGATACAAGTTGACATGTCTTGTTGGTGACACGACACAGATGCATAAACAACATCAAGCCATGCAATGCATAGGTTGTGCTACGATCAATGTTGACTGGAAAAAGTTGTCAGTGTCAGTTGTCGCCATTGGAAATGGTCTTGCTTTCACCCTTTGTGCATCGGTGCTTTAATATCAACACTAGTATTCAAGTTAGTCATTGTATGCATGATCGATTGCACCACATGTATGATTCTTTTATATGGCAATCCAATGAAAGGAGAAAAAGTGACATGAAATATGCTTAAAGAAAACATAGCACTTGTACAAGGAATAACCAATCTGAAGTTTTATTGGCAATCCGGATGAATTATTACAAAACACGGTGGTGGTACCCGAGACGGATAGGCACCCCGATGGGTGAAAATGGATTAATGTGATAACAGTGGGCGAGAAGTAAGATAAAGATTAGAAGACATAAGGAATAAAGATGTAAGGGACACGTTCACAATAACGATCCCAGTCCTTGCCATACTTTTTGGCACAGCGTTCCATGTCACGGGATACACGATGAGTTAGGACAACGACAAAGAAGCAAATGTAAAAGTAGGGCAAGAAAGAGCCAAAACCAGTGATAAGACCCCAAGACAAAGCCATACACAAGTCTATACACATATTGTAAGTCTCCCAATAACATATCACTTTAATCCCATCACACTTACCAGCAGTGTAGTGCGGCTTACGCACAATACCCCACCAACCTGATGTCAAGAGCAAATTGCCATGTTCAGTCTTGATATAAGAGGGATTCTTGATATGACCCCATGGAAGTTGTGGAAAGGCATTACGAGTCATAAAAGAGCCATTTTGTTCCATGCGGAAGCGATTCTTTTGCGAGTTGCCAGTGTCAAACACATAGTAACCACCCAACAAAAGGCAGAACAAGAAGATGGTGTAAGGCAAAGAGTGAGTGATAGGAGTACCGTGAGCAAATTGATAGTTGATCAAGTAAATGGATGCATAGCAGTAGGTGAAAGGAACACCAGCCATGTTCCAGAAAATGAGCATGAAACCTGTTTGCCGTTAGACTAAGCGGAGACATCATGATCATGATCAGCTAGCTTACCATCCTTTTCGTAAAACATGTCCCATGAAGTAGGAATGCATTCTTCACCCTTTTGGCAGGCATTGACATACAAAAAGTGAGCGAGAACCATAAATGCTTGAGGAGCAGAGATTTGGCCAGTGAGCTCATATTGCTTCAAAAGACAGGACACAGAAATGTAAAAGAGTACAGGCCATGGTACACGAGTTTCAGCCCACATCTTAAGATCAACAGGACCAATACGAGGATTCAAAGGTGCTCCCATAAAGTAGTCATAGAAAAAGTTACCAGACATGCGGTGCTGGGTACCATTGATCATGCTGCAAATGTACACAAGAGTAGTCATGGTGAAGCCCCAAATGATAGCAACCTAAAATGTCATCTATAAGTCATTTCTTGTGCCAAACACATGTAAACATGTATTACTTACACTCATAATGGGTGCGAAATTATCGACAATCTCGGTAAGGCGGAAGATGCCAGTGACATGAACAACAGCCGAAACGACCAAAGTGAGATACCAAGCTGACAAGCCATTGCAGACATAAGGCAACTGTATTCAAGTCAGGTTTCATGTACCTAAATATACCCATGTCATTCATTCACTTACGCGCTTGCCCTTCAATGAAGGAATAGGAAGACCATGAACAAGAGGACCAGGCATGATATAAGCGAGAATGAAAGAAAACAAGACATATCCCATATAGATTTTGGTAGCTTTGATAGTAGGCATGATTACAGGAATACCCTTTTCGACAATTTCGGTCATGAACCACTCCTTGATGCCTTCCACAGTGAATTCACTTGGGAAGAAAAAGTGTCCTTCATGCAAAGTAAGTGACATTGCAAAGTAGCACATCATCATGGGAAAGCCAACCATCTATCACTGAAATGTCAACATACATGCATTGTTTATCTAAGTGTTGTCATATACCATGCCAATGACACCCAAAGGACCACCGAATTCATAAACAATCTCATTATCGAGTTTCACATCAAGCTTGGTGAAATCAGCTTTGAAAAGTGGGACGCCGTTACTATTGACAGCTTGTTTGGTGCCGTCCTTTGCCATTGTAGATGTGAAAAAGAGAGACAACAAACTTTTTGTTCTAGTGGAAATAAAGCTGACCCTTATATAAGACTCAGTGACACAAGAATTAAGCCAAAGCGCGCTCTCGTCCTCCTTTCGGCAGTCGGTGCCCGATGCCTTTCCATGTGCTACCATCCACTCGTCCATTGTCCTCCGCTTAACATATACCTTGTCACTGGAGACTTTTACTGTCATTACGCAAGCGGATGTACTGGCAGCTAAGCCGTTTGATATGTTTCAATGAAATGGATTAGACATATTTCCCTTACACTAAAAGTGCGACGTAACTTAGAAGCTACAGCCTTTTTGATCGTAAGGATGACGATGTAGTAGTGAATTGATCATCTCTACAAGAGCAATAGACTATCACAGGCATAATATATACCATGAGCATTAAATCATATGTCTTTTTTCCCAATCATCTTGACTCCTATTGGACAATGAACTCTGGTTGCTTCCTGATCGACTAGCACGGTTAAACTCTTCCGCGATCCAGCAATGTGGTTGACTTGAGCCCCGTTTTTGATCACAACCTAGTTATCTCTTTAGCACATGATGCAGATCCAGAAGATTGATGCTGCTGTACAAATAGTCATAGTATATTAGAATATCCAAGAAGGGGAACATGTACATAAGCTAGTCAAGTGGGGACGAGTAGTGGGTGATGATAAACAATCCTTCTAGCTATTTTGGTCATTTTGATCCTGAGCATGATTCCAAAGTCTTGTCCAAGGTAAATGTACATATTGATTGTCCTTATGAGCCCACCATTTGAACCGAGATTGAACCGATACATACGTTTCCCCTTCGATGTTGTTTTATCCCTGCCACAGTAAGGATACTACATACACAAGACCTAGTGCATAAAGCCCTAGACAAGTGCATGCAATGCCGTTACCAGGAAAGGATTCCACAACAATACTGGGGCGAGGCTGTTCACGAACAATAACGAGACAAAGGTGGTAAGGCCAATAACACGCACTTCCCATAGCCAGCCTTGTACAGTCCATGGTCCAGTCTAAAGTACACAATTGGTGAACGAGAATAGAGTTGTATGATAGAACAAGAGCCAACATACCTTGAGATGCCACAGCAAGAGCAGTGCTATGGTAAAAGCAACAAGCCAATGTACCTTGAAATGCCAAAAGGAAAGAAGCACACTACAGCAATCCAATGCAACCAAGTGAAACAACAAAAGTGTCACCACCTTTTTACTCCAACTTGCCTGTTTACATCTCGTAGAGTACTTGCAGTGACATGGAGTCGTGTATTGATCTTGAAAGAAAGAGAACAAGAAAATTGAACACCCAGCTGTGTTGATACGGCGGCCTTTGAAAGACGTAAAGGATGTTGCACTTGATGACTAGTTGTAAACGGTTGAAGACTTTGTTGTTGAAGGCATTTGTCCATCATCCAGGTATGAAACAAGAGACTATGTGGTCTGTGCACGACTCCATTTCACTCCCGAAAGATCACTTTACTTTCCGAAGATCGTCTGGTGTCACATTGTCCTCTAGTTGTATCCGGTTTGTGAGCTGGAATGTGGCATGGAATACATAGATATCATCCTCTGCCTGTTTGAAAGTTGTCGATTCATGTGCAATAAAAGCAATTCATTGAAGAAACATGTGTGTCTACCAATTATGAATGCCATCTTCTGGTCGTCATTAAGAAAGAAGGTTTGCATCCTGAAAGAAGTCTTGCGATTGTATACAATCTATATCAGACACTGCCAATGGCACCATTGTATTCTCTGGAACTTGCATAAATCTCGGCATCATCCTGCTTACATCCAGGCACATTATTGTTGTTGATGCTGGATACCTGGATGGTTGTTTGATCTTATTGTCCTCTTGACCTAATCATAAGATACATTCAATACATTGGCAACAGTTGTCAGTGTTAGAAAAGCTTTATATAAGACAATAAAATCGCAATTGAAGACACATCCATACTATCTTGATTACCAGCAAGCAATCATCATACAGCCATGTCGACAACACCACCCATTCGTCCTCCCAAGAAGCCTTTGCCTCGCCCATACCCAAAGCCAATTCCTCGCTAGATACCAAGCATCATCTCGGGACATTGATCAAAGCCTAAAGATCAAGAATTTGATACATCATATTGGATGATCCAAAAATCATTATTACCAAGTTCAAGTTTCTTTTCAGCCCATCGTTCTGGCATTCTACATACTAGGTCCACTTTACTTTTCATTCCAATTATTGATATATAAAGACTGCTTTTGATCTCTTGTTGAAACAAAAGTCTCATTGACTCTTCATTGTGTGATGACGAGCTAAAAGTTTATGAGTGGAATACTCTTCATTATCATAATTGTGCAGTAGGACCACCCAGTGTACACAAAGAGCACGCTGATGTGATAGGGAAGGAACAATGTGAAGGAAAAAAGGGAAAGAATCAGATCACTGAAACTAGGGAAGGACATTGTTTGTTTCTTGTGCAGATCATATTTGTTGTTGTGTTGTAGACTTGATGGTAAGGTGATAGTTTTGGGATGAACAACAGAGCGATCCTGGTTACAAACAACATTTCATGATCCAATCAATGTATACAATGGCTTATCCATGTCAATGACATGGAAGAATGGGGAAGCGTGCCATTGTCTGTGGACTTTCTAGAACTTGTACAATGAAACCACACTGCAAAACACAGGGTTTCTCAAAAGATGCATTGATGATCACAGCTTTCTCTGTAGACCATGATCGAAAGGACTAGAATAAGTTGCGGGATCAAAAGTCATTGGTGGTATGCTCACATGTGTCACGGCGGAAAACGGGTTTTTGCTTTGTGCAGCTAAAAATTTCTTCGAGAAACTGCAGCTCATCATTCGTATGATGTCAATACTACGTCTGGAATAATGAGTGGCGCAATTCTATGTGTGTTCATTCTATGCTCATTCAGCTCCACAATATGACGCACAAGTGCGGCATTATGTGGAGATCTCTTTCAATCCAAGCAAACAACAAACATCACATCATTCCTTGTCTCACCACATGTTTCATATAGGCTTGATTATTTAAACACACAGCTTGTTCTCTCTTTACAACTTCCCATCTACCACCATTACTACTATGTCAGAACCAGATGAAGCATTAATGACAAGCTCCATTCTCGCTCCTCCAGCAAATGATGTACTCTTGACTCCCAAAGTAGCAATGACATCCAGTGATGATCGGCGTACAAGTACTTCAGATATTTTTCAACTAAGACGATCCTCCACTATCCTTGAATCAGTTCCTCGTTGCTCTATATGCCGTCGTCGCTTTCATTCATTAGGAAACCTTGCAAACCATCATCAATTGTATCATCATTAACTATTGTATCATCAGCATTGTCATCATATTGTAAATATATTCCTTCATTTGTTTCTCTGAAACCAACACATCGATGTCTTTTCTCTTGTTCTGTAATGACTTTTTTGTCAGCTTTGGAAACATGCTTTGTATGGGAATGATCATTGTGCTACCAAGCATTAGGCAAGTCATGAAGAAGGCTGGTTTGATAAATATGGTGTGATGATGCTTCTGAAACAGCGATTACAACCTTCCCATGCATGATAGTTGTGTAACCAAAATGCCATATCACTCCATATGACGAAGTCCATAACTACTATTAGTATTGGCCAACAATGATGTTCACATTACATGATCCGCTTTTATGAGATGTAGCTATTGCTGGATCATGATTATATCTATTGGGTTGTATATCTGGTTGTTCAAGCAGAGTTGTGTACTCGAAGCAAAGAAGACTGATTGCTTTTAATGCATTTAGGTGCCATCATTCCTCCTCTTACAAGCAACTGTCCCGTATTGTAGAGCGGTAAGTCGCTCTCTTCAAAATTCTTCATTCATGTTCATCCTGTTTAAGCTCTTTTCTCACAATCGCTCCTAAAAGGTCAAGGGCAAGATGTATGTTTCAGGCGAGAGTCATGCTTTATTACTGCATTCATGAAAGAGAAGGTGTAGAAACAACAAACATTGCCAAAAGTACATAGTTGGATCATGGTGATTTGATATGAAAAAGTCAATACCAAGATGTCCTCCAATCCTTTTCTTTATTGCTTTAACTAGATAAATGATCAGCGTGGCACAATGGTTGATGTAGGCAACGTAATTTATCTGTGATGCTTCCAATGACTTGGTCAGGTACGCGTGAACCCCGCTTTCTCTTTTCTTTATCATTCGCATCATGCTGGTGTCGTGGTTCCTTTTATTGGCAGCAGTTTCTTGGACATATGCTTACAAACCACTATCAACACAATCCCTCTCTGGCATTGCAGACAGCAAGCATCGCACGTTAGAGTTGGCAGATCCACTCATGATACCACGCGTATCCGGCACTACTGGCAATCTGCAAGTGCGTGACACTATTGTACAGCATTTCCGTAATCTCGGTTGGCAAGTTGCTCTCGATGAGTTTGTTGCAGCTACACCTATAGGCGATATCGCGTTTGCCAATATCATAGCGACACAGAACCCTGAAGCCCAAAGACGGCTGGTACTTGCAGCTCACTATGACTCCAAAGCTACACCAGAAGGATTTATTGGTGCGACTGACAGTGCTGTGCCATGTGGGATGCTGATGGATATTGCTGAATCATTGCCTTTCAAGACTACCAAACTTGACAATACCACTTTACAACTGGTCTTCTTTGATGGCGAGGAAGCTTTTGTGCAATGGAATGAATATGATTCTATTTATGGTGCAAAGTAAGCAAAGGATGATAAAGTGATTGATGTCTATTGATTCACCTTTTTCCTGCAGACATTTGGGACAAGTTTGGGCTGAATCAGGTGATCTTGAACGCATGGATGTGATGGTGTTATTGGATTTGATGGGTGCAGCTAATCCTACCTTCCCCAATTATTATCCATCTACTGATTGGCTCTTTCGTCACCTTGTCAACATTGAAAAACGACTCAACAAGACTAGCAACATGTTTGATTTGTCGTCACCCCTGACTTACCGTGGATATGTCATGCAGGACGACCATTTACCTTTTCTGCATCGTGGTGCTGATATTCTTCATCTCATCCCTTATCCTTTCCCTAAGGAGTGGCACACAATAGATGTAAGTTGTTTGGATCATGGAACTTTGAGAAATTCAATGTTGACATTGTTTATTTAGGACAATGCAGGTGCCATTGATCCCAGT
The DNA here is from genome assembly GCA_008728235.1 of Lichtheimia ramosa. Lineage (NCBI taxonomy): Eukaryota > Fungi > Mucoromycota > Mucoromycetes > Mucorales > Lichtheimiaceae > Lichtheimia > Lichtheimia ramosa. The sequence continues at coordinate 488,584 of CP031823.1, forward strand.
ACCGTTGACCGATTGACTGCAGTAATGAAAGCATTTGTTGCCGAATACCTAGAAATCACCTTGCCTACTTTGCATACTGAATTATAAAAAGACAAATATACATGCATCGTATCAATTTATCATGATGGTTCGTTGTATTGGATGAAGAGATGATATGTTATATATCATGTTGTCAATCATTGGCAACATAAGCGGATACAATCAGATCTTTCTTTTCGAAGGGTCAGTGTTCCCATTTTAGTCTTTGTTGGATGTATGAGTCATTGTGGAAAATGAATATGGGCTGGATAGCTACCTGTTTGATACTTCTTGTTGCTCGGCATAATACTCGATTGGGCACAATCGATCATCAGGACCCATGACAACTTCCCCAATCCCCATTGACAACATCAGATATATGTATGCATTGACGACAGTTTGTATTGTTCAAAAGATATAAAAAGGCCATGTTCAAGTCCTCTTTCACATTCATTAGCTACAACTCTTTCTCTAGCTACAAGTCTTTCTGAAACAACTTCCACTACTACTCTTCAAAGATAACAAGCAACCATGCCTGCCGAACGTCCTCCAAAGATGGCTTTGCCCCGTCCTTATCCTCCACCAAGCGCTATCAAGCGTCGTTAAAAGCAACGATGACCAATATGAAGGAGAGCCGTACTCAGTATCTACAATCGGAACCAAGACCTTTACTTTCAAGCAGTGATCTTTTGGGTGCTATTGATAGTTATCCATTGTCTGGTTGTATCAATGGTCTTTAATAAACATCAACAAGAATGCTCTCTTTGTTTCAACATTATCGTTTTATCACTTGTTTTGTAAAAAGCTAAAGCTAATGGCAGCTGAGCTGTATTGTACATCAATGCAAAACAACTGCTGGTAGCACTGTATGTATCCCCTTTCTTCTTTCCTCCGCCATTCACATATCATGTCACGAGGACTCTTGATCGTTGTTGAAGGTTGCGACCGATCCGGCAAGTCGACTCAATGTGCACGATTGACCGATCGTTTGAACGCCACTGGTCATAACACAAAGCTTCTCAAGTTTCCTGGTACACTACACTACAATGTTCAGCTTTAGTATGACTTGACTGACGACAACCATTGGCAACAGATCGCACTACCCAAACTGGTCAAATGATAGATGGGTACCTTAAGCAATCGAGCCATATGAACGACCAAGCTATTCATCTCTTGTTTTCTGCTAACCGGTGGGAAGCCATGTAAGTAGCTTGGATGATACGCGATCTATGCAAGTTGTTCACACGTGACAAGGGATGCTATGGAACAGATGCTGAAATCAGGCACACATTTGGTGGTGGATCGTTACGCCTTTTCAGGTGTTGCTTTTTCTTCAGCCAAGGTAAAAGAAGAATGTATACATGTCAATGAAGATGTTGCTCATACAGGATTCTTATTAGGGACTTGATCTTGAATGGTGTAAACATCCTGATGTCGGCTTATTGGTCCCTGATCTTGTACTCTTTCTTGACTTATCAATTGATGAAGCTGAAAAGCGTGGTGGATTTGGCGTGGAGAGATACGAGACGCGTGAATTGCAAACCAAGGTGCGAGACAAGTTTATGGCCTTGAAGGATCCCTCTTGGAAGGTATGCTTGGAGAAGGATATTGAATGAAAAAAGTCATCTGACCATCACCACTTCACAGATGATTGATGCCAAAGGATCCATGGATCAAGTGCACAACACAATGTGGAATATTGTCAATCAAGCACTGGAGAAGCCTGTGGAAACTGATCTTGCATTTGCATTGTGGAAATGATCCTTGTCTCTTACCGATACAGCACCAGTTGTAGATAGTGTAGTTAGTACTTCATATACCAACGCTTTGCTGTCATTATCAAACTAGACAATACATTATACAGCATTCAAAATGGATGAGCATTGGCATGTTTCCCGGGTCATTTCATGCAGCAAATGGGTATTATCTTGATCAAGTGATGACAACAATCGAATGCACATGAATACCAGGATTAGTATTCTTGCGTCACAAACATGATATACGGCAATTAACCATAAGAGGAAGCATGAGCAATAGTTTGGATGGCTATTCTTTGGTTTGCATTAGACAATGACTTTTATGGATATGTTCATTTATCACGATTATGGATGACAATGTTCACTTGCACTTGAAATAGTGACAACAATGAAAACGTTTTTGCTTAAAGACAATGTTGTTGGGAAAAGAGAGTGGTTCTTCTGAGAAGCTGTTGGCAATGATGCAAGGAGTTGACTAGGAGAAGAGAGGGATCAGTTGGTGCGTATAGTCATCATGTGTATGCAGCTACCCCATCGCGTGTGTACCCGATCCATCGCCAATTCCCATTGTGTGTATAAGGAGCCATCACTACCTTGTTTAAGATTAACTGCAGCAGCTGCTGCTGCAGTTATGGTTCCGCCACGCACTGACCATGCTTTGAGCAATCCTATTAGTGCGTAAATGTACCCCCGTTTCAGAATTAATTGAATGTAATTGCAACATTTGTGTCGTTATGACAAGATGTGATGCTATTAGACCGATATTGACGCATGATAGTGAAAAACAGCTATAACTTTCCTGATCTTGTGAGCTGTGTCTCATGCACATTATAAGCCAATCGTTTTCCTTCCATAGCCTTTATCGTTAATCATGGCAGTGAATACCAAGAAAGGACAATGAAAAATGGTGGGTGGTTTTGTCCTCCCGCACAAGTTACACAAATACACAAGTCCCTCCCAATTGTGCAACAAACAAATGTCAAGAAAGATAACAATGACAGATGAACAATAATGCATGCCTTTACTTGCCATGGTAATGATACCAGGACATTTGTAGAGAAAAGACAGCTAAAAACAAGTGTATGCATGATAGGATGATTCCTTTACTGCGCAACAGCAATATATATGCTATATGCAAAGGTGATGCATCGTCGTGCAGCAGCCATGATGCATGCAGCAGATGAGCGATTTAACGCAAGATCCCAAGTTGCCTTTTCTTTTACATCAACACCCATTTTGATTGTGTTGATATCGCCAATGATGCGCATTTCATGCCAGCGTCATGTCATGATACCAAAGTAGCACTTTACAGCATGCTGCAGCTGGAGATCGTCATCGATTATAAAAAGCAAGCATCATTGCAAATGTCGATAAGTGAATCGGTCATTGCTTGTTCGCTTGTTTCCCGAACTAGTTCCCGGTTGTTGTATTACAATGAGCATGAACCAGCTGATGATGATCATTTCTTTATCCTTCCACAAACTCATTGTTCCAAAAGTAGAAGACTATAGACCCATATCATAAGAGGAACCAACAAGAGAGCAAAGAAAAAGGAGGTGTAACTCAGCTCATCAACATCATAACCAGCACTATTCTTCACACGATCATCATCCAATATCAGTAATTGGATTATTGAAGATGATCTATATCATACAATGACCACTTTTTTGATCTCGTATGATCCTTGTAGGATTATTGGCAATCCAAAAAGAGGGGTGAGCTTGTCTTCTTCTTAGTTAACCTGCATGCAATAGGGCGGTTATCTTATATTATGCTTTCGTTGTTCTTAAGGAAAGGTGGCCAATAGCTCCTATCTCGACATGAAGTAGTAATTTCTCCTCCAGGTACATCATCATGATGCACATGGGCGTGTGTATATACGATGATGACTTACCATAGCACCAATCAAACAAGAAAGCCAAGAGAAAGAAGGCGTTGTCACTTGACAGCTAGTGCTGCAGTGAAACAATGTGTGTGTACTGATGCTGTCAGAAAGCTTGGGGGACTTTTGGTGGTGGTGATGATGATGCTGTGGACCACAGGACGGGGTTAAGAAAGCTGCAAGGGACTGGATGATCATTTATTAGACTCAACGGCAAGGAGAGAGTGTTTCTCATCGAAACAGGATTTGTTTTGCGTTAAAGTGCTTCAAAAGCCAACTGCGATCCAACCAAGTTTGGTTAATGAGATGCACAAGTTACAGCATCTTGCATGTCGTGTCTTTTACACGACGCGCCGCTGCTGTTTTTCAGTATTAACAACATAGATCGCCCGATATAACCATTGAAACTTGTCCCACTGTGTGTAATATGTAGTGCCCTGATGTTGACCGGGGGAATAAGGAACACATATGCATGATTGATTCTCAATGCTTTCGTTGCCATTACATGCATGCTTGTGTTTTGACTCACTTTTGATAATTGTTGGTATACACATACACAAACCCCTCTTTCTCCTTCACATACAACCCCTTGCTCTTTTTTTTATTCTTCTTAATGACTAGTTGTAATAGCAGTCTTCTTGTATCAGCCCATATACAAGGGGATATCAGGGGTGGTGAGCCAAAAAAGAGAGAGAATGACGACGGGGGGAGATACACAAGGGGTTAAGAGAAAGAAAATGAGACTGAGCCAGAGGTGGAGTTAGAATGAAACGATCACGGGCCTTTTTGTGCACATCACGCTGGAGATGTTGAAACTTTTTTAATGATTATATGACAGCGCAATCAAGTGTTCACGAGATCACTTCCATATTCACCCCGCCCGCTTTTCACTATGATTCTCAGCTTGTCCAAATAACTTGTTGCCCTTTCAAGTAGTATTATTTGGGTGGCACTGCAATATGTTTACGTGAAGCACTTTTTCTTTTATCAAAAAAAGACATGACACAGCATATCTAAGCTTCAAAAGAAAGAGTCTGAAGATGAGAAGATCATGTATTATATAGAGTGTGGCTACATTAGTTTACTTTCAAATACGTGTTCCTTGCTTTTTGCCACACTTTCACATAAGAAACATATAAAACAACAACCAAAATGATAGGAGAATCAAGTATCCACGACACCAGACAACAAAGTTTGGGGGTGCTGATCCGGGGAGATGTCGATTTTACAAGTGTACTTTTCAAAAGAAGCACATACAAAACATTGGTGGGTCGTCGTATGATTTCATTGCAACTGCTGCCGGTCATTTCTCCTTGCCCTTTATCACCTGCAGCTTTTAAATGCATTGGGTGGTCTGAAGCAGTATCATCTTTGTCAAAGCCATGATCCAAGGCTTGTATGGGCTCAGCATAGAGACAAAATGATGGCTCAGCATGAAAAATGTTGTGTTTTGGCTCTTGTAAAGTAAAATAAAAATGGACATATCGATGCAAGTAACTCAACTGCTGTGCAGCACACAAACAGTAAACATTACAGATAATCAGCTCAATCACAGGTTAGCATCATTTCGCCTTCCAACTTGCTCCTTTATCCCTTGTTCTATTGGACACTCACCCACTGGTCCCACTTGCCCTTTTTCTTTGCCACACACGCACACAATCACTCACACACCTTCATATTTAACCTTCCGCTTTATTTTAAAGCAGCTTCATCACTCATTTCTTTCTTTCTTCTCTTCTTTTTTCTCACCACTGCAGTTGTCTTAAGCACTTGCATCTTTTGTTTCACTCACTCTTTGATCTGCATATCGCTTCAACAAGGTGTGCTTTTGTTGTTTTGTGTGCTTCGATATATGCTGTGAAAAGAAAGGCACAATCACTCACATGTTTCTGCAGTTAGGCAGCTCTCATCCCAACGCACGGATTACATATCATCTTTTTGCAGGTACGCGTGTTTGTATATGCTTTGCAGCACCAGCTTATCATTTGTATTTAGTCATGGAAAGCATTTATCATCAATCCGGTATCTACTCGTCAGCTGGTGCTCCTCAGTCACCTTATGTGCCAACATCGAGTTATGCCACTGAACAACAACAACAACAACAACAACAACATCCGCAACTTCCGCCACCACCTTACCGGTCTACTGCAACAAGCAGCTTTTTCAACAACAATCATCGTTATACTTCTATCAATCACACATCACATTCTTATGGCAGTCATGATATGATGACTGGTGCTGGTTCTGGTGTCAATGATCCATATTCTGGTGGTGCTCCATCAACCTGGTCAAGTGCAACAGCACAACAACAACAACAACATCCACCACCACCACCAGTTTCATCCAGTTTTGCTTCTTATATGAGCCCACCTGCATTACCATCACCTATGTCAGCAGCTTTTCGTCGTGGACATAGTGGATATGGATCTGGTCATACTGCAGCAGCTGCAGCAGGTTGTTTTGGTGGTCCTTGCTCTCCGACTGATAATACTTTTGGTCATCCAACACCACCAGCACCTATTCAAAGACCCAAGTTGACCACAACAGTGTGGGAAGATGAAGCCACTGTTTGTTATCAAGTTGATGCCAAGAATATTTGTGTTGCTCGTCGTCGAGGTAAAAGTCCCATTTGCATAGTACTTTGAAAAGATATTGACATACATTCTATATGTAGACAATGACATGGTCAATGGTACCAAGCTACTTAATGTAGTTGGCATGTCTCGTGGAAAACGTGATGGCATTCTCAAGAATGAAAAAGGTCGTGTCGTTGTCAAAGTTGGCGCTATGCATCTCAAAGGTGTTTGGTAAGTGTGTATGATTTTCTTGTTCCCCTTGTAAACCTACATAACGTAACAATTACACTGGTTCCTTGGCTCCTTCTTACCCCTTCTATCCCTTTTTCTCGGACATCATTCGATGGAAAGAAAGAAACTAAATATCAATACCCCCTTGCAGGATTACATTTTCACGCGCCAAGGACCTGGCTACCAAATTCAAGATTGTTGACTTGTTATACCCGTTGTTTACTGATGATCCATCCCAATTCCTCTGCACTACTTCAGATAGTGGGCTCAGTGTACCTTCAGGTGATACAGCATCAGTGGAAACTGCACAAACATCATCTACAGTCAAATCACTTGTTGGTCCACCACCACATTCAGGAGCAGCTCATTCCATGTCGCCCTACAAGACTGATCTTTCTAGCTATCATTACATGCCACCATCATGGGAGAATCGTCCTCCTTATTCTTCATTGGCTAACAATGACTGTGAGTTTCTTTTATTTGTATATGTAGCATGTATTTATGTATTGATATGTGTAATGTAGCACTCCGCTCACAAGATATGCCAGCTACAAGCACACCTTATAATGGCATGTTGAATGGCAATCCTACTGGTGTTCCAAGACCTTCATCTTTTGGCAGTCTTACTCATCCACCACCATCATCATCACTTGAAGAAGATCCATTTATGGCACGTCGATCTGATGAGCCATCAGTAGCACGATTCCCATCAAGTCCACCACCTGAAAAGTATGCTACTGAACAATCCATTCATCCATCCTACATTTATGACAGTGGAAATCATCACGCTGAAGGTAAAACGTGCGTTTGTGTTTGTGCGTGTGTGTGTGTGTGTGTGTGTGTGTGTGTGTGTGTGTGTGTGTGTGTGTGTGTGTGTAAACAAAAGCATGCTGACTTTTTGACCTTTAGTATCATCTACCACCACGCCAAACAACAAGAAACGACGACAGAGCCACGATTCTACTACTGAACTTGTTGAAAAAGCAGAGCACAGTAACAAACGTATCAAAAGCAGTGGTTGATTGTGCTTCATATCTTTCTCTTTTCCTTTCTTCTTGTGTGTTATTTCTCTTATACGTCTCTATTCCCTTACAAAAAAAGAAAGAAAAAAAGTCCAAGATGACCTTGTTGTGCTTTATACCCCTTCACTTTATCGAAACACATCCCATCATGGCTCAAGCAAGCACATTCTCTCCTGTCGTTTCCACTCATCACACCAACATATGAGATCCCTTGACAACTCTTGTAGTTTTAATGATATTCCTACTATTCCCCCCCAACCAGTTACAAACACACGTTTTCTTCATATATATTATCTTTTGCTACATCAATATATACATCCATTCAGCACAAGTATGCGTATCAATTGTGTCTTTTCATTCATGGTACAAGTGAAAATGGCGCGCACATAAGATGATCGACATGAAGACTTGTTTGTTTCCTCCTGTCAAGCGCCATTCCACAAGGATCCTGCATATCTTGCTCACACATGGTAATTTGACAATGCTGGTTTCATTCATGTTGACGCTGTACATATATTCTAAGAACTATGACTTGTTGCTATTGTCGTGTGGTTTCAAAAAGGTTTGAATAAACTTCTTGTGCTGCGGCGGTGTCGGAACAGCCTTCCGGTTGGTGAATGATGATGGTGATGGAGTCTTTGTTGATTGAAGCATGATTGACAAGCTGAAAGAATTAGATTGATACAATCAACCTTTTTCCTCTTTCTTCACTTTTGCTTTGTATCCACAGTGCCAATGTCTTCCATAACAAAGAATATGTTCGATAGGTTGTGTAACTGAGAAATCCAAGCTTCGTGGTTGTCCAACAGATCACACTGAAGAACAAAGAGACCATTTGACATGTTGTACTACATTGTGTATAAAGAGCAACACATGATATTGCTGCGTGAATCTTCATTCCCGCGGAACAGGTGTGGAAAAGGAAAAGTGTATCCTATTGCTGTTGGTGCTGTTTTGGTATGTTCCTTGTTGGATCTCTTTGTTTGTGGCGTAAATAAAAGGTGATGCTGTCAACTCATCCGCTGTTCTTTCATCCAGAGTAAGATCGTCATCATTTTGCTTGTATATGGTAATGATCATCTTTATTGTCTATGTCGTGTGCATGTATACATTGGTGTACTATTGGAAAATCGGGCATTGCCAAATGTCATTGATCTCTTGTTGACTGAGTGGTTCTTTGATGCTTCCATCAAGTGCATGCAGTGCATCATTCACATAAGCTGGATCTCGCATGCCTGTAAACACGGTACCGATCTGATCATGTGCAAGTAAGAAACGCAATGCTTTGACAGTCAGCGGAGAGTGAATATCTTGGTTGTCCTGTCGGCTAAGCGTGGGAGACAATGCATCAAGAATACGATCCAGCTCGCTGTTCTTTCGTAGGGTATCAATATAAGCATAGCTGACGATATCATCCGCAAGAGTACGCACATTCTGTAAAGAGATAGTATTAGTATCTTGGATAGAGTTGTCAGTGTCAACCTTTTTCATACCTGCTTGTACGCAGTCATCCAGTCATGAAACGATTGTGCCTTTTCATCATCGAACTGTGAAGCGTATTCCTCCAATGTTTTCAGATCCTTGTCAATAGCTGGCAAGACTTGTTGTGTAAGATAGTGCTTGGTAGCAAAATGATTGACTGCTAGTCGAGCCAAGTTCTCAGAAAGCACCTAATGATACATTCAACTTAATGATCAAAGTCTCTCTTTATTATATAACCATACCTGTCCCCAGACAAACTTGCTAGCCAACGTTTCTTCTTCAAGAGGTACTAGACATAAAAGTGAGTCTTTGAAAGCAATTACAAGTGTGGAAACTTACATTCTGACATCATATCCGATTCAAGAGTGGACACTTGACTGAAAGTTTGAGTCATCTTCTCCATCAATTGATGTTCACCTTGTGTGATAGTATTGTCAGTGTCTCTGCATGCAGATAGATCATTGTTGATACTCACTGGATTGACCTTGTCCAAAAAGATGGTTCACAAGTACACGAATTTGTCCATTGGCAATGGCATTAAGAGGTCGATTTGTCATCATGTAAATGTCATTTTCCTAGATGTTGTCATATTAGTCTGGATATACTATGTGGATCCATCAATATAACTTACTTTGGCAATATCGCTCACTGTTTTTTGATCACCAAAGACCACTTCACGTTCAAAGAGATTGACAGGGGCTTCAATGGCAACAAAGTTGTCTGGCTTGTCACATGCGCTTAATACATCCTTGAAAGAGACATGATCTGCTGCAGCTGGAAGTGCCATTGTATTGGAACACACGCCATATCCACCAATAGTGCCTATGAAGGTATTTCAATCAACTGTGATGGTGATGTTGATGTTGATCTTGTAACTTACCATTAGCTACTTGGGAATCCAGAAATTGGAAGCTCTTTTTGAGATCTTGATACAAATGGGCAGATGTATAGCTCTAAAGAATGCAATGTTAGGTTGCACACTTGAATGCATATATAAACAACTTACTCTATTCTTTGCCATCAACATGCGTTCAGGTCCATTGATCAAAAAGATGTCCAGTTTGTTGGTCTTGAGCCTTTCAAGTGAAGAAGCAATCTCTCGTTCAAGGATCTTGGGTGATACAGTATGAAAGCTCTTGTCATTGATCTGCACATAGTCTTTGCCAGGTTCAAATCCATCCAGTTGATCAGCAGTCAAGTAGCCAGCTTTTGTCACAAGTGTCAAAGACTAACATTCAAAAGAGTCAGTATATCATGCACTACCATCACATCCTCCTTTTTCACCTTTCGATCCAACTGTTCTTCTTGTGCCATATTCTCAAGTGTTTCACCAATAACTTGTTCAGATCCACCTGTACAACAACTCCAATCAGGTCACCAATTCACCAGAAGAAGCAAGTCAAGTTACCATTTGCAAAGTTGGAAGCAGTGTCAACAATAGAAACACCTGCCTTGACAGCATCACGTAACGCTTGAGCATGACAAGGTTCACCAGGAGTTATTCGATAAGCACCAAAGCCAATGCGAGAGACATGACGACCCAGCTTTGGAATGACAGCAGTGGAAGGAGTGGTATTGGTGGTAAAGTGTCGACAAGTTATCCGCGGGAAAACCATCTTGTATAGATATATGAAGCGGCTCAATGCAAAAAAGGAATCAACGCGCTTATTGAAAGCGGCATACGTCAACAAAACTAGAACACACGCGACATCGTGTCTCCGAATCACTCGGGATTTTTGACACAGACACAATACACATCCATCAAGGTATATCTATGACATAGGCATCTTGATCATCCACTAATACCATCACATCATTTATATATGGGAGTTGACACATCTACTAAGAGTACTATGATTGTGTACAAAGCAGTGAATGATCACCATTTGATCTATGCGGGAGAATGGCTGAACAGCGCGGGAAATCGATAAAGATGAGATTGAAAGCAGTATATTACAGATGGGATGACTACAATGGAGTAAGTAGAATGCACTGACTCACACATATATATCTTACTTATCGCGGTTTAATCAGGTGGTTTTGTTTTGGTGCCTTTTTGGTGCGCGTGTTGCAGGTATAAAAAGACTTTACATCCTGCGGCGTTTTATCGCTCTCCTTTTTCTTTTTTCTTTACCTTTTCTTCCTTACTCTTCTAACAAATATGTCTGTTAACAAGGTTCACGCTCGCCAAATCTTTGATTCTCGTGGTAACCCCACTGTTGAAGTCGAAGTTACTACTGACAAGGGTGTCTTCCGTGCTGCTGTTCCTTCTGGTGCTTCCACTGGTATCCATGAAGCTCTTGAACTTCGCGATAACATCAAGGCTGACTATGTTGGCAAGGGTATGTGTTTCAAAAAAAGCGATCAAGATTCAATATGGACGCGTGTGATATGACATGGTCTGGGTGCATGGACAGGGGGTTTGGTTACGCGTATAATGTGGCCAATGTGCTTGGTTGCGGGAAGAAGCGGGTAAACAACTAGGCGGTTTGATTAACAAGTCATCTTCTTTTGATTTCTATAGGTGTCTTGAAGGCTGTTGAAAATGTTAACAAGAAAATTGGTCCTGCTTTGATTGAAGCCAAGATCCCTGTTGTTGACCAAAAGGCTGTTGATGAATTCATGATCAAGCTCGATGGTACCAAGAACAAGAGCAACTTGGGTGCCAATGCTATTTTGGGTGTTTCTCTTGCTGTTGCCAAAGCTGGTGCTGGTGAAAAGGGTGTTCCTTTGTATGTTCACTTGGCTGACCTTGCTGGTTCCAAGAAGCCATTCGTTCTTCCTGTTCCTGCTTTCAACGTCATCAATGGTGGCTCCCATGCTGGTAACAAGCTTGCTATGCAAGAATTCATGATCTTGCCTACTGGTGCCAAGTCTTTCTCTGAAGCCATGAAGATGGGATCTGAAGTATATCATACCTTGAAGGGTGTCATCAAGGCCAAGTATGGTCAAGATGCTACCAATGTCGGTGATGAAGGTGGTTTTGCTCCCAACATTCAAGATAACAAGGAAGGTCTTGAACTTTTGGTTACTGCCATTGAAAAGGCTGGCTACACTGGCAAGATCAAGATTGGTATGGATTGTGCTGCTTCTGAATTCTACAAGGATGGCAAATATGACTTGGACTTTAAGAATCCCCAATCTGATCCTGCTACCTACCTTACTGGTGAACAACTTGCTGAATTGTACAAGTCCTTCTCTGAAAAGTACCCCATTGTTTCTATTGAAGATGCCTTTGATCAAGATGACTGGGACAACTGGGCTCACCTTGAAAACACTTCTGATTACCAACTTGTCGGTGATGATTTGCTTGTCACCAACCCTGAACGTATTGCCACTGCTATTGAAAAGAAGGCTTGCAATGCCCTTTTGCTCAAGGTCAACCAAATTGGCTCCCTTACTGAAAGTATTCAAGCTGCAAAGGATTCCCAGGCTGCTGGTTGGGGTGTGATGGTCTCTCATCGTTCTGGTGAAACTGAAGACACCACCATTGCTGACTTGGTTGTTGGTTTGCGTACTGGTCAAATCAAGACTGGTGCTCCTTGCCGCTCTGAACGTCTTGCCAAGTACAACCAGCTTTTGCGCATTGAGGAAGAACTTGGTGACAATGCTATTTACGCTGGCGAGAACTTCCGCAAGGCTCATGATTTGTAAATAATCTTCTTTCTTATGCACATACAAAAACAAAGAATGCTCATCACCCAACACAATTGCATTGTAATAAAACCAATGTCTTGCTTGTACGTAACTTTGCTATTTTCTTGTGACAAAGTGTTAGAAGGATGTCAGGTACTGACTTTAGTCTTAAAGCTTATGCACTGTCCCCAACATTGATCACTCTCTCTTTTCGCTATGCGCACATGAATTCACACGCCCATGCATGCACGTGTAACAAGGTAAAGGATATATCGCTTGCTTTTATCATGTCTTTTTGATTGCTTACATTACACAAGTGCAAGGTATCTATCTTTTAACAGGCAGGGTGTTGGGCGTGAATCTACATTTGGAAAGGGGCACAGCACTCTATGTCCTTTCTCTTTTTCACTTTTGACACCAATGAGCAAACAAAGACCCAATTCCACCACTTGAACCATTCTTGAGGAAACAGTGTATGCTGCAACATTTCAAACTGCCATTGGACAGCAACATCTTGTCCGGCAAGCTTAACACTCTTCAAACGTCAAATAGCACTCCCAGTGACCAGCAAACAAGTTATCTTCAACCTTATATGACGAATGTTGATCGTTGTCCAGCTATCAATGACTTGTGTATGTAAGGGTGGATATTAACATCCTCGTGGCAATTGTAGCAGCAGTGGATGATATGAAGCAGTTCTATTTCCCATGTAGACCAGCGTAGTAAAGATCATGAACCTTGATGAAGCTGGCAGGTCTGTTTCCACTTGTCGATATCTTACTTCCCACTTATCTCCATCAGCTTCCTTTATGTATAACGATGACACTGTACACAACATCTGACATCATCCAAAAGTGATACGATCATGCAAACGAAACTCTGTGGACACTTACCAAGTGTTATCCACCAACCACACACACAGGCATTATTATTAGATGTAGTATAGTAGTAGAATGCATGAAATAAAGCTTGGCAATGTCACTTGTAGCATGAAACCTTCGTTCTTTGATTACTATCCTACACATAATAAAGCTTCTTTCGAAAACACCAGTTGACAAGTCGCATTGAACCATGAAATTCTGAAGTCATAGCACCACCCATCTCGAGTATGACAATTCGACAATACACCTTTATTGTCAAGGCGTGCATGGAGCTTTTAAGCAGAAGGTGATATATGTAGTAGAGGTAGAGCTGAAAGTATGCAATTTAAGCTTCAAAAGAACCTGTCAAACAAGCCCATGTGTACCAAGAAACTTGTTCAACGACCCCAATTTGGCGCAGTGTTGTCATTTGCAACTTATAGTGAGAAAGTAGTCTAAAAGACCACAGCTTATTTATTATGCTACATGTAAAGGATAAGAGTAATGTGCAAGAATCACAGTATACGACACTAATATAATGAAGTAGCTGTTCCCATGCATACGCATATCTACATCTTTGGTAGTCCAAAATTCGCTGATCCATATCTTTGATGACATTTATCTACGAAAATCCATGTGACAAAGTGATTCCCTACACAAATAGGATGAAAGATGATTTCTTGTAAGACGTGATAGTTATGTAGAGCTGAATGACGCACTTACAAAAAGCTAGGCGAGCGACTTTTGTTATAAACTTGGAGACAAGAAAGGATGATATTATGAACATAGCTGCTTTTACACTGGCTATTAGTGTTTATCTAATATACACTCCTTTGGATCAAGAGTAAAAGCTCCATTGTGTTTTTTCAACTAAAGAAAGAGAACAGGCACATCACTTGATCCCAGTATTACTGTGGATTCACATCTTACGCCACTGCCATTGGCTTTCACTTTCTGGCTCTCTTCCAAAAAAGGCACATTGCACACATTTTGGTTGTACAAAAATCAGGAGTTGGAGCTGCATACAACTTGTCCGATGCGCACGGACCTGCCTTAACACTTCCGCCACAATAAGATCATATATAGCCTAATTGTGAGGACTAGTCACTGTTACGATAACAATCAAGGGTCTACTTTATTGATCCAAGCATGTAGGCTATTACAGGTGTACATTGAACAAGAGCAACTGGAGCAGTGGACTGGAGGTGTGGATAAATTGATGGGGGGACGAGAGGAACAAAGAAAGTGCTCCTTCTTCCCATTTCCAGTTCACAAAGGTAAGTCAAACTCCATTTACACTACAAGGCATGCACTAACTCCACCTACCTTCTAAAGAGCATTCACGATGGCCGTCGCCTTCAATGCAAGACGTCAATGGTGGACATGGCACGCGATGGTTGGCGTTTCTTCCAGTTACAAGTAACAAGTCAGTCCGCGCGATCTACCCAATGACTCGACCTCCATTCCAATACAACACGTATGTTCAAGCACTGCACTTGCTTTATTGTTTGTATTTGACGTTGTAACACTCTAAAACTATTGTAGTTTGCTGTTCTCTCTTGTATACAGTTCCAGGAGGTGTCACGCGTATTCTTTCCCAGCTGTCTACAAGAAGAGATCCAGGCACATCTTTACTCTGTACCTTTTGGGTAGGTTGATCAGTGCAGTGTATGGAATGATGCGCTTGTTATCTCATATAACTTTTATCATAGGTTGAGCATGTTGGATGATGGCATTCCTGGCTAGTAAGAAGACGTGGTTCAAAGCAAGAAGTGGCACATTGTTTCATTGGTATGTACAGCATTGGGTCTACCAAACAAGCACCATTAACTAACGCGCCTTACAATGAAGCAGTAGCGACACTATATCGATGGCACGAAGATGCAGCAGCTTCCTTGATGTACAAGAGTCCTTTTGGCTTTTGGCTTTCGTTTTGCTTTAGGGTGGCATCAAGATCTTACGATCATCTCGTTGGATTATCAAGACTATTATGGGTATGTTGACAAGAAAAGCGTATGGATTGGATGTTATCTCATATTGTGTTAATTTTAGCTGAGCATGTTATATGGTATTCATAGCAGGGAAGCTGTTATATCCCCACCATGGGAGCCAGATGGTGCAACATGTTGCCAACAGCACAGGGAATTTATCTGTTTATACCTTCTATCAATGCATCATCCACAAACAATTACATTATCACAGAATGTCCCCATGCCCACCTTTCACAAATAAAAGGATGTTGTCATCTTCCACACATCTCTTTCCTCCATCCAATCTCTTTGTTGATTATCATGCTATTTGGCTCTTTTAATAAGGTAAGTCTAATCATATTGCCTACAAGCAATTGTTGAACAACAGACTCATCTCTTTTGATGTAGCTTCCTCTCGTGATGCATCTACCAAGGTCGATTCGACTCTCATCGTCTTTATTGGAAATGATATTGGACCAGCCTACATGGTGGTGATATAACGGCTTCCAGGGATCTGGCTTGAAGTGGCACCAGGATTATTCAACTATCATGTGGACTTGGCTGTAAGTACCTATTGCTTTTCTGTATTGAAAGAAGACTTTTAACACTCGCTTCATTAGTAGGACTCCTTTGCATCATGGAAGCTGGCTTTGGATGGCATTTGGGTGTTTTCCATCGTGGCATGGATTTAGTTATCAAAACTTTGGCATCTCCAGGTATGTTTGACCTGAAACGTGTATGGCTTGATTGTATCTCATGTTGCATCTACTATAGTTGAGCATGTTGGATGACAGCATTTATGGCAGCGACAAGACATGATTTGAGCAAGAAGTGGTACATTGGTTTTACTGGTATGTATGTCATGGAGAGTACAAAACATGTATCATTGACTGATGAATCTTACAGTGAAACAGCAGCAACACGACATCGGATGGCACAAGAAACAGTTGTTGAAAGCAAGAATACATCTGAGCAATCACCCAAGGTAAAGTATTCATTCTGGGATTATTACATGCAGTGCACTTATATACAAGGTACCATATAGCATATGGCAGGATCAAGCATTTTACAGCAATCACATCATCATATTACAGCAATCGCACCATCATTTTACAGCAATCGAATCATCATTTTACAGCAATCGAATCATCATTTTACAGCAATCGAATCATCATTTTACAGCAATCGGATCATCATTTTACAGCAATCGGATCATCATTTCAGCACATCAAGATGTCATTGTATCGCTCTGTACTGTCTTTTGGGGGATCATGTTGCATTAGCGTACCCCGGCATCGGTCACGGTGGGATGGTGGCATTGAACCCACCAATTTAAAAATCCATCCTATGGTTTGATGCGTCGGGCGACCAAGTGTAGGGCTCCATCTTTATTTGTCCTTATCTTGTTCGGCTTGGAGAGAGGATGGATATCTCCTTGGCAGCATGTTGAACCACGGCTCATCATTGGGATCAAAGTCGACTGGTTCGCCGTGGAATTCGGTGTTTTGGTTCCATTCCTTTGGGAGTGAGTCGGTAGACAGTACTTGATACTTTGGCATTCTTTGGTGTTGCAACCTTTTTATTACTATTATCACTTCATCCATCATTGGCGGCACTAATACAGGTATGTATGGTTGCAACGTGTTTGAAGATCATGAGCTGATGTGTATATGCTTTTTCTAGTGGATATTGTACCATGATAGCCTATTTGATATCCAGTCTTTGTCATCATCATAATCTAGTAAGTGTCGTATTGTTCCCGTGATATGAAAGAATGTATGCCCGTTTATGTCTTTTCTAGATCGAGTGTCTTGCAGCTAAGCATGTGTATTTGTTGGCATTAGGTTTACTTTATCAGGGCTGGTACTGGTAAGTATATCGCTTCGTCAGTTTGGAAAGAACTTCTCCCAACAACACATATTTTATAGGTGGATCTCTTCAGCAGCAGTTAGCATTGTGTCTCCAAGTTCTATACAATCATCTTGTGTATTGATTACAGTAAGTATGGTTCCTTTTTATTGGAAACAGCCTGTTTACACTCGTTGTCTTAGGAGGGTCATCTATATCTTTCAATGTGCTTTTGAATGGCATCTGGAACACTTTGGATCATGTTGTGGATTTGGCTGTAAGTACCTATTGTTTCTATGCACTGAATACAGGATGCCAACATTTGTTTATTAGGAGAACGCCTTTAAAGCAAGGAAGCTGTCTTGGAAAGGAAGTAAGGCTATTTGCTCAACTTTGGAATTGCATCACTGTAAGTGATGTTCTTCTGCATTCATAACAGGCTGCCAACAATCTTTTCCCTTAGGAGAATCATTCTACAACAAGGCATCTGGATTCAAATGGGATCTAGCATATTCGATCATCTTTTGGATTTATCTGTAAGTACATGTTGTTCTTCTGCATTGAAAACAGGATGCTAACACTCGTTTTATAAGAAGGATCCTTATACATCATGTAATCTTCAAGATGGCATCGAGACTATTCTATCGTAATGTGGATTTGGCGGTATGGACATACTGTTCTTTTGCATTGAAAACAGTCTGCCAACGCTCATCTCATTAGAAGACTCTATTTATCAAGGAAGCACGCTTTGCCTTATGTGCGAGTGGATTAGGATCAACCTATCATTGTATGGCTGGACACTGTAAGTGCATATTGCTCCTTTACAATGAAACATGATGCCAATACTCGTTTCATCAGGATGGCTCCTTTGCATCATGCAGTCTGCTTATGGTTATGGATGACATTCAGACTATTCGATCAGCATGTGGCATTGTTTCTTTTGGGTATGTTGACAAGAAAAGCAAATATCTTTGTTGTTATCTCACATTGCACCCATTCTAGGTTGAGCAACTTGGTTTGAATTCATGGCAGCAACAAACATTGATCTTAGAAAGGAAGTTGTACATTGTATCGCTGGTATGTATGACATCAGGAGCACAAAATAAGCATTGTCAATTAACCAGTCTTCCCTTGATGGACCAGCAGCAGCAGCACAGTATGAGATGGCATAAGAAGAAGCAGTCGTTTCAAGCAGGAATGAAGTTGGGACATGTCCAAGATTATTTCGATTAGCTTTTGGATTTGGTTATGTAAGTGTTGATGCTTCGCATTGAAGAGCGACTACCGACACTGGTTTTATTAGAAGGACGCGTCTGCATCAAGGAAGCTGGTTTGGACTTTGGCTCTTCATGTCGGTGACAGCAAGTTATTCAATAAGACTTTGATTTGATTATCAAGGCATTGTCCTTTTGGGTATGCTGACAAGGAAAGCGGATGGTTTGGATGTTATCTCATACTGCGTTTCTTTTAGCTGAGCATGTTACATGGCATTGATGTCAGCGGCAAGATGCTGGTTTTGAGCAAGGGATGGTGCATTGTTTCATTGGTAGGTACAACATTGGCAGTACATAACTAGTACTATTCGCTAACTAGTTTTACAGTGACCAGCAGCAACCCGATATTCGATGATACAGAGATGCAGCTGTCTCCAGCAGGCATACATTTCTTTTGGCGTCATTGAGCTTTATTCGATCATCTTCAGTGGTTCTTATTCTCTGCCAAATCCTTTCATGAATATCTATCGATGCAAGTCTCTCAGAGAAGGATCATGTCAGCAACGACTAATCATCCATGCCTTTGGAGTCATCCAGCTTTATTGGATCATCTGGTTCTCATTGCCAAGTATCAATCAATTCTTTTCATGGGCATCTTCCAGCGTGCTTCTTTAGATACTTCATGTCGGCAACAAGCAGCAGTGTGTATATCTTTTGTCACCAACAAGGTTCATCTCTCTGCAAGATATTATCATCAAGAATCGATTCATTGCTTTGAAGAGGGACTACCAAAATTTGTCTCTGTATGGACCTGTCTGCAGCAAGGAAACTGGCTTTGGCATTTAGGTGGATCAAGAAGCTTCTTGTCAGATGCCTTATTTGGATGTAAGTATGATTCCTTTACTTTCAATATCAACGACTAATGTGCAAATTCATACAGGTGGATCTTTATATCAAACTACTTTGTTGATCCATGATGCCTGATCTGGATGGTGTCAAATACGATGTGTGGGAATTAGATGTGGTAAGTAGTGATAGCACAAGAAGATTTATGCGCATGGCTGCGTACAAAAGTTGAGCTTATAATTAAGGTTCAGAATGGTCTGCTGATGCCGAATTCATAGATCCCGTCTTCACGCATTATATTTCTTCCTTTCACCCCTTCTTTCGCGTATCTCTTCTCTTTTACTTTTATTCATTTACGTGTTGTAAGATGACTGTAACAATTATTGATGGAAAGGCTGTGGCAAGGTATATCTTGATTGATAACAACAACATTACATTTACTGATTTGGATCTATCTACTACTATTCAAGTGCTATTCGAGCCAAGGTCAAGGAAGATATTGCTGCAACCAAGAAAAAGTATCCTGAATATGCTCCACATTTGGCTGTTATCCAAGTCGGTGGACGTGAAGATTCCAGTATCTATGTCAAGATGAAACACAAGGCGGCTTTGGAGGTAAATGATGCAGGCAGTGTGCAGGAGGAAGTTCTATTTCCAACACGTCTTTGCAGGCTGGTATCGAATTCACTCATGAGACACTACCCGAGTCCATTTCTCAAGCCGAATTGCTACGTCATGTCAAGCGTCTTAACGACAATCCAAAGGTCCACGGCGTACTTGTTCAAATGCCTTTACCTTCTCATATTGACGATGCTGCCATTGTTGCTGCCATTGACTACCGTAAGGACGTAGACGGGTAAGTTGAACTGACAATGTATTGTATCATATTCCAACCTTATCTATGTCTAGTTTTCATGTCATCAATATGGGAAACATGGTGAAGCGAGCTGGAAACCCCATGTTCTTGCCATGCACGCCACGTGGTATCATGGAACTATTGCGATCAACAGGTATTTCACAAGACATGTATGTATCAATGACAGTGATAGCTTACATTATCTTAAAGGTGTTACTATTGCCGGCAAACAAGCAGTTGTTGTGGGTCGAAGTGATATTGTGGTAAGTAGAAAAAGCTGATGCGAAAATAGCATGTATTTTCACACGGTTACGCTTATACTAAACTTTATCAACACTTGGTTAGGGATCTCCTGTTGCAGCATTGCTCAAATCGGCTGATGCCACTGTCACTATCTGTCATTCCAGAACCAGCAATATGGAGGAGATTGTAAGTAATTGTGGAGAGCGTGTTATCCTTTATGATTACAGCTAATAGCAGTTACGGGATCAAATTACCAGATCAAGTCAGCGGACATTTTGGTGGTGGCGATAGGCAAAACTGAATTTGTCAAAGGAGCATGGATCAAGCCTGGTGCAGTGGTCATTGATGTTGGTACAAATGCTGTTCCTGGTAAGTTGATCTTGTTTTGATCCCATTATCAATGTATTCATTATGGAAAAGATGAAACCAAGAAATCAGGCAAACGATGGGTTGGTGATGTCGAATTCTCTGAAGCAGTCAAAGTAGCCGGTGCAATTACGCCTGTTCCTGGTGGTGTGGGTCCCATGACTGTTGCCATGTTGATGGATAATACTCGACAAAGTGCTGAAAGAGCTCTTGAGCAATCCAACACCCAAGCACGCATTACTCCTCTGCCATTGAATCCAGTTACACCTGTTCCAAGCGACATTGAAATTGCGCGACAGCAAGAACCCAAACCTATTGGAGAGCTTTGTCAAGAACTTGGTCTTCTGCCAAATGAGGTATGTAGTAGTGGATGGCTTATCTTCCTTGTACTTAATCATCTTCTTTATTTCTTAGTACGAGCCTTATGGAACTACCAAAGCAAAGATCAATCTCAATGTATTGGATCGATTGAAGCATCGTCCAGATGGCAAATACGTAGTGGTCACAGGGTAAGAAATGGCTATGGAGCATTGATATATGAAGTTTTACACAATATGATAGTATCACACCCACATCTCTTGGAGAAGGCAAGTCAACAACCACTATTGGTTTGGTGCAAGCATTGAGTGCCCATCTCGGTAAAGTGGCGTATGCATGTGTTCGACAGCCATCACAAGGACCTACATTTGGTATCAAGGGTGGTGCAGCAGGTGGTGGCTATTCACAAGTTATACCTATGGATGAATTCAATTTACATTTGACTGGTGATATTCATGCTGTTACAGCTGCAAACAACTTGTTAGGTAACCATATTAGCTGATATGATTCTTGTTTTGATCTGACTTGAATGTTTCACCATGTAGCTGCCGCAATTGACGCACGTATGTTTCATGAAAACACCCAGACTGATAAGGTAGGCAATAATTCTGGTTTACATTGATTTCGGTAACTAATGATAACTGGGACAACATGAATACATAGGCTCTTTTCAATCGTCTTTGTCCTGCCAAAAAGGGAGTTCGCAAGTTTGCACCTGTTATGCTGAAGCGACTTCAGAAACTATCCATCAACAAGACTGATCCAAGCGAATTGACAGAAGAAGAGATTCGTCGCTTTGCACGACTTGATATTGATCCTTCCACCATTACTTGGCAACGTGTCATGGATGTCAACGATCGATTCTTACGTAAGATCACTGTGGGTCAAAATCCAACTGAGAAAGGACAAGAGCGCACTACAGGTTTCGATATCACCGTGGCTAGTGAAGTTATGGCTGTACTTGCTCTTGCTACTGATCTTCGTGATATGCGTGAGCGTTTGGGTCGTATGGTGATTGCAAGCTCCAAATCAGGTGAACCAATCACTGCGGATGATATTGGCATTGGTGGAGCATTGACTGTGCTGATGAAGGATGCGATCAAGCCCAATCTGATGCAGACTTTGGAAGGAACACCTGTGTTGGTACATGCAGGTCCTTTTGCCAATATTGCACATGGCAATTCATCTATTCTTGCCGACAAGGTGGCTCTTAAGCTTGGAGATTATACTGTGACTGAAGCTGGTTTTGGTGCTGACATGGGTATGGAGAAGTTCTTTGATATCAAGTGTCGTATTTCTGGATTACAACCTGATGCCGTGGTGGTTGTTGCTACAACACGTGCCCTGAAGATGCATGGTGGTGCTCCTGAACCAGTGGCAGGCAAACCATTACCTGAAGCATACACTGAAGAACATCTTGAATATCTGGAGAAAGGATGTGCCAATTTGGCAAGACATATTCAGAATGCTGGCAAGTTTGGTATGCCAGCTGTAGTTGCCATCAACCGTTTCACGTAAGTGTTTATGATGATTTGACACATTTTTCAATCAAGGAAGCTAACATACATATATGTATATAGCTCAGATACTGATGCTGAAATTGAGCTTATTCGCAAGTTGGCTCTTGAAGCTGGTGCAAGTGACGCTGTTGCATGTAATCATTGGGCTCTTGGTGGTGCAGGTGCAGTGGATCTCGGCAAAGCAGTGATTGAAGCTTGTGATAAGCAACAAGGGCAGTTCAAGTACATTTATGATCTCGACCAGTCTATCGAATCCAAGATCACCACCATTTGCAAAGAGATTTATGGTGCTGACGGCATCGAATTGTCTGAAGAAGCTAAGGCAAAAGTGGAGACTTATACCCGACAAGGTTTTGGATCACTACCAATTTGTATGGCCAAAACGCAATACAGCTTCAGTCATGATCCAGCTCTTAAAGGTGCACCTTCTGGATTCACTGTTCCTATTCGTGATATTCGGTAAGGCGATTTAATTGGATGTAGCCATTGTATGAGATATTGACATTGTTCTTCTTGTATAGTGCTTCGGTTGGTGCAGGATTCTTATATCCACTTGTGGGATCAATGCAAACTATGCCAGGATTACCAACACGACCTTGTTTCTTTGATGTGGATCTAGATGAAGATGGCAATGTTACTGGATTGTTTTAAGCTATATGAATTTGAATACCAGAAAGTTATATGCTTGCATCTTTTATTTTACAACACACATGATGGGATATATGTAATGGTGGATGGATGACAATACAACGACACAACTAGTGGAGATATAGCTGGAGAGCATCAAGAGCAGTGTCGATATCTTGATTGGTGCGAATCAAGCTGCTTTGGGCAACATACATGTCGGGTCGAATGACAACTAATGCAGCTGGTGGAACAGGCTTTTCATACATGAAATCGATTAGGCCGATACGTCGTGTCAATGAATGTTCAGCTGTATATTGGTATTCACTCCAAAATGCTTCTTCATTAGAAGGATTTGTTGCATCGACATAATTTGGCAGACGACATTCATCAATATGCCATGTTGACTCGACAATGATTGGTCGTACTGCTTTGTCGTGGAAGTGTTTGGTTTGCAGCTTGTCCCAAAAGTCTTGCACCAAAGGTGATGCTGGCAGATGAGAAGGACGTGTAGCAACAAATAGCAAGATATGCTGAGATCTGGTGCCTGAAACGATTTGATATAGCGTGCGACGATCGATTGTATCTGGTGACATGACACGTTTTCGTAAGATCACTGTCTCAGGCATGTGTATACCGGCTTCAATCAAACCAGGTGTTGTTGACAAGAGCAATGTGGATTCTTTGGCAATACGAAGTTTAAGCTATTGTGTTGCATTCAGCATATTTGTTGATACAATATCCTCCTGTCGTACCTGCATCAATCGTGTCACAAAAAGTTCTTGCACACGTGGAATCTTCAATGCAGCCATCATTACATAATACATGATGTTGGCTATTGGATATGTTGGTTACAGCCTTGATCGATTCTCTTGGACATTTTGCGCTTACCTGTGATGAAGTTAGCACCAAAGCCATATCTAGTGGTAGCTCCAGTTACTCTAAGCGTTTCCTCAGCAATCGGTTCACGCTATATACATGTCAATGACCATGATTCATGATGTTGATCACATTTACCAACCTCGACACTGTACGAATCCAAAAGCAATTCAGGATCAGATGTTGCCTTATTGAGAACAAGTGATAACTTCCATGCAAGATTTTGGCTGTCTTGGAGTCCCATATTCATTCCTTGTCCACCAGCTGGAGAATGACAATGTGCAGCATCTATTTGAAAGAGGATAAGATCAATCATGCCCATCTTCTTCATTGTTCCTCATATACATACCACCAACAAGGAATACTCGACCACGACGATATCCATTTGCCTTACGCTCATTGATTCGATACATGGATATCCAAACAGGATCCTTTAGAATGATTTCCTGAGGACTCCAACGTTCATTCATCACTTCCTGAATCTTATCCAGTGATATATCGTTTCCAGAATTCTTGATGATGCCGTGTGTTGGTTCATGACCATCATTTTGTTCTTGTACTTGATATGGATCAAGATTCGTCATGACTCGGAAATAAAATGGACCATTCTCTTGTTGACGACCAATGGGAATAATCATGCATGCACCTATGTCAGTCATGTTAGATCCAAAAATGAGCCACATGGAATATTTGCTAAGCCTTACATACCTTTAGGATGATTGAAGACTCTGGCGCGTTTGTGTGTAATAGTTGAACCATCTTTGCCACCCAATTGCACATCTGCCAATACAAAACGCGAAGCACTGGCTTGTCCTTCATACTTCCAACTCGATGTAGCTTTGCGTACAGCTGAATGAGATCCATCTGCTGCAACAAGATATCGTGCCTTGATTGTTTTTGTTTCACCAGTCTGCAGATCACGCACTTTCACACATACGTAATCTTTCTCTTGGGTGTATTCCACAAACTCGGTGCGACGATGTACTTTGTTTGGCAATAACAAGCGATTGAACACTGATTCAGTACGGCCTTGTGGAAGCAATGTCCAATGTGGAAATGGTGTATCTCCTGCTGCATTAACAGTACCCATCTAAAAATAAAGACTATAGTTAGATCTATCATTTACCCCTTACACAAATACACAATGAACTTACAGAATGTCCTGCTGAAAACACTTCAACGCCTTGGGTGAATATAGCTTCTTTCATAAAATGATGCGCAATATCATGATTGGCCAATGTTTCCATAGTTCTTGATGTTACTAGGATTGCTCGGCTTTGTGTTGTATTGGGTCCTTCATTCTTGTCACAAATGTAAATAGAGTGTCCCAACTTGGCCATCTGTTATTTACAATAAAGGTGGATCAGTGCGTGTGAATCAGTGTTATGCAAGCATGAAAAGCATGGTATTCTACCTGATAGGCAAAAAACAATCCTACAGGACCAGCACCAGATATGAATACGTCAATAATATCACTCATGTTGTTAATGGATCAAAACACGGAAGCAAGTTTTAGGATTGGCTGTGTTCTCTTTTTATATGTGCGCGGAAAAAGAGTGCATCAGCGGGAACAACCGCCTTGATCGGCCTTTTTCGCGGCCCGTCAATGACTCAATCGAAAATGGAAAACAAGCCTTCCCGATAGAACACGACTCTAAATCAGGACATAGATTCATACATACATGTGATATTACATTTCATCATAAAAGTACATAGATACAAAGAGGAAAGAGTGCTTAAGGTCTGGGGAAGGGGCATAGATGGTGTATAGGATATGTATATGCAAAGGGAAAAAGAGAAAACATGTTGGAAAGTGATGATGTTAGAACACATCAAAGTGTTATATAGGAGCAATACTTGGATTGACCATGGATTGTGTGCGTCGACGCACTGAAAGAATGTCATAAGATGGATTCATAAGACAATAGTCATCATTGGTCAAACATGTACGACGTTCCATAGGCCAAGATGTGTGCTTTCGCTGATAATGTTGTCCTCCACGCTTTCGCATAATGATCACTCCACATGGTTTTGATGACGATGATCGATTATTGGATGCTGGTACTTTGTTAGGTAATGCTACATTGACAACGACAGGTGGCAAGCGAGTTTGTTCAATGGACCAGATATCAAGTAGTTCTTTGTGATTCTGGATCATTCTTGTCCATAAATCAGTCCATCGTGCATTAGCTTGAACAATGCCGGTAACAATATCCTTATTCTTCAATGCAAACATATCCTTAAGACTTTGATCCAATCCTGTGCACACTGGTGCAAGTACCACTGCCAATGCTTCTGGATTCATCATATTGACATGTGAATGTGCTTGGATGTGTGAACATAGCTCGATAATGGTATACAGCATTATATAGTGTGCACGTGGTAGCTGTCGCATGGCCAAATGTGCCAATTGTTGGATATTGTTGGTAGCTCCTAAAAACTGCTCATGGTACGCTGTTGGGATCACTGGATAAGGTAAGGATCGCAAGTATTTCTTCAAAGTGCCAACAATGGCATGAATATCATAAGAAGACAAGTCCAAGTATTTGCCATAAGTGGGTGGCGTATCAAACAAACGACATAATTGATCCACTTCAGAAGCTGCTCCTGATAATCGAAAGATGCCTTCGACCGTCAAGCCTGTTATTTCAAACAATAAAAGTGACCACATGTTAATATAACAATGGGTTTTGACGTGTAAAGAAAGAAACCCAGCAACAATCACCTCGTTGAATGACTTCATTTATGCATCGATACACGGGATCAGGTACTTGTAAACCGCGTGGTGTGATTGATCCACATTCAGCTCCATATTCCAGTGGAGCACCAAAAATGCCTTTAGGCTTAGCAATATGACTACTGGATTGATTCTTTTTTGTTGGGACAGAGTGATGTCGATGTTTAAGAAAGAAAAATGACAGCGGATTCTTCCGCCTGCCGTCGTCACTCATGACAGCGGATGTTGTTGATAGTGCAAAAGAAAGAAAAGAGCTCTTGTTGTTGCTGCAATACGCGGAGCAAAAAGAAAGGGAAAGAGAAAAAAAGGGGGAGATGGATCAATTACAGCTGTCAGGATAACAACAACATGGCTATAGGGGAAAGAGTGAAAGAAAAACAACCAACAATCACTACTACAAAAACTTTGCCCTTGCTCAACTTGGGGAGTTTGCTCAAAAAAGATAAAGAGTTGCTATATGCGGCGTGTTCCTGCAACCATCACAACTCAGTCTTTTTCTTTTGCTTTGATCTCGATCTTAATTGCTTCTCTTCTTAATCAATGGTTGTTACACATTGCTTTTTCTAATTACACACTCGCCACTTTTTACTATCACTACTAACATCGGTACGCTCTCGGATTTTCATTGTGGCACATAAACAATCAAGCCATGTTGCTGACACCATAAGATTCTACATCCGCCACTACCCAGCCCGCTTAATACGGGGTAACCATAACATGATTGCATTATGACAGCAAAGTGTAAACTCGGTTTTGTTTCACTTTTGGTACCGACCATGTTTGGCAAAGGCCATGATCCACTTTGTGAAGAAAAAAAAAGAGATCGGAATGATGTCATTTCTTGTAGCGCGGGAAGACAAAAAGAGTAAGCTCTTCTTTGCTACACAATACGCACACACACACACACACATACTTTCTCTCTCTCATATCTTTCTCTTCTCTTTCTCTCATTCCTACGACATTCTCCCATGTCGGTTATCCAGCAAATCAAGCAGTTCCTTCGCAATAGCACTAATCGCTCTTCAACCAACAGCGATGACAGTGAAGACACTATTTCACAAAGAGAAGCCAAAAAGTACGAAGCAGTTGCACGACTTGTTGAAGAAGAAAAGTTGGCTCGACAACGACTACCTTCTTATGCTGGATTGGAGCGTTATAAGCTGGTGGATACATTGGGCGAGTAAGGTTTGATGGCTAGCAACAAGTGTGTGTGTGTGTGGGATGTATACATGGCAATAAATCATTGATATCCTTCTTCTTTATAGTGGAGCATTCTCCAAGGTGTATAAGGCAGTCGATCTTGAAAAGGATGAAAACGTTGCAGTCAAGGTGGTGCGTAAATATGAATTGAAGCCCCAACAGGTTGGTTTAAAGCAATAAGGATGGATCATTGTTGTTTATGCTGACACATGTCACATTTGTTACTAGCGAGCCAGTGTTCTTAAAGAGATTCAAATCATGCGCACTCTCAAGCACCCTTCCATTGTACAGTTTAAAAGTTTTATTGAGACAAAAGAGGTAGGTGATTATTACATATGGAGTATTGATAGTAATGACTGATGTATTGTTATCTTTTAGTACTACTTTTTAGTGCTTGAGTTGTGTGAAGGGGGAGAGCTGTTTCATCAGATCGTGCGATTGACCTACTTTAGTGAGGACTTATCACGGCATTGTATCCGACAAGTAGCGGATGCCATCCGATATCTGCATGAAGAAAAAGGCGTTGTTCATCGGTAAGGAGGAAAAGATGCACACATGACATAGACTAAGCAGCTGATGTATAATCTTGTTTCTTCTAGAGATATCAAGCCGGAGAATTTACTGTTTGATCCAATCCCTTTTCATCCAAGGAAATCAGCAGCACCACCAGTACCACCAGGAGATGAAGACAAAGAAGATGAAGGAGAATTCATTGAAAGTGTTGGTGGTGGAGGTATTGGACGTGTCAAGATTGCAGATTTTGGATTAAGCAAGGTTGTTTGGGATCAACACACAATGACTCCATGCGGTACAGTCGGCTACACGGCTCCAGAGATTGTTAGGGATGAAAGATATTCCAAGTCAGTGGACATGTGGGCCTTGGGATGTGTCTTGTACACCCTACTTTGTGGATTCCCACCATTCTATGATGAAAGTATCGAAGTGCTTACACAGAAAGTTGCCAAAGGACAATACACATTCCTTAGTCCATGGTGGGATCCTATTTCAGAAGAAGCCAAAGACTTGATCGGTCACTTGCTATGCATCAATCCAGAAGAGCGTTATACAATTGATCAGTTTATGAAACATCCTTGGATGAAGAAAGTATGTTTGGGGGTCAATTTGGGGGTCAATTGGGTGAATGTGCAATTCTACATCTCACGTGATTACTAATATCCTCTCCTGTTACATAATAGAAACCACTTGGCACTACTATCAATGCAGAATCACCTTCCATTCATACTGCTGAATCCAGTGATCAGTTGACACCCCACAGTACAGGTCATATGTCGCCACATATTGCAACGACACCTGAAGCTCTTGACATCCCTGGAGCAACAACAACACCCAAAACACCTGCACATGAACGCAACAGACGTGATGTATTCTCTGGTTTACCTTCCATGAAAGAAGTCTTTGATGTCTCTTATGCAGTCCACAGAATGGCTGAAGAACGATCTAGAAGAAAAGAGATTAGACGTCGTCAACATCAACAACAAGCATCATCCAATCTACGAAGTGACGCTGCTTATTCCAATATGATGGGAAATATCGATGACGATGAAGATGATGATGATTACAACAATGACGAAGATGATGACGACAACCAAGAAAATATTGCACCTCCACCCAATGTGCCATCACATGGAGAACCTACCAGCTTATTGCAAAAGATGCAGCGTGACAAGATCACTCAGCAAATGGATAAACCTGCTGTGAGCACGAAGCGATCATCAGCCCATAAATCAGCCAAATCTAAGCCTATCTTTGAGCTCAACATGGATAAAGCTACTTTGATTGGTCGTCGAAGGCATCAAAAAGAAGAGGAGAACAATGAGCAGTAGTAGTAATGGTTATTTCCCTCCTTTACTATCATTCTTTTGTATTATGCATCCATCTTCATTCTTCTTTACGTATATTCCACCCATCAACACAATCACCATCACCCCCAAACTATCTAAATGATTCATTCCCACTCTTTTACATATTCAAAATGAAGAACTATATTCCTGATGTCATTCCAG
The DNA here is from genome assembly GCA_008728235.1 of Lichtheimia ramosa. Classification (NCBI taxonomy): domain Eukaryota; kingdom Fungi; phylum Mucoromycota; class Mucoromycetes; order Mucorales; family Lichtheimiaceae; genus Lichtheimia; species Lichtheimia ramosa. Next base: position 518,693 of record CP031823.1, read on the forward strand.
TAATCTGATTCATGTGTAACATGTGTGATATGATGAGCATATACAAGAATCATCTTCTATATCCTTATTCTAAGGCATCGGTTGGCCAGCTCTTGCATCCGCTGCACTGATAAAGGAAGCATATGACCAAGTAAGATCGCGTGCACCTTGCTCAAATCCTGTCCAACGATTGAATTGTTCTGAAAGTGACCCATTATCATGTTGATGATATTGCACCGTAGCCATGAATCGATCAGCACGTGTAGTCATGGTATCCAACAGGGCTTCAAATGCTTTAGAACCATAACGAAATTCAAGTCCTTTGACTTGGGTCTCGCTCGTTTCAAAAAGACGAGCAAAGAAACCACTATTGATGTCATTGACTGTGATGATAGTACTTTTATCTTGTTGCCACTCATGTACAGCCCTGTAGTACAATTCTGCCATTGCTGCTGTTGTCAGGAACCATGGATTGCCATACGAGCCACTAGCATAGCCATCATAGCTGTCTTCTGGATAACGTCCAATGGCAGTACCCAAGCCGGCAGGATGCAAGTCATTAATAGGATAAAGATTCTCAAATGCTGATTCAAGTCGATGTGCCGTGGCCAATATCTACCATATAAAAGTGTTAGTTATTGCCAAATGGCTATAGTATATGTCATACTTTGTCTGATCCAGCAGTGTAAGGCTTCATGCCTTGGAGTGGATGATAGATGATACCATGTTAATAAAAGCCAAATGTATAAGATACTCTATATGTACCTGCATGATTCACAGCAAGGATCACTGCAGTATCGAGACCAGAATGCTTCCATACATTGTCACAATGATCCTGTGTAACTGACAGATAATTGGAAGAAGATGACCAAAAGGTGTCCAAACGTGAAAGAATGCCGTCAGCTGTCTGTGCGTAAGCCTTTGCTCGCTTTTGGTCACCAAACTCTCTCGCAAATTCAGCACCATCCACCATGGCTCGTCTCATGACCATGAGCGTATAAAAATGCACGCCACATACTTCCTCCCTGTAATAAGCATATCACACTTGGTGAGAATGATACATCACATGCCTATTTCTCTTTTCTTCTTTACCATAAATCAAAGCATGGTTCCTCCCATACACGAGTAATGTAATCTAAATCTCGCAAGATGGCAGGTAGCAGAGTGTTTTCAACATAATGTGGACTTGATTTTTTAGCAAGCAACAAGAGCGTTGTGACTCGAATGGCTGGTCCATCATTCTGGGGTCTAACAGGAACATGTATGCTGCGTGAGCGCATATGACATCAAAAGCATTCACTATTATCATTCACATTACCTGCCCCATGACCCTTCATAACCAGAACCATCCTGTGAGAAAGTAAATAAGATGTCTTGAAGAATCATTCCATTATTGCAATTGCAACTCTTACCGGATCTAGCAAGTCAAATAAGCACAAATTGTATCATTAGGACCCTACTTTATCACGACTTACTGAATTTTGGTTCTCCCAAGCAATCGCATTCAGTCTGAGTCACTTGATGATAGATTTCCTGGGCCACATAATCATGGAGCAAACGCTTGATCTCATTTCCTTGATTTTTTTCTCCATCATATCGGGATACAACCACTCGCATCACTAATCCTGCATCCCGTGTCCATGTGTAAAAGTAATCAGGTTCAAACTTGGATGGTGAAGCAGCCACGAAACCACGAATAGTGCCAGGGGGATTAATGTTACGTCGAATACAATCCCAGCTTACAGTTGCTTCTTGTTCCAACCACTCATCCATTGTAATAGCCCATTTTGAACCCAAAACCTCTTTTTGAAACGCTTGATATGTGGCGTATCAGATATATGCATACACATGTTACTAATATGACTCCTACCTCCCACTGGATCTTGGAATATCACTCGTGCCATCACCAAGGCACTTGCTATTACCACCTGTAGTAGTAGAGTCAAGCCAAGTAGTTTCATTATCTTGAAAAAAGGAACAACAAAGGAAAAGGAGAATGAATTCAGCAAGTGTGTATATATAGGACTGTCAATATTGATAGTGTGTTATATATACACCCATTCATCTGTCAGTGAGTCAGTCGACGCCCAATGTTTCACGCGACCATGGCCAAAAACAACAATCATGCAAAATCATAACCAATGAATAGCACGTGGATGTTGTTTCCCCTGGATAAAATATACAGCATATACTATATCAAGCTGATGCTAACAAGTGACAATGTGCTCATTATTGGATGGGAAGAACATTGGGCATTCTGCGTTATCCCATTCAGTGTTTTCATCCAGCTGATGACAACACCTTGTTGATTTTCATTGTTTCCCATATCTGATTATCACCCATACTATGTCCCTTGCACAAGTTATAGTACCCATTCTCATATGATATGTGATGTCCCCATCTATCACCCATGATGTCATGATGTTATCAAGAAGATGGCAAGGCAAGTGTGCCTATTTTGGATGTTTCCATTTCCCATTACAACTGTATATGGACTCTATTCATCACAACAAGAGCAGAATGACATCTAAATGACGCGACAGAGCCAGTTCTAGGGCAATATTCAGTGTTTTTAATGTTCATGTTTTCCAAGAACCTACAATCGTATATATTGGAAAGGGAATACGAAGAAGTAACAAAAATCAAATAAAGAGAGAAAGAGAGAATAGAGAATAGAGTTTGCATGCGAAAAAGATATCGGGTGCGAGTGAGTTGTGTGATTGTGAATCGTGAAAAAGTATCAAAAAGGGTGGTTGTGTATTTTCTTAGAATGCTGTTGCACGTTGCTGTTGGTGAATGGGAGTTGAATTGGAAGTGCGAATAGTGTTATTGTTGGATGCGCGTTGTGCTTGTCGACTTTGTCGTTTACGATAGTAAGGTCGATGGTGGATATGATCTCGTTGAAGTTTGGACACATGATGTTTGCCATCACAACACATGCGTACATCTTCAATAGCTTCATCTTCAAAATCATCATCGTCATCATCAAGATCACGGTGTTGTGTAGCTGTTGCTGATCTGAACATGTTTTGTACACTTGGTTGTCTTCGCATGATATGATGACTGGATACGGATGCTGTGCCATTGGTTCTCCTATCAATGCTGTCTAATAATGATGATGATGCATCACCATTGTTTGGGCGTGATAATAGGTAGTTCAATGATTCGAGCCACACTTGATGTCGTGCCATTGTTGGTGCTGTCAACTTGATAACACGATTGGCTGTCTTGACCAAAAGACTGACATTAGGCACACCAGGTGAAGGAGGCTGTGTATAGTCCGGCTCTGCCGTGACGCCTTCAATCAAAGCTAAAAGAGTTCCAGATGAATAAACAATACTATTTTACACATTGCAAGATGAAAAACTTACCACTCTTGGCCTTTATCTCATTTCCATGAGTACCTGGTGCTCGTGTGCTCCAGTACAAGGTACGAGTATAAGGATGGATCCAAAAGAAACGCTTGTGTCGATTTTCAGATAAACCAGCACCTACTGACTTGCGAGTGTATTTCCACATCCAATCACCAATCATGGTTTGTGTAATCAATCCAACTTGTTGTGGATCAGCATAAGCACGAAGTGATGTTGTATCATAAGCTGATGATCCAATGGATGCACGTGGATCTGTGGATAAGCTGGAAACAAGTGATGGTGGACGATGCTGTTGCAATTGTTGAGATGCACTACCAATAGATCCAATACTTCGAGCTGGTGCTTTGCCCTTGTCATTGACTGAACCAGTGGATAATGAAGGTGTTGGTGATTGTGCAACACGTGATAAAAGATGAGCTGGTGGTGGACTGACAGGTCGAGGTGGAATATCATTCTCGTGTTGTTGAATAATAGCACCATTGGCAAGATCAGCTAAACTTGGCTTGTTGCGGATTTCACGTGAACCAGGGACTGTGCCATTACTCTGCTGTTGCTGTTGTACCTTGGCCATGGCTTCACTAACAGCTGCTGCAATAAGTGCATCAGTCTCTGCCTTGCTATACACCTTGGCATCTTGGTCATCATTTTGACTTGGCAAATCAGTAGCAGAATCTGCAAGTTGTTGCTGGTGTGAGCTCATAGCATCGTCTTGCATATTGTTGACAGGTGCAATATCATCATGCGTAACATTTGAATCTTCTTCCAAAGACTGGCTGTTGTCAACATCCTTCATCTGAGAATCATCTTGTGTATCAGCACTAGCAACATTGTTGGTAACTTGATCTGGAACAGCAAGACTTTGCTTGATAACAGGTGTGTCGTCAAGTTGGTTGGAAATGATATCGTCTTGTTCATCCTTTGCATTGTCAGACACAGTCTTGTCAGCTGGTGCATTATCATGTTGTTCAGAAGATTCTTGAGAAGATGACTTGATCTCACGGTCTTGAGGAGAAGGCTTGATCTCGCGATCAGCATTACCAAGATTGGCAGCAGTATCTGTGACCTTGGAACCACCAAGTTTTCCAAATGCAGCAGCAGCCAAAGCACCTAATCCAAATGCACCTGCACCTACTTCAGTAGCTGTAGTTGATGGTACTGATGATGCACTGCTTGCTGTCAAAAGATCCACTTGCACAGAAGCATCTGAAGTATTGTCAGCTGATTCGTATTGTACACCAGTATCCTTGGTAATAGTCTCGTCAGATTGCACTGATGAATCTTTCATACTGGCAGCATCAGATTGCATTGAGCTGTCCTTGTATTCGACAACAGGCTCATGTTGCACAGACATATCCTTGGATTCAACAATAGGCTCATGTTGTACTGAAATATCCTTGACATTGGCTGGATCACATTGCACAAAGGCTTCTTTGATCTCGAAAACAGGCTCATGTTGAACATGCATATCCTTGGCTTCAACAATATCCATCTGTGTGCTGGAATCTTTCACATCAACAGGTTCTGCTTGAACAAAGGAATCAATCACTTCAGCAGCTTCAGATTGAACACCCATATCCATGATTTCAGGAGCATCAAACTGTGTAAAACCATCCTTGACATTGGCAGGTTCTGATTGAATAGACATGTCTTTGTATTCTGGCATCTCCATTTGTGTGCTCATGTCGATACCAGGAATAGCTTCATATTGGACTGACATGTCGTGTGCTTCAGGTACATCGGATTGAACTGATACATCATGCGATTCAGGGATATCAGACTGAACAAAGACATCGTGTGATGCTGGTGCTTCAGATTGAACAAAGACGTCGTGTGTCTTGGGATCTTCACTTTGAACACCTATACAATGAATGTTAATATTCCATATTCACTACATGTATTCTATAAACATACCTTGATCTTGTGTTACTGCAATATCACATTGTGCTGCACTATCAATCATAGGATTGGCTTCATGTTGTGCACTGCTATCAACATATTCAGGCTTATGGGATTGTGTTTCAGCATCAGCGACCTTGGGTGGCTCACATTGGACATGTTTTTCTTGAGCAATCACAGGACTGACACCAAAGCTCTCAAGTGACAATTGTTGTAGCTGAACAGGTTCTTTTCCAGGGATGTCATCTGTTTGCATGAATGCATCAGCAGTAGTGGATGGTGTTGGTGCACTACCAAAAGCAGCACTAAGCTCATCGCCTAAAGAACGTGCCACTTGTTCATCACGTTGTTGACTTTTGGATAATTCAGAACCAAGGGATGCCAATCCTGCACCAGCAACTGCACCAGCAACAGCAGATGTAGTAAGATCCTCTTCATCATAATAGTCGTCATCATCTTCTTCACTTTCACCAGAAGTCAATGAATAAGAAGAAGTGAACTGAGAATCCTTTCGCTTTCGCCTTTCATCAACATCAGAGTCGCCATCACCACGAGTAGGACGTGCCACACGCGTTTTTGAAACAGGTACTCTTCGTTTACCCTTACGTGTGCGACGTGCATTGGAACCATTTGAATCAGGACCACCACTACCACCTGAACCAGATTTGGGATAACCAGCATCCACCCAAAGACGAGGATCATTCTGTAGCTGTTCAATGGTTTCTTGTGACTCGCTCAAAAGTTTCTTGAATTCAAACTTTTCAGTCTTCTCCTTGTGTAAACTGGAACGAAGATTGCTGACCATACGATGAGCATGTGCCAAAGAAGTCTTGAGTGTCTCTACTTCAAGTGCCTGATTCCTGGGTGCTCCACCAGCTGATTTAGGTGATTGGGATCCATTGTCAGAACTGGAAGTAGCATTGTCTTTGGATACATCTGATGAATCTTCATTCTGTGCCTGATTTGCATTGGTTGCCATTCCCACTGCATTGGATGACTTGTTGAGATCAGAATGACTACGCTTGGCAATACGACTCTGTGCTTTGGCAATGGCTAATTCAGATGACAATGCTTCAACTTGCTTGATGAAATCTGCTTTTTCACGTTGCAGACCTGCTGAATGACGACGTAAAGTTCCCATATCTTGTTCATGCTTCTGCTTCATAGTCTCCAAAGTGGATCGTAGCTTTTCTTCACTGTCACGCAGTTGCTCAATCTCGCCTGTAAGCTCATCCATGTGCTCTTGCATACGTTTCTGCTCAGCATTGGCACGATTGAGATTCTGTTGCAGCTCAGATACACTGATTGTCAGCTCTTGCTTGGCAAGTTCCAAATTCCATGTCTCCTCCTTTAGTTTCTCTAATTGTCATAGTGAAGGATGAGTATCAAAATAAACATGTATGCAGGGGATTGTATAAATTTACTGACCTTCATTCTCTTCACGTTGTCTTAATTGTTTTGCCATGGATTCAGCAGCACGCTCCAAATCAGCCTTGGCAGCTTGAAGAGCTTTCAGCTGATCATCCTTTTCTTGTAACAGAGACTGCATCTTTCTCACTTCCATCAATAAGCCTTGACCAATTTCAGTGGCAAACTCAATGTCGGTGTTGCGACGGTCTGTATTAGGCACTTTGGATCGGCGTTTTGTCGGTGTTGACCCGGTTGGTGGAGGTGGTAATGGCAATAATGAAGTAGAATCATGACCATGAGCAGGTGGAAGCATTGTAGAAGTGGATGGACTGGGTAATGGATCCAAACCAGTACGTAACTAGAGATTGGGAACACGTGATGTTAATAAGGAATGTTGGCTGTAATGAAATATTAGCAATATACCTTGTCTTTCCGAAGACTACTGCTGAGATTAGGTGATAGGGCGCGGTAAGCACCAATATCACGTTCTAGCTTTTGAAGCTTTTCCAATGTAGTAGGTGAAAGATCTTCATCTCCAGAGACTGATGATGGTGATTGAGCACGCCTTAATGGAGAACCTGGTTGTCTTTGTGTTGATGATGATGATGATGCAACCATAGAAGGACTATAGTTGTTGCTTGGTGATGATTGTTGACGACGATCCATCTCCTGAAGACGCTCTTTAAGTTGACTGATTTGTCGAGCGAGCACGCTTCTACCAATACCACTTGTGGAATCCTGCAGTTGCTTTTCCTTTTCAGAAATCTGCTGCTCTAGCTCACGTCTGAGTTGTCTAGTCACTTCAGAAGCGGATGAGGAAGAAGACGGTGTTGGCAAAACTGGCGATGTGGAAAGTGCTGCAGCATCGTTGGCACTGGTTGGTGAAGATAAGGAATGTTGTGGGGGAGTAGAACTCATGCTTGGATTAGGAGAGGACAAAAGTAGAGATGATGCAAACTAGTAGTGTATATATATGTACGTTGGCTTGAATGTGAAAGAAGTAGTTGCTGTTGTTGTTGTAGTAGTAAAGGAATGCGTTGCGAGTGGGTTGTTTAGTCGCTTGTTTCAATGAATAATACTCGTCAAATGATATATAATATACTGAGTGTGAGCGTGTGCATGCGAATCAACTTCTAACAGAGAACGTTTGAGAGCACACACACGCAACACACACAGTGCAACAAAAAAAAATAACTTGGTTAAGGAAAGGAATCGGATGCTGGGCTGCCGAGAGAATTTTGCAGCCCTTTTCATGTGACGTATCATTAGTCTCTCTCTCTATCTCTCTCTGTGTATTATTTCTTTCTCTTTACTTTACTGTTCCTGAAACGACATGCTTACAAAGGAGAAATGGGTTGATCAATGCATCATGTTTCACTCTTGTCATTGGTGTATAAGACTATATGAAAAGGAACAATCTTCATCTCTAATAACGATCCCATGTCAGGGGCCTTGTTTGCTACCTTTGATTCATGTGCCTTTTAAAGACATTTGTCATGCCTTTTCCTTTTCATCATGTTTATTCTTGACACATATATGGTCAACTTATGCAGCTATAGCGGGGGATGATGTTGTGTCGTTTTGTTTCACTTTTCCTTGACAAATTGTCGGGTTAGCAATTGATCCTTCACACACCACTTTTCACCATGGTTACATCTTTTTGCTCCAAAAGATCGGGGTCCTGCCCCTTCCCATCTCTATGTTACAATAATCCCATTGTCCGGGTACTCTGCATGTGTGTCAGATGAATAACATTCTTCGCATGACATGTACATTAGTATTGCATACACCAATTCATAAGGAGAAAGAGTGAAAAAGACTCTCCCCCCTCTTATAAGGGGGGAAGCGTTACAAAGAAAGATTTGCATGCAGCTAAACCTTTACACAAACAAATACACTTTCGAGATGCGTGCACTGTTGTACAAGGCCACGAGGATTTGCACTACTTTCTCGGCTCATGCTCCGTTCTATGTACTTGTTCTTTCTTTTCTTCACTCCCACTTGTATATTTCTTCCTCCTTGCACAGCAGCTTATTGTATATCTTTCATAACTTTGCCATTCTCCTTGTTGATGATACAAATCTCCTTTGGCTACTGCAGGAGTAAATGTATGATTCCTCATGCAAGAACATATTGGCACATATCACATCATCTTGTATCATGCTTGGCAGCATTTACTTGATCAAGAAGCAGCGTTTCAGTAATACATCATCCGACATGTTGTGTTGCAACAACTACATGTCTACTATGATCACGTTATTGTATGTTGACCAGCCATCAAAGATTTCATTCACAACCACTGTGTATCAAGCTTGTTCCTGCTGTTTGCTCCGATCACTCAGCAAACACCATGTTGTCAATGTACTCTATGCAAAAGCCAATCATCTTCACTCTGGTGCACTTTTTGTTTGTCTTCATTAAAGCTTATTACACGAGGGAAATGAACAATGGCTGTGGCATATTGATCATTCCACTTTTCTTCCTTATCACTATATACATCATCACGAATGCCAGCGCATATGATGGCAACTGCTGGTGGTGCCAGCACTTGCAATGAAGAGCCAAAAGCGACTGACGTAAAGCAAAAGGTGATTTCATCAACATATACTTGTATAAAGCATTGCTCTACCGACATGTCCTTGAAGAATGATTCTGATAATGCTCCACAACAACGCCTTTACTTTGGACGACCTATCTTTGAATCAATCGCTCTTGGTTCCACATTGCTGGTAATGACACATGCTCCATCATTTCTTCCTGTCACACACATGCCATTTGTATAGCTGCTGATCCGTATAGCCCAACAGGTATTCTTATATGGCATGGTATTCTGCATTGGATCTATTGTAACATACACAAATGGTAATCATTTATCCTATAAGCCCCAAAGTCTTTGTGCTCATGATGTATCTGAACAAGGATTTAAATATGCAAGTCTGATTGCCATTGCGAATAAGGGGATACTTGCTTTGACGTTTATTGCATCCCTTTCATGTGTATCAACATCTTTGATTGGATTGTCAGGATTATGGTATAAGCAACAGCCATGTCGTCATGCACTTGTTTCTTTATATCATGTATTACTATGGCTTTGTCTTGCACTGATTGCAGCTGTTGCCTATGTGACATGTGATATTCGATCGGAGGATGAGTTGGGAGCTCAATGGCGGGAGGAACTTGGATATCGGGATCATCTTATGCTTCAATCCACTGTAAGTGCGTATGTGTTACATGTAAAAATAGGCTTGTGCACTAAAGTCAAAAAGATGGAATGTTGTGGATATGCACATCCCATGGATTATGCAGCTTATAAAGGCATATGTCGACCAGAATCCCTTGTCCCCGGTTGTAGTTACAAGATGTATCTATTTCAACAAGCGTTCCTATCAATGGCTCGAAAAGGATCCTTGGTCATTGTGCCGATCCATATTTTTGTCATTGTGGTAGCCAGTCTTTATTCGCACCACGTGGAGCACTTGTTTAGTGTCAGCAAATCAATTCGATCTTCCTCTGGTCCTTTTCCTAAAAGGGAAAGGCAACCATATGCTTCAGACCAACACTTTTATGATATCCCGACGAAACTTGATGATCATTGTCCTGCCTGTGTAGGCTGGTCCCTTTGATGTGTAATAAAAAGTAGATGACATGATCGATCATTTTATTGTGATACAGAAAGAAATGGGACTAATACCAATGATAGTAGTACTTTGTGTCTTGTCTCCTCGTTTCTGATCCAGCTCATCCAATCCCATGAAGAAAGGATTAAAGTATATGTCAAGGAGTCACCCATGCTTGTTCTTTAGAAAACATTCCATCCTAAAGGAAAATATGGCAACAGTAGTAGTAGAGTGCTTATATCCACGTAAACAGACTACATTCATTCATCTCCTAATAGTAAATCCTTCATCTCCACCTTGAAACAGCGCCGAAAAAGTCCAATCCTCGTGTTTCCATCTGAAGTATACTAGGTCAATTTCTGTATTACGCTCCACTCACACTCATTCATTTTTCTTTTCTTTCCCTCTCTCGACGCTCCTTTTAACACCCCAACTGCTATTTCGCTCTTGGACATCTAGAACTCCATTCTATAATTGTAAGTACTACAACTTGTTCTTTCTTTTTCTTGTCATGGGTCGTTATCCAGAGATCCGGTTCCATATGCACGGCAAAAGGGATGAAGACACTTTACAGACCAACTCACCCATTGTTTGTTTCTTCTCTTACTCCATTCTCTCGGCCATTGCAAACTCTTTCTACTCGCTTGTCTCTTTTTCGTCATTCGACACTTGTTTTACAACAACACTCGATATACACAACACAACAATACGTTTATAGACTTTCTTCACAGCATATCTATCCTACGAGAAAAGAAACAGTCGACAATATGATGCTCTACAAGTTGGTCGTTCTTGGTGATGGTGGTGTAGGCAAGGTAAGCATTGGATAGAGATATGCCAAGGATTCATGCACATGCGCATATCCTCGACTGTTTTATGTGTGTGTGTGCTTGTGATGATGATGATGATGATAGCGGAGGGGCGGATATAAGAGTATATTTGGGGAATGATACACTGATTATTGCCTTTGTTGTTTTTCGTAGACCGCCCTTACTATTCAGGTATGTTATCTTAGGTTTCGCGAGTGAGGAGTGATGAGAATATTCCATTCATTGACGATTACGCTATTCCACGACAAACTAGCTTTGTTTGAACCACTTTGTTGGTAAGTTTTCTTTTCATTCACACAAGAGTCGGAATATAGCGCTAATTTTACTTCCATATAGAGGTAAACATTCATCATGCATGCAAACAATGCGACAAGTCATCAATGTTGATGCTTTTCTTATAGACCTATGATCCCACTATCGAAGATTCTTACCGAAAGCAAGTTGTGATTGATGATCAACCATGTGTGCTTGAAGTATTGGATACAGCTGGTCAAGAAGAATATACTGCCTTGAGAGATCAATGGATCAGGTAAGCATACCAGCATAAATCTTGTGATATCCATCACTTACACTACATGCTATAGGGATGGTGAAGGATTCCTTTTGGTGTACTCTATAACAGCTCGTTCCACTTTTGAGCGTATTGAGCGTTTCCGTGAGCAAATTTTCCGTGTCAAGGATGTGGAGAATGTTCCCATGATGTTGGTTGGCAACAAGTGCGACCGAGTGACAGAGCGTGAAGTGACTCGTGAGGAAGGCATGATGATGGCAAGACGAATGGGCTGCGAATTTATTGAGACATCAGCAAAGACTTGTGTCAATGTCGAGCGTTCCTTTTACCAAGTGGTCAAGATCATTCGTGCTCAACGTGAAGGTCTTCGTACCGGTCCCAAGGGCAAGAGCAAGAAGGAAGGCAAGAAGAACAAGTGCTTGATTCTGTAAAAACATCCAAGGTCTTGACGACGCACACACACATCACATCACATCACATCACACGTTATCAGGGGATCGTATGCATATACCCTGTTCGCTCTCTCTATCTTCTCTCTCTTTATTCGACACACACAGCTCATCACACACACACTCTCTCTCTCATATAGTCTCTCTCTTCTCACACATCTTTTTACCTTTTCTCTCTTATTCACCTTTCTATTACTATCACAAGCCAACTATGTAAAAAGAAATCAGGGATTGCTTGATTTGCATCTCTTTATTACTTCTTTTCTAGTAACAAGGAACATGTTATTTAAATGAATTCCACAATGGTGTTTATCTGTGTCCTTTAGCTACAATATGCTCCGAGTAGATTGCTTCGTTTCCAAGTCAACAATGAATATAAAAGCACAATGAAGTGAGCTTTGATCATGCAAGCATCCTATGTTACAGCCAGATAGGTAGAACAAAGAAGCAACTGTAACTACTTACTGCTGAGCTATTTCTATCGTACTAGCTTGCTTAACGGAGATATCATATGTGTAGTAATGCTTTCAATCTTCTCTATTGGATATCCTGCATGTGAAACGACATTCCTTCTCGACATTTATGAATTAAACTATGATATAGAGCACCTGTTCAAGTGGTCAGATGTTAAAGATGACTCCATAATCAAAGCCATCCCCATCAAAAGTACGCAATATATGTGTAGAAGGACATTGACATTGCATATAAAACGTGTTTGACCCCATTGTTTGGATAAAGATCAATGTATACATAGCTACCAAAGAGCTTCTGCTTCAAGTGTTGCATTATCTACTTGGATGTGACTCCAATACGGTTGATTGTTTATAGAGTAGAGCTGTTTGTGATCAAGTATCCCATCCATTGACATTAGAGTTGGACCTTTACTTTCCAGAAGCATACATCACTCAGCATGAATCAAATGTTCGGGAGCAGTCGTATTCCTGCACCTCTTGTTTCTCCACACCAGAACTTCAAAACACACCACTCCTCCAGAATCGCCACTCGATGGATACATCGCCCAATATACCCTTAAAGGTAAATGCCACTCCGTGGGATACAAGACTGTAGTTGCTTATCTATTCTCTTTTGGACAGCGATCCCGCCCTTATTTTACAAGCAATAGTTCACAACGTCGACTCGATCAATCCCGTAGTTCAAGGCAAACTGCTCACGTCAAAGGTATGTTTGAAACTCTCATTCTCGTACTTGGGATACGTTATTGATATATGTCTATCGACTATAAGCAGGTTCTTCCAAAGCCGTGTCAGATCGCGGCGATCGTGGCAAGCTATGGCCTTCAAGTAGTGGTATTTATCTCGTGCACGCGATATCTTGATAGGCAATTGGCATAACAAAGTGTTGATGGGATAGGTCGAATCACTACAACAACACCACGTGTAAAAGCAATACCATCCATCAGCACCATTAGCTCAATACCTTCACGCAACAATAACGATCCTGCATCATCATCATCATCATCACCATCATCATCCAGATCTCCTTCAACAAGTACTAGTACTACTCCTACACCTGAGCAACAATCATTTGAATGGCAAGGACACCTTGAACCTCCTGATACTGCTGGCGGTATCACAGCAATGGATATTCATCTTCAATCAATCGCTGGTCGAGCTCCTCATGCATCTCGTGTCAAGGATCTGCTTAAGCGACTCAGTACAAACAAAGACATGCCCAAGTTACAGATTCAATCCTTTTTGGCACTCAATGTCCTCCAACGATTCTTTTCACAATCAGCAAGTCTTATGATGATGACACCTGGTTCAACAGACATTGTACAGTTTGCCAAACTTCGAAGTTTCTTGACAATCAATAGGATGGTAAGCATGATATCAACCGTGGATATGTGTTCATTATACTAAAGTACAACTTATGAAGGCAGGCTTGATTTTACGACCATCACGACCATGTGAAGTTTTGGCTGCGATCCCTTATTCTGAAGCGATGGTGAAAGGCTGGAGACTCAGGAATGCTTGGTCATCCAACAATATGCTGGTCATTTATTTACCTTCTATCCCACCAGAACCACCATTATTGAAGGGCTATCTCAACATTGAAGTGTTTTCCAATACTACACTTGGTCAATCCTTTGATTGGCAAACTATGACTTTGGCGCTCAAGTTTCCTGTCGAGGCAAGTATGGATGCATCATAATGAAGATATCCTGTATACTAAATCAAAATGATAATAGCTTTTGAAAGAGATCAATCGCGATACATCAGTTGAGATCTATGGACGTTCAAAATGGGCAGTGTTATTGGAACAAGCATATCAAGTTTTCAAGTCAAAGATAACGGATAACAAGCGCAAAGTGATTCTTGTAAGTTGGAACCATCGTTGAACCTTTTCTACATTATACTTATCACATGCATAGCTTGATCGATACCAAGATCATCGCTTCGACTATGATTTATCAACATGGAAACAAGCCAGCCTGCAACCTTCTTTTTGGGAGTTTGGAATTGGTGATTTGGATACGCCAAAATTGCCTCCAGTGAAACGTATCTTTCCACCATACACAGGTAAGTTAAAAGGGGACCATTGGATAGGGGATATGAAGACTTATGGTTTTATCAAGGCGGCTTTATCACCACCAATCTTGAAAACATCCTTGAAAAGCCCAGCGTTCTTTATAGCATAGTGGATGCCACTCGACGAGTAAGTATAACATTGCCTTTTGTTGTCAATGAAGACTAACTTTGGATATAATGGTAGCTGAATTTGAATCCAGCAAATGGTGAATGGAAGTTTGTTTTGAGAGATGATATTCTGGATTGCTTATCTCGAAGGATGGATAACCAGAACGCGACACAGTAAGTATCACTTTTACAATGACATGGAGCATGATGATAACTGTTTAATGATATCCTTAGGATACGAATTGCACTTTTGCATCTCAAGAGTATACTTGTATCCAATGACTGTGAGCTGGTACATGATTGGGCAGAAAAGGTGAGATTTGATTGAACTTTTTATACGCTTTGTTCCTGATCATCTTGTAGAATGAAGGCGGTGTTGTTTCAACCCCGGTGGATGACTCAGCTGTATCGTTAATGGAGCGATTGTTGCGACAGTATTGCTATACACATCAAAACTTTGTCATTGTGAATGACATTGCTGCAAGGAATCCAAAACGGCTTCGAGTCATTGAAGCAATACCATCTTGGGACCTGTACAAAGTGTTCAGCATGGAATCATCCAATTGATATATCACTCCTCCTCGTGTACAACATGTTCCAAAAGTTCACGCGACTGTACTATATTACCTTTACGCAATACAAACTGTGCATATATTCCATGTTGGCTCGTGGTTGTTTATCTGAATTTGGAAGGGGATTCTTTCTTTTATTGTGTGTTTTCTTTGGGGGGAAGGTTCTTTGTTATTGGATCGGTCATTGATACAAGCACTTGATGAAGACGATGATGTTAGCGCGCGCGCTTCAGCCACCTTTCGCAAAATCGGCGCTTCTTTTGATCGATTATCCTATTCAACAATCCACGCTATATCTTTACATGTCTTGATCCCCCAACAAGTTCTAGACCAGCCTATTTCATCGACAGCTATATACATCATTCACGATTCTCTCTCAACATGAATGATCATGAGCCATTGTCAAGATTGATACGATTTGTAACTAAATATGGAGGATGGATCGCAACACGTTTTCCACCAAATATAGTCAATTGCCGCATTGTGCTTGGGTACACAAAGGAGAGGCGCAGTGTCAAAGGTTCAAATGCATCAACAAACATGCAACACGTCATACTATTGCCGATGGTGCAACCCACGTTGACATGATGACCATATTTACACATACACTTTTGCTATCTCTCTCTCTGCAACAGTTATAGAGAAATCAATACAATATATATCAGCAGCCATTATCAAGTTGCAACTGTACCATCGTGTACGTGATGTCTCCATAAGAGTAGGAGTGATTACAAAAGTGAATGGAATTGGTTTACAAAGGGATAGTGTGTGTGATGGGGGGTACTAGGCATGTTTGATGTGGCATGGTTTGCATTGATGCGTGTAATACGAAAGCTATTATTATGAATGCTTATGATATTCATTACTTGTGTGCCTTTTGGAGAATCACTTCAAAACTAGAGATTGTTCAAGCGTTCTGATCTGGTTTTTCAATTGACCTTGACAAGATGTTCCATAGTAGATGTCAGCAGCAATCTTGCAATGAAATCTTACCTTAAATGAAAGCAGAACACAAGGCATACCACTCCATGTGCCCATGGATTCAACGGGCGACAGGAACATCCCATCACAACAAGATCCTGATATCAAACTCTATAAGCTGGTGATAAGTCTAGTGTGGATTGATGCTTATTCATGCCGATTATCATCTTTGGTAGCTTAAGGTACTATTTGGGAATGTTTGCAAGTGTAAGTTTGGTTTTCAAATGGCCGGGTAGGAACAACAAGGTGAGCTTTTTTTGACATTGGTATCAGGTCATGCATCATTTCCCCGACTCACGTGGTTGTATATGAGATTGATTGTTCCTTATTTTAAAGAAACTTCTTGTCGAGTCCTCCACAAGGATCAGCATTCAAAAGTCATCCCAATCAGAGATGTTACCAGCATATTGATCAGTATCTAGCAACGCATACTTCTTCGTGAACAGCTCTCCTTTTATTGTTGTACTGTCGAAAACATTGACAATCAACAAACGTGACCAGCAGCACCATATTCATGCAATGCAATTTGATATAAGGTTAACATTGTCTTATTGAAACATCCACACGGGCATATACAGCAGACAGAATGTATGAGATGAATAGGTTGGTACCTTGGTATAGGTTACACATGACCACCCTTTAGATGATGGGGGGAGTATAACGCAGTGGTTGGTACATGCGTTTTGTTGGATTCTTGATTGACAAGCCCGCTGTTAAACTTTTTCAATTTGTTTCAGGTCGACGACCTAGACTTTTTTCCTCCTTTCTTTCACTCCTTTCCTCTCCTTTCTACTCGAGAAGAAGCGTTGCTGCAGGCTCAGTTGTCGTCTTCTTTACCTTCATTTACTACACTTGTTACATAATTTCTGCATTTATACTCCACGTCATTCATTTTTCTCTCTCGTACTGTCATTATCAACATGCCATCTCTCTATGTATCCGATATGAGCAACAATCATCTTCAGCGTAGACAAGCACCATCTCTTGATGAGTGAGTAATAAGATGACTATACGGCTATACCTTACTAAACTATGTCTTCGCAGCTTGCCAACACTTGGTGGAAGTGGTGGTAGTGACAATGGTAGCAGTAACAGTGGTACTTCATCCCCTAATGCAGCAGGTCAAGAGCCAAATGTATGTTTGCTTATATCAATTACATAATGCTGTCATACTAAAAAGTTTGCTCACGTGTGGACACATGTTAGGATGCTAGCAGTGATGGTGCTACCAATACTGGCACTAGTGGCAGCAGCAATGATGCTAATGCCAATGATACACCTAGTGGTGGCGGAAACAGTGGTGGCAGCTCAGAGCCAACCGCATCTTCTGGTGATGGTAATACTACTCCCGATAATGGCAACAACCAACCAGACCCGACTACACCCGCTCCTACTACAACTGCCGCCAATAATGATCCTTCTTCATCTGGTAACAATCCACAGCAGCCTACTCAATCACCATCTGATGGCAATAATCAACAACCTACTACCAGTAATCAACCTGTACAACCTACTACAACACAAGCTCCACCATCATCATCATCGCAACAACCTGAAACATCAAGTGTTGCACCAACTACTTCAGCTACACCTACTACAACAAGCCAAACATCGTCACCATCATCTGAGACAACCACTTCTTCGGCGATTGAATCTTTATCCAGTAGCTCTAATGCCTCTAGTTCCACTAGTGCTTCACCATCAGGTATGTCCAATTGGAAGGAAATAAGTATATGATGTGATGATTGACAACAATTGACTACTAGTGACTTCAGCAGCAGCTTCTGATAATGATTCAACCAATACTGGTGCAATTGCAGGAGGTGTTATAGGTGGTGTAGTGGGTGTTGCTCTCATTGGTAAGTTTTTCTTTTTCTATCACTTGCATGAAAGAAGCATGGGAAACTAACAAGCTTGTCATATGTCTATAGCTGGTTTGATTGCATTTATTCTCATCAGAAAACGCAAGCAACGTCGTGAACGTCGTGCACAGCGTGAACGTGATGATATGATTTTTAACAATCATGGCTATGAAACAGAAACAACATCAAATCAACAATGGTCGCCTACTATGATGGAACATACACCTTCCATGTCAGCACGTGCATTTCCACCTCCTGGTACAGCTGGTGGTATGGATAGTGAGCGCTATTATGTTGAGCCAGAACCACCACTTCCAGTACATCATTACAATAATTGGTCACCAAGCGCAGCACAACCAGAGTATTATCCTTACATGGAAGATCATTCGACAGTGAGTGGTGGTCCTGATTATGCTCATGAGCAATATTACAATGCAACAGCTGCTGCTGGAGGTGCAATGGCTCCACAGCCACATCATTATGGCTATGAGCAACAACATCATCAACCTACTTCACCAGTGGCTTATTCAGATCCTGCTAGTACATCCCCTACGATGCAAAATCCTCCACCAGCTGATTACGATTACTATCATCAGTACAATGTGGGTGGTGCTGCAGCTACAAATGGCTATTATAGCCAACAACAGTCGCATCAACCTTATGACAAGCCCGATGCTAAAGATGGTCAATAAACGCTTTGTAGTATACTTTCACGTAGTACACATTTGTGCAATTGTGCAACGCTTAATTTTCTGATTCAATCAAAACAAGGATGTGAATCATGCGCACGGCTAAACTACCTGTCTCTTTATCCCAAATCACCGCTCACTGATCGTATAAATTACACTTTGACCACATGGCCATAGTATTGGTTCTCCTATACGCTCGCTGCTTAAAACAAAAGAGATGTGTCATCTATTTGACGTGGTGCAATGATAAGCATATGAAATAAATGCATAATTTTGCTTGACTGAACACTGTACATGGTTGGGCAATTACTCGGAAAAGTAACTTTGCTCAGATACATAGGCGAATGACTAGTCTGTATCTTGTACATCATGCTTCACAAGAGCTTGTCTTTTGTGCTGTGTTGCACGCATCAATAATCTCTTGTCACTCTTTAAAGAGTGACACAATCAATGTTATTCCCAGGGTCATATATAAAGGATACATGCTAAAGGTGATCTAGTGTCCCATAATCCCATCCCACTCATTTTACTATGAGACTCTTTTCATCATTCATTGCACTGCTACCAGCAGCAGCCATGATGCTGTCCACAGTGTCAGCTGCTCCTACTGGTGCTAAGACGAACAAGATTGTCTCTGGCAAGGATTTTGATCGCATTGTCATTGTCGTTTTTGAAAATCAAGATTATGAAGATGCTGCTGCCGATCCTTACTATTCGACTCTGGCTGAAAAGCATAATGGTAACATATACTACATTGCTATTCTGCATTATGTTATGCTCATTACAATATCTGCTTTTTAGGTGTCCAGCTTACCAACTTCTTTGGCTTAACGCATCCTTCACAACCCAACTATGTAAGCAGGCCTATAGAGATGTATAACGGAGCAAGTGCCCTAATGCTTGTTACACACATGATAGGTTGGCATGATTAGTGGTTCCACAGATGGTATCCACCTGGATATCAATTCTAATGTCGATCGCAAGTCAATTGTGGATCTTTTGGAAGCCAAGGATATCTCTTGGAAAGCTTACATGGAAGGATATCCAGGTATGTTATCAATGTTCTTGTTAAAATGCTTCAGATCTGGCTTACAATCTTCTTGTACCCTTTGTACAAAGGCGATTGCTTCCAAGGCAAAAAGAATGGCACCTATTATCGCAAGCATAATCCCTTCATGTCCTTTACTAACATCTCCAATTCGACTCGCTGTAACAACATTGTCAATGCCGATCAGCTTGACAAGGACATTGCCAACAATCAAGTGCCCCAGTTTGTCTATTACACCCCTGATGTGAGTATAATACTGCAATCACGTTGACTTTTCTAATCATGCATCCTATGTTGTGCCTGACTAGATTAACAATGATGGCCATGGTAAGTCAAACACTGAAAGAATCATGTTGATTACTTAACATTGGGTCTCTTCTAGATACTTCGCTTGAATATGCATCCAACTGGACCAAATCCTGGCTCGAACCTCGTCTCAAGCAAAATGCCTTTACTGAAAACACTCTCTTTGTCCTTACTTGGGATGAAAACAAGACATGGGTTGTTAAGAAGAATCAAGTTCTCACTGTGCTTCTTGGACCTGCTGTAAAGAGAAGTTCACTCACTGATGGTGTCAAGTATGACCACTACTCTATTCTCAGAACTGTGGAAGACAACGTAAGTCTAGATCTGCACTAGAACTTTTGCATCATGCTTACTGAATGTCACATGCAATTTGTATAGTGGGAACTAGGCAACTTGGGTGAAAATGACGTTGATGCTACACCACTTATTCTCAAAGATCAAGCTGGTAACTAAATCGATATTGGCCTTGGTGTCATATATACAATATCTTCATCATAAATACATTCTAAGAACAAGCTATTGCAATGCTGCATTATAGAAAATGGTGCATCAGGCAAGATTAAGAATGTGGTATTGTTGGTCATGGAAAATCGATCATTCGATCGAATGGCTGGATGGTTCAAGTAAGTGAGCACATGATGCTTGCTTTTAACTTTTTCTCACGTATCACAAATTCATGCGTGAACCAGATATTCGGATCAAATTGATGGACTTACAGGAAAGGAATACAATCTCGAGGACCCAACCAACTCTTCAAGCACCAAGATCTATGCTACCAACAAGGGATTGCTCAAGGATCCCAGAGATCCTCCTCATGAACATGAATGGGTGACACAGCAGCTTACTGGTAATGGAACCACGCCTACTAGTGCCAAGTTGGATGATACTCCTATGAGTGGTTTTGTTGCTAGCTTTGTCAAGCAATTCCCTGAAGTCGCTGGAAATGAAACTGCCATGGCACAAGCAATGAATGGCTTTGATCCTTCATCTATTCCTATTACTTATGAGCTTGCAAGCAACTATACCATCTTTGATCGCTGGTTCTCCTCTTTCCCTGGTTCTACTATGCCTAATCGCATGTTTGTGCATTCTGCTACATCCAATGGCGAGGTAAAGTCTTGTTTTCTTGATCATCATGCAGCTTGACTTACTGGATATTATCATACATAGATGGTGACTGATGGCTGGAAGTACATTGGTGGCTATTCTCAGCGTACTATTTATCACAACTTGGCAGGTAAGTAATGTGTATATGCGCATGAAGGCAATTTATATCCAATGGCTTATATATCCAACATGTATACGATAGATGCTGGTATCGATTGGGCCAATTATTATCAGATCATTCCTTCCTTGCTTATTTTCAACAAGCTACGTCTTGGCTATCTTAAGAACTATCACAACTGGGCAACATTCAAGAGCGATGCTGCTGAAGGCAAATTGCCACCCATGACATTTATTGACCCTGCATACTTTTCTATTGGCGAATGTATTCCTGAAAACGATAATCATCCACCATCTGATGTGGCTGAAGGTGAAAAGCTGCTCAAAGAGATCTATGAAACACTTCGTGCATCTCCCCAATGGAATGAAACCTTGTTTATTGTTACATATGACGAGGTAAGATCACATGTATTGCTATGAATGGCTGATTAACATGAACATGGTGGATGTAATGTATAGCATGGCGGATACTATGATCACGTGCCTACTCCTTTGAAGGATAGTAAGTGTCTATGTTATGATCTGATACATGTTTATTGAAGCTTACATGTGTAAATGTAGTTCCTAATCCTGATGGAAAGGAAACTGATGGCTTCAAGTTTGATCGTTTGGGTGTTCGTGTGCCAACACTTTTAATTTCTCCCTGGGTAGAAAAAGGTGGTGTCATTCATGCTCCTAATGGTCCTACCAAGAATTCAGAGTATGAGCATTCTTCTATTCCTGCCACTATCAAAAAGGTACATGTGTATTCCATCATCTTGTGTTGAGCAGATAGCTTCTAACATGGTACAACTAATAGCTGTTTAATCTTCCTCATTACTTGACCAAACGTGATGCCTGGGCTGGTACTTTTGAACATGCCATTTCGCTTGACAAGCCACGCACTGATTGTCCAGAGAAGCTTTCTGATCCACCAGCACCTGTCGTTGATACTAAGCCCGACAACAAGTTTGGTAAGTTGAAACATACCTAATTGCTACTATTTGCTTATGCATTCCTTCATTGTTTTCCACGCTTCACCAGACGAAGCCATTTGCGATGGTCTTAAAAAGATCCTTCAAGGCGAATCATAATTGTACTTTTATCCAACAATGGATTGATATGCTACGTAATACCAGCGTTTAATGTAATAAAGCCTTGTGACAAATGATGGTCTTTATCAATGAAGATGATGTTGTTGGCATCTATATGTCTTTAGCAGTGTGAGAATGCATCAAATGATAGAGTAATAGCAGGTATAAGCCATTCATAGAGCAACAACATGTCGTGCACATACCAATTATAGGTGTTACCAGCAAAGAGCTTTGTGATATGTGAATCCCTGTGCAACGTTGTACTTTTTCATCAAAAGTCATTATAGATGTATATTGTAGGGTGTGTGGATAGAGAGGGGCGATATTGGTGTGAAGGATGATTCTGCATAAAGATGATTGGACCAAAAGGATCTGATGCTATATTTTCTGAAAGGTAGAAAATCTTGTACATTGGGTGGATCGGGACTTTGAAGAAAAGATCCACGCAATACCAAAGCTCGGTAAGGATCGACGTTATGTGACACAAGCTGTTTGAGTGTTTGGGACAACGTCATTTATTGTCTATGGTCATTTCAACATGACTTTGTTACTCTGTCTCCTTATTCATCCCCTGTTTAAATGTAAAATGGCAACATTAACAACATGTTCATGTTCTTTTATAATGTCAGATACAACAATGGATGACCATCTTTGGGGTGGATTGCTTCTACTGCGGACTTTATAGTTAGTGCAACTGCAAATCCCTGGTGGAAGTGTAGCACCGACCTTTCTCTTTCTACAGTGTCTCACTTTCTTTGTCTATATCCACTACTTTCCCCCCCTTCAGCAATACAGTACAAGGAGGTCATGACCAGTGGAGTACAACTTGTCATTCCTACTTTGCTTCTCTTCATTGCTGCACTTTTCACTACAACTTGGTCCCACGACAATGCTGAGCTGATTCACAACGAAATCCTGTTGGACACCTCCTCCCTTTCAAACAAGGACACTGAAGCCCATCACAGAAACCACCACCACCATCACCATCACCACAACCATGACGACTATAAAGACTATGACAACAACGACTACTCTAATGGCGAAGACGACGACGACGAAGAAGAAGACGAAGACGTCTATCACCAAGTGGAGTCGCATCATAAGACACAGGAGGTGTATCCTATCGTGGCTGACATGAATACAGTATCTTCAGCTGCAAGGGATCTATCTGTATCTGCCGATACTTTACCGGCATCCAGTAGTTCAGTAGCTTCATCCAAAGAAAAGACAACCTTGAATGGCAATGATGATGGCACTATCTCCAGCACCAACTCCAATAGAACGCCTGATTTCAGTTTGGAAGCCAGTCCTCATGTTCAAGTGAATCTTTTCTGTGTGATTGACCATGCATTCTGCAGCAAAGTTGCAGGGGCATTGCAGGATGCTGCCAAAATGTTTAACGACGTTGTAAATATAAAGAACGATCTATTGTAAGTACTCATTCTATGTACACAACAAAGACTAACATATAGCATAGAATACAAGCGACTTACTACAGCTTTTGCGAAAAGGGTTGTGCTAATGATACATTTGGATGGGGAGCCCCTTCTTCTCAGGTAAAAAGATCACTATCTCCTGAAAAGAAGCAATCATCAGACTTACACATCACTTATTTTGTTGCAGTTTACACTTCCTTTTGAAGATGGTGCAGATCTCAACTACATTTATCCACAGGCATTGGCGAAGCAATTGGCACCTTACAGCAATACATCAGCATGGGCAAATCATGATATTGCTTTGGAGATCAACCATGACATCTATATGAATTCGATCAATCAGGAACAAGCTCATCGTGATGGATGGAATGGTACTGGTGTTCCTGCAGGAGGAATCTACTACTTTAAAGTAAGTTGAGAAGGATATAAAGAGGATAAGGCAACTAATGTCTATATCCAAATAGGATGATTCAAGTAATATTGCATCTGATCAAATCGACTTGAGATATATTATGCTTCACGAGATTCTACATGGCGTTGGGTTTTTAAGTTCCTGGGCAGCTTATTTCGCCAATGCAGCATCACCATTTCGAGCACTGATCAATGGCATCATCGATCCAGACGAGCTACAACTTGTGACACCTAGTCCTTTCTGGTTCATTAAACAGCAAACAGGTCCAATCTTTGTCACAGGCTTTCAACCAACAATGATCTTTGACAAGTTCCTTTACAGCATCAATCCACAATCCAATCATTCAGATCCTTTATCTTTGGCAGCTGTTGGATTTGATATGCAGAACTTTTGTGTCCAAGATACGCAATCCTTTGTCATCAATTTCATTCAAGAGTTCAACAGATCGAATCAATCAAGAAACGCCAATCGACTTTGGACTTCAATGAGTGAAGAAAACACGCTCAGTTTTCATTTCCCACCTTCAGCCATTGATAACAGCAGTTACAATACCAATTCGTACCTGAATGAGACATACAAGATGATGCGATTATTGACAGGTGATCAGCTATTGACATCGCATATGGAGTTATCGAATCGGAATTTTCGACTTGGCATTGCTATATCCCATTTGGATGAGAACTATTCGACGACACCCGATTTCCTTATGACAGGATCATATATCAGAGGACAATCCATTGAAGATATTGTGCAAGAAGCCTACAAACACCTACCAACAATCTATTACAATGTGAATGTCAACAACACTGATTCGCAGCACATATACCAGTCACCTATTGGTCCAGGTGTTTTGAGAATATTGGATTCCATGGGCTATTCAACAGTGTTAAGCAATACCAATTACACCACGGCTGGCAATGTCAAATCAGGCAAGATGCCATCTGTATGCGACGACAAGAATAACAACCATGCTATATCCAAAAGTAAGAAGAATCTCGACACATCCGAAGCGACACCGGCATCATCCAACAACATGTCAGAAACACTGGTAGCACTTTGGGCAGTTGTACTCTTGTCAGTGCTGTTCTTTTAGTTTACACCTTCTCATCATTACACTCCACACTTCATCATCCACGTATTGTAAATTCATCCATGCTCACGTATGATTTCCCTGCAATCCTTGTACATTTTGTTTTTGCTTTCATAATAATCAGTCTCTTTACACTATACACTTGTTGGACTAAAGCTACATAATGAGAAGAAATGGGATGTGTAATAATCGGAACAAGGGTGAAAACTTGAGATGGAGACAAAGAAATACATATACATGAACCACAAGGAGCCTCTTTAAACATGCTTTCATTGTCTGGAAACCACGCATTACATCTCTTCATTGTCTGTGCTAGATAAGAAGTGCGGCGGATAGCATCCGAAGATGAAAAGTGCTGATGCTATTACTTCATCCTGAAAGTGTACCACAGTGCCACCATACTCGATCATGACCAGAATTGGCTATAGAGACAATCTACAAGTATCTTACTGCAACGTGCAGTGAATACTATCGTCTGCATTGTTTATTATGTAACTACATTCACCGGTAAGTTCTCGTGTACAACCAACAACGGCGTTTGCACCGTGTTTAGCTAACATCACCCTGCTGTGTGACAGTAACAGACAGCCAAGATAAGTCATGAGCGTCCACTTGTAATGGCATTTGACTAGTACTGTTTGATGACATCCCTCGAATATGAAATAAGCTTTATCCAGTCATTTTTACGCATCTGTTTGATCCCTTCATCCTATTCATCTGGAAATTTGATTGAGAAAATGAAGCCACATGGGGCAGGATTACTCTATATGGACTATTTGTGGCAGTGACAAGTATACCGTAGTGGTCAGTGAGCGGTGTGTATGACAGCGCATATGTGGAACGATGTCTTTTATCGCCAGATATAGTCAAAACCTTTTGACTTCGGAGATGTGAACATGTAAGGCTACCTTTGACCTCGTAAGTGCTCTTTCTAATAGTTTTGTAACTGAAAGATGATAAATAAACAATAAATTGTTGTCTCTTCCAAGAATAGTAAGCTTTGGTAACTTTGCTGTCAATGATTGCCATAGTAAAAGAGCAAGAGATGCTTTATTGCACTAAGGTATTTCGTGCATTAGCATACGATTGCTGTGACACAGCCATGGAAAATGAAGATGATGGCATGGATGCAGGAGGATGCAAATCAAAATATGACCTGCAGCAGTGTGCACAATGTGTAACTAGCTCTTTTGCCATATAGCGACTTGTCAAAGTATACACATCTCTTGTTCTAGCTGAGTTGTTGCAATGGCTTCATTGTCTGAATCACCAAAAAGGGGAAGCTTTCAACGATGCTCCTCCTGCAGAGTGATACATCCTACTGGTATTGGTGATTCATAGATCATGTCGACAAGCTGGAGCAAGATGAACAGTGCGTTGCGTTTCATCAAAACATCGGCATTTGTGTCTTTAGGAAAAGGTTACATATGGTGGTAGTACTCATATTTGCTGCTGTACCCCATTTATTCATTCTCAAATTCCCTTTTTCAAACCTGTCAAACTGTTTGTGAGACAATGAAACGCCTTCATGATAAGCCCATAGTTACATATTGCTTAAACTTTAGATGTAACTCATGCACGTGTGAAACAATAGCATGAAACAAGGGATGAATAAGCTCGCAAAAGGAACAAGGAAGACAAATGTCTTTGTTGGTCATTGTTCAAGTAGTCTTTCTTATGTGGATGTATCATGGCGAAAAAGGAAAACTGTACAAGATGTGCAGATGATGTTGCCTGCATGATTATGAGCAAAGATGTGCTTATGTTGGTGTAAGAAAGTACCTTGTCACATTCTGAAATGGAATCCCAGAAAGTGGGTATAAAGGACTATTTATGCACATTTGCCGTCCAAGAGCAAAGATTAGGAAAGGCTTTGTGAAACTCGACATGTATAAAGCTAGCGTTTGGATCAATTCCTTCTCTCTTTCTTTGTTTTGAAGGATCTCGATGATTTTGGGAAATGACAACAAGGATCAATCAAATGAGAAGCAGCTTGAAGCAGGCCAAACAACTAAACACGACTTGAAGGATCATGAAAATGAGCTAGGATACAACAAGGTATAATCATTAGTGTCCCTAGATGTGGGATTGGTAGCACCTGAGGATAACCATGGTCATATCATCATTCAGGATCCCAAAAACTCACTCACTATATTCTCCAACTTTGCCATTGCCTACTCATGCTGCTCAGTATTGTCCGGAATCACACCAGTAAGAATGATTGAAAGAGATGCATTGCTTTTCATTATGTATGATGATATTCATGAATGCTATCAATAGCTATGGGGTGATGCCATGGTTGATGGTGGTAGTGTATGTATTTGCAGGAGAGGAAAAGATGCTGTGCCAACCATTTGATATTGTATATAGCTAGGTGTTATATGGGGATGGGTGGTTGTGTCCTTTTTCACGACCTTGTCAGCCATGTCACTAGCTGAAATCGCTAGTGCTTATCCAAGAACCGGTGGGCTTTATATCTGGGTAAGCCGACTTGCGCCTCCAGAATGGGTGCCATTAGCTTGTTGGGTGACTGGATGGTTTACTTGGATTCAATATATATGTAAGTAGCAAGGAATCTTATAAACTGGGTGAACTATAACTCATTTCTTTCATTTAGTCAGTGTCACCAGTGTTGGTCTTGGTTGCAGTCAATTTATTGCTGGTATCATTCAAATATGGTAAGGGAAGGAACATGAAAAAGGGACACGTGATTTCGGCATCATTGACACGTTATTCCACTACTACTGAAAGGCAACCTGAAGTCAACACTTCAGTCTATATGCAATATGGTGTCTTCTTCGGCATTTGTGTTCTATATGGCGTTATCAACTCGGTTACTATTAAGTTCAATGGCATAGTCAATCAAGGAGCTTGTAAGCGATTGGGTTGGATTTGCACTTGGTCAATGTTGACACTTGTTTTCTGGCAGTCTACATCAACTTGCTTGGTCTAGTACTTATTGTCGTTGTTGGATTGGCTATCACCAGACCTCTTAATACTGGAAGCTTTGTGGTGCGTTGAGTATCAGACATTACGAGTGACACCTTTGTTAACCCTTTGTCTTGTAGTTTACTCACTTTTACAATGGATCTGGCTTTTCAAATAACGGCTATGGCTTCCTTCTTGCTATCCTTCAGTCTCAGTTTACACTGACAAGTTACGAGGGAGCAGTTCAAGTAGCTGATGGTATGTGATGGTTCACGTGTTATCACTGCATGATGGTAACCTATATCCTGATTCTTAGAAACGAATAATCCAGCACGTGCTGCACCTTTTGGTATCATGACTGCAGTGTTATCCAATGCTGTGACAGGATTATCTTCTTGATGGCACTCAGTTTTATGGTCAAGGATTATGATGCACAGATCTTGAGCGAAAATGCAATCCAGCCACAGATGGTTCAAGTCTTTCTGGATGCTGTATCTAGTGCGTGGACACTGGTGTTCGTGATTATCATCATGTTGACGATCTTTTTCAGTGGCAATGCATTGCTTTTGGCAGCATCTCGTATGGCATATGCTTTTTCACGTGATGGCGTCTTCAAGATCCTTCATCGTCTTAACAAGCGTACTGGTTTACCAGTGAATTCAGTCTGGGCGAATGTAGCAATTGCAGGTATGTTATCCTACCCCATCACAAAGGAAAAGTGTCTTATCTCTCTTGTATCATAGTCATTGTTGGGATATTATACATGGTCAATAGCACTGCATTCGAAGCCATTGTCTCGGTCAGCACTATTGGAGCTCAATCTTGCTATCTTGTACCTATCCTTTTGAGAATCACTATCGCGCGAAAGACATTTAAACCAGGTACAGTATACATGTTGAAGAAATGGATGATCTGGATTCATTACTAATCCACTTTCATAAAGGACCATTTCGTTTGGGAAAGTTTGCATATCCTATTGGTGCGATTTCTTGCTGCTGGTTGCTAGTAAGTCAAGATCTTCTTGCTGAAAGTGAACACTAGATGCTTATACGATACACATAGTTTGGCGTTGTGCTGTTTATCTTGCCTACACAGTGGCCAGTAGATCCTGACAATATGAACTACGCAGTATTACCATATGCATTCATCATGCTGGCTTCGGGACTTTGGTTCGCAGTTTCTGCTAGACATTGGTTCACTGGTCCATATCGAATCATCAATGGTCAACGCGTTCTACTTTATGATGACGATGATGACGTATCAATCCCAAGCTCAACACCAAAACCTGGATCTATCAAGATAGTAGAAGAAAAGGAAGAGAAGATGGAGATTACCACATAACATTGTATATATTGTATCATGCCTTATCATTACACAACAAATCCTAGTAGCAGTAAAAGAAGTATATGACGTTGATTAAAAGGAGATATTGACAAAGGATCAACGTTGTCATCATCGGCATTGACATAGTGGAGGAAATGCAGAAAGTAACTTACGCAAGTGGCAAAACCTGTATCCTGTATAAGCAGTATAGTCATCCAGGAACAAAGTGGGGAAAGTCCAAATCTTTGAATGAATGAAAAGGGGTTGTTATAACCAGTCAAAGGGTTGTGAGGATCAATAAACATTGCCAGTTTGACAGCTTTGCGAAGAAGCAAGGAGTAAAATGCAGTTGTGGATGAAAAAAGCTCCTTGGATATGCAGAGCCATTGACTTTTAGGCATGAATCACAAGATATCAGCTGTATCGTCATTATAAACGGATGAAACATACTTATTGTCTGGCATTGGTGAATGTCATTGTGTCATTATCCTTCTGTACGGGGTAGTACCGTGATCTGCATCACCCATCTGACATCAGCGATAGAAATATATGATACAGGCAGACATGATCTTTTCCAAATATAAATTAGTCATGACATGATGTGTTGCTGCAATCCAGTATCACCAAGATAAACAAGCCATATAGTACCCAAACACTGTTATGGGTGTATATGCATCCTATAATGGGTACACTTGTGTGATATGGTTGCCTGGAACATTTTCCATTATGGGTATGGGTGACAAGAATCAGCATGCGTACTGCAGTGCGTCATGTTTGTGTCCACACAAACAAATGGGTGGCAAACATGATTATACTCATACATATAGGAGTCCTAAAGTCAAGAAACATCCTCTCTGGCTCATTATGATGCAAGGGGAAGGGATTATAAAGAGGACAAAGGAGATAGTATATTGGTATATCCACTTTCAGATGTCGCCACCATCCACTCTATACATGCACAATACATGCCTACATGCTGTTCGTGCATACTACACCAAGTGCATGACAATGAAGTCTTGTTTCCATAGAAGCAGGGTTGGAATCAAGAGAATCAGTGTGGGCGTGATCGAGATCATGTTTTGATGATTGATTGTATTGTGGTATGTCATGTGTGACCATATGAATCGCCACATCCATCCAAGGGTGGTATGTCTTTGCAGCTTGCCCCCAACGCTACTTATGATGTTTACGCATGTTTCCCCTTTTACTTGCTGCTATGTGT
Source organism: Lichtheimia ramosa (assembly GCA_008728235.1). Classification (NCBI taxonomy): domain Eukaryota; kingdom Fungi; phylum Mucoromycota; class Mucoromycetes; order Mucorales; family Lichtheimiaceae; genus Lichtheimia; species Lichtheimia ramosa. The sequence goes on from CP031823.1 coordinate 549,582, forward strand.
ATGTGGGAAGGCACATTATCTCTTTAGACCGCAGCTTGTCTAGATCTCTCTTTCCTTTTTCTCCTTTTCCTGTTTCTGGCACACACTCTCTTTTTTGTCCAAATGTTGTTTCCTCCCTTATTCATGCGTGCATAATTTCTTCTTACTTTGTTGCTTCATCAAGTCCGTTGCTTTTTCTCTTACTTTACACTCCTCTAATCTTCCCCTGCTTTCTTCTTTTTCGCCACCAATATCACTTTTACACCATGGTCAGCACTTCCACTTGTCAAATCAAGCTGAAATGGCACACTTTCTTCATGTGGATCAAATCATCATCAGCACAACATAAACGATCTACAAGAAACAATACACAATGCTGTGGGTTTTGTGGACATAATCAGCAACATGCAGTGATTGTTGATGACGAAGTTTGGAAACCAACACCAAGACGTGGTAGCAAGAGTTCCAATACAAGTGACGCTAGTGCTGGCACGGTGTCAACAACTTGGTCTACATCAAGCAAGCCTATCATGTCATTATTATTTAGGCGGCGAGCTTCGGCTTCTGCTCCAGAAATGGAAGAGATCGATCGTGAGCGGGAACGAATTGAAAAGATGTATGCATTAGCCATGGACGAGGTATGTAAAAATCATATTCTTTTATTCTTTAAATGCTCATATGTCATCTTGAACAGCTTAATTTTGCAGAGGATTCACAAGGATCACCATATTATGAAGGAGATCGCATCACAGCACATGAAGCCATTGATAACTGTACAACTACGTTCATGCAGCTTATAAGACACATCTCCGATCATCAGCAGAGGAACCAGCTGCAACAAGATATCACACCAAGGCTTATTCATTTACAAGAACGATATAACGCTCTTCCTCCCACAACAGCATCCACTACCACTTTTTGATATCATTTACCATCATCATCATCATCATCATCATAGCATTATCTCCTTTTTGTATATCTTCTCATTCTTCTCCCAGAACACACTATTCTCTGTGCGGTAATAAAGCCTTGTGGTACATGCACTAACGTTCATTTTACTGGGCGCCAAGATCACCGACATCCTTCTTTATTCCACTCTTATACCCACTACTACTACTACTACTACTGCTACAACAGCTATGCTCATTACTGAACTGCCTATCGATATTGTATCCAACATCCTCAGTCACCTTGACGCTACATCTCTCTGTTGTCTCAATTGTACCTGTCGGTTCTTTGCGCAGTTTGCCAATGACGAACTTTTGTGGAAGCATCTCGTCTTTCGTGTATATAACTTGCCAGTGACAAGTACTTTCCGGTCTTCAGGATGGAAGTCGCTTTATTCAAAGCTTTCAGATTCACGCGTTTTCACTTGGGGAGAGAACCAAGACTTAAGGCTAGGACATCCTAATCCAACTGTGCCTATGCGTGTTCGTGGAGCGTAAGTTATTACATGGATTGCTAAAGCAACCCTTATATTGAAGAATGATATAGTAGATTCGCTCCTCGTCATATCTCTACACCAAAAGAGCTTGAAAGTATGCGAGGAAAAGGGATTGTGGATATTCATGCAGGTGGTTGGTCATTTCACGCCCTGGATCGTCATGGTCGTGTTTGGATGTGGGGAACAGTAAGTGAAGAACAATCAAATCTTGAAGTGTTAAACTAACAAAATGTATCCTATCTTAGATGGCTGCAGACACGTCCTTTGCTATTAACATTGGTGCTCATCATGTGATGGATCCTACTCAAGTGGCACTACCAGCCGACGTCAAAATCAAATCCATGTCGTGTGGGAGGTCCCATGCAATTGCTCTTGCAAAAGATGGAAATGTTTGGCACTGGGGCAATATCTGGGTACCACAGCGTGTCAGGATAAATGCAAGAGTACTTCAAGTGACAGCCAACTGGGGTTATTCAAGTGTACTCACAGCAGATGGTCGTGTATTCATTGTTCCACTACCACCAAGTGTTCGATCTGAAGATGAAGTCTTGGATGATCTTGAAGTATCTGAGGAAAACATGGTTGATTTACAAGCCATTGAGAATGATGCTCGTATATCACACAAGGAAATCAAACCACTACAACCTGGTGATCGTATTGTACAGGTATAGTGATATATTATCAGTGTATAAAGAGAAAACAGGCTCATATCTATGTTTTAGGTGGCTGGCATGGAGAAGAGTACACTAGCACTCACTCGTTTTGGTCGATTGTTCAAGTTCATCACCTATAACTCATCTCAATTTGTATCATCACCAGCAGCCATGACAACAGAACTCGTAGAATTTGGTGCAAAAGAACCAGAGATCAATGATCCAAGTGAAAAGATGCATCGCTTTATCACAGCACAGTTTCGCAATTTTGCAGTGTACACACTGGATGGCAAGGTGTTACTGGGACATGAATCGGATGAACCACCCCAAATACTACCAGAGTTACAAGGTGACATTTGCAAAGTTTCTTTTGGAGAGTAAGTTGGATGATTGAAGCATAGATGGATCTCGAGTATTGACATAATTTACATTAGCTATCACAGTGGTGCATTGACCAATAATGGCAAGCTGTTGACATGGGGAGCCTATAGCGCTGGTGCTTTGGGACATGGCGGTGATCATTCCTGGTCGAACAAGGAAAATCCAGAGCCTATCAGTTACTTTTCTGACATGTTTGTATTTGCCATTGGATTCGGTGGATGGCACAGTGGTGCATTAGCTATTCCTGTAGAAAACTCAACATCCAATGAATAAACATGAAGCAAAAGCACTGACATCCTATAAGCTAAAGCCATATGTTATCCTTTATTCCTGCTATTGTGTAGTATATCACTCCAAAGTACATCAGTACAGTAGTTTATGCGTGTATTCTTGCTAAATAAATGTGCCATTGTCATTGTGAACGACAAAGTAATCTGCCATTGTCCAATAATTGCTGCGCTTGAATCTTTCTTGTAAGTTGCTACTCCGTAATGCCCTATCAGATGGAACAAAGAGGTACACATACCATACACAGCCACAGACGTATCAGATCAATGTCTAGTTACCATGGCATAACGCCAAAGTACCGCCGACATTCACTAGACAAATGATCACCCAATGAAAAGCATTACGGGATTTCATTTTACCTTCACTATATAAAAGCTTGTTGTTTGCTTCTTTTTGCGCAACTTGTCCTCTTTCCCTTACACAATGCAGCTGAGCGGCACCCTTTACACATATTACGAAGAAGATAGGTTGACAGCATTTGAATCTGGTGATATCAACTCTCCCAATTCAGTTGTCTTCATTGGTGGTCTTGGTGACGGCTACAACGCGGTTCCTTTTCTCGAGCCTTTGACGACAGCGTTATCAGAAATAGGATGGAGTCTAATCCAAGTACAATTAACATCCAGCTACACTGGTTATGGCTTTTCAAGCTTGCAAAAAGATAGCACTGAGCTTGATTATTTGGTCCAATATCTCAAAGATACGCGAAAGAAGCAAAAGATTGTGTTTTTGGGACATTCAACAGGCAAGTAACAGATTGTGTAACAACAGATGCATTTGTCAAAAGGATACAGCGAATGATTCAGCTTACTTGACACATCACTTTATTGATACAGGATCCCAAGATTGTTACTGGCATAACAAGAATGGCAAAATGAATAGCTCTGTACTTGGATATATTCTGCAAGCACCTGTATCTGATCGTGAATGTGGCTACAAAGTGGAACCCAACTTTGGAGAACAAGTAGAATTGGCTACCAAAATGAGAAAAGAAGGCAATGGAGGCGAATTTTTGCCACGAAAGTACTGGGACACACCCATGACAGCAGATCGACTCTATTCGCTTGGTGCATTTGGGTTAGTACATGAGCAACATGTCCTTGTATCCCATCGGTAGTAACAAATGTGTGTCATATAGGGGTGATGATGACGTCTTTTCCAGTGATTTACCAGATGACATGATTGAAAGGCTGTATAAGGGTATGGAACGACCCATGGCCATGTTGCATAGCAAGGATGATGAATGTTATGGCAGTTCGATGGATCCAATGGAATTGATGAAACGATACCAAAGCTTTTGTCCTGCCTTCAAAAAATTGGGTCTTCTTGATAATGGTGGACATTCAGTTACTACAAAGGAAGGTCAAGATCAATTATGCGAGTTTGTATTGGAATTCATTCGCGAGATTGAGAACAATTAGATGTTTAAACAGCAAATAAAGAACATATATCCACATGTAACTTTAATGGAGGAGCAAGAAGACTACTACTACTAGTACTAGACAAATAATGCACGCTCGCGTAGACATCGAGATCCCATTTCAGACCATTCTTGTTCTCCAATCCACATTTCCTTGGCTGTTTCCAGTTTGCTTAATACAGATGCGCCTTTCCACATCAATAAACGAGGATCCAATTCACGTGGTGCTGGTAACACTTCAACTCGTTCAATAGCTGCTCGTTGTGCAATCCAAGTCGAAAGTACCCTGTAACGGCATGTATTAGCATTATATCATAGACTTTTGAGATTGATACTTACCGATCTTCCAAAACACGATTAAAGTTGCTAATCATGCCGCCACCACCCACGAGAATGATATTTGTAAAAAAGCGTTTGAGTCGATCATCTGATGTTCCTGATGCTGCTTGGATAGATTTTGCAATAGCAATGTCCACCGGATAAACGTCAAAAAGATTGGATCGTTCCACAGTAGTGGATGTTGTTGTAGTAGGTGCAGGAGTGGTTGATGGCGTAACCAATGTTGAAGATGAAGGTGTATTGCCGTTTGTGGTAGGAGTAGGGGTAGAAGACTGCTGAGGAGTGTTGTTGTTGGTTGTATCGGATGATGCTGATGATTCAGGAGCAAGTTGAGCAGCAAGGGTCTGTGGTTGCCATACAGTAGGTACAGTCGTTTGGATCGTTGTCTACAGTGTCATTATTAGCCCCTTGTTTCTCAAAATCCACTCGTGTTACTTACATTTGCCTCATCTGTAATATCATCAATAACATTGATGCTTGACCACTCCTTGATATTCTCAGTCTTATCCCTTGCATCTAGAATACCAGGATACACAAGACACAATGGAGCCAAGAATACTTCATCATAGACCTTGCACTGATACTTTTGAGTGGGATGATCCGGTGCTCGTACAAAAAAGTCATAGACTTGGACACTGATATCAGCTTCATTCATGGTGCACCATTTCTCCTTGAGCTCTTCCACAAGTCGCCAGTCATATGCACGATTCAAATCCATTTCTCCATATGGAAACTTGTTAGCGATAAGGAACGATGCAAATGTTTTGGTGATATCATCTCCTCCCATGGCAATTGTCATCCTATTTACAAGCAGTGTAAGCAGTTGAATTGGATCCATGTGAAAGAATAGATACACACCTTGAATCAGGGAAACATACACCATCTTCAATGCAAGCAATAGTAGTCTTTTGTGCCCCTACATCCACGACACATGCACTTGATACACCAGCACCAAATGTGGCACAGCTTGATTCCTAGAACAAAACAATCCAGTCAATCATGTGTAATGATGGGATCTGTATCAATGCCTACCTGTTGTACCAAAGCTCCTCTAAACTTCATATGTCGTAACAGCATGGTAAGCAATTCGGATGTGTAACGACGGCTGAAAACATCAGGTATGACCAGCACAACGTTGAAGTTCTAAAGAAGATGTTAACACAGCTATTGCATATACAATATACTTGGTTTTACCTCAAATGTTTTGTCTTCAATATCCAGCTCTGATCGAATCGTCTCAGTCCAAATAGTCTGCAAATCTCCCAATACTGCCTCGATAGAGTCATAGTCCTGATGATTGAGTGATCCGTGCTTCCATGGATAAAACAACTGGTATTCAGGATGCTTGTCAATAGGCAAATTGAGTGCTTTGTCACCGACAAAATAGCTGGCAGCACCTTTGGGTGGCACTTCAGTCCATTCCACCTTGTATGGATCATTGTGATCGGGTATAGTCTCGTGTACAGCCTGTGAATTGAAGCTGACCACTTGAGCATCTGCATTGGGAACTGCACGTCGTTTAGCTGCCTTCATACGCCACTTGAGCTCATTTCTTATTTCATTCAAGGCTTCTTCTCCTCGTGGTCGATCAGTGAAATCCAATACATCTGCATTCATCTTGGTCTTGTTGATCTTCTTGTCATGTACTCGTCTTGAAATCACGTGAGGAACTGTTCTGGGAAATGCTTCTGATGATCGACCAATGCGTAGATTACGTGATCCAGGATGAATAATGATTGTATCACGCCATTCTTCTTCAGGCTGTTATATCCATGATGTAAGTTTCTTTGAATAAATGATGACGATATGAACACTTACATTGGGTGCAATGGATGAAGATCCAGCCTTATTGCCTGGAAAATAAGATGTGTCTGTTCTATCAAATCCACTTGTAATATTGCGTGTTGGTAAAATGCTGAATCCTTTGACAGGGAAACTGGTGTATCTGAAACGTGGTTGTGAACGCTTAACACGGTTGCGACGTGGTGCAAGCAAAGCATCATCATCAAGTGCTGGTAAATCCAGTGTAGGTGAAGGTGATCGTGAAGGACTGATATTAGATGATGTGACATTTGTATTATTGTTGTTGCTCGTGGTCATAGTAGCAGCAGCAGCAGGTGATAGTGAGCTACTATTGCCGTTGGATCTTGCTGGCACTTGTTTACGACTATCTTCTTCAACCGATCGCTTTCCTGCATGTCGTGGCTTCTTTGATACCCGATTGGAGTCTTCTGAAGACGTTCGTTTTGATTCACTACTAGGCTCTTTTTTGCTGGCTGGTGCTGATGTAGTTGCATTGGTGCTAGTTGAAGTTGTTGCATCGGTTGGTGCTGTTGCTGTTGCTGGTGTCGTGTTGGTTGCAGGAGAAAGTTGTGCTGATGGCTGCATCCAAGAGTACTTTTTCTGTGATAGATTCCTCAAGAAGGCATTGCTGCTGCTTGTACCGTCACCCATGGTGTGTGTTGACTGAACTTTGTAAAAAGGTGAGGAGGAACACTTTCAAGAAGCCCACCACCAATTCCCGCTCGTGACTTTTTGACCGTGCTTGACACTGACAAGTGTTTAGACTAGATGCCATTACACATAAGATAGCAAGATTAACTTCTTAACACGAGTCAAATAAAGAACACCCCCTTTTCCACATTGAAGGAGCACAGACCTTGTAATAAGTTATATTATCCATGGGATCATACGATCGTTCTTCTTGTTTCCTCGGCAACACAACAAGCCGATTGGCGTAATTGCATATCCACGTATGGAACTGACTTGATGTCTCATCCCTTGGTCATATCAGTCGCGGAATAAGCATCACTTTCTACTCTTGGTATCGTTGCAGTAGTGAATAAGTTACTTTCTCCTTGTTCCAACAAGGTGGCTCATGTGCACAGGATGATCATCATTTATCTTGTACACTTTCTTTTGACAAGTGTTATTAGGAGGAGGGGTGTTTATAATGACCAAGTCGTCGGCGACATAAAGGAGAACAAAAGACAATGCACCCATGCATGAACAAGTTATCAAATGTAGAACCATATCAGCCCCTTCTCTCTTTGGTTACAAAATATCCTCGTGTCGCAACTGTGAAAGGAGCTGGAGGCTACATTCTTATTAAGGTTTGTTCTTTCTACAGAGTAAGAGCGAGAGAAAAAAAAGGGGGCTGATAAATGGTGTGTGCTAGAATATGAACAATAATCTCCTTCTCCTTTTGGTGTGACAAGTGAGATGGGAGACAAAGGAAGAAAGAGAAAGTGTGCATAATGAATGCAAAAGAAGGGCAAAGGAACAAAGGATAAGGGAGAGTTGTTTATGTGTCTTGTTGCACGGCTCCATAAAGAGAAACGATCGACGCCGAAATTACCATCTTGAGCAAAACTCTATACGAGCCCATGGCTTGTTGTCGACAATGTAGTGCAACTTTTCTCTCTCTTCGGATCCCCTTTTACACTTTACTTGATCGCATAAAAAGATCCACTTCATCTAGCGCAATGGCGCCTTTTTCTCTTTCTTCTCTCTCCTTGATCTTTTCTCAAGTAGAAGTCAGCATTCTTCATCAAGTTAAAACTGACACGTTTCTTTTACGAGATTCATAACATCTTTACAACACTATAACGCCGATCAGTATATCAATCCACGATGGCACCAGCCGACGTTGACTACCTTCTTAGCCTTGGATCTGTGCGTGAGCGATGTTTTCGAGTCCAAGAAGCAGCAGCACGTAACAAGCTTGAACATTTTGACATTGATCCATCCAAACTTGATGACATGGTGCAAATTGTGCTTTCACTTATCAAGCGTGATTTTGCTGATACCAGTGAGATTCCAGTACATGGTCGTTGGCGGCATTTTGATGTGGGTGGTCGACCAAGGATACGTAACTTGATCAATTCATGGGCTAGTCTTGGTGAAGATGCCAATGAGCAAACACGTCGCTTGATCGATTTGTTTGTGATTGCAGTGTTACTCGACTTGGATATGGATAGCAACTGGTCATACCGAGAGCAATTGACAGGTCGTGTCCACAAGCGTAATGAAGGTGTAGCTGTTGCTTGTCTTGAAATGTTTACTGGTGGCGTGTTTTCCAGTGATCCTAGCAAGCCCCATCGAGTTGACTGTACGTGCTTTTGATGATATGTTTCTTAGTCATGTGTATATTAAGTCATCATCTTCATATTAGCTGAGGCATTGTTATCATTGTCATTGGAAACACTGATTACAGGATTGCAAGCAAATGACCAATCACCTATTTCTGGATTGCAAGATAGAGTGGATCTTTTGCATCACCTTGGCAAGCTCATACAAAGCCGTCAAGATTACTTTGGTGGTACAGTACCACGACCTGGCAACCTAATGGGTTAGTATTCTTCGTGAAACATCCTTAGATTCTTCATGCATTTCTTTTCCTTGTTATACAAATTGACATGTGGCTATTATCTAGATTATCTATTGACACATCCAACTACAATCAATACAAAAAAGGGACCATTGATGCATCTCGAAACACTATGGCCAATTGTACTGGAGATGGGTGAGTTATGGGCAGCATCATTAGATCGCTCAGGCAAGGGCGGGACTCCTGACTTGGGTGATGTATGGCCTTGTGAAGCTATTCGTGGTAGCAGCAGCACCAATGTCTCGACAGATCATTATGTTTCTTTCCATCGTCTTTCTCAGTGGCTGGTCTACTCATTGTTGGAGCCTATGGAAAAGCTACTAGGTGCAACTATTGAAGGCACTGAGCAATTGACTGTGTTGCCTGAATATCGTAATGGTATGTTCATGTCTTTTTTATACATGTATTAGCCAATGACATGATCACTAATATGAACATATGCATTTCATCATGTAGGTGGTCTTTTGATGGATACTGGCTTTATTACCTTGAAAAAGCCTGATCTTGAACGTGGACTAGAGAACTTTCAACAGAATGCAGCATTGGCAGGACAGCCAAAAATGGAAGTGGTGCCTATGTTTGAAATGAGTGATCCTGTCGTTGTTGAATGGCGTGCGCTCACTGTAGCATACCTTGATATTGTGGCAGAGCGTGTTCGTGAAGCCTTGAAAGTCAGCAGAAAAGCACTTAGTCTCTCACAGTTGATTGAAGGCGGTACTTGGAGTGTAAGTAGTCGACAATTTGATCGATTGTTGCATCAGATGTTCACATTTGTTGGGTGAATTATAGGCTGGGAGAGAGCTTGCTGAAATTTCTCGCCCCAACACACAAGCACCACCCATTATGGTCAAGGTAAGTAGTCATTGATGCCAAATGGCCTTGTATAGAGCAAATGCTTAATCTCATATATAGGCAGACAAGTATATCATCTATTAGAACTACAATCTCTCTTTCCTTTACTCCTTTTCATTTTGATCTATGAGTCATCATCATCCAAGGTTATGCCATCGTCGTCTTCTTTCTTCATCTTTAAGTGTAGTAGAGCCTACTTTTTTTGACCATGTAATACTATGAGCAGCTTTTAATCCTTCCCCTTTCCCTATAAATATATGTTCATCAAATCAAATGAAGAATACATGCTTGTATGAACCACTTCTTTATAATTGAACGTTTGCTTGTGACACATTTTGGCATAAGTTAGCACTTTAAAAGTCTAAAAGAAGAAGCCATGGTGCACACATTCTCCAGAAGTGTTATTACCATTCCAACGATGTGCTTTCGCTTTATTACTCGAACAATCTTTCTGCATCTTGTCCATTTACCACTACTTTCAGAGCTTTTAACAATCAGCCAGTATCAGTTTGCATAGATAGCAATCATCTTTATCATATCAAGAGAACACAAAAGCATCGTCATAGACTTTCAGCTCAAAGATACTGATGAAGATCATAGTATTCTTCACCATCATGCTATCAGTGTTTATATTTTCTAAGCTCTATTTTTCGCAGAGGGATATATGTAGCTGCAGCAACTAACATGGCGATAGGTATACCAATATCACCTCCTTCTACACCAATTGCTTGAGCCATTGGACCGACATACCATGGTTGTTTGATTCCAAGGAAGGCACTTGTGTAACCAAGTAAGGTAGCAAACCATGCTGCAATTCCTTTGGGTAAGAGACTAGCTTGGTTCCAAGCATCACGAGAATACTGCTTGAAACTTCCCAGGCGAAAGTAAAAGTGTTCGAGAATCAAAATGATCGCATATGGCCCATAAAAGTAAGTCATAAAAGGTAGCATGTTTTGAAAGATCGTGTACAAGTGGTCTGAACCAGCGATGGCAAGTATAGTATATACACAAACACTTGCAAGCGTGAAGATCCAATGTTGAATGGCAGGGAATAGGTTTTGAAGCATAAGACCAAGGCCATATGCATTGGGAATGTTATGCGTGATAGTGCTTAGAGCAAGGATGCCAAAAAGGAAACTTCCACAAGTGCCTAATGGTGATAATGCTGCATGAACAAGTCCACCCACATCATTAGCTTCTTCCCAGCCGTTTTGACCAGATAATGCTGTTGTTGCAAGAACCAATCCAAAAGTTTCCAAGAGTATGACAGGGATAACACCACCAGCATATGATAAAAGAGCCACATGACGGCTGTCAAACCTTGTCGACTATGCAGTATTGGCATTTGGTGAGATGGTAGCATCATATATACACACTATGCATACCTGTTTGACTGTAAAATCAGCTGCGTTAGTGGTCCAGATAGAAGGGGCCGAGTAAATGATAGTGGCATAAGATACAATAGCTCCAATGTCATTGGTTGATGATGAAGATGCAGTAGATAGCTTTGTAACATTTGTGATTAGCATCACTAAAATTGATATCCATGTAGGTATCCAAGCATATCTTTCAAAGTGATGTAGGGCACCATATCCGAAAATGGCAATTATGACAGTGATAAAGGATATGACAAGAATGGCTGCTGCAAGGGGTATAGAGGAAGACAAGGCAACTAGCAATTGTCCCGCTTGGATCGAACTTAAGGTGGACCAGCCAATGGAAGCCAGTATATTGATCACAGCAACACCCCTTGATCCTGCATATCCATAGGCGTAACGTGTGATGATGATCTGTCGCATGCCTAGCCGATGGCCCATTGTGATAAAGAAGGCACCTACACCATATCCAGATATATGAATTGATTGTAACTAAAGCTTGTTTGTTTATGAATCTCAAACATACCTGGAAGAGAATTGAGAAGGTTGGCTAACACAATACATCCTAGAGCAGCTTTGAAATCAAGACCAAAGAGTTGGACACCTATTACGCCCAATACCATAGTAAGGACAGTTGATGCGATAGAAAACCAGATTGTAAAGTTGTCAATAATGCGAGTGTGTGTACGCTCGTTCTCTGAAACAGGTTTAATGCCTTGCACCTCCACAGTGGGGACTGTAAACCATTTTAGTTTTGAAGAGTATTTGTGTGAAGGATGAAGACTATCATCATTTGATGACATTGAATAGGAAAGAAGGGGCTGATCAGCAGCATCTTTATCCTCGAGATTGTAATTCATTTTGTGAAGGAAGTGGTGACAAGGGAGAAGAAAGGGGTGAAGCCAAGGGACTGTAAAAGTATAAAAAGAATAGCAAGAGCGGTCAAAACGGCTGTGTTTCTGGTTTGTATCACAACAACACTATCATCCGTAAACAGCATCAGTTTACTGAATAACATAAGCTCCCATGTAACAATACTTGAAGTGAGACATTATTGGATGAACATCATATAGATAGTCATTGTTTGGTAATAAAGAGCATTCTAAACTTATAGGCGACTTGCCAAGAAAGATACCCAAGTATGTATTATTTTGCCTATATCGATCACTTGAAACAAGTAGCAGCTCTTTTATTTAAGCTATTGTGAACATCACTATGACTAACGATGGGTGCAAGATGTATGTGTTGCCACGAACTGGATAGCAGCGTGCACGGTTGTCTTGTCCGAACCCAGCCACTGTCAACTGGAATAAATTTGGGCGGTCAGTAAGGCCATACACTTCTTCTACTACGTTTATATCCTGCCAGCTGTTTGACATGTCAGGGGACGGCAAGACAGAAGCCATGGATCTGGATCCAAAGGGAGCTGCGGCAGATCAGACTCTAGCCAAGGATGGGTTCGAGCAATTGACACAAGAATACTATGAAGGAAAGCATATAAGCGAACCTGTCAAAGAGATCAAGGTATATCCCAAGTGACCCATTGAACGTCCCATTCACTATAGCAATACTTACTTTTATATCGCTTTAGGACAAGTGGAAGCTTTTACCAGCATTTCTGAAAGTCAAGGGTCTAGTGAAGCAGCATATTGACTCGTACAACTACTTTGTCAACGTCGATCTGCGCAAGATTATCAAAGCCAACGAGAAGGTCACCTCGGACGTCGATCCCAACTTTTATCTCAAGTACGTTATCTGGATACAGGTTCTTTTCTCTACTTGATAACTGACAGTACTTTAGATACACGAGTATTCGTGTTGGTATGCCAGAACGCCTTGACGCCGACGTAGCCAACAGAAGCTATACACCACACGAATGTCGACTTCGCGATCTGACCTATGCCGCCAATATCTATGTCGACGTCGAATATACACGTGGAAAGCAGATTGTCAAACGCAAAAACGTCAATATTGGTCGTCTACCAGTCATGTTACGTTCATCCAACTGTGTCCTTACTGGTCGTAGCGAAGCAGAATTGGCTCGTATGAAAGAGTGTCCTCTTGATCCTGGTATGTGACACGAATGTTCATCATATTGGGAGCATTATCTCTAATTGAAACATCAAATATAGGTGGCTATTTTGTGGTCAAGGGTACTGAAAAGGTCATTTTGGTCCAAGAGCAATTGTCAAAGAATCGTATTATTGTGGAAGTGGATAAAAAGGGCAACGTGGTGGCAAATGTACAAAGGTAAAAGGAATATGGATGAGCATGATGTGTTACTGGTACTCATCTTGATGTGTAGTTCCACCCACGAGCGCAAATCCAAGACTGCCATCTTTGTCAAGAACAACAAGATCTATTTGAAACACAATTCGATTGCAGAAGATATTCCTGTTGTCATCTTCATGAAGGTATTTGGTCTAGCGATCATCATCATTGGAAGAAAAGCTCATGTGTGTCATAATCATAGGCTTTGGGTATTCAATCAGATCAAGAAATTGTCCAGATGGTGTGTGGAAACGATCACGACTTGAATGACGCCTTCTCTATCAACATTGAAGAAGCATCCAAAATGCGCATTTTCACCCAATTGCAAGCATTGGAGTATATTGGTGGAAAAGTCAAGGTGAACAGAAAGATGACGGCTGTGCGCAAAACCTTGGTAAGTATGAACATATACAATGGGTAAGGATGGACCTAACATGGATTATTTAGGCTGAAGAAGCATTGGAAGTGTTGGCTACTGTGATTCTTTCTCATATCCCTGTGGAAAATCTCAACTTTCGTGAAAAGAGCATCTATGCTGCAGTCATGGTTCGTCGTGTGCTTGTTGCCATGGGAGATGAAGTCAGTGTGGATGATCGTGATTATGTCGGTAACAAGCGTTTGGAATTGTAAGTTGAAGAAGAATCAGTTTTGGATATAGGCTAAATGTTTGTTGTATAGGGCTGGTCAACTGTTATCGCTTCTTTTCGAAGATCTGTTCAAGAAGTTCAACTCGGATTTGAAGCTTGCTGCCGACAAGGTGTTGAAGAAGCAGAATCGCACACAAGAATTTGACATTTTCAATCAGCTTATCCTCCATGGTGATCATATCACAGGTGGTTTTGTCAGAGCCATTTCTACTGGCAATTGGGTGTTGAAGCGTTTCAAGATGGATCGTGCTGGTATCACTCAAGTCCTTTCACGTCTTTCATACATTTCAGCTCTTGGTATGATGACAAGAATTTCATCCCAATTTGAAAAGACTCGCAAAGTGTCTGGTCCTCGTTCACTTCAGCCATCACAATGGGGTATGCTGTGTCCATCCGATACACCTGAAGGTGAAGCTTGTGGTCTGGTCAAGAATTTAGCTCTTATGACGCATATTACAACTGATGATGAGGAAGAGCCAATTCGAAAGATTGCATATACACTTGGTGTACAAGGTAAAAAGGACTTGAATGAGCAATGTTGTATGGACAAACATGGCTGACACGTTTTGTTAGATGTGAATCTCTTGACTGGTGTCGAGTTGTATCAACCAAACACATACTTGGTATTGCTCAATGGTGTCATTTTGGGTGTCACTCGTCGTACACAAAAGTTTGTGTCAGATTTCCGCCGTCTACGTCGTGCAGGTCGTGTTTCTGAATTCGTTACAGTATTTGTCAACACACATCAGCGTACAGTCAACTTGTCATCTGATGGTGGTCGTATCTGTCGTCCCTTGATCATCGTTGAGAAAGGAAAGCCAAGAGTGACTCAGCAACATATCAATGTAAGTAAAGACCATCCTTCTTTTTGTATTGGATCTAATATGTCTATTTCTCTTTAAAGGATTTGATTGCCGAAAAGTTGACATTTGATGATTTCCTCAAGAAAGGTCTTGTTGAATACCTTGATGTGAACGAAGAAAGTGACGCCAATATTGCATGCTACGAACGCGACATCATTCCCCAAACTACCACTCATCTTGAAATCGAGCCTTTTACCATCCTGGGTGCTGTAGCAGGTCTCATTCCATACCCACATCACAACCAGTCGCCTCGTAACACGTAAGTACACCATAATGCTCTATTTCTTTGCAGATCTTTGATATTTACTTGCTTATCTAGTTACCAATGTGCTATGGGTAAACAAGCTATTGGTGCCATTGGTTACAATCAATTGAATCGAATTGAAACGCTCATTTACTTGATGGTGTATCCTCAACAACCCATGGTGAAGAGTAAAACTATCGAGCTGATTGGATATGATAAGGTAAACATGGATTATGCCTGATTGAATGATAAGATCTAATGGTGTTGATGTATAGCTACCTGCTGGTCAAAACGCTACTGTCGCTGTCATGAGTTATTCCGGTTATGATATTGAAGACGCTCTCGTAGTTAACAAGGTATGTGATAACTCCATCACGGATTTGACTTTATGTAGCTAACAGGGATGTATCATTATAGTCTGGTCTTGATCGAGGTTTTGGTCGTTGTCAAACAATGCGTAAATATGCAACAATGGTCAAGAGATATCCTAATGGAACGTAAGTGAATGCTATCAATATGCATCAATCAGGATACTCATTTCCTCTTCATTTTAGCCATGATCGTCTTGCAGATCCACCTGCTGAAGACTCTGACTTTTGGCACGAATCTTTTGAAGCTCTGGAAGCTGATGGTATTGCTGGTGTTGGCGAGCCTATCAAGGATGGCACAGTCTATATCAATAAGCAAGTACCTACAAGTACTAGTGTTGAACCAAGTGTGTCTGGCGGTGCACAAGCTGTGGCATACAAAGCTGCTCCTCTTCGATACAAGTCTCCACAAACCGGCTATGTCGACAAGGTGCTGTTTACTACGACTGAAAGTGATCAGACACTTATCAAGGTCAATGTACGACAAACACGACGTCCTGAATTGGGTGACAAGTTTTCTTCACGTCACGGACAAAAGGGTGTGTGTGGTATCATTGTTCAGCAAGAAGATATGCCATTCTCCGATCAAGGCATTTCTCCAGATATCATTATGAATCCTCATGGTTTCCCATCTCGTATGACAGTCGGCAAAATGATTGAATTGCTTGCTGGTAAAGCAGGTGTTATGGCAGGTCAATTACAATATGGCACAGCATTTGGTGGCAGCAAAGTTGAAGACATGAGCAAGATTCTGATTGAAAAGGGCTTCAACTACTCTGGCAAGGATTACCTTACTTCAGGTAAAGTAAGATAAAGTATGGTAAAGACCAGTCAACTAATAGTAAGATGTAGGTATCACTGGTGAACCACTTTCGGCATACATCTTCTTTGGACCGATTTATTATCAGAAACTGAAACACATGGTCATGGATAAGATGCACGCTCGTGCACGGTAAGTTATTGCCCTGAATGATGCACGTATTGATATGCAGATGATGCTTATGCATGTTTTTACAATTAGTGGTCCTCGTGCAACATTGACACGACAGCCAACAGAAGGTCGATCTCGAGATGGTGGTCTGCGTTTAGGTGAAATGGAACGTGATTGTTTGATCGGCTATGGTGCCAGTATGTTGTTACTTGAGCGATTGATGATCTCGTCCGACATCTTCGAAATCCAAGTGTGTGACGAGTGTGGTCTTATTGGTTATGCAGCCTGGTGTCAATACTGTAAGAGCAGCAAGCATATTCGATCCATGCAAATACCATATGCCGCCAAACTACTCTTCCAGGAGCTCATGGCCATGAATATTGCACCAAGAATGATGCTGGAAGATGCATTGTAACATCACAAAAGTAATCATTATTATAGCCCTGTAAATACACAAATACATTTTTCTCTTTCTTCATTCTATCGACATTCATTTATTCGAAAGACCAGCTCAAATAGGCAAGGTGTGTGATCATGTGCTTTGACTACAATGAATGACGGCATTAGGTTAAGAAATCGGTCCCTGTAAAAGTACAAAGGTAAGGCTCATTGTTGACAGGTCTCTCATGTGTCATGCATGCTGCATCAACAGCTTGATGATGGTTCATTTTCCAATTTGGGAAGGCTGGACAACAATGAGGCGCCATGACACGTGGAATTGCTTTATAACGATTTAAGATGAACAAGTTGTCCAAAAAGTGGCACGTTGTAAATCCCGGGGTATTGCAATGAATTTACTTTGTGGAACAGACACGTATATCCCTTCTATTTGATGTGAAGCAACAATAAAGTCTTCATTATTATGTGTTGTACACTATCCTTCTTGACATTTGAACCATGACGTAGCATCACAGAAAGTTGCATTACAGTAGTTCGGATCAAGGGCTGGTACTTTGTTACATACAAGATGATTACATATATGCATAAAGGAGCAGCGTGATCGGATGCAATAAATAAGAGACCGGTTGTACACCGCCGCCACAGATACGAAAGAACCTTCTGTGGCGAATATAACATCCCGCTTCCTCATGCTTGGCAGCTTGTATCTATCTGCTTTTTTCCTTTTTCAGTACAAATCATACCATTTCATATAAAACTGCCTTTTATTGAAGCATCCCTTTAACGTAGCTTTTTCTTTTTCCCCTTTTGCATCATTCATTCCTTAACAGGAGCACATACATAAAAGATCATGGACGAGCATACATTACCAACAACAGCAGCAACTACACATTCGGCTATCTCATCACGAGAAGTGGAACCTAGAGAAGGATCACAGTTTGCTATCATGGGATCAGGAGCATCTTCTTCCTCTAATGCACATGTCTCACAAGTCAATATGGATGATGGAGAATATGAAAATCCAACAGCATATCAAGGTGCTATGGCATTGGTCAAATCATCTTGGATCAATGTCCTTGTAGTTTTCATTCCTCTCGGCATAGCTAGTCATTTTGTGTGGAATTCAACAGTGACATTCATTCTCAACTTTATCGCTATCATTCCTCTTGCCAAACTGCTTGGATTCGCTACAGAAGACATTGCTTTACGCACTGGAGAGGTAAATATCAGGACAATGACTTGGACACATGCACATGTACATATGCATGATGAATACATGTGCTTGGGGGTTTGGTCTGGATGATGTATGTATGACAAGATTATATATTAACTAAGAATTGGATCAGGTTATTGGTGGATTACTGAATGCATCCTTTGGCAACGCTGTCGAGCTCATTGTATCCATCATTGCACTGACACAGAACCTAGTGGTAGTGGTGCAAGCATCCATGTTGGGATCCATCTTGTCTAATCTATTACTGGTGCTTGGCATGTGTTTCTGGTTTGGCGGTATCCGCTATCAGGAGCAAGTCTTTAATCAGATTGTAGCACAAACATCTTCATCTCTCCTGTTTATTGCTACAATCTCGTTGCTTCTCCCCGCTGCATTCTATGCATCTGTCGGCAAAACAGAGTCAGAGCAACAAATCACACAAGACATTCTTCATATTTCTCGAGCCACTTCAGTCATTCTCTTGGTTATTTACTTTGCATACTTATTCTTTCAGGTAAACAAGCATAGATACTTTCATGTTGTCATCTTACTCATATGCAACAACAGCTCAAGACTCATAAGGATCTGGTAAGAATGAATGAGAAGGAAAATGAAGCTATAACATGCTTATTATATTGGGACCATATTAGTTTCTTCAAACGCCATCAGAAGCTCGAAGAGTGTCATATCAATCACAACGTACATCTACAACCAATCTTGAACGTACATTGTATACTGGGAAAAACAAAGATCAACCTGAAGATGATGATGAGGAGGAAGTCCCCCAGATGCCTTTTTGGATGTCTTGTTTAGCGTAAGTAGTATCCAACTCAGATTGGGCGGGGAAGTATGCAAGGATATTTTGGCTCATGCATAATACCCGACGTCAAGGTTGGTTGTTATTACAGCTCTTGTAGCCGTATGTGCCGAGTTTCTTGTATCAGCCATTGAGGATGTTGTATCACAGTGGCACATTAGTGAAACATTTGTTGGGCTCATTCTTCTCCCTATTGTTGGAAATGGTAAGTCTTGTTGACAGGTTGACCTTATAATGCATGTTGATCCTCAAATTCTATTTTCTCAGCTGCTGAGCATGTTACTGCTGTCACTGTTGCCATGAAGAACAAGGCAAGTTTATTTCATGCATATGACTTGTAGACATGAGATACTGATACATTGTTATGATAATAGATGGATCTTGCACTCGGCGTGGCAGTCGGAAGTAGTATGCAAATTGCATTACTTGTGACACCACTCATGGTGATCATTGGTTGGGGAATGGATGTGGAAATGAGCCTTTTGTTCAATGTATTCGAGACTGCAGTGATGTTGATAGCAGTTGTGATGGTCAACTACTTGATGATGGTAAGCATACATGCGCTTTCCGCTTCTTGATCGCTCATCGACTTTACTTTATTCCATAGGATGGCAAAAGTAATTGGCTTGAAGGATTCATGCTCTTTACTCTTTATATTGTCCTTGCAATCTGCTTTTACTATTACCCAGATGCTGCAGCATCGGAACTTAATGACGTGAATCAGTAGTAGCTCTTTTCTTGAATCATCTACATCTAGATTGTACATATATTGCCTGTTGTTAAAGTATTCCACTATCTCTAATCCATCATTGACATAATTAAAAATGGCATAGGAGAGCAATTGATGCTTTTGTAAACTCTGTCGATCAGTATACATATATGCTTGGAAGTCATGAAATGATGTGATGACGAGTCTAAGGAATTGAGTTGCCTTTCACATAGCATTGGCGTTTGACCAAATGTTTTGTGCCTTACGTTGCTGCAGTATGTTGGCAATACACAATCATTGAGACACAGTCAAGATTCATGCGTATATACACATCATCGGCTTTTCAAAACATGCATAAATGTGTCTTTAAAAGTAGGGTATGTTATTCAATGTTAAGCTCATCAATAATGGGAACGTTTTTGGGAAATGGATATGTCTACAAGGTACAGTGCATGGGTGTCTATATATAGGAATAAACTACTAATCGCTGCCAGCAACACCACCATCACCTAGACCAACTGCCTTCTCAACCACTTCTCGCATGAGATCAACCAGAGTACTGCATGTAATCACCAGGTGCATTGTAAGTGCTTCAGTATTCTCGAATAGTTCCAATCCAGTACGATCAATGACCAGACGTCCCAATTGGATCAAATATCCCATCCGATGACTGTCAAACTCTGCAAGAAGCTTCCAGTGACGACGACGTCTCTCTTCACCAGGTTGTGTTTCTTCAATGGCAGCCACTTCGCATGTCAAATCGTGTGATAACAAGCTGGGTCGTTTCCACCTTATCCAAAGACCATCGAATTGTGTTTCATAGACAAAGAGTAAATGTGATTTGGTTCTGTTGACCAAGGGTGTTTGTTGTGTGTCGTTACTGCATTCAACAATGATGTCCTTGTGAAAAGCTTTGCGATATGCTTGCGCCACTTTGGTGTCATCCTTGTACAATACGTTCTGAAATCCCCATGAATACGAATGTTCTTGTTCCTTGCGATAGACCACGTTCTTGGATTGATCCTTGATCTCATGAATTTGGGGCTTCGTAAGCGATTTCTTTGAAAAGTCATAGACAATGACATCAGATCTGCTTTTCCTGCGTTGTTGTTTTTTGGTATCATAGGCACTATCAAGAGCGTGAAGAATCAAGTGCTGTCTACTGCTGTCACGACTGCTGGTGGATGTACTTGGACTGATATTGGATAAGCTTGGGGTATAAGAATGATGTCGTAATGACATGAAAGCCACATGTTGTGCAAGTTCATCATTCACTGTGATTTCTGTGGTTGCTGATGGTGCCTGGCTTAATACGGATGCTGTAACAAAGCTTTCCATGCTATTGCTGCTTGCTGTTGAATGGCGTGGACTGGTTTCATTTGGTATCTGATAGCTCTGATCATCATCATCATCATCGTTATCTGGACTGACAGGTCGTTTATGATCGCCTTCCTTGAAAGCAACTACTGTGTTGATACCATTGCCACCTCCACTATGGCCCCTGGAATATTCTTGCTCATCCTTCTCGTGTGGTCGATCGTATATGACACGGGTATGCTCATCGTCGTCGTATACATTGGGCTTCTCATAGACAGGTGAATCGAGTGCATTAGGCTTTTGGGTATGAGTCAAGTCGTTGGGAGAGACACAATCGGTCATCTTGAAACAGAGGCAAAGGATATGCCGGAAGAGCGGAAAAGGAGTAAGAAGGATGGCGTCTACTGGAAAACCTTTTTTTTCCCTTACTGCGAGCTGCAATCTGCTAATGCGGAAGGATGCATTACATCATACACTTGTACATCTTTGCTATGTCTGTTTACACCTATTGAAAGATTGATCTTCTTCATTCCTTGATTGCTTATCATTATAAACATGTCATCTATAACTTTGTTTCTTTTTATCTCGAGTCAGTCGTCTTCTTCCCCCATCAAGTTTTCCCTTTTTGTTGTTATTGGTGATACAATGAATTCATCCATGGAAGCACAAGGCGTCTTGTGATTCCTACCACATGGCGCAACACTTTATGGTTAGCATGTTCAATAGATAAACATTAAGATTGACATATCTGTAACAAAATGGTATCTGCCAAGTTGAGATGTGCATGCAGTTGGCACATACGTACTACAAAAGCTTACATAGTCCTAAATAGCCATAATGGGACATCTCTCCGTCACATTCAACTACTATGGATGGCTACACAATCCTTTCTACTACTCCTTGTCCAGTAAAAGTATAACATTGAATGAATGGCTTTCAGGGTCAACTTGCTTGTTTAAATGATAAAAGTACCCCCCTGAAGAGATAGAAACATCCAACAATAGTTCTATGTAGCATATATAAGATATTGGGAGCGAATGAAATATACTTGTTGTATTTGACATGAAGATGGAGCTTAAAGAAGGATGGATACTATGACAATGACTTTTCTACCATTCTCCTAATGATAACATGGGTGACTAACATGGGATAATATCCTCCTTTCCCTCGTGCATTTCAAGTGGTGATGTGGTAAAAGGTTCCTGGGCGGAAGCAGCATTGGGTCATCTATTATCATGCACATCATCCGCTAATTAATTGTTCAATTGCTCCATCATCACTGCTCTCTTCCACCCATCCACTTACATAAAACGCTTATCATACTTCCACTCCTTTACTCGTCTTTCCAATGAACCCACTAACGCGGTCATCCACAACTATTCGATCGCCATCCTCCACTCAAACGGATCGCCGTGGTGACAAACCAGCTCGATTGCGTATACGTTCCTCTTCCTTTTCTATTCGTCGACAAAGGTCAGATTCCCACTTCAACGAACCTGTTGGTCACAACTTGAACACGAGCAATCTACGTCGTCCTAGCTTTGAATCGCGTACACTAGTCCATGAGGAACAACAACAACCACCTGTACAACTATCAGAAGAAGCCAACAGCAGCTTATTGACAGTGAGCGATGGTCATAACGGTGGTGCAGCTTCATCTGTTGACTCTGTTGGTTCCGATGACGAAGAGGAATATGACAACTATCGTTTCAATAAGGAGCTACCAGAGCTTGTACAGTCGCCTTCAGAGCTGGATAATAGCAAACCATTGGAGCGTCAAAAATCCATTACCAGCAGTTTCAAAGATAAGCTTCATCTCTCATCACCCATACGAGCCAAAAGCATGTTCGACGGCATACGTGGATTCCATCATCATCATCAGCAACAGCATAGAAACGTATCTACACCTGTAGTTTATTATGATGGAATGTCATCACCCCAACATTATGATGCTGATAGGTCTGTGCTCGTACCACCATCATTCATTAGGATCATGTGGACTTCTAACTTTACATCATGTAGAGATGCCTATGGCTTTGTCAAAGGGACACAATGGGTTTCCGTGGAAGAATATGATGCATTTCAACGATCATATCAACCTATCGCTGCACGACGACTTGTTAAATGGCGACAATTACTTGCAGAACACAACAATCATTGGCCCCAGCCAAGCAGCAAATGTAAATTCTATTTTTAATCCTTGGTTTAGTACTGATTGTATTATGCAATAGTTAAACGTTACATTCGCAAGGGAATTCCATCCGAGTTACGAGGACAGGTAATAAGGACATCCACAACATATACCAATGTGTTGACTGGTACATGCAGGCATGGTTCTATTACAGTGGAGGAGAAGCCAAACAGCAGGTACACCCCAATGTTTATCAACAACTTGTGGCCAAAGCAGAGAATATGGGAGAGAATAATGAATCTCTGGACGTCATTGAACGAGGCAAGTGTTGTATCTGTGTCTTTTTATGTTCCATGTAATAATGACACATCTAAATATAGACTTGCATCGCACTTTTCCTGACAATATCCGATTCAAGAGCAAGAACAATGATTCAACTGATGGCAATCGAGATGATGTTCCAGCCATTCAATCACTGCGAAGAGTTCTCTTGGCATTCTCCGTGTATTCACCATCCATTGGCTATTGTCAATCTCTCAATTATATCGCAGGCATGCTTCTTTTATTCATGGATGAGGAGAATGCTTTCTGGACATTTGTGGCATTGATTGAAGATATTCTACCACCCAACATTTATGATGTCACGATGGAAGGTGCCAATATTGATCAGACAATCTTGATGATGTTAATATCGGAACGTTGTCCCCAGATCTGGAATCGTATCAGTGGCAACAAGTCGTTTTGGGAATGCGAACAAGGAGAAGGCAATGGGATGCCAACTACTTCCTTGGTTACAAGCCATTGGTTCTTGACACTCTTTATCAACATTTTACCAACAGAGGTGAGTTTGATACCATTTCATGGTGCAATGAGACGCTGATGATGATCCATCTTTTATGCAGTCAGTGCTTCGTGTTTGGGATTGTCTCTTTTAGTAAGTGATCTTTATTACACAATGACAATCCAAGCAATTGACATTTTATATAGTGAAGGTCAACGTGCTCTGTTTCGAGTAGCATTGGCTATCTTCAAGATGAATGAGCAAGCGATCCTTGCCGTTGATGACTCTATGGAAGTTTTCCAAGTGATTCAAGTAAGAGCAGCATGGATGTAAATATGACTTATACTTATGATCATGGTAGAATATACCAAAACGGATGCTCGATTGCCATAAACTACTTGACGTAAGTTAGACATTGTCACATGGATTTGAATTAAAGACTGACATCCATCCAAGTATACCTACAACAAATATGCTTCCCTTACGCGTATCAGTGCACAGGACCTTGAGAAGCGACGTGCCATGTTTCGATCTCGACGTGATCAACGACGCAAGAATTCACCATCTGCAAGACGAAAGTTACATCGTGGCACAGTGCGTGGCACAATCCATAAGGCCAACAAGGAAGCTCGTAAGCTCGTTGAACGAGCAAAGACTGTACGGCGGTGATGACGAGCTGGTGTCTCGTTTTCCCTTTTCCACTTTTCGATTTTACTTGTCTTACATCAGAGTATATCATTTGCTTTCTTTTCATGCGAATACAATATCCACCTTGCTGTTACTTAATGATAAACTAGCTCTTGTATGCATGCCAGATTAGCTGGTATAATGATGTCTGACATGTGTTTTGCATAATGCAACATGAATGAAGCATTCAACTAGACTTCAGGGCCATTACACGAAACTCATGTACAAGATACTTTGTTATACATCTATAATCACAGTTGCAATGAAAGTAATGCTATATAAACATGTTTGTATTGGTAGAAGGGAATGCTGTTTCTGGAAAAGATTGGTCTTTATCCATGAATGAGACAATATAAAGAGATCACGCTAGTCACGAGACTCGAAAAGTCAAGACTGATTATCCATTCATCTTGTGGAATTGATTGTTACACTCCTAGGATCAAGCAAGATGTATGTTGTGTTGAATGAACCAAGAGTATAAGAAGAAAGTATCAAGTAGCGTGTCTCATTGTCTATGCACAATAAAAGTGGTGTCATTGTCTTGTGAAATACTCTTTATTGGATGATTGGGTATGATAATAAGGAATTGCCAGGTCAACATGGTTATAGTGAGATAATGAATCAGCGCATGATGATGTGATACCCCACACATTCAAAAGACCATGTGCCGGAGTAGTACACAGCGATTGGGGTCTATGGCAGATCACTCAGCTAATTTGGTGGTGTTGAACCCTTTCCTTTCCCTATTTCCTTCAAACTAAAACGTATCGAAAGCTTCCATTGCATACATTCAACGCCATAAAGCAGCAGCAACACCCATAGAAGAGACGATAAGACGACGACGACGACGACGACTTTTTTCTTGACGACGCTTTCGCATTTACATGCACAGCACCCGTCTAACACACTACTTGTACACGGCGTCACTGTTTCTCCTGATCTTGCTCACGGCTATTGCCATTGCCATCAGTGCCGCCGATGTTATTATTCAAGCACTTGCCGACAGAACAGAATCGGATCAGCTTGACTATCGTAACCTTGTTGTCGTCGCTGCGAGCTATGTGGTGTTGGTAAGGATGTCACCCTGTACAAAGGTGCGGCATTTCAACTGATCAACGTGCTTTGTATCTCTAGGCAATTGCTGCCTTGTCATTTTCTTGTAGTCGAGTATTGACAGTACGAGCATCACTTCAAGATATACCCAAGATCTACATTCCTATCAAGGAAGATGACTTACCAAAAGTATGACAAAGTGTCAAGTGATTCACATGATACTTATCCATCTTGCCATTTAGAAAGTATACGCTCATATCAAAAGGAAATTTGAAGATGCAAGGAATGTACGAGAGGCAGCTGAACCACTTGCTGAAGATATTGGTCAATTAGGACGTGCAAAACCAGGTAAGCAACTCTCTGATAAACAATCTTATTTCATCCATGTATTCATGGTGTTGCTAGGCAGTGAAAACTTTGAAGGTGTGGATTTCAAACGAGCCATTGCAAGAACACCAATCATTATTGGTAAGCGTATATCCACAATACTTACAAGTGTATCATGGTTTCCCAGATTTGACATATTAGGTTGTTATTGTTTATAGAACAAGCAGCGATTGAAATCAATGGTGTTTATGCAAGACCACTTTATCTTTCAGTCAGGCAGTACATTGAATACTTGATCCAGAACAACATCATCGATGGTCAACTTGGTCAGGGATATTTGGAAGGATATGAACAAGCCAGATTCAACAGGACACCCGTTAGTCAAGAGAAATATTACGACATTATGAAGCACCTTGCAGCCATTCTACACAATATGGGATATCGACTTCATGCAGCTACACCTGGTGATGATCGACATACAACACATAGTGAAAGCAGCTGTGAAGATGATGATGGATTGTCAAATACTTCCTCCCAAAGAACCCATGGACGATCCACTGATCCAGTAGCCACTACAACAGCCACTGCCACTACTACAAACACCAAAATGGAGCCACGTGATGATGATGTGGTATCACTAGCACAATCTGTAGCAACATGGACATCACGATCAACATTATCCCATCGAAGACGAGCTAACATGGCACGACACACATCAGAAGAAGACAACAATTCATACGATGATAATGACTTTGATCAGTATGACCAACATATACGACGAGCCATTTACTCCAGACTCATGGGTGATCGGGCAGTTGACTCTTCCTAATGACTATGATGTATATATCACATATGCTGTCCCACTCTTTACATTGCTTATCCATCATTGTAGATAATCACATGCTTTACAATTTATTTACTCTTGTTCTAATAATATAACACAATTCACGTTTACATTCATCGTTTATCAAGATGTTGGTTTTGAAGGAGAAGGTAGAGTCGGATGTTCTTTGGTATCAACAGAGTGTTTTTCATCGTAAAAGCTTTCATTATCAATGACAAGATCGTTTGTATCCAATATGCCATTAGCAACGAGTAACATGAGTGGAAAAGACACAAAGATAATGATCCAGCATATAAGACATTCCCATCGCAAAGGAATATCCACAGCATCAATGCCAAAAGAAATAGCAGCACCAGCTGATTGAACAGCCTTGTAGTATCCAGCATAACGTGCAAGTAAGGAAGGATCATTGGACATGGCACCCATAAGCCAATAAAGATAAGTCTGATAAAGAGCATCTGCAAAGCCATAGAACATGTAAAGCACAAAAGGACCTG
Organism: Lichtheimia ramosa; assembly: GCA_008728235.1. Lineage (NCBI taxonomy): Eukaryota > Fungi > Mucoromycota > Mucoromycetes > Mucorales > Lichtheimiaceae > Lichtheimia > Lichtheimia ramosa. The sequence continues at coordinate 576,803 of CP031823.1, forward strand.
CAAAGGAGGATGAATTGGTCCAATGGGTAGTGTGATCCACCTGATTGCCAAATGAAAGCTGAAATACAAATCCACCACTCCAGACTACCATGATAATGACAAACATGGCACCAAGACCGTAAAGACCACGAAGACGACGAGGAAAACGTTGATAATCCAGCCATAGACCCAACATGACTGAAGCAAAAATTTGCATGGCCCAATACATGGTATCATTCAGTGCACGATCTGGAGCATCAAAATAGACAGCATTGACACGAAACTGATAGGCATATGGCCAGTTGGAAGCAAGAAATGCTGGTGTCAATGCAATAATACGCCATTCACGAAGAATCAAAAGAACACCTTTAAGCTCGCTTGTCCAACTCGCAGCAGCTGCTACTGCAACATGGGATCCATCAGCACGTCGTACACGACAAGGTGGTAGTAAGGCTAGAGATAAGAGAACACCTAAAAGCATGATAACCACGAATGCTGTATATGTTCCTGTAGATACACCACCATGATGATTTTCCAGATTCAGTGCAAGTGCAATCACCGATCCTACAATGCCACCCAAATTGAACAATGTCCAAAATATGGCAACGTATTTGCCCTTGTGTCGTTCTTCAGGATACGACATCATGACTGCACCTTGTGCTGACCAAAATATACCGGCACAACAACCTAGGATGGCACCTGCTGCAATAACAACGCTACCCACTTGCTGTCGATCATAGATCCAAAAGGCTGATGCATACAATGCATAACCAATAGAGCCTATCTATAGTATTACTGTTAGTATAGAATACATGGAGTATGGTAGAATAAACATTACCGTCAAAGTTGTCTTGACACCCACCATGTTGGTGATGGATCCTGCAAAAAATCCGACAATAGCAAAACATCCATATAATGCACCATTGGCTGCGTCTGTAAGTGCTACATTGGAACTCATGGATCCACCAGCACCTAAGCCCAAAAGTGCATTAAACATGCCTGGGCAACATAAACATACCAAGCCAAGCAAGGTTACTTGTGTCAAAGGTCGTTGGAACATACAATTACAACAATGAAAGAAAAAAAGTAATGAAATCTAAATGGCCTAGGAATGCAGTAGATAACAAGAGACCCCCTTATTTTATCAATCCACATATGGTAAGACATCTAGATACAATGAATATGCAATTGGATTAACGTATACGGTTGTATTATTCCGGGTAAAAAAAAGATGATGATAATACAAGCTTTGATAAACATTAAAAACGATGAGGAGGGATAGGATTATGTACATGGAAGGTGAACCTTTCTATGCAAGAGAAGCAACATGCAAAAAGGGATATGAAGAGAGAGTTATTACAAATGATCTGGATCGATTTGGTGCATCAGCTTGTCCAGTTCCCAATCTTCCATGGAAGGCTCTACACTTGCATCGTTACCCATGGTACGTTGCATCGCTGGGTTACCATCAGCCATTTGAGCCACACGACACAATTGATCAAAGCTAAAGTCGGTAAAACGACCATACAAGTTGAGTCGTCGCCATACAGTTTGGATACGTGTTGCTTCAGATTCAACTTCATCCACTGCCACTGCCTTTTCACCAACATCTTCTTTGGAAGTGCTACCTTCTGCTGATCCCATGTAAGGTGGTGAACGACTATGATGACTACCACCAGCACTGCTACCACTGGCATTGGTGTTGAATAGATTTTGTCGTTCGTATACAGGAGAAGTGGTAAGATAATCATCACCAAATTGATCACCAGCACTTTCTTGAGGACTGAATCGCACATAAAGAGCTGCTGTGGAGCTATTGGATGCTGATGCTTCAGGTGGAGAAGGTAATCTAGCATTTTGAACATAGCTTGTTGTAGCTTGTTGATTGGTATTGTTGTTGGTGGTGGTGATGGATGGCTGATGATGCTGATGAGGATGCTGATGATGATTGTTGTTGTTGTTATTGTTGGATGATTGTGGTAAAATGGCAACAGGTCGTTTAAGAGATGAAGAAGTAGTTGCATGGTTTGGTCTAGGTGCAATAGGTGCTGGACCTGCAGGGGCAAGTGGTCGTGATCGAGGAGGAGCAGGTGCAATAGGTGTAGGAGCAGCGTGAATTGGTTGTGAACCCATAGTCAAGAAAGGTGCAAGATCAGAACCAGTTGCATTAGGTGTTGGTGGTAATCTTGCTGCATGCTGCTGCTGCTGTTGTTGTTGTTGTTGCCATTCATCAAGAGCAGGAATAAGATCTGGGATGCTTTCAACTGGAATTCCTTTCACAGTGCTAAGTTCAGACTTGAGACGATGAATCACAAATCGAAGGTATTGATTCTCTTGTGTCAACTGTGATGTTGTTTGCATATGCGATGCTTGAATATGTTGAATCTTCAATTCCAATTCTCGAACATAGCGTTCTTTTCTTTCACGAAATGCTCGTTGAGCAGCACGATTTTGCACTTTGCGCTTCACTTTGGGATCTTCTTCATCCTGCATCAACAAGTCAATCATCTGCTGTACTTGAAGTTGATCTAACACTTACATCAGGTTGCTTTTGGTGCAAAGGCTTTCTTCCAGGTCGTCTGTCGATACCTTGTTGTTGCTCGGCTATCATACACAAGTGTTAGATGACAAGTCGCAAGACATCTAGGCAATAGACACTTACCATTTTGCAGGTACTCTGCTAAAAGATTCTGAGTAGCCGTGGCGTTGTCCACTACTAGACATTTTAGGTTAAAGTGCCAAATCATCACGAGATATAGCCTACACACCTGAAAGAGCTCTTGTTGCCTCATTAGAAGATGTCTGTGAACCAAAAGAGTCGTTGCGTTTACGTTTGGTGTGATCAAGTGAAGAGGAAATGGTGTCAGGTTCATTCATGGAGCAAGACCAGTTGGATGGTGTATTGCCTTGTGCCAATGCATCAGGCAGCGACGAAGGATCGCTTCTTATCATGTGTATGTTGGTTAAGCAAATAAAGAGTAAAAAAAGAAGCTGATGCCCAAGTGGAAGAAGTGTGTTGTTTGAGGAGTAGAAGGAGAGAAAAAAGAAAAAGGCGGGCAAAAGGTGGGGTTGTGTTTTGGCACCATCTCAGCAAGACCAGATATCCTGAATATGGAAAGTCTCTCTTGACACAGATCTATCTTTTGTCAATGCATCTATCCTTGTTTCCTTGACTATAGACTCTTATCGGAATGATTCAAATGATATCCCCAACGACTGTAGCATAGTTATATAAGCAACGATGCACGTCCCTTTTTCATAATCCATGCGAGGTGTCAGTAGTCGTAAACTTTTTTTCCTGTTACAAGTAACACCTGGATGATGATTGGATGTCGTGTGAGAAAGCGCCGACTCATTGATCTCCTTTCCCACGCGATAGGTTCCTTTGCAACATCTTGCTGTAACACTGATTGCCTCTCGCGGATATCGATTCTCACAGGTAATTGTCAGCATACTTCCCAATGCGTTTAAATCAGATCCACATGTCATGCATCAATAGTCTAGTTCATTCCGACTTTTTATATATCAAGTATCACAAATCAGTAGTAATGGTGAGTCACATGATGATGCCAGGAAGTAGTTTCACTCTTTATGTTTCTGGATAAAAGTAATACATATGCACACGAATAAAAGTGGTATCATCGAAATATAGAAAACTCTTCCTATTATATCACATTTATGCAAGTCCCATCATGCTTCAAGACCGTTACACTGGTATCAGCTTGGCAAGGCTTGAATTTAGGACAGCTTTATGATCAAATGCATATATAGCACCCTTCTTTGTTCTGATTCCAACCATTACAGCATATGATCACCTTTTTCAAATATGTGATCCAAACATTGCTACTGTGTTCAAGTGACAGGTAGGATCAATAATGATATGGGTAGACTTGTTCACAGACTTATAGTAGACATGAATAAATGATTCCAATTCAAGCAAATACACACCAAACTCTCCCAAATTAGATATATCGAGGTTCCTTATCCTTAAAAAAGACATGTCAGCTGCATATACGCTTGCTGAGCATGCAATGCTTTATTGAAAAGTCCATGTTATACCACGTTGTTGCAAGTATTCATCTTTGAACACATCCACAAGTCTTTGGTAGTTGAATAAGGATCAATATTGTAAACTACTAATAAGGTTGGGCATGTTTATTGGGTCACTGGGAGTACGACTCTTACTATTTGGCTTGTAAAGGGTGTAAAAGGTGATGATGGTCAAGATGCTCCTGCTACTGCTGTTGCTCCATGTCAGCTGGGGGTTGTTGCAGCATGTGATATGGGTCTTTGTTTTGCTCACTAGTGCCAAAAGAAGAGGATGTTCCTTGCATGATTCTTTGTTCTAGTCTTCACATTCTAGGAAGGTCTGTGTAACACGTCAAGGACCATCAAATGCCATCAGTTAGCTCATTGTTGCTCCAATTACTTCTTTTTACACTGATTATCCTATGTGTTCCTTACCGCTTCTTCCGTGTTGACTATCCTTTTGATCCACTTGGAAACGCAGCACAGCTTTTAAGGCAGCTACAGTATCTTCCAGTACGTCTTGGCTCAGCCATTCGACTGGACTAGGAGTGAACATGGCGTCCCATTTGGAGATTGGGCAACATGGCTTCTTCTCTTTGCATTGCTCTCTTACCCATATTCACTGATGCCTAGATGCAGGTGCTGGGAGTTTATGACATTGGAGACAAACCTGTCAAGGCTAGTGCCTGCTTCTTGGTCGATTGGCAGAGACTGAAATGATCACCTGCCTTGTTTTTATCGCTGGTGCCTTGCTTTTACCATGTAGACGCGTTTCAACATATACCGGCATCAGTGACTCGATTGAACCTATATGATTGTCTTGGTACGAGTGTACAAGGAGTCAGCGACTGGTTATGGACAAGTCAAGATTTCTCTGGTAAGGATTAGAACTGCATGTACAAATAATTCTCACCTTGAATATGATAGATCGTCATGATATATGAGGCACAAACTTCAATGTATTCCACTGAATGATGATGCATTGGTACAAGGAAAACAATTCCAGCTTTATGCATTGATAATGGGGAGCGTATCAAGCAGGTGAAAGGCTTCAAGCTACCAAATAGATGTATTCAAGAAGCAAAAGGAAAAGGTGTACAGCAATGATAGTGTCTAATGACGAAGTGGTTCTTGAACTTACCACTAGGGACCAAAATCTATCAACCAATGTGAGCAAACCTTCCAGCAGGCTTCCTTTCTCTCTTTAAATAGACTCTTTAGCAAATTGTTACATAAAGACTTTCATTCAATCAATCAAAAAGTCCCACAGAATAGCACACTATGGGTCTTTGATCAAAAAGCACTATATCAATAAAGCTATCAATGACATTTTATCCATGCTTAAGAGACATAGAACATCATCCAGCTAATGCTTGTCGAGCAACACTTAAAGTAATGCATATGCAACTAGAGAAATCAAAGTACATGGCAAATAGGCTAAAGTAGCTCAATGTAGCAATCATCATTTGCAATCTCAACTAATGAATATCGCAGTAATCTCGCTTAAAGCATTCCAATAGATAATCGAGTATATACATATTTGAGATTTATCATTAGGGAGAAAGGCGGAAAAGGAAATGGAAGGGGAAAGATATAGCAAGAGCGGATAAAAAGACTCTATTGTGATGCGGGGAAAGGGGGGATATGACAAGAAAGAGAGTACTGAAGTGTAGAATGCTAAATACAAATGTAGAAAAGAAAAGTACATGGTATCATTTTGGGCATGCAACAATAGAAGGATGGATAGTTGCAGTTTCTTTCCAAGCAATGCCGCTAATGGATTCCTCGAGATACATGAGCAAGTTGATGCCTAGTTGAGTGTCTTGTGATGCTGTTTCATTCTGTGCTAGTGATGCGCAATAAAACAGGTTCTTCAGTGTTGGATCACCTGCATCTGAAGCACTGTATTGTACATTGACTGTGATAGGTATAATCTTGTCTCTTGTCTGGCCAGGAATCATAAAAGACCCTGTACTACCTTCTCCAATCTTGACATTGGTGCTGCCATCATAAAGTTTGAGATGAAATTCCTTGAAATGTGTTGGTACAAAGTTTTCAGAGTTGTCCACAGTGAGATTGATCTGCCAAACAGCTTCATAAATCTTGGATTCTGGATCAGATGAATCGTAAGGCGTAATGACACCAGCGTTTTGGAACAAGATGCTGTTGGGCCAACGTGGCCATACAAAAAACCAAGCCAAAGCAACCAAAATGATCAAGACAAAAGCTGCAAAGACCATCCATCGTGTTGTTAATCCTCCACATCCTCTTCGTTTCCTCTTTCTTTGTTGCATTTCAGACACCTGATCCTTTTGTCGTTTCTGTGGTGACTCGTACTGTTCCATCATATCCATTGCTACCATGTTGTCGGCTAGCAACCCATTCGCTCCTTCTTTATCATCATCAAAGTACATTGGTTCAGATGATGCCCCAAATGGATCGGAACTTTGTGGTGAGTAGGGCGGGTATCCATCTTGTTGGCTGCCAGAGTGTCGTTTACTATGCTGATCGTTTCCACCTGGATATCGTGCAGGTACTGAATAGGGATCATTCCCATCGTCATAGGGTTCATAACTGGTTGGTTGTGTATGAGCTTGTGCCATGCCTATACGATATGTTGCAATGGGTTAAATCTCGGATTTCGCGTGAATGGACAAGAGTGGCTAACCTGTTGTAGTAGGTGGTTCATAAGGATCCATGGGCTGCATTGGGCGCTGTGCACCTTTTTCAGAAGGAAGATACTCGTCGTATCGAGCAGGCGGCTGACTCATGTGCTGTGTATGTATGTATGTTTATAGTGAAGGAAAGAAAAGGAAGAAACAAGAGGACAAGAACGGCGTTTTATATAGATTGGTTGTATTCAATTGCATCCGCACAGACTACTCTTGATAAATACTTCATGTCATACATACACCCCCTTTCTCTCCCTTGCATTGGGATTCATTTATCTGTTGATATTCCCCCCTTCCTCTTTTGCCCTTTCAACATTACCATTTGTATATGTTTGTAGGAAAGCACAATAAATGGAATGAGCGAGATCATCCGGAGCCACCTGCGATAAACTGTGTGTAACATCAGCTAAAAAAAGCAACTTATTGATTTAGCTACTGCTGTTAGCACTTTTTCTCGCCCACATCACTAAAAACACACACATTGCTATTGCTAAATGTCATCCTTTTCCACACATGTTAGTTACTTGATTACTTGTAACCATTTGACTTTGAATCCTTTCCTCTTTCTTACAAGTTCATTGCCAAGATCATCCCTTTGGCACTCAGATTGCACATGAATTGGATATCCACCACTTTACACAGTTTTATCAGAGCATCAAGAACTAGCAGACATCCTTTCAAGAGCTTTACTAGGTGCTCAGGACAAGACATATGCTATTTGCATCTGCACAAATTGACATAAATAGAGTGCTTCGTTAGATACAAACTACAACAGCAGTAGTGAGAAACACTACCATGCCTATCAACAAACCATGACAAGCATCATCCAGCACTGTACTCAGCTTTATCAAGAATATAACCTATCCCCAGTGCCTGCTATTCACCTTTTTTAATGACATTCCAATGTTGTTTTTGGAATTATTTGCTCCGCACGTGCGGAATCTCCCAAATACGGTCTGAGCTAGCAGCATATTTCTTGATCTAGGATGAAAAGACCAAATAGTGTGCGGAAGAGCATGAATGTTTGGATATGCTTGTTGCTTTTTCTACCTTTATGCATCATGACCAACAGGAAAGCATATCAAGATTCTACCTTCAAACATCTTGTACCATCACTTCAAAGACTAAATATATCTTTGTCATATGATCTTATTGAAATATGATATATGCTATGCAAGTGCAAGTACTGGGTAATTAACAATCCTTCTAGCACATTGTCGTCTTCATCGTGATATAGTAATGGGATCTTGTTTCTTTTTCGATGCCAACAAGGTATGATATACAACATCTTCTGAAGAGAAAAACGTCAAACAAGGCCAGTTTGTTCCATGATAGGGGAAGATATCACTTTCATAACATCCAAGTCCATAGCTATTCTCATCCATCCTTTTCAAACAAGTCAAGTAGTCACTAGTTGTAGGTACAGGCTGGGAGTCGAACCCAAGGAGATGATGATGCCCAAAAGTTGCATACTGCCTGACCAATAAGTCTATTCATTCTACTTGCCTTCTTCATATATAACAGCACCATGGTAACGTGTACAACGTAAAGAGAAACTTGTTTGTGTGGCAGCAGAAGTCATAGTGTAGTAGTCAAAAGCCCAAAACCAAAACCAAAAGAAACAGCCAAAGGGAGAAGCCAAAGTCTTGTTGCGTTTGTTCTTGAAGTCTACACAAAGCTTAAACGGTTAATGCAACACGTTCTGCTACAGCATTGAGTTCCTTGACTGTACCTGTAAGCACCAAACTTGAAGCGGCATAACAACGAAACAGAAAGAGCGACACGTCTGGCTACAACCACTCAGTCCGCTTGAACACTTGTTGCCTATGAATGTACCCAACTGTATGAATACAACAACCCAACATGAGCTTCTTTATAACACATACCTTTAATGCATGGCGTCAATGGGAGTCGTGTACGTGTAAAGTGAGTATGAGCTTGAAAGAAAGAGAGAAGCAGTTGTCTCCCAAAATTCGCTGCTGGGTCCCCAAGATAAATTCCCCAGTTGAATCTGCCATTCTATCTTGATACACTTAATCTTTGCAACTTGATACCAAATGCACGTTGCCAAGCAACGCTGCCTGCACACACTGCACACCAGAACACATGAATTAGATACTGCCACACTGTCATCATAATAGTAGAGATACTACACGTGAATAAATAGTCGTCATAGCATCTTGTTCCAAAATCGAGTCATTTTCACGCTTGCAGCAGTCATTTTATCCTTTGTTTATCAAACGTGTTCCTGCACATCACATCGTCTTTTCTATCATGGATACTTCATCTTCAAATTGCATATACCAATGACTTCCCATAACACGAGTACCAATAAGAGCAGTTGATTGTCACTCGTAATTACACAATCAAAGCATATGGTGTTTTTGTGTAAGGATGACAAGCCAATACATCCAAAAGAACCTTATGTGAAAGTTTGGCTCATCCATAAGCGCTATCTAGTACCACCTTAACAATAAGTAAAGCCATAACGAAACTGACTGCAACTGGCTGATGGTGTTGGCACCACTGGCGGAAAGTGACTAAATTGCATGTATGCGCTGGTTGCACACATGGATGATTGCCTTCGGAAAGATACATACACATCCAACGATGAAGATCAATCAGGTACGTGTCGTACTAACTCCCATTGCAAAAGAAACATGTCAATGTCAGACTATTCTTCAGGCTTTGGAGCGATGTACATGTTTATTTGTACATTCCAGTATTACAGGAAGCACCAATGCTACGTTGACAACATATGGCTCCAAAAGGGGCGATACAATAAGAATTCAAAGTACAATGTAATGTATTATTTAAAACGTGGATAATGACAACTAACTACTTGAGGACGACAGCTGCGTTACGACTAGCCAAATATGCTTGCACGTTGGGTACACTTAAAGTGCGAATGAACTGGTATATCTCGGCATTATGGTAGCGTAATCCTGTCTTTGGATCCGTGTATCGTGCTATCAGACCTGTAATATCACAATACTTTTGCTGTGGAAGGATGGATGGAGGACATTCGATGTTTTGATCTATAAACATGGTCAATATACAACTAATGACTCATATGGTGTTCTCTTCAACTTTACAGGTAGGAATATTGAGATCCAAGTCTTGGGTCTTTTCAGCTGCCAACACCTGCTTCAGGTTCTTGGACTTTTTAGGCGTCTTGTACTTTGAACTTTTGAAGGGTTTCTGGATACTAGCCAAGTTAAGTGGACCTGCTATACTGTCTTGTGTTGCCTACAAAGGACGGATCAGCATCAGTACTCTGGATTCCTCTATAACTTGATTGACAAACCTTTGCTTTCGATACATTGGGACTGGCATTCTTTTTACTGGAACTCTTCTTTGGTGCCCTAGTCGTCAATGGGTGTGGTAAGTTAAGGGTGAGATCAAGAAGAGGGAGTTTGGGCTTACATGGTGTATCTTGCTGAAGAAGAAGTGCACACGAATGCAATTTCCTCCGCTCACAGGCCTTTGCATTGATGGATGACACTGCTCGTTGTATACTGTCTCCCCCTTCCCCTGCACATCACATTATAATAGATATCCCATGACTCATTGTTGTAAAAGTGTTCATTGTTCAATTCAAGCTATATTGGGAAAGAATACATTACAGGTGTTTTTCCAAATAATCTCTGCTAGTTCCTCTGGATCTTCATCTCTAATAGCAGCAATCACATGAAGGACAAGACTAGAAAGACATTTCATTTAGAACACTCGATCAACTACCCATAACAATGATCACTTACCCAGTTGCACATGGTTCACATCTGTTCTTTACCATCAATCCTTTCTCAAACTTTTCCTTCTTCTTTGACAGTGGTGCATAGAGTTCCATCTCTTCCTTTGGTATCTTTTGCAAGTGCTTACTAGAAGCATGTGTAGGTCGAATCTCGCACCATGGAGCATCTAACCAATATTCACTGTCAGAGGACTGCTTCCATATAATAATACCAATCATACCTGTTTCAATCATGATGCGATCTCTTGGGATCTCCTTAACCACCTGTAGATTCTCCTCAGTCTTTAGTGAGCAACCATTGATGCCAATATATAATCCCAACTCCACTAGCTGTTTCATCTCTTCCACTGTGCTTGTAAACGAATGTACAACACCATGAGTAAATCGATGTCGATTGGCCTTGATCATGTTGACAAAATCATCGCCTGTATTACGATTGTGAAGGAACATGGGAAGCTTTGTCTTTTCAGCCAGTTCAAATTGAGCTTCAAAGTACTTTTTCTGGGTCTCCTTGGAGCAGAACTGTAATCGATCATAGTCTATAGATAATCCATGAATCAGTGTATGATATCCCAACATAGTACATCAAGGAGACATGTTACCTAAACCACATTCACCAATGGCTACGACAGTGGATGGATTCTCTTGAGCAAGCTTCAATAGATGATTCAAGTACTCTGTAGGACCATCTGATGATTGTTCAAACTCGTCGCAACGTGTAGGATGACAGCCAACAGTGGAATACAGCATCTGATCTTCACCAATAGATGATTCAGTCACATGCATCCATTTTCCTTTAGCCTGTCTCCAAGGATATACTTACTTTCGTTGTGTTGTTTGATAACGTCGATCGCTTCTTTTGCTTCTTCCAGATTCGTGCCAGTAATGATAAGCTTCTCCACACCTGCCTTTCGAGCACGTTCCAAAACTAAATGCCAGTCATCTGTCGACAGAGATCGTGAACACCTTTTGTTTTCTTTTCTTGATTCAACCGAACCTACCTTCATGAGCTTGTTTTCCCCTGTAAACACCCCTGAACATGGGATCAGTCAAATTTGCACCAATATCTACTCTGTAGTGTCAGTGTCTCTTTTTATGCATGAATAAAGGTGATACATACCAATGAAACGCATGGCAGTTCTACGTAGCATATACCAGAAGAAGAAAAGATGTAATGATGGATCCTGCATGCTCCTCCAATAATCCCGCCAAGTGTAAGATCACGTGAATCAGTTTGTCTTGATCACCATCTCCTTTTACAAGTCTACATGTCAAAGCCATCAACATTAGAACGTGGTTGTTACACCATCCCATGTCTCATCGATCATCACATGATTTAAGCAGTCTGTTTCCATATACAAGTACCCAAAGATAATCGCTTTTGGTTGGCTCATTTCCTTCTTTTTCACTCCTTCATACATATCCAACATCTTTTACAGTTATCAGAACATGTAAAGCATTATGATCTATATTCAAGAGTGGTATCAGAAGCAATGTGTATAAACAGGTAAAGGACAATCTATCAGTGTCGCGCATGACACATATATGTTGCGGAGCTCATTTAGTGGTGTTGCTACAGTCTATTCTTCCCCCCACACACCTTTTGCTTCTTGTACGCTTTGTTATGAACCATGGCGTCAACACGCTCTATTATATGGTCACCACACTCGGATCGGAACCAATTCCTCGTCAGTGGAAACGAATTGAAGCTATATGAATGGATTCCCGAGGTACAACTGCAGACGATGACTATTTCTCCGTTCATGGCATAACTTGACTTGTCTCTAGACAATTGGACAGTCTGGAAAAGCTGTTCTTGTATCCACCATACCCAAAATCACCCTTGTCATGGTAAACAATAATAGAAGGAACGCGTAGAGTCTTGTATTCAATACTTGTGTTGATCATAGTGTACTGACTGGTGTCCCGATCCTCAAAGGTCTGATTTGATCGCAGTGGGTTTGACAACAGGCAAAACAGTACTGGTGCGCATGCAAGATCATATTCAACCCGATTATCCAACATCTGCTGCTGATAGTCCACAATCGCCACTTTATCGCAGTAATTCACGACCATCCATATCATCATCAGCAGCTAAACCTTATCCTGTTCTTGGTGTGAAAATGTCTCGTCCTTGCAATGTCGTATCCTTCTCTCCTACACATCCACATTTACTGGCTGCTGGTCTGGATAAAGTGAGAAATGATCCTTGTCTTTTGGTGTGGGATATTTCACAGGCAATTGAACCTTCATCAGCTGGTCCACAAACACCAACGACTCCATATTATCGACCTAGTAGTGCACGTTCAACCAGTGGATTCAGTGAGAGAGATATCTTTTTCTCAGGTATGTCTTGGGTTACATTGCTTATCTTTTACTAATATAGTCATTGTAGATAAATCACGATACACAAATCCTTATGGAAATCAAGCAGAGCCTGGTGGACATTCTTCATCGACTAGGTAAAATGAGAATAGACATGACTCATCTGTGTATTGACAACTTGTGCATAGCAGTCGAGAACAACGACCTATTCAGCAATATGGATCATCAGAAGCAATCGCCTCTTGTGCATGGTCTAGTCATCTTGGTGCACCATTATTGGTTGCCGGTATGGGAAACAAGTATCTAAGAGCCTTTGATATTCGAGGTAAGGTAGAAAATGTCTTGTACTTTGTAGTAACTAACATGGATATCAGTGAATTCAAATGCAACACCACTTCAGTTTGCTACCAAAGCAGTTTATGGCACAACGGTGGATCCTTTCAACCCTTATCGAGTGGCATCCTATACTGAAGAAGGCGTCGTCAAGCTTTGGGATCTTCGCAAGACTAATGATCCTATATCCTTTTTACTAATATCTTTATTCTTTATTCACTTGATTCATATCAACCCTTGACCATGATACACGTCCTCACACTTAGTTCTGATAGTGGCTTCAAGCACAATTTATCACACATTGCATTCTCATCCACACGACCTGGTCTCCTTGCATCATTGACAAGAGATTCACAATCCATCAGTCTTTGGGATATTCAAGAAACATGCTCATTACGTGGGACAGATATGGGTCCTGCTCCAACAAGTACTATCAGCTCAGGTCAAGACACAGTGCAAACCAAGAGTGAAGAAAAAGGAGTACTTCAATCCCTCGTTGACATGTCCAATGATGCTGATCTCAGTATACCCGTGCTATGGAAGAGTCGAAAGTGTAAGTAATGTGATGAATAATGCTTTAGCATAGGTACTTATGATGTGGAATAGCTACTCCTACCAGCAAAGCAATATCGTGTTTCCATTTCATTCCCACAAGCGCCAATCAAGATCGCCGTGGATGTAGCACAAGTGTTCTGACAATGCACAAAGATGGCCAATTTGAACCTATCAGTCTGGAAGAAGCTTGCAAAATGTCATGGCGTCCAACAGGTGGATTTGCATTGTCTGGTGGCTGTGATGTCATGCAATCTTATGGTGATGACATCTCGACTTCAACAACACATTCAGTGATGGATCAATTCAATGCATTTGGCATTACTGAGAAAAAGTCCCAATGGTAAGTGTCTAGCTTGCATCATGTATTACTTTTCAGCTGATGATATTATTACGAAAATAGGCAGGAAGAACAGCAGCAGCAGCAGCATCAAGAGCTTCGTTTATTGGCACCAGCTATACCAGCCAATGCAGCCAAGGAACTAGCAAATGATATTTCAGTCATTATGCGTGAACGTGTCAAGTTGGGATATTCAATGGAGGTAGGTGACCCAAAAATGGCAATCCTGTTGAATCGAGCGCTCACATGCAATACGCAGATACGAACAAACATTGATATTGTCAAAGAAGATCACAAAATGAAAGAGCTTTGGTCATGGATCCATCGTATGTTTTACACTTTATTAAATCATCATCAGAATCACTCATATTGCTGATATTAGGGGCTGATAAGCTTTCTCGGGACATGTCGCAAGTGATCAGTTACAACTTTCAAGGTGTTCATGGGATCTGGTCTGGTCCAGGTAAGGTTACACAAGTATCATGCAAAGCATGTTTCTTATTTGATGGCCATTAGGATTTGAATTCAACAAGAAATCTTCAAAAGAGAAGCTTATGGCTCTTCAAGAGAAGTCCGAAGATGCACTTGCCATGGTAGAGACGACCAAGCCAATTCAGCGCAACTTGGCATTGAAAGTCTGTGGATTTGGTTTCACTCAGAGCGAGCTGGAACAAGAACTGGTCAGGTAAAGTGATTGATTGTCTTTATCTACTCTTGCTCATGGTACAACATAGATTGGAATCACGTGGTGAATATGATAAAGCAGCAGGATGGGCATTTTTCAGTGGTCTTCCTCATCGAGCCATTCAGGCATTGGGAAGTGTGCGTGGTTCAGGAAAGAATGGTAAGGTATTGACAATGTGTTTGAGAAAAAGCTAACAGGATGATATTAGACCAGCAACGCAAATTGATGTCAGCTGTGCTTGCAGGCTTTCAACCTGATTCACCCAATGAAAATCCAACTTGGCGACAGCTTTGCGAATCATTGAGTCTTGATATGAAGGATCAGCCTTATTTACGTGCTATATTTGCTTATATTTCATCCAACGACTGGTTTCGAGTGCTGAATGAACCCGATCTTTCACTCAAGGAACGTGTATCAGTGGCATTACGTGTGTTACAAGATGATCAATTGACGCAATATCTCAACAAGCTTACAGAACAGCTGATACGAGAAGGTGATGTGGAAGGTGTTCTTCTTACAGGCTTGACCAACAGAGCTGTGGATCTTTTGGAGCAAACAGTCAATCGATATGGTGATGTGCAAACTGCAAGTCTAGTGATGAGCTTTGTGGTTCCTAGACGTTTCAAAGATAAACGCGTGGAAGATTGGATTGAAAGGTAAGTTATCCATTCTTTTACATGTTGGGTATTAACGAGTATACTAGTTATCGAGCATTGCTGGATCGATGGCAATTATGGCATCCAAGAGCCAAGTTTGATATCCAACGTGGACAAAGGATGAACAATGCAAGTGAAGTGGCACCACCCCAGGTTTATGTACGATGCACTTTTTGCTCGCAGTCTCTTGGTCACAGCTTGCTGGTCCAGAATGTCAGAAACAGAGAAGGAAAGCGAATGAATGTCCAAACCAACCTTTCATCAGGGGGTCGTGCTTCTGGAAAGCAAAAGGTAAAGTAGAATGCCTTGTTTTATATCATGAAACTCATATCATATCCTTTATTGAAGCCTACAGTATGTCCAAGCTGTCGTAAGCCACTTCCTCGATGTGCTTTGTGCTTAATGCATATGGGAACACCCATTGATCCATTACGTAAAGCTATTGCTGCCAATGACTCTCGTAAAGGTAGGTGATACACAAGTAATCACCCAAACGTCCTCTCATCATCTCATTCTATTACAGTGGATCCATCAGGCTTTGATTTCTGGTTTACATGGTGTCAAACGTGTCGACATGGAGGACATGCTGTACATATATTTGACTGGTTTAGAGACCATAAAAGTTGTCCTGTTAGTAGCTGTAACTGCCATTGCTTTAGTATGAGCTCAGGGAATATGATAGAATCCAATAAAGATGTATCATAAGCTTTTCATGTCTAAACATAGGTACATTGCAGTATCTTTTGTGTATGGAAGAGTGTTTGAGTGGACAAAGTGTCCTAGTGCCTGCAAAAGGATCAAAGCTTCGTTCTTTACCAACAGTGAAAATAGCAAAGCCAAATTAGGATAGCTACAAACATTCCCATGCTTTGATGCTTCATTGTATTCATATACACATTCTATTATCATAAAGAGACTTTTCATTGTTTGACTTGTTTATTCGTGTCGTGTATGATTGGAACTTGACATAAGCTAGCAACAAGGTGATGGAGAGTCATCTGAGACTGAAATCGAAATGCCATATTTGACATGATGGCCATTGAAACAGAGCTTGTCGTATCTTCCTCTTTCAACCATGGGCAAATGGACTGACAAGTTATATATTACACATTCAGAGTGGAGTGGCGAAGTTGGTCAGCATTCAGCATCGTCAGGCATAACGGGTCGTCGACAAAACGATGGATTTCGACGTTTACCTTTTTACTGTTGTTCACTTTCACTTCAACCATTCGAGCATCCTGTCTGTACACCTGAAGGCGTCATCTTCGATCTAGTTCATATTATCCCCTATATCAAAAAGTACGGCACGAATCCAGTAACAGGTGAAAAGCTGGACACCAAGAACCTTATCAAGCTCAACTTTTTCAAGAACGACAAAGACGAATACTATTGTCCAGTGACGTTCAAAGTCTTTTCAGATCATACAGCTATTGCAGCCATCAAAACAACTGGCAACGTATTCGCCTATGACACCATTGAGAAGCTCAACATCAAAGCAAAGCATTGGAAAGATTTATTGACCGATGAGCCATTCACGCGCAAAGACATCATCATGATCCAAGATCCTCACAACCTTGACAATCGTAACATGTCAAAGTTTCATTATCTGAAGAACGATATGAAAGTAGTCGATCAAGGTAAAGTAGTGTTACACTAAAAAGATTCAATGGCATCTCATTTTCTTTGTGTTAGCTGAAGAACGAGCACGAAAGCAGCCCATCAACAATATCAATGTACAAGGACTTGGATCCACCAGCAAAATATTGGCCAAACTGAATCCATCAGCAACAGCAGTAGAGAAATCAGACAAAGCAACATCCACGACACCTAAAAAGCCCAACACACCTTACAATGCAGCACACTTTTCTACTGGTCGAGCAGCAGCATCCTTCACATCGACTTCCATGACACCAGTTACAGTCAATGAAAGTGCACTGATTGATGAGGATATCTTCATGTACAAGCGAATTCGCAAGAATGGTTATGCACGTCTAATCACCAATTTCGGCAATATCAATCTCGAGCTTTACTGTGAAAAGGCACCCAAAGCTTGTCACAACTTTATTCTTTTGGCCAAATCAGGTTATTACAACAATACAGTCTTTCATCGCAGCATAAAGAATTTCATGGTAAGTGGCAAGGATGGTTTCATGCATTAAAGACGGAGTTAGTAAATGATGCAATGTAGATCCAAGGAGGAGATCCCACTGGCACTGGTCTTGGTGGTGAATCCTATTGGAAACGACCTTTCGATGATGAAATTAAAGGAAGCTTATCACACAATGATCGTGGTATACTTAGTATGGCCAACAAAGGAAAGAATACCAATGGCTCCCAATTGTAAGTGTTTTCATGCAGTGTATATATATAATACTGATTGATTTGTATAGCTTTATTACCTATCGCCCATGTACACATCTTGATGAGAAACATACCATCTTTGGTCGAGTTGTTGGTGGTTTGGATGTATTGAATCAAATGGAGGCAGTTCCTACCAATGAAAAGGATCGACCAGAACGTGATATTCGAATCAAGGAGGTGTCTATATTTGTTGATCCATTTGAGGAGTTCCAAGGGCGTTTAAAGCGTAAACTTGCACATGAAGCCAATGCTGAACAAGAGGAGCAAGAGCGGAAACAAAAGCGGGCTAAAGAGGACAGCATGGGATGGTTTGGACCCAATGTGGCAAATAGCAAGAAGGCAGGTTCCGGTGGCATTGGCAAGTACCTTGCAAGTCCTAGTAATAAGAAAAGTAGTGGTAGCTATGGCAACTTTGACAAGTTTTAAATAATATCATTGCATTTGTATCATAAATCATCCTCTTGTTCATATAAAGGGTAAACATTAAAGCCCTGTATTTGTTAGCACCTTCTCCGTCTCAAATTCCCACTTTCTCCCACTTTACGCGTTTTAGCTATCCCATCCACACAAACCAATGTCCATCAAAGAACGCCTTGCAAGGATCAGACTGGATCCCTTTCCTCAAGTGACTCATGTCTTTGGAGAATATCTCTGCAAGCCTCGTTTGGTTATCTTGACAGCCATTCTCACCAAGATCTGCCTGGATCGACTTTACCAGTATTCAGCGGTAACATGATATGCTATAGTCAATCGAATGGATACTGACTGATCCATGGTCTGTATAGATTGTCAATCCTAATGGACAATTGGATGCAGAAGGCAAGCCTACATTGGATATTCTCGAGTACCATCATCCAAGCACAGCTGATGATATCTACAACTTCCTTGCTGGTTATGGAGCCAAAGGACGTGAAGCATACTTGTCACTGTTGTTCTATGATAATGCATTCCTATTGTGTCGTACACTACCATTGTGTCTATTGACTTATATGGGATTCAAACGAGCACCACAATACATTCGACCTGGTGTATGGATTCATCTTTTAACGACTGCTTGGGATCTTGGAGAAAATGCATTGCTTTATATCATTCTCAAGACGTATCCTCGTCGACTTGACTTTGTGGCATGGCTTGCAACTGGATTCATTCAAGGCAAATGGGTGTTATTCTGGGCTACTATCTTTATTATCTTTGTATCAGTGGGATCAGCCATCTACTACACATTCCATTCTATGCTAGCTGACTCGGTGATGGTATTACAGAATGATAAAAAGGACAAGGAGAATGCTCGTCGTCATGTGGATGCTGTGCTTAAACGACAACGCGCTCTTGCTGCTGCATCAGCTTCCGGAAAGAAGAAACAATCTTGAATATAGCAATAGACTTATATTTGTATCAACTAAAGATAAAGAGCCAAGCATTCAAAGTGAAACCTTGTGTTCATGTGGATAAAGAGTGATGATGGACATAGTAGTAGTAGTAGTAGACTTGCTCTCTTGGCATTATTGCGTAGTCCATAGTGGTACTTAAAAAGGAACAAGCACCAGATGAATTCCAGGTCCGTAGACATAACACGACGCTGGTGATCGTCCTTTTTTGTACTCGCTTTCTCTTTTCTTTTTATATAACACGAAAAGCTCTCCACTCCTTTTCTTCTTCTGATTCACCAACAACACAATGTCGTACTCATTCAGGGATCGTACCGAGGAATTACGGGTAGGCTTATAACAAAAGACCCCCTTCCTTACTGCTTTTACTTGACCGGGAATCCTCTTTTGTTTCCCCCTTTTGTTCTTCACCCTTGTCCTCTTTCTTGTTGTCACTTAAACGATACTTCTTGTAGAACTCTTTTGAAGGTCTTGAACGCAGGTAAAAAGGAGCATATATGTGTGTGTGATAAAGGAATGCGAGTCTAATTTGTTTCTCATTTACAGCGACGATTTTGGCCCTGCTCGTATTCCCGCTGGTTATCGTCGCACGCCATCACCTGTTGTAACACGTTTCGATCGTGCAAACTCACCTCCACCACCTACTCCTCGTCATCATGGAAACAGCCATATCGACACTTATGAAATGCAGACTCGACCCATGGCTGATACTCGTACAATGGATGGATTTCTTCAAGAGGTAAATATACATCAGTCTTTGGGTGCATAATTGATCTAATTCTCGTCTGTAGATTGAGCATTTAAAGACAAATATCACACTCGTCAATGACAACATCGATGCTATTGAACGCTTGCACAATTCAGCACTCGTCAGTTATAGTGACAATCAGTGGAATCAACTTTCGAATGAATTGGAGCAGCTACAAACCAAAGTACGAGCTCAGAACAATGATATCAAAACACGCATCACTGCTTTGGAAAGAAACGCTGTTGCTACGAATGCATCAGAAGCCAACATCCGCAAAACACAGGTACAAGAACAAGTCTTTCTTCTTTTGTCATACTCATATCCTCTTTCAGAGTGAAGCTGTGCGTAAACGATTCTTGGAGACGATCAGAAGATATCAAGACATTGAAAATGGCTATCGACAAAAGTTTCGACAACGTGTTGAGCGACAAATCAGAATTGGTAAAGCTCCCGAACCAAGGTTCCAAATCATAAACTGACTTTTTGCTTTAGTGAAACCTGAAGCGACTGAAGAGGAAATCGATCACATCATGGAATCGGATCAGAATACACAACTATTTACTCAATCAGTAAGACGACTACTACCAACACAACCCAATCATGATGATATTGATCCATGTTATAGATCTTGAAAGTTGGACGTCAAGCTCAAAGTCGAGCTGTTCTTTCTGAAGTACAGAGTCGCCATGATGACATTAAACGAATTGAAAAGACGCTTTTGGTTAGTATAGTAACACCACCAATGGGACGAGAAACAAGATGCTAAACTTGTATGATAGGAATTGCATGACTTGTTCCAGGATATGCAAATGCTTGTGTCCCAACAGGGTGAAGTGATTGTCCAAATTGAACAAAACGCAGAAGCCACGGCACAAGACCTTAAACAAGGCAACAGGAATCTCACACGCGCTATTGATCTTGCAAGATCCACACGTGCAGTAAGCATGAATTGACCATGATGTGTATTCTTGTTATCATACTAATCTACATGCGTGTGCCAATAGAAAAAATGGTGCTGCTTTGTTATCTGTATCATCCTTGCTGTCGTCATTGCTATTTTGGTTTGGTGGTTTGCCTTTGATCATCCTGTAAGTCTTGACGTATGCATGGCGTCATGTGAATGTGTATACTGACATGTTGAAATCATAATAGGGCGTCGGTGGCAACAATAACAATAACAATAATTAAAACAAGATCCTACTTTTCTCTATCCTATCCAAGCATTATCTTCTTACTCTACTTTTACTGTAATACCTTTCCTTCTTAACTTGATTAGACATTCACTTCTCCCCACTTGCTCCTCTCTTTCCTTTTATCCCATTACACTTTATGTTTGAATAGTTTATACTGCTGCATGAATCTCATGTGTAACATATATTGTGTCACCGTCGATCCTTGTTTGACAAAAACTAATGTTGTTTTCATGTGATGGAATGATACAGTGCAAATGAAATGACATAATTGTCTTATTGGATATCAAAAAGTACAAGTGAAATAGGTCAATCCTTGTCTAACTATAGTTCTATACTTGAGACTTGAATGAATCCCATGCTTCGTTCAAAGTACTAAAGATGGCGCTTGCAAGCATACGTTGTTCCACTGTCACATCTGAAGGAAGCTAGATAAAACAACATGAGTATCATTGTATTTCATCACTTGACTACCTACATACCTTATCAGGATGTACTTTGGCGATCGCTTTCATGTAAATGATCTTGCACTTTTTGGGATTGATCAATTCACTCATATTGGCACCACGCCATTGCGCACCAGGCCACAAAAGGGTATCCAGAGTCGCCAATAATGCACGAAGATTGTTCTCTTTGCCTGATTTCCACTGTAATATCCGTGCATTGACATCATCTGTTTTCTGCATACGCTCTGCGTCTTCTGCTTCTTGCTTAGCAGCTTGAGCTCTCATGGCTGCTACAGCCTTGCTTTTATCAATATCAGCAGGTGATAATGTGGATGATGATGGTGTGGAAGAAGAGTTGTTGACTTCAAAGACAGAATAATCGACACCAGGGAAAGCAGTATCACTCTTTTTGTTGGATGATGAAGATGTTGGTTTGGCAGGACTGCTGCTGGTAGCTGGTGGTGGATTGATGGCACGTCGACAACGAGCTAAAGCCTGATTGATCTTTGGATTGTTGGCACCATCCAACTTGACAATATGTTCATATGCCTTGATAGCATCCTTGTACTTCTCCATATGCTCCAATGCTTCGCCTTTACGATGCAATGCTTTGCTGATTTGTTCACGCCATCGTATAGTAACACCTTCTGATTCGATATTGTCATCACCACCTGATTCAGCCATTTCCACCACCAATGTACAATCTTCAATACACTTTTTGTATTCACCAATCTTGAGTCGTGTAGCTGCACGATTGTTGCATAAAATAACAAGATGATCATGTCCATCAGGTAGCATGGTGATGGCTTGTGTATAGGCATCTTCTGCTTCTCCAAATTGACCAAGCTTGAACTTGTCATTACCCATCTTTCGTGCATTGTTGACTCGCATCATCACATCATCAGACGCTTTAACAACAGGTCGCGTTCTCTGTTTCTTGGGTGGTGACATTGGTGTTGTTGATACAGGTGTTTGTGATCGGCTACTATTGCGAGATGGTGTAGCTCTTCGACGTGATGGAGAAACATAGACATCTTCATCTTGTTGTCTTTCTATACGCTGTCGTTCTTGTTGCTGTTGTCGTCGCATTTGTTGCACATATGCTCTTCGTTTGGCTTCTTGTTCCTTTTTCCATGCTAGTTCACGCTCACGTTCCAATGCAGGATCTTCATCTGAACTGTCATCATCCACAAACTTCTCTGTGTATTGTTCACGTGCTCTGTTGGCAGCCATTTCCTCCTCATCATTGATATCATCCCTCATCCATTTAGGTCGTCCTTCAGCACGATAACGTTGTTCAGCACGTTGTTGTTCCTGCCAATCTTCCACTGCCTTATTGATACGTTCTCGTCCAGTCTTTACAAACATGCTTGCATTCTTGTATAAAAATCCTCCCAATTCAGTTGCCTGTGCCACAAGTTTCTCTTTGTGTTGTTGAAAATTCGGTGTAGTTGCACTTGATCCATCAGAAGATGATTGTTGTTGTTGTTGAGGACGTCTTTTTGGTGTACTATCATCATCACGAAAGACTGATTGTCGTGCACGACTGGTGTCGGACCGTGATGTTTCCATGGGTGAAGTTGCCCTTTGTTGAATTGTAACAGCTTCTGCATTTTGGACAAGCAAATCGATAGCATCCTGAAGATCATTGCCACCTGTTGCCTCGAGAGCTACTTTGGCTTGTTCATCGGTGAAACCCATATCCATCAGCTGTGCTACCATCATATCATTGGATGGTGATGATCGTCTTGGAGGAGATGAAGTGAATGATTGTTGTTCAGGCTCTGGAGAAGGCTAAATGACACATCCATGTTAGTATTGTTGTCACTTGTACTCATTCCTTTTCAATCCAACTTACTGTACGAGGCTTTTGAACAGGTTTTGAAAGGATTCCAAGTGGATTATCTTCATCATCCTCTTCATTGTCATTGATAGTAGGCTGTGGTGGAGCTGAAGATCGAGCTGGTAGACTTGCTGCATCAAATGGATCATCCAAAAGAGATGGAGATGACGCTGCCTAATAAAGATAAACAAGCCTAATAAGTTACTATCCATTGAGACCTTACATTCACTCACAGTTTTGCTTTGATCCAAAAGGTCAAAATTCCATTGTGCTTGCGTTTGTTGATTAGGAGTGGATGACTGTGAACGCCTATTATCGTCCCATAAGCTTCATATTCATGCATTTCAACACCCAAAGAACCTTACAGTGCATTTAAAGGAGTATTTGCATTGGATGATGCTGTATTAGATGACTTGCCACCAAAAGGATCCAACAGTGAGCCAAACGTGTCTTGTGCTGTCTGGTGGTGTTGTCGTGGAGATGACTTGGTCGATGACGACACTGACGTAAACGATGCTGGCGACTGTACACCCATTGCTTCCTGTCGCATTAGACGTTGCTGTTCAGCAAGTGGCAACTGGGAACGATCGGTTGGCTTTTGTGAAGAAGGCAAGTTGAGAAGGTCTGCAAAAGCATCTTGCTTCTTGTTGCTCGAAGTGGGATTGCCTGACAAGTAGCTTGGCTTTTGTGGTATGCTCGGAGGTTTGTTTTTGTTACTGTCGCCTGACCAGTTCAGATCGAGTAGATCGTCCATGATGTTGGAAGAAAAAGAGTGGCAAGCTGGTAGACTTGGTTGTTGAAAGAGTGAGAGATAACAAGAGATATGGCGTTAGGCCATGCTGGTAATATAGCACATTTCTAATTCCGCCAGCTTTATTAAACTGTTGGAAGCATGGATGAATAGCAGTGACCAGATCATTAATGCTTAATGACATGAGCTATAACACACCTTTTGATAATGTCTTCATCTTTTATACATAAACTTGACCTATTTCAATATGGTAGACTCATGTATAACACAAGAGCACAAATGCAATCCACTGTTCTTCATGCCAGTTGCATACTAGACCAGGCAATCAGCTCTTATTGATAGCCAAAATAAGAAGGGGTGAAATGAAAGCTTTTCTTTTGCATACCATGTTTTGGTAATCTAAGTAATATGTAGTGCCTTGTTTGTTTAATCTTTGGTATCTGTTCCTTGTTGTAATAAGTCAAATGCTGTTGTTGTCATGTAAACAAAAGTTTGTGAAACAGTGGATGGAAGTGAAAGTTTTGGCAAGTGCCCATGAAATGAATCAGAAAGTGAAGATCGGGTCATATGTGATCATCTGTCGTCATTCAGATATCACGTATTGGACTGTCGATGGAATGCTTTGAACACGCATCTGTAATCAAAGCAGTGGATTTCATGCATAGGTGTATTATGCATCTAGCCTAATCCAGAAATGAAAAAGTGGAGCCACGGGAACAATAGGTGGGTGGCCAACAATGTCCAAAAGCAACATATGGTCTTTATCGTTCCAGATCTTTCTCCTTGTTATCCAAGGCAGTGGTTGCTTTAATCACGCGTGATGATATCCGAGGACGTGGGAAGACTGCAAGTCAACATTAACGTTGTCAACGCATTCTGTAAACAAAAGCAGTAAAATATTCTGCATGCATTGACCAAAAGAGGAACAAAAAAGTGGGCGCGTTGATTCCCAACAACTCATGGGTCGCTTAAAAGAAGAGAAAAGATTGCTGCGTACACTATTGCCTCTCTTCTTTGCCTCTTACAACCATGGAAACCAACATTCTTCCTGGATTACTTTTCACTTCTGCTTATTTCGCAGTAAACACTCTTTACCAATACATGACACGTGACGTCAATGGTCATGATGATGATTTTCTACACATTGATGAGGAGGATACAAGCGAGTCCGATCCAGAAGAAACAAGCCCATTGATCAAGGAGACACACTCTGATGACACAAGCCAAGTTGATGCTCAAGAATCAAGTCTTTTAGTGGAGGAAATGGACTCTGATGATGCAAGCCAAGCTGATTTTCAACAATCAAGCCCTTTAGTGGAGGAGATGGACTCTGACGATGCAAGCCAAAGTGATTCAAGCCAAGCTGATGCTCAAGAATCAAGTCTTTTAGTGGAGGAAATGGACTCTGATGATGCAAGCCAAGCTGATTTTCAACAATCAAGCCCTTTAGTGGAGGAGATGGACTCTGATGATGCAAGCCAAGTTGATTCTCAAGAAGCAGATGTACACACTTTTGCTAAGGCTCTGGAGATACTTCATGATGATGCAAGTGAGATGGACCCACAAGAAGCAGAAGCTTTGGCTATGGCTATCAAGAAACTTTATGATGATTCAAGCGATACTGATTCAGAAGGACGACTCTCTACTATCATTGAAGAAGAAGAAGATGTTGCAAGCCAAGCTGATTCACAAGGAGATGGTTTGATGGATGATGTTGCAAGCCAAGCTTATTCTCATGAAACAAGCCATGCCATTGATGAGACACACCTTGAACGTCATCAACTACTATACAATGGCAAGCCATTGTTTCGCACTGTCGATACAAGTATCCCAAAACAGACAAGCCATGTCATTGAAGAGACACAGCGTGAATCCTTTTTCTCAAGCGTTGTCAAGCCATTATTTCAAATGATTGGTACCGGTCTTGGCTATAACAATAACACCAGCGAAACCAGCGATGCTCCAGAGAATCCTCCAGGTAAGATCATAAGTATTCACTTATATCAATCAAGCTAATCATGTCATCTAGATACATCACAATCAATATCTTCACGTCCTGTTTTATTTGGTTATTATGGGAAAGATCCCCGATACATGCTGCCATGTCAGCCGCCTCTCGGTTTCCCCAGATTGATTTCATCATCATCATCTTCAAGCTTGAAAGAAGACACAAATCAAGAGCCAGCTACTCAACAGTATGCTGCGCACCAGCTTAAGGAGATACGTCAGCCACCTGTCATCCACGCTTCTTTCAGACGTTACAATGCCGACATGTTTCCATCATCATCATCTATGTCTATCGGCAACATAACAGATGACACAAATCAAGACCAGAATGCAACAATTGGTGCTTTATTACAAGGAAACACAAATCAAGACCCAGTTGCTCGAATTGATGCATTACTACAAGAAAACAAGGGACCACGTCAACCACGCATCACCATCAAGTCCTCTTTGAAGCGTTCTGACAGCATGATGTTGACAAACAATACAAGATACAGCTCACGTAGCATTTGTCCTATTACTGGTGTTATCTCTCGTCATGCAAGACAACGACACATGATCTCCAGTGCAAAACCATCACGACATGATGATGATTCAACACCGCTTCAAGAGATTGAATCAAATACTGAAGCCTTGTCATCCACTGAAGAAGCACCCAAACCACCACCATCACCAGAATTGATGCCACCGCCTCCTCCTACCACTCGCCATCTTCGGTACAATAAAAATTACAACCAAGATGTCAAGTGGGAAGATATCCTTACTCGAGACCAGATAAGGAGCTTTACTAAGCACAAGAGGAAGCGTCAACAGGACAACATTATTGAAGTCAAACGTCGTCGTATAAACAACTGGCTTCATAATGTTGATCCTTAATTATACTTATACTTACCTATTCTGATCTTCTATATACATAATCACTTGCTACATAAAGTTTTACATTAATATCTTGCTCTTAACTTCTTGCTCATGTTCATGTTATGGAAGTCATTCCATTGACAGCAATGACGCGCATATTGTGCCATTGGAAACCTTATCTCTTTCTCAAAGATCCGATATCACGCGTTGCATTAGCATGTGAAAACATTTCCACTCTCTCCTTATTCCATCCGGATGTTACAGCAAATACACTATCTTCCTTTATCTTAGGTTGGTACAAGTTGAAACACGAGATATATGACATGGATAGCACATGATGATTGTAAAGTCTAATGCTATGGGATCTTAACATCTATCTTCATGTTATTTAAAGCGACACATGAGTGGATGCATGATTGACAGTTTTTGTTGGGTCATGTCACATGGTGTTCCAAAAGAGCAAAGGATCGGAGTAGTTGTCTTCTGGATGAAGAGGAGCCACTGCATTAACACAGCAAAAACTTTCTTTCTCTTTGTCACACACACACTTACACCCCCCAAACCACCATGAGCACAGCTACCATCAGTCGAGTAGCAGCTGCAAGGAAGAATCAGTCCAAAGACAACCAGCGTCCCAAGATCGCACCACCTACAGCTACCTTTTCAGATCTGGGTGTCGATGGTTCCTTGTGCGAGTTATTGAAGTCAATGCAGATCAAACGACCTTCAGAGATCCAACGTGCTTGTATTCCACCAACACTAGCAGGTACATTGACTTTATTCCAAGCGTCTTTTTAAATAGTGCTGACTGTCATTGTTCAGGTCGAGATATTATCGGTGGTGCCAAGACTGGTTCTGGCAAGACTGCAGCATTTGCGTTACCTATTCTACAAAAGCTGTCTGAAGATCCATATGGTGTGTTTGCTGTTGTATTGACGCCTACCAGGTATGTTTCATCACTTGATATAAAGAGGATCAAGCACTTATGGATGTATTAGAGAATTGGCTTTCCAGATTGCAGAACAATTCCGTGTGTTGGGCAAAAGTCTTGGTTTGAAGGATTGCATTGTAGTAGGTGGTATGGATATGGTTGAACAAGCGATCCAGTTATCCAAACGTCCCCATGTGATTATTGCCACACCAGGTCGTCTTCATGATCATATTCGAAGCAGTGCTGATGCTGTACATCTTTCACGTGTGCGCTTTTTGGTGATGGATGAAGCTGATCGTCTTTTGGAACCATGTTTTGCACCTGCATTACAAGCTATTCTCTCAAAGTTGCCAAAGAAACGCCAAACTTTGCTGTATACCGCTACAATGACCAATGAGATCCTTGCTCTACAACATCAAGAAAAGCGACCTTTCACTTATCTTTGCGACATGTCAGTTTCAACTGTGCCAACTCTTGAACAACAATACCTTTTTGTTCCATCCCAAGTACGACATGTTTATCTCGCCCATCTTTTACGATCAGATGATTTCAAAGACAAATCCATCATCATCTTTTGTGGACGATGTGATCAAGCACAATTACTCACTGTCATGTTGATTGAACTTGGTATCGATTGTACTGGTCTGCATTCTCACATGACACAGCAACAACGTCTCAATTCGCTGGGTCGATTTAGAGCTGAAGTGGTCAAGATTCTTATTTCCACAGATGTTGGTAGTCGGTAAGTATGACTTGGATGATGAATCCATTCAAAGGATGACTGGCTCACTTTATATTTAGTGGTTTGGATATTCCATCAGTTGAAGTCGTCATCAATTATCACATTCCACGTGATCCTACAGACTACATTCACAGAGTTGGTCGTACTGCAAGAGCTGGAAGAGGGGGTCGTGCCTTGTCAATCGTTTCTGAAAAGGATATTCAGCTGATTCAAAGTATTGAGGAGCGGATAAGTAAGTACATTTAAAACTATATGAAGGAATATGTTTGCTGATCAAGAGTGGGATGTCGTATCACAGACAAACAATTGGAGGAATACAAGGTGGATGAGAATGCTGTGCTCAAGGAATTGACTGAAGTGTCTACCGCCAAGCGAGTAGCCAGCATGGTCAGTATATATATATATGACGCTTTGAGTATGTGGATTTATATCTAACATGCATTATTCTATTCAGCGTATCATTGATATCGAGAAACGATCCAAGAAGAGGAGGAAGACCAACAAGGAATAAAAGTCATGATCAATACCTATTCATTCGTATATATATATATAGACTTTACAGCTTTGTGCTAGTATTAAACATGTGTATCTTGCATCTTCATTTTATCCACCCTGTTCACTAGAATGATGTTGCATATAGACAATCTTTTTTTATTTTCCATTTTGGATACTTTGATGATCTATATTATGGATTGGAGCACTTGCCACTGATGAAGCATGGCTACTGGCATATGAAGAATGACTACCAGGTGCAGAAAAGTTCTCATTGGGATGTTTTGAAGTATGATGATGTAGAAGCTTGTGATGATGTGCATAATGATGGAACTGGTCTTCGGGACCTTGAGCTATTTGATATGATCTTCGTAAAGCTGAATAAACTCGCAGCTGTGTACGCACGTGACCAATAGCACCTTCCCAATTGAGACGTGAGTAGCTTGCAAGTGGTCTTGCATCTTCATTGAAACGACGATCAAAGCCAAAGCAATCAGGAATCATTCGTATGATCAATCCCACTGGTAATGACAGAGATCCAATACCAATAGTAATCATCCATTGCTGAAATGTCAGTGGCGTAGTGCGAAAAGCGATCCCACCAAAAGTGACAATGAGAAATTGGCCAAGGATGACGAGTAATTGCACCAAGAGAAAGATCCAGTCGTGTGTGATATTGGCAAAGACATTGAGTGAAAGATCAATACGACGACAATTGATTTCATTAAAGATTTGAAGAAAGACAAACATGTTGAACACCATTGTACGAAGAACAGCTTCATCATTGATGCCGAAAAGTTGTGGACCTGCATAAATGGCAGCGAGATTGATAGCAATTTGGAATATAGATTGACCGAGGATCATTTTGACCATGCGATAGTTGATAAGATGAGCATATTTTGATGCAGGTTTGCGATCCAACTGCTCCATGGTAGGTTGTTCAGTAGCAAGAGCAAGAGCAGCTAATGTATCCATGATCAAATTGACCCATAAGAGCTGTACAGCAGATAGAACACTTTGTGCTTGTGATGAAGAAACAGCACTGACAAAAGAAATGACAACAGCAGCAACATTCACAGTGAGTTGGAAAGTAAGGAACTTACGCACTCCATCATTCACAGTACGTCCCCAAAGCAAGGCGCGTAATATAGAATTGAAGTTATCATCCATCAGGACAATATCACTGGCTTCTTTAGCAACTTCTGTACCAGAGACTCCCATGCTGAAGCCGACATCAGCTAGCTTCAATGCAGGTCCATCGTTGACACCATCGCCTGTCATTCCCACCACTTGGTCTAGTTCTTGTAGCCGTATAACCACCACTGTTTTATCTGTTGGCGTTGATCTTGCAAGCACCTGTAGTCGAGGAATCACATTGCGTTGTTCGTCAGGTGACATGTCACGAAACTTATCAGCATTCAAGGCAACACCTCCACGTGTGTATATTCCTGCACTTTTCGCAATAGCTGTTGCAGTCTTGAGATTGTCACCTGTGATCATGCGTACAAATACTCCAGCTCGACGAAAAGCTGCCACTGATTCAACTACATTGGGACGTAATGGATCCATGATACCAACAATGCCAATCAACACCAAGTTTTCATGTACTGGTTCTTCTTGTTGATGGATCTGTGCATAATCTTCAGCATTGATATCACGATACGCCAATGCAATGGTACGTAAAGCATCGCCTGCATATTTGTCAATCACTCTTTCACACTGCTGTCGCACATTATCATCCAACAATTCAGCGTCACCATGTGCATTCACATAACGACTACAAGATCGTAAAATGATCTCTGATGCACCTTTGGTATGTACACGATAGATAGTGTCATTGTCTTCTTTCTTATTCAATGCCAACACTGTAGTCATGCTCTTGCGTTTGGATGAAAATGGATACACTTTGACAACATGTGCTTGATGTCGTACAGCATTAAAGTCACCACCCAATTGCTGGGAGAAGATCAGCAATGCACATTCAGTAGTAGATCCCAGAAACGAGTCACCATCCTTGTACGCCGTTGAATTGACAGAAATACCCTGGATCACAAGATCGATGATAGCTGGATCCACTTGTTCCATCCATGATTCCACATTGCTATTGTCGAATGCTTCAACGCCCAAAGTGCCTTTGACAACTGTCATCCGATTCTCAGTCAATGTTCCAGTTTTGTCGGTACAAATGGTAGTTGCATTGCCCATGATTTCACATGCTGATAACACACGTACTAGATTGTTATCTTTGAGCATTTGTGTTGTTGCAAATGCTAAAGACATTGTCACGGCCATAGGAAGACCTTCAGGTACTGCAACTACAATGATGGTGATGGTTTGGATGATGATATTGATCAAGGTCGACATGATTTTAGGTCCTGTCAGATTCGCAGTCGTTGCGAAATACTTGATGATCAGTGTCACCAGCATGGTAATGGAAGCACCAAAGCCAAATTTTGCGATTTGTTCAGCCAAGACATCCAATTTCAGTTGTAGAGGTGTACTCTGCTGCTGTGGTCCATTTCCACCGCTATTGTTAGTCCGAAGTGCCATCATTGTCTTGCCATAGAATGCATTGGTGCCTACTGCAATGACTAGTGCATGACCAACACCTTCCAGTACTTTGGATCCCGAAAGAATGAAACAATCATCCTGCTCCTCATTGTTCACTTGACTGGCAACACACTTTTTCACAGCTTCAGATTCACCAGTGGCAGCTGATTCATCACATGCAAGATTGTAGCCATCAAGATATAAGCAGTCTACTGATACAACATCTCCTGGCTCCAACATAATCACGTCACCAACTACCAAAGTGGATGCACAAATGCGTTGTTCTCGAGAATCCCGTAGTACTGTCACTTTCTTATCCACGCCTTTGGCATTCAGTTTCTTGAACTGCATTTCTTTTTGGTAGTCATTGATAGCATTGGTCAATATGACTGTGATCACTGCTACAAGAATAGCTGTGCCTTCCACCCTATAAATAGACAAACTGTTAATGACTAGAATAAATGCTTGATTGTTATTGCTTACCATCCAACACGTGGTTCATTAGGTGGATGTTGGGGTGAGTAATCCTGCCATACACCAATCACGAGAGATATGACTGCAGCCACTGTCAACATGACTATACAAGTACATAAAATGACATCAGTCTTGTTTGTATTGCAGCTAGGCGACATTGCTTACTTAGGGTTTTATCATCCGATGCACCAACAATAAGCTGCCATAAAGATTTAGACTTTGCTTCTGGAAGAATATTGCTGCCAAAGGTATCATGCCGTGCTTTTAGATCATCATCTATATTACTGAGCCCCATCTTTGGGTTGACATGTAATGATTGGCATATCTTATCAATGCCGCCTAGCCGAAAAAGTGCACTGACGTTTTTTGGATCAACCAGACTCATAAGATCATCAATCCCGATATCAAAATGAATATCATCATCCAAGTCGCGTGGTACAATGGTGGTATGTGATAAAAGAGGACGTCGTTCATCTTCATATGACATGTGTACAAGTGTGTGTGTGGTATATTGTGGCGGAACAATGAAAAGGAAAAGGAAAAGAGAAGAAATATATAAACATGGGCCAAAAAGAACAACATTGATTGTGTACCGCGTGTAGATTATCCTGCTGGTTTCAAAATAGGGTCTTATTGAAACCTCGGTTCTTTCTTTCTCTCTTTTTATCAATCACATCATGCGAACACTTCCATCCCTTCACTCTCCTTTGTACAACATCACCTATCCTTTTTTATACACTTCAAGATCTTTTTTATGCAATGCTCTTTAGAGAAAAAAAATCCCGATCACTCTACTACTACTACTACTACATTGGTCGAGCCAGCAACCGTTTACCATCTACCAACACGCGATCGATATCTCCACACTTGATATGTAGTCCAAAAGTGGTGTGATTGTCATCAGGAGAAGAGATACTTTTATCATTTTCTTCTTCAATCATGCATTTGTCTTCATTGCAAGGCCTAATTCCAAGGACGCGTTCATCTTGATGACATGACAGACTATCGGGTCGGAGATCGTACCATTGATATTTGAAAGAAGTGCATGTTGCATTAAGACCGATCACAGTAAAGCGTTGAAGACGACCACTGACCTTGACCATCTTGCGATCACAGCTATGTTGCTCAAACATCATTTCATCAAGCGTCATGGATTTCAGATTCACGTGTGTTGGAATATGCATCTGTGCACAATACGATAGGGTAGATCCAATGACAGCACAATGTTTCATTGTCAAGAACATGAGCCCAGGTCGTATATGTTTGAAAAACTTGTCACTGATAATAGCATGTTGAACCACTAGTGTATGCAATCGCACCTTGATACTGGTATCAACATCATTATGATCATCTGATGTCTCGGTATCTTGATCTTTCTCCAACAAAGGCATCCCATCCAGTGAAAGTGTTTCCAAATCAGGACATGCATTCATCAATGCATCAAGTGAAAAGCTTTCATAACGAGCGAGATGTAAATGACGTAAGCATGGCATGGATGTCAAAAAGTGCATGAATGACTTGTTGGTAGCTGGAGATGTAATACAAGCTTGCAGGGATAATGTCACCAAAGTCGAGCAAAAGAGCCAGTTACTGCTATCGACACGCCAAATAGAGTGAATGTTGCATGTTGATCCAAATGCTTCTATTTTAAGTCCACTTGAGAATAAAGCTTCCAAGAAATGACGTGGTAAATAAAGCTGAAATAAATGAATCGATCGAAGTTGCATGCATGATTGAAACAAAAGCTGTAATGCTGGTAATGCTGCTTGTTTCCAAATGGTGCGTGTCCACTTGTAAGTCATCAACATGTCGAGCAAGTCGTATTCAAAAGGTCTTTCACCAACACGATCCTGATGTTTTGGTCTCATCTCCAGTGCAAGAGCTTCCAAATTTGGATAATTGTGAGCTGCATATACGAACCAGTCGCACATATGTTCTGATAAACCGCGGTAGATAGATAAATGAAAGTCAACAAGATGTGGAGCAGCAGGACCAGCTGCTGGTTTTGGAAAGAGTTGTTGGATCAAATCATTGGATGCATGTGAAAAGAAAGGATCATCTTCAAAGTGAGCTTCAGGATCATCTTGAATAACGTGATTGGCTTGTGTGATGAATGTTTCTGCTGAAATCCACACATGAGTGAGTTGCTGACAACTTGCATGGACTTTATCCATGTCACTGCTATTCCACGAGCCATTGATCCAATTCAAGTACAGATAAGTGAGGCGCGGTAGCTGACTTGTCATCCGCAGCACACTATCCTTTTCAAGTTGTCGAATCGAGAGGCTCAGCATCGTTAAAGATTGGCTTGGCAACGTCCAACACCTGTCAATAGATGCTCCAAGGATATTTCGATAAGGGGTATATTCATCGTTATGGTGAGGAGAGCTTGTAGGAGATATGGTGAATGATGGTGTCGTAAAAGTGGATACTCTTAATACACGAAGAGAGGGGCATCTACTTGGCAAGGGATGAGCCCACTTTTCCAAGTCGTCCGTGCATAAGTGGATATTCAGCTCCTTGATGACATCACCGACTTTAGCAAGATGTTCGCATAGTTGAATGCATTGATAAGGACTGGTGACAGTGACTCGCGTGTAAAATAAGGTGGAAAAGACTGAATACCATTGACGACACACATATAAGCAAGCATAGCGATCTTCTGGATATAAATAGTTGTCGATGGATAGTAATAGGTCGTGTGGAAGTAAACTCCAGCCTGTTAGCAAAGATGGTGGATCATCATGTTGGTGGTGCTGTAACATTGGTTGTAACGCAGTATGTGTGTGTGGAGTAAAGTGATAGGCTTTAAAGAAGGTAAAAAGGGAGAGAGAGAAAGAGGAAAAAGTGTAGTAAAACCAAGAGCTCTTTATTATAGTGTCAATGAAATCATATGTCTCGTACACAAGTCAGTTGGCTGATACACCAGCAGTGTGCAGGATGCATAAAGAAAACATTTGAAAGTCTCTACCAAAACACAAAGGGATTCGAGTAAAATGTTATGATAGAATCACCCTGGACATCGTTCTGATAAGTTACCATGCAATAGAACAAGAGAACCCCTTAAAGATGATGAGTGGGCATGTAATATCATAATATCACCGATCTGAATCCAATGTGTATGTGGCACCTTGAACAGTATTTTGCATTTCCTTATTCGTCCCTTCGCTTTTCTTTTTCTCTTCTTTGCCTGATGACCATGGTCTTGAACAAGCCAGACGACTATAAACGAAGTCCTGACAGCCAAATGCACGATGACAAAACAGCTGGTCTTGTTGCCGATCACGACGTACGCTCCAAAGACGTGTTTGCTCAATTAGCCGACATGGATGTAGGTGCTGCTTTGCCAATAAGACCCCCTTTATTAGATCTCATTCTCTTTGTTCCTCTTATAGAATGGCTTCCAATGTCTTTTGGATAAAGTCAAGCAGGATATGCAAGCAGCCAAGGTATCTATCTGACTATGTTATGCAACGTTCCTGAGCGTGGGTTGGTTATGCTAACTTGTCCAATCATGATAGGATGCTATGCTATTTCTCAGGAAGCGTGCCGCTATTGAAGAGGAATATGGGAAACAGATGGCCAAACTGGCACAATCAATGGCAGAGTCTTTTGATAAGGCACATCCACGTTCAGGGTATATACATGTCTCCTTTGCTTTTGTATCAACTACTAACGTGATGTATGACATATATAGCACCTATGGTGATGCATGGACATCTTTTCTCAAAGTACATGAGACAATTGGTGAACAACGTCTGCGTTTCGCTGCCGACATTACAGAAGTCGCCGACGATTTGAATCTATTAGTGAAGGATACAGAGAAGGGAAGAAAACAGGTACGTTTGTGATGCATCATCTTTCGATTGTCATCATTGACATATGTCAATCTATTAGGTCAAAGATATTGGTCTTAAGCATGAGAAGCAGCTATCAGATGCGGATCAAATGTTGGAAAAGGTATATATGTGAAGGGAATGTATGGATTAGTAGTAGGCATGCTAATCGTATATTTCATTAGTGCCAGCAAAAGTATGAATTGCAAAGTGAAGAATGGCAGCGAGCGATCTTGCAAAAGAACAATGACCCACTCCATGTGCCCAAAAAAGGACTATTCAAAAACAACAAGACACAAGCTCAGGTAGATTAATGCATGAGGAACATTGCCAAAAACAGCTTAATTTATGATTCCCATTTCTAGCTCAACAAGATGGAAGAAGATGCACGGGCCAAGGCAACCATGGCAGATCAGAATTATCGACAACAACTACAATCCACCAATGCTGCTCGCAAAGAATACTTCCAGACACATTTACCCAAGATCTTAACAGTAAGACTTGCTCTTAAACACATTACATGCATATCACTGATGACGATTATATGATGTAGAATCTGAAAGATGTGGGAGATGAATGTTGTGTGGCTCTGAGATATCAATTGGCACGCTATGCATACATTTTCGAACAAGGATTGACAGCAGATGGCCTTGCTCTTGATAACGATGATGGTCTTGGATTGCGATCGTTGACTGAAAAGATTGACAAGGATGCAGATATGGCCGACTTTATCAAATCCTACAGCAGTCGAAGTACTGGACGTGCTTACAAGAGTGATATCCCATACAAGGAGTATAGCATGGTATGTAGATATAATAGTTGGAAGGAATATCCAGTGTCTAATTGATTGTCATAGTCTGCTAGTGCTCTTGCTGTGCTTAATCCCAATCCTGTATTTGGTGTGGATCTCAACGTGTTGATGGAACGTGATCGAGAAGAAGTACCATTGATCTTGACCAAGTGTACCGAGGCAGTAGAGACATATGGTCTTAACACAGTGGGAATATATCGGTTGTCTGGAGTCAATACCCAAATCCAAAAACTCAGGGCAGCCTTTGATCGTGATTGTCGTGGAGTGAATCTGATGACTGAAGAATACATTTCGGATATCAACAACATTACCAGCGTTCTCAAGCTTTGGTTCCGAGAATTACCTGATCCTTTATTCCCTCGTTCAACTTATCAACACTTTTTGGCAGCTGCAAGTATGTTGATCATCCATATACACACTCGGTTCTTGTCATGACTCATTATGTTTCAATTAGAAATCGAGGATGAACAAATGCGCGTTCTTGGCTTACATACGATCATTAACGATTTACCTGATGCCCATTATGCTACTCTTAAACACTTGATGTGCCATTTGGACAAGTAAGGATTAGCCAAGACTCATGTTGATGATAAGCTGACAATGTATAATAGGGTACAACAACATCAGCGATACAACAAGATGGGCTCATCCAATCTTGCCACGATCTTTGGTCTGACGCTTATGGGCAATGAATCAAGTGGCATGAGCAGTACATTGGATTCTCAAGATAGTGAAAGATTGGCAGAAACACAATGGCAAGTCAAGGTTGTGCAAACGATTCTCGACAATTATAGTCTTATCTTTGAACCCGATGAGTAATGATCCCCATCCTACCTATCCTATTCACTCCCCATCCATTTTTACCCCCTCTTTGATTTTGGTTTTGTAATGTAAAAGAAGATATATTGGGAAAATAACAACTATCGCACTTTCTAATCTTCCTCCATGGCATCTGAACTTCTTTCTCTCTGTCGACGTTTGGCTTGTTCTCCAAAGGCACTTAACAATGATTCAAAATCTACATGACCAAACAGTCAATGACGAGACATGTGCATTGTTTCCTAAAAACTTACTGTTATGGGCTGACGAACCCAATCCAATCTCTGAAGCAACAGTGTTCAATTCACCATTCTCACATGCAACACGTAAAGTGGACAATGCTCTTTGAAATTCTTGACTTGAAGCGAACTGTCGTACTTGATCGGATGATTGTTGGCCAGTAGGTTGCGAAAGGGATGGGAAAAGAGCCGAGAACAATTCGCTGTCATTGACAAGTGGTGTAAGAGATTCGGAAATCAGATTGTCAGACAAAGTTATTGAGGAATCTTGTGTTTCTATGACAATGTTTGTGAGTGAATGTTTTTCATCCCAATGCAAGATGGATGGATCTACCTGGTGCTTGGATGCCCATAAGAGCATTTCGTACTTGTTCAAGGTGTGCAGGAGTGATATTGGTGGATTGACGATTGTTGTTGTTGTTGTCATGTTCTTCAGTTCTTTCACTTTGATCCTGGTCAATTGGTCCATCACCACCTGAAGGTACAGATACAGGAATTGTGCCACTAGATAAATGACTATCAATACGTTGCTTGTACCCATATATGATCTTTCATTACCCAAAACCACCAGCTGTTTGAAGGAACTGCAGAATGTTTTCACGAGAGATGCCATCTAGAAAGAAAAGATAAGCATGTGTATTCCTGTTGTATATGCAAGAAACTATACCTGAACCACCCAAAAGTTGCATCATATCAGCTGGAGAATTGCCACCAAGATTGACGTCGATACCTGGCATCCTGCTAGAACCACTAGTACTTTCCATAGCAGCTTGTGGATCATTGATCAACAAGTTGACACGAGAAGCGTTTTCTTCATCCTTTTCATCACTCTTGCTTTGCATCCAAAAGAACAATTTCTGGTTCGACGACTTGAACTTCAAGAGATAGACACGTCCAGTGGTACATTCATTGACACGTACAAACTCGGCTTCGTCTGGAAAGATGATCAAATCCTATGGTGATACTAGAGTTAGTCTCTTCAAAGACCCTTTTCCTCATTTCACACAGATGAGCCCTTTCCTTACCTCTTCAGGTTCAGTTGACGCTTTACGTTCTTTCCAATAAAAGTGCATAAGTTGATCCTCGCTCTAGTGTCATGCAAGTGACTCGTCAGTGTCCATTGGTTCTGTCATAGGGGTCCATTGTGCTAACCTGGTCCATATACACTGTTCTATTCATTGACAGGGAACATAAGTATACAATGCTGACGCGTCCCATGCTAGAGTGGTGGTAGATTACCCTTTACGCAAGTCAGGCTTCAACATGTTGCCTTCGCGAATGCATTTTCCTGCGTTAAACTGCACCAAGTGCTTGGGTCGTTGTGCTGTAGGGAAAAGAGACATGGTAGAAAAGAAACCTGCATAACTACTGCTACAGTGCACACGGCAACTGAAATTCATTCCGCCTCCACCCACCACCAGCCCACGTGAGCTATTCTACTAAACACCAATCCATCCATGATCGCTCATCTCCTTTTTCATGACAATCATTAATCATAAATGCATTCATGGATCATCTTGTTTTCATTCACTGCGTATGCTCATATCAACTAATGCTGAGTCAGAAAAGGTGCTTTTGTATTCAGTCAAGTTGACATTCAATTTAGGTCTACTCTTCCATTTGAAATCTTTCAAGCACAAATTGCTCGCCATCCACCTTCCCAATCTCGCTCCAAATCACATCATTGGACTCCTCACATCGTCAGCTATTATACGACACCAATCAATACACCACTTTCCTAATAAGGCAATTGGCACGTCCATCTAGCAAAACTTGGTTTCACCGTCAGTAGGAGTTATAACTCAGTGGCAGAGTGGAAGATTGCAGATCTTCTGGTCCCGTGTTCGATCCACGGTGGCTCCTAAACTTTTACCATTCATTTTTTAAAACAATCAGAAATTTATTTTTTTTGCTATATCTTTTGTTTTATTGCATGTTCAATGGATGGGAAAGTCATAAAGAAAGAATGGGGGAGGATTGGATGTCAAGAAGAGGAGGAAAGATGATAATGCAAGTCGGCGTTTCTGAGAAGTTTAGATTGCAAAACCAGCAAAGATAAAGGTGTACAACTAT
The DNA here is from genome assembly GCA_008728235.1 of Lichtheimia ramosa. Classification (NCBI taxonomy): domain Eukaryota; kingdom Fungi; phylum Mucoromycota; class Mucoromycetes; order Mucorales; family Lichtheimiaceae; genus Lichtheimia; species Lichtheimia ramosa. Next base: position 616,684 of record CP031823.1, read on the forward strand.
GCACGCGTTTATCGTTTGTTTGATTGTTTCACGGGGAATACAAAGTGGATAAGGTAAGGGTTTTCATAATGACAAGGGAAACCAAAAGCAAGCTTATATCCCGAGAAATTTTGGGGGACAAAGGAATTGGCTTGGAGTCATCGTCGTACTGTTTTTCCTCTTTTACTGCTTTACCCTTTTGTACGCGCATTCCACCCATCGATCGATCTGTTCGTTCTTGACACACACTTTATACTTTTACAACCCTATATTCCTATCTATATATACATATAAAAACTACTCGTATTGTAGGTAGACATCCAATAGCCCTTCTTTCCACCATTGACCCGCTTGTTTTTTTTAGCATGGGCCAAACACTTTCAGAGCCAATTGTCGACAAAAAGTCGAGTCGCGACAACAATGATCGGTTTGCTTATGGTGCATCGGCTATGCAAGGCTGGCGATTGAGTATCCTTTTTATATCTGACTATCACAAGGTCATTGTTGCCCCAGGTCATAACAACTTGCCATATTGGTTTAGTTGACTGGGGAGGCAAATGCGTATCAGCCATCATGATTGCTATATCAATTGATCTTAACTCGATATTCACCTTTTAATAGCCATGGAAGATGCTCATACGACATTGCTTAAGCTTGACGACACAGACGCGAGTTTCTTCGGAGTGTATGATGGACACGGCGGTAATGATTTTCATGCACCAATGTCACCAAATAAGCTCACGCACATGTAGGCGCCACTATTGCCCAATATACTGGTCAGACACTTCATAAAAAGATTCGAGGATCTCAATACTTTGATCAGAAAGAATACAAAAAGGCGCTCAAGGATGGCTTTCTTTCAATCGATAGGGAGTTAAGTGAAGGTATGAAAAGACATATTGATCAAGTGAACTGCAGTACTGATCAAAAGGCATGCTTTATAGATAGTAACTTTGCATACGACCCATCTGGATGTACAGCTGTCACTGCCTTGATCACACCTGACAATCGCGTTTTGGTGGTATGACGACAAAAAGGAGTGTAGAATGAAGAAAGGAGTCTAATTGCACTTTATTAGGCCAATGCAGGAGATTCTCGGTCCGTTATCAGTGTCAAGGGAAAATCAAAGGCATTGTCTTATGATCACAAGCCTGTGGATCGTGCAGAATCACAACGTATCATTGCAGCTGGTGGCTTTGTCGAGTTTGGACGTGTCAATGGTAATGTACCCATGAAACAGTCATTTTCATATAACTCAACGTCATCCACTATTCCAGGCAACCTTGCTCTTTCTCGAGCTATTGGTGATTTCGAATTCAAGCAGAATGAAAGTCTTCCTCAAGAAGAACAAGTTGTGACATGTAAGCAGGAGTGAACAATCATGATATGACATGACATTGATCTTGGACTTTAGGCAATCCTGATATTATCGAACATCCTTTGACTGATGATGACGAGTTTATTATTCTTGCATGTGATGGTATTTGGGATTGCATGACCAATCAACAAGCTGTGGACTTTGTTCGGGAAGAACTTGCCAACAAGACACCTCTGGATGAGATTTGTGAATTGATGATGGATCACTGCCTTGCACCAGATACTGAAGTGGGTGGATTGGGATGCGACAACATGTCAATTATCATTGTTGCTATTCTCAATGGCAAGACGATGGACGAGTGGTACAACTGGATTGCATCCCGTGTGTCGTCTGATAAGCCCAAAGTGGATGCTCTTGGTAATGATGTCGTGTCATCGGATGTGGAAGAAGAGCAGCATCAAGAAATCCTCGAGACAACCCCGATCCAAGAAAAGCATGCATAAAGTTTCCCTCTTTCTTATCATTGTATGTTGAATACCGCATCCATCTCCTTCCCATGTTGAATTATCAATTGTTTCCTTTTTCATGCTGTATGCGAATTTGGTTTCTTTTATATAATATAGATATATCGTTTGGTATACATTTCATGACTACAGATCAGATTTGGCATGTGGCTTTTGAGTAATAACAGGCATGGGATTATCATCATCCACTGTAACTTGATGTGGACATAATCGCTCAGTTTGAGCTTGTTTGGATGATGGCAATATAACTGGTTCTGGTGTATTGGGTGATTGACTATTGTTTGTAGCAAAAACCCATCCTGAAGAGAATACAATGGATGGTTGTCGCTCATCTGAAGGTGCTTGTGAATGTCGACGCCTTTGTTTGGTGTCTAATGGTGGTAAATTGGGTGGTGGATTTTGATTTTGTTGTGCATGCATTTGTTGCTCTGCAGATACAGGTTGTGTATCGTCGTAAGGTGACATGGGTGGTGGTTTCGATAATCGATGTTGTAATCCGCTATCAGCATCATTGACATTTACAACCACATTCTTTTCTTCACCATGCGAGAGATCATGTTGTTGGTGTTGTTGTTTTGGCTGCTGAAACCATGTTATGAAGGAAGTCCACCCATTGATAGTTTGTGTTCGCTGCTCATCATTGAGTCGTTTACGAATACGCGAGCAGTGAATAATGCAACAAGTGATGATAACAAGAATAACGACCAGCGCTACGACCAATGGTCCAATGGTGGATGGTGCCATTGAAGATGATGAGTTGTCAGAGGATTGTGAAGATGATGTTGGTGACTGTGAACCAATTCCCGTTGGATTGGCATTGGCAAGATCGTGAGCAGATGATGATGGCGTAGGAGTTGGCCTATTGTGCATTGTCTTTGGATCAGGACTTTCATCTTCATCTGGTTCATTTTCATCTGGTTCGTATTCAGGTCTTGGGCTCATAGTGGTGTGGACTAAAAGAAAGTGAAGAAAAGAAAAGAGCAAAAAGGTTTCACTAACTTTCCAATCTAACCCCCTTATATATTTTGGTGTTGTGGATACTGCATAAACACAACTACCACACATAAACACGTATGTTTGCTGTAAAAGATACACTTGAACATCTTGTCTAGTGACAGTATGGCATTATAACTAGCTGGTTTCTATTTTTGCTTGGTGGACTTATATATATGTTGTGATGGTGATGATATTTGATTGTTTGGATGGTGGGATGTAGTAAATCAAGGAGAAGCACAGTGCAATGCCTTCCGATTCTGCCACAAACAGCCAAAGATGGAAACTACATGTCCTTCCACCATCACAAACATGCACATGTTGCATCTTCTTTCTACCGGCACAAACCCAGCATCATCAAGTGAACCTGTATTCTTGTTATCACACTACAATTGGCACTTGATATGTGCTGTCAGCGCTAAGTATAACATGGCGTAATAAGGTTCGACTATTACATGACGTATCTGTGTTGGCGTAAGTGACAATGCAGCAAGCAGAAGAAATTATACGCGCTGTTTGCCGATCCCCTGATTGTTTTAGTGCCACAACAACAGATCTGTGGTAAAGATCTGCTCAAGCCATTTATGATGCATATCATAAACAAGCGTATATGAAGCTGCATTTCAATGACCATGTCGATTTATGGTATCAGCAGTGAATAGGCAATATATGATCGCGAAAGTAGCCCAAAGTTAATATACCTGTCATGCAAATGATTGATCATGCCCTGGTATCTATGTGTTATTGCGTTTCATGCTCATATATCACTTACTCGTATCAACTATAAGATGCAGCTGCTGTATATGTTCACAGTGTAGCTTACAAAGAGCAAGTTACAATGATAGTGGAGCCATGTCTTTGTTCTATTCTAACCTAACACCTTATCTTGTTGCAAAACATGTGACAAGACGTACCAATGAAAGATCATCGAGCATGTATGCATGATTGCAATCTTTGCTCATATAACGCGTTTTATGCCAATGCGCAAATGACAGCTGATCAGTGCCTAGTAAAGTTTGCTCAGCGCCCCAACAGATAAAAAGTGCCAAGGTTTCACAATGTTAACTTTCAGCTATCCAATGAGACATGATACAGATAAGCAGAAACGAAAAAGTAGGCTGGTGATATCACGCATCATATTCATCCTACTTTCCATATGCAAGGATTATTGTTACCAGAAAGAGAAAAGTGTTCATGGTAACTTGTGTTGCAACTTGCAAATGGCTTTTTTTAAGTTTCAACGGCGAAACGGAGATAGAGCCATGTGGCCAGTGGCAACAAACCCTCGTTGTTCATGGAGAATATGCCTTTAATGGCGCGAGATGTGAAACCAGCCAATAAAAAAGACTCTTCTTTAGTGGCATCATCTTTCAACGATCACTTTTCTTTCTCTCTTCCACTTCTCTTTTCACTTTTTTCTCGGATAAATAGTCCCCGAGCTTGACACTTTGAAGACGTCAGCTTCAAAAGATACACATTTTATATCCCTTGCCCATCTAAATTGTGCTTATCACCAAATGCCTGCCATGCACCCGATGAAACCACTAGAAGAATATGATATATCACCCAAAACAGGGTTTTTGCCCCCTGAGCCGCCTTTAAGACGGCTACCTGATCCTTACTTTGCACCTTGGGAATCCATGATGGATGACTTTAATGGCTTGCTTTTAGCTGGAAAGTTGAGACGTAGTGTAGAAAAGGTATTGTTTACATCGCGACATGAAAGGGGTGAGATAAAACACGCACTGACTACACTATATCACCTTGATTTTAGATGCCGATGCTTGATCATCGTCGATTGAAAACAACACCAGAGTATCGTCGTGCATTTCTTGTGCTGTGCATGATCTCACATGGTTATGTGTGGGGCAAACATGAAAAAACATCTGAAGTGAGTATCTTGTTCACTTTCTATTTTGGGATTTGCTTGTTCTCAATCAATTCTGACAACTTTTTTCCCACGCATTGTACACAGACACTACCTGCTAATCTTGCTGTACCTTGGACTGGTATCGCAAATCATCTGGGCTTGTGTCCTGTGGTATGTAATGCAGCTGTTGTACTATGGAATTATCGACTTTTGGATGAAAATGGACCAATCGATTTAAGGTAAATACGCAATGCAAAGAACAAGATGAGCTAGTGATATCATATCCTGCTTGTCTTGTTTTGTACATGTGATATATGTGATCATGGGTTAATCATTCTCGTGTTTCTTCTCAAAATGTAGCAATCTGGCAGCACTTGCAACCTATTCTGGATCGCTTGATGAAGCATGGTTCTATCTGGTGACTACTGCCATTGAAAGTGCAGGAGCACCAAGCATTACTGCAATCGTAAATGCCATTAATCATATCCATGAGAACAATCAGGTGGCATTATTGAATGACCTGGAAACAATTCGAAACTCTTTATCGACCATGAACGATGTGTTACAGCGCATGTACGAAAAGTGTGACCCTTACGTCTTTTATTGGAAGATTCGTCCTTATTTGGCTGGTTGGGAAAACATGGCAGAAGCAGGATTGCCATTTGGTCTGATATATGAAGGTGTCGACTCGTTGTGGGATTCAGAAACTGATGAATATGCTGATATGAGCCATCTTTCGGAAGGAGAGCGAATACTACGCCAATATCGACGCTATGCAGGTGGTAGTGCAGCACAAAGTAGTCTGATTGCAACACTTGATGTTGCACTAGGTGTTGCTCATTATCCCACGGGTGAAAAAAGTACAAAGACTGATACACAAGCTAATGACAATGGTGTCAAGGATCGATACAAAGGTTTGCCCACGCCTAATCCAGCTGATGAACTTCACCAAAACAATGATGATCAGCCATCCACACCACAGATTTACAAAAAGTCATCAGCTCCACCTTTTGTGCGCACCAATCGTAATGCATTTCTTAGTGCTATGCGCGCATATATGCCTAGACCCCATCGTGAGTTTTTGGAAGATCTTGAAACAGCATGCAATATCCGTCCCTATATGATGCAACTTCAAGAACACAAACATGCATTGACTGATAGTGAAAAGGACTTGATCAGAGTATACAATGAGATTTTGAGCTTACTCAAGAACTTCCGTGATATCCATGTACGCATTGTCACCTTGTATATTGTTAACCAAGCACGCAAGGGACCCAACATTGCACATGGCGGCTTTGCTATCGACACAGGCAATGTCAGTGAACCTGTTGCCAAAAAATCAAAGGTGGAACACAATGTTTTATATCCACAAACAGCTCTTGAAACAGAACCCCATATTCGTGAAGGATCTTTGTCAGCCAAAGTCAGTAAGATCTTCCCTGAATTAGGTCTTGCAAAGTATGTAGATCCAAAGACTGGTGTTGTGCGTGGAACAGGTGGTACCAATGTACTTCCATTTTTGAAACAATCACGTGATGAAACTGCTGATGCCAAGATTGATATATCCTCTTCTTCTTCATCCTCCTCCTCCTCCAAAACACAATCCTCCACTGATACAGAAGATCAAACAGACACTTCTTCCACTACCCTTGGTAAACGCGCTCGTAGATCATGGCGTGATTGGTTCAGTGTGCGTTAAAAAGATCACTTTTCCTTACCTATCACCCCTATTTACCAAAGACACTTCATATTCAACCCCACTCTCATATTCATCCACAACATCACTTGTAATATCCCAATATTGTATGATACGAGCAGACACATGCATAGTATTCTTATTGAATGACTTTATGATGCCGTCAGAGAAAATTCATAGCATACAGTATGTTGATTGGTATTAACTATCTCTAACGGTGTTGTTGTCTGATCAAATTCCCAGTCAATGTCGCGAGCACCTAATTCTTCTTTGGTCACTTCATCCATATTCGGGTCGGCTCCTCGTTCCGCTGCTTGTTCATTGATTTTAATCTTAATCTCTGTATATCGTTCTCGATCTTGACGTGTGCTGCTGGTGATGTATAGATCCAAGATTTGTAAACATACGTCTAAAGTATATCTAAGTATCTCTGTAGCATTCATCATCATAGACATGTATACCTTCAATATCTTCCATTCGTGAACAAAAAAACTGATCCCAAGGCTGTCCTTTTGCCAATCCTTCAAATGATGGGTCTGTACTCTTGATCAACATGGATGCCAAGTAGATGCAACCAGCAGCAATAGTATGAGCAGGGTATTCAATGCATAGTGGGATCTGATAGCTGATAACAATGATTCAATAAAGTGTGATATGGCTGGTCATTGAAACATACCTGTTGACTGCAAGCTTGTATGCTTCTTGAGCCAATCTTTTGCCATCAACCAAAGGAGGTGTTTGCATAGCTTCAATCCACTTTACAAACTTGACGACGTAGCTGTAAGGATGGGGTTGTTGATAGTCAAAACAGATAGATTCCATGACTAGCTTCTCATATCCCATAATCTTGCGCTTGCGTTCTTCAGAAACATGTTCAGGATCCAATTCTGCACTTTGTGGATGTCGTACACTGTGAGCAGCTACAAGGATGTCTCGAAGGTTCTTGAACGTCTCCTCAATCTTGCAAGCTACAAAGATACATGTGATACTGATTTCCTATTGTACTATTGTCAATAACAGTAATGACTACCATCATCTTATACATACCTGTGGTGGATATTCTCTGATGGAATAGTACAAGTAAAATCGGTGATAGAGCGCTTGAGCTGTACTGGTCGTAGCCTGTGGACTTAGGAACGTGTCAATAGCCATGTCAACAAGTAACCCAACATTGTCCCCTGACAAAGGAACAGGATCCAATGCCCATTGTACCCAAGACTTACAAGCCAATCTTCTTGCAGACTTGTTGAATAAACTTGCAGGAAGCAAGACGAACAGTAGTTTCCTTTGTCGAGATTCCAGAAGCCGATCGTTTGAGATTGGATAGCGTTGCTAGTTGACGTTTGGTGAAATAAGGACGATAACGACGTCTAAATGCTGCTCCTGAAGTAATACGGACTGGTGTGGAAGGGTTTGCTGGTGGCGATCCACTCATGGTGCAGAGCTGTGTGATATAAAAAGAAGAGAGGTACAAGACATACACGTCCGACATACAACTCGAGAAATTTGATGCATGAATCCGCTTTCACTCTTTTGAACCCTTTGTCAGCTTACTTTTAGTCAATCATGCTTATAGTCAATACATTTTCTTTTCATTCATCATTGCTTTGATATCTCAAATAAAAGGAGTCGGCATATAGATCCTTTATCATTTGCCCATTACAGACTAGTGGAAAGATGATGACTTTCGGAAGCAGTTTTTGCGCAAAGAACATCAATGATGTTTATCATTGGATGGTAATGAAACAAAGGACAAGTTGATGGAATTGCTTGGCATTGGAAGATCTAATCTGGCATTTGTGAAACATGTCATTGTATCCATGTGTCCGACAATGAGCTATTATGATTGAAGACTACGACTTGAAGAAAATATCGTAAAGCCGAATGCAAGTAGTAGCTGATGGGAATTAGTGTATGATAAGACCATCTATTCAAGTGTCACAATGCTGTCAAGAAAAAGAAAAGCGGACTACCGAAACGGCTGAACAATCTACTTCTTACTCTGCAAGAATGTGATGCCGTGTGCACTCTTGATACGGCAACGTTGTCCGGTAGATGAAATATTAATCCGAAACTGATATGCCACATGCGAATATTCACTTGTTCACTTTCCCCAATTATAAAAGCTGTCTATCACGTTTACTTTTTGCTCTTCCCTCTTTACATTTCCACTTTTATGCCTCAAATATACGACTTGAAACGCTTTACACAAAACGCTTATGCAGGAAGCCATTATCAGGCTCATCTTTTGCTTCAAGCTATCGATATCAATAGACGAGAACGCCTTAGTGACTCTTGCTTGGGTAATGATCGTTACGCCCCTTGATATGACTATTTATAAAGCGGCTTAATATATTAACCTAATGTCTATAGAGCATTTGGCACACCATGTAGCCGAATCTTGGGAAACAGCAGACAAGGCACCAGAGATTGCCAAATTGATGAAGCAACTACTTGACACCACAGCTATAAACCAAGACACCATTCTCGAACATGCACTTGACCGCTTTTGCAATCAACAAGATACCACCAACGCCATATCCACAGTATGTCCCAGTCTTACACTTTTGATTGCCATCAGTTATATCGACCGGCTCAACCAGGTAACAATATGCAGTATACATAAGTGATGCACTTGTCTCACTCCAATGCATAGAACTATGCCAACTTTAAAGGCACTAGTGGATGTGCCTATCGACTCGTTGTTGTGGCATACATGATTGCTGCCAAATATATGCGCGCCAATCTAAGGATCATTCATATTGCTGAAAAGCAACAAGAAGAAAGCATGCATCCTAATGTAGCCGATTCACGATTTTCACGCTTGGAGATCGAATTCTTGCACTTTCTCAACTATAACTTATTTGTTGAAGAACCAGAACAGCTTGTTTGGTGGGCCAAAACTTGGGATCAGCCTGTTGACCAAAATCACACACAGCAGCAAGCTATCTTTTCAACACCTTATGAAGTTCAAAGCAACAATCGATAGCAAGAGTTGTAAATGCTTCTTGTATCTCCTTCATTTCTAAACATCCATCATCCTTAGCACAGCGTCTAAATTATCCCACTTCTTTTGCATATATCTTTTCATTGTACCTTGCAACGTAAATACAATCATATCTTACTCGTCTAATGACATGCGTATTAGTGATTGAAATGATAAGCAGCAATGTTTGGTTTATTGATAGTTGATAGCTCGATGAAGGGATTCAATATGGCACTGAATGAATGAGCTTGTTTGTCAGAAGATCCACTCCTCTTGATAGCCAATTTGAGCAATGCATGGATGCATGGATAACAAGTTTTGGTTATCATCATTTACGCACCTGATACTTGTCTGAGAATGACAGGTTTCCAATGCATTAATCCAGCACATCAGCCACCATATCAGCTGAAAGTGAATCCTGGACAAATTTTGACATTGTCGCCAGTACGCCGCCAAGTAGAAACCTTCTCTCTTCCGCGTAGAATCAACTGGTGAGTTGCATTGAAGCGATCGTCAAGAAAAAGAGTCCATTCAACTTACATGTATCGCATTAGCAATGGCTGCTGCTGTCAAGAAGTCCAAGAAGAACGTCGAGTCTATCAACTCCCGTCTCCAACTCGTCACCAAGTCTGGCAAGTACACCTTGGGTTACAAGTCTACCTTGAAGACCCTTCGTCAAGGAAAGGGTAAGTAAACAATGGGTTGCATCCATGTGCTTGATCCATAGCACTGGATTTGCTATCAAATACTTGTCTTCAAAGTTGTCTGGATACCAATGTGTGCATATTTCTCCTTTAAACAGCCAAGTTGATCGTCATTGCTGGCAACTGCCCTCCCCTTCGCAAGTCTGAACTTGAGTACTACGCCATGTTGTCCAAGACTGGTGTTCATCACTACAACGGCAGTATGTATCAATATGGATAAATAGACACGTATATGAGGAGGAGGACTTATCTTTTTTGTATAGACAACATCGATCTTGGTACTGCCTGCGGTAAACTTTTCCGCACTGGTGTCCTCTCCATCACTGATGCTGGTGACTCCGATATCTTGTCTGCTCAGTAGATAGCTTGTGCATTTTGTTTATAAACATCTGTCATCTGCAACTATGCAATGCATGTCTCTTTACAAAAAGGATTTGCTTAATATGTCTTTTGGCGTAAGTGCATTTGATCTAAAGGGGAAGTTCATGCATTCAAACTCGGAGAATCGGGCACTTTGGGATATAAAAGGGCTGCTTCCTTTTTCCTTTCTCTCTATCACTTTTTGTAAAACAAAGCCTAATAATGAACATCATATATATGTTAACACTATTGGCATCTATGGCAGCACAAGGTCATGCAAAATGGATGGATGAAATACCACATGCCCCTCCTCGTTGGAAAAGCAAGCTCTTTGGTATACCTACGTGGATTATCCCTATTGAAGGTAAGGATGATAGGAAAGTATATAAAATGGTGTGTAGATAGCTTATATAGCGATACATATAGACTACAGCGATGATGCTTTTAATACGACAACTTTGTTTTCAGTGGTGACCATGGCTGGAGCAACGTTTCCTGCTTTATATTACATCTTTGCAGTGTATCTCCCTTCACAGCCAGTTGGTCAGCGAAAGATTGGTCGTTTCAACAAGTTGATTCTGGGATATCTTGTTGCTACATTGATTGCTAGCTTTACCTTTGACTTGATGTGGGCTGGTAAAGTATGGGCTTCATTTGGCGTATTTCATAATCTCTTTGAGATTGGTCTACTTGCCAGCATATTGATTCCACGATCCGAAATTAGGCAAGTTTTCGCCTGCATTATTTATGCATAGACTGACATTTCCTCCTTAAACAATAGTCATTTTCTCTTTGTTCCTCTCTGCTTTTTCTATGTAACTGCTACTGCTGCTATGGTCATTATCTTGCCTTGGCCATTAGATGCTTTATTCTTCAAGTTTCAAGGTAGGATGTCATTCATGCTGTTTGCTAAACAAGAAACTGACATGACAAAAAGGTCTCAGCACAGATTTTGCTCTCGGTATTGATCTTTACCGGTTGTACCGACATAATCGCCGTCTTGCCAAAGATTCCAACTTGGTGACAGTAGTAGTTGATACTGATGCTAATGGCAAGGAGAGAAAACAGCGTATGCAACCTGTGCATTTCAATCTTATGATCCTTGCTATTGCTGCCAACTTGCATACTTTTGGAAACACTTTGGTCACTGTTGGTAATCATATGTTGCTGTAAGTCAATCATCAAGTGAATGAGACAAATGACCATGGATGATACTCATCATGTTTATTACAAAGATGGATTATCTTTCAATTCCTCTACGCCATCTCCTTTCCTATGTATGCGTATTATGTGGTGTCTGAACCTAATGATCAGCGCGTGCAATGGTATCCCCTGAGTTACGTCAAGGAGGCATTAGTCATGATCAGTGCTGTTGTCAGCTGTGGTTTATTTATCGTCATTGGTGCAATAAATAGTGGTCTTAATTGATCCTAATCATATATTGTTGATCCACAACAGAAAGCAAGTAGTATATGATTGAATGGTATTAGAAACTGGATTGTGGATACTCTAAGGAGGAGGGCAATGGTGGTATGGGATCATATACTATCATAATGTATCCTGGGGATAATGCAGGGGATGTATTGTAAGGTCTCTGATTAAACGTTCTTTAGGCTGAGCTCCGCATCGATTTCGCCCAAACGAGTTTTGAGTGATTCCACACTTTGCAACTTGGCTTCAAGAGATTGCATTTCTTTTTCAAGCGATTGCTGTTGTTGCTGAGTGCCAATTTGTTCCATTTCCCATTGTCCATGATCGCCTGTAAGCCGAAGAAGGAATTGATGATACTTGAACAATGCAGGACGATGTGAAATAGTCAAGAGTGCTGTAATAAAAGTGTCAATGCCAGGATTTTCTTCTTTGATCATGATGTAGTACTTACTGATACCCATATCCTTGGCATGTGCATACATCAAACCTTCAACATCTGCAGACACAGCACTGGTACATTCATCAAGAACGGCGAATTTGGGATGATGGTAGAATAAACGTGCCATACCAATCTAATCATTGCTATCAGTTTGCATGTTTCTGATCCTCAAGGTACACATTGGTAACTTACACGTTGCTTTTCACCACCTGAAAACACATCCTTCCATTCCTTGATTGTCTCCCAACCTCCTTCACGGCTTGGGATGTAAGCTAAACGCACAACTTCCAAGATCTTCATAAGCTCATCATCGGTACGTCCACTCTTCTTCATATCTTCATGGGTATGTGGATAAATGACCCTGATAGAATAGTGTAAGATGACATCTATATGTAGCATTGAATATACACTTACTGGTCCCTTAAAGTGCCCATGCTAAGGTAAGGTCGTTGAGGAATATAAAAGATGTTCTTTTCATCTGGTCGAGAAAGCGTTCCCTCTGGAAAAGAGAATGACACACATGAGTAAAATGTACACATACCCATTGTGTATGCCACTTACCAAATGTTGGCCAAAGAGTTGCAATGACACGTGCTACAGCAGTTTTGCCCACACCATTGGGACCCGTGATGAGCATGTGTTCTCCAGGTTTGATGTGGATATTCAGCTTTTCTACTAATAGTTCTCCTTGTCGTCCTTTGCCAGGTGCTGGCGTTACTATTGGTACGCCATCAAACCGAATACCATCTTCACCGTAGTGGATCTTTCCTTGGATATTGCTGAGCGAATACTGCAATTTCTCCTCACGATCAGCATCATACTCATTGACACGCAGCGAATGAAGCACTGATATCAGACTATATACACGCGTAGTATAGCCTGCAAGCTCTGCAAGTTCCTTGTAAGAATACATCATTCGTCCACCAGCATCAGCAAGAGACATCATCAATCTATTGTATCACGTATTAGTTTCTTTTCCATTCTCAATCATCCTAATAATACATTACCTCTTATTGGTGATAAATCCTCTTGTGCGTGATCCCACTTGATCATTTTCATCCACAGTGCCAGTAGGAGAAGGAATATAGCCACCAACCATATTGGGAGCAAAGACAGGGATGGCACAAAGAACAAGACCAAAGGCACTCCAAGCATACTTGATCAAAAAGTCTTCAAACATGTTGTAGCTGATACGAATCTTGTAGATGGAATTGATATGTTTGACCAGTCGCTGATAGGATTTGTTGAGAATCGAGTGTTCAAGCTCACCACCATTGTAGAAAGCAACTTCTTCAGCATTGGTGATAAGACGTGTATGTGCACCACGGAAGTCTCCTTCCAATTTGGCTTCCACAGCAGCTAATTTACCAAATGAAGGGGTCACTGCTCTTAATAGCCTTGCTGTGATCATATAGTTGACAGCAAGACCAACTGTTCCAGCAAAGCCAATCGATTTCATCAATTGATAGTTGAATATGACAGTGTCGAGTAATGGTTTGGCGAGATTGGAGTACAATGATGCTAGTGTGTCGCAGAACTTTGCAAGATCGGTAGTGATGAATCTACAATTGAATGAGATATCAGTAAGATTGATCCATGAAGAATGATAGATGACACATACTGATCAGCTCCTTGGATACGACCATCAAGGTTAAGAGCTTTGTAGAATGTCTTCTCCTCATTGTCCAAGTACAAATCATGCACATATCTTGTCAGTCGGGTACGAAAGCCGATAGATAGCTTGGATTGCAGATACCGAATCTTGAAAAGAGAATCAATCACTGACATTATATCTTTATTCACTCCACACTTACCATGCTGTTGGTATAGGTTGCAGGAATAGCAATTGCAAACCAATAAGCAAGACCAGTCAAGAATCGTTTGCCTCGTCCACCCACCTAATAGCATTCAATCAGTATCATCATCATCATCTTCTTCTTTATCATTGTATCCTTACCAAATCCCGAACAATCCGACCATCAATCCGTGCCACTACCACGCTCAAATAGGTTCGCAAGATGAGGAATGCCGAATGCAATACGAGTAACAAGGCTTCTTTGGTGTACCAATTTGGGAAAAGAATAGTTGCAATAGCTCGTAGTTGTCGAAAGAATTCATCATTGACTCCCACTTTCTTAAGTGTATCTGTTACAGGGAAAAGGTGTTGGTGCTTGTCAAAAGTGGATGTAGGTGTCTCTTGAAAGAGTGTCTTTTTGGTCGTTGATAAGAGATCGGCAGACGATGCCTTGTGCGATTGCAGACGTGTACGATGGAATGCAAAGGCGGCTGTTGCAGCTGCTAATGACGAATATAGAAACCAGTTGCCCTTGGACTGACGCCGCAAACGCTCATTGAGAGGTTGGGACAAGAGGGGCATAGTTGGTTGGAGGAAGAAGAAGAAGGGAAGAGTGCGGATAAAGTGAAAAACAAGTGAAAAAGAAAAGAGACAACAGCACTATTACACACGACAAACTTCACATGGCCAAAACCATCATTGAATTTTCACATGCCAGATACAATGACCTCATCGATCACATACACAAACATTAGATAAGAGTCTCCACATCATAAGGGACATGGTCATAAACTATGCTGTATATTATAAAGATAGGTTGTTGACTATTTGATAAAGGAAGAACAAGTGCTTTTCACTGTCTAACATGAACAATGCAATGAATCACCACTTTAGTCTTTTCATCCTGCAGTGTTGATAAAAAGCGGGGAAAGACACAAACAAAATCAGTGTAACACAAATGAAGGCACCGCTTGTGTCATGTGTGAATGGAGTAATACGCTGGTTGCTAAACAGCTGGTAGCTGTGCATGATGCCGACATTGAATAACCCCTTCTCCCTCTCTTGGTACATTGTCGGCATTAGTGATATAAGACAATGAAGACCTATTTTATGCTGATACATCATTCTTTAATCATATACCGAAAGCGGGGTAGTGGTGGATGACACAATGACCCCAATGTATGGGTATAAAAGCATTGCAATGTGTCATTATATTGCTCGCTTTAGCCGACTCTTGATAGGCAAAGTAAGAATACACATATGGTAACAAAAAGCTGAAAAAGTAGAACGTCCAACAATAAGACATTGAAGGAACACACATGGGTGCCACGCCTTGCAGAATATCTTTCTTTATCATTCAGTAATGTAGAATGGCAAGGTTTGACCCAAGAAGGTCTATGTATGTAACATGACTCTTTCTTCCCTTTTAAAGAAGTCGTTATGGGTAATGATATATATATATGTACATTATACTGCTCCCTGTCATGAGAATGAAGCACACGTGACATGAAAAGATGTGGTGTGTGTGCATCAAGCATTATTTATAGACAACTGGATGTTTATGCAGGTATTGCATGAATCAGTGATAGTAGTAGGGCGTGGAAGAATGCTAAACCGTGATTGGTGGAACATGATGAGGAAAAGTTGCCAAGAGTCAACTAGTTGCATTGATCACCAATAATGAGCAATCATAAAGTGCAGTTTATTCAAAAGGATTGGTGTTGCCATCCTGGGCACGTTTCTCGCGTCGATACAATTGATGGGCCGTCCAGGCCTTTTTCAAGGAACCAAATTTGTACAAAAAGTGGTGACGTTTAATATCATAGCACGCCGCGGAACACCGTGGTAGTGAACAAGGACATTGGTTGTCTTTTGAAATGGTATGCTCGGAATAAAATGTACAAGTACTATCTTGGAGTAGTTGGTAGTTTGATGATGATGATGATGACGATCTCCAAGTAAGCATGTCCTGAAAGAGGAAGAAAAGGAAAAAGAGAAAAAGTATCATCGGGTGGATTCCCCCTATTCTTATATCATGGCTTTTTCCCGCCTCTACAACGATATGAATAGCAAATGTAAATAAAACGTGGTGCCACGCACTAATCATGCGTATATGTGTATAATCATACATTGATAGTGTGTGAATCCAGCATCATGTCATTGTCATTTGCTCAATGTCGCCAATGAATTGGCATGCAGAATATGAATGTGTTTTCAAGAGAGAAAAGAGATCAATGCCCAGATTATGTTAGTGACAATCCTCATGGAAGGAATGTAAACCGAAACACGGAAGACGAGAAAAAGGCAAGTACACTATCCAATTAAGCCGCTTGTATGCATTAGGTTGATCAGGTTGTTTATATCCCATCAAGATATGGAGAGTTGTATTATAGAGCCATGTATGACAACTTGTCAGGTGCCAAAGGAACACAGTATACCTGTCGTCGTCAGTATTTGATACATACAATAAAGATTTCAAGGGGCATGTTCACAGAGACAATGTCTTGGAAACAACATCAACTATAATCTCAATCCGTTCTCTTTCAATGTTGCTCTTACTTATATTATAACAATTAATGTGCAGTGTTTGGCGTGAGAAGATATGTAAATGATATGAGATGGGATGGATGGGGAGGAAGTAAGTCTTTGAAATCCAACAAGGCCTTGCAAGAGGAAAAATGTTTGGCTCAACCTTATTCCAGCATACTTCCGGTTTTTCTAATCCAAGCAATTAGGTTTGGTCATTTACTCTAATCATATATCATTCACCAACCTTCTACGACGTGCTAAAGGCTCTCGACTTGAAAAAGATTCACCACTATACTCATCATCACTTGAATCAGGAATAGGCAACGATGGTGCTTCTAAAACAGGACTGAGCTCTCCGGATGAATCATGACATGCAGCTGAATTCTATTATGCAACAAATAGTTGAGTAACAAGGGATGGCAAATGCTTTTGTGTAACAATCACCTCCTCATTGAGCACTTTGGCCACTCCTTCGTCTTGTTGGGTCGTCATTGTTGCTCCAAAATCAAGCGATTCTTTCTCAAGATTGTGTGAAGTCGATATCAAGGATGGAACGTCATTTTCCAGATCTTTTGTCTTCTTGAAAGCTTCCTTGAGCCTGCGATGGCCCTCTTGCATTGTCTATTTCACATAGCTATCAGTGCCTGTTTGCATATCACAGAAAGCTTTTAGTTTACCTTGACGCGCTGCTTCAGTTTGGAATTCTCATGTTGGAGCGTTTCCAGAGCCACTCGCATATCAGAAATGAGATCTTCTTCTTTGCCGGCATCTACGCTGACAAGCACAGTGCGATACATATTCCTTGTATTGGATGTGTGACGATGTTTGGTGTGATGACGGCGATGTTGTTGTTGTTTAGGAGGAGTTGTTGGTTGTGGTGGTGGTGGTGCAAGTACATTGATCGACAATTGGGCAAAACGCTTGAATAGTCTCTTGGAGCGCTCTTGAATGTTGTCGGGATCCTTTTCAAATTGTTGTTGTGCAATCAACTTCAAGAGACGACCCATATTGGTTTCCTATAGTAGTAAATTGCTTGGTCAATCCGATGATCATTGACAGGTTAATGTTGGAATAACTTGCCTTGACAAGTTCAAATGTTACATCTTCAAACTCCTCTACTTGCTTCATGATTGCACTTGTGTCATCGGCATACTGAAAGAAACAGTTAGTCTGGGATAAAACATATCAGCAACTAAAACTTACTTCATTTCCACCCTTAAAGACACTGCGTCGTAGTCGTTTTCGCAAATCTAAAAGCTTCTGGAACCTTGGATCAGGATTGGATACTTGTTGTGCTGCATCAGATGACTGTGTTGATATGTCTTCTTCCACGCCTTCCATTGGCACACTTTTGGGTTTCTCTTCCTCCTTGTCATTGCGTAGTTGCTGCAAAAGCTGTCGATTGTGTTCTTGTTCACGTCGTTTGTCATTTTCCAACTCTGTTATCTGCACAAAATGTCAACAAGTTAGAATTATCCCGATGTTGCCTGCATACAATCATATTACCTTATCCAGCAAACTATTCTTGGTAGCTTCATGATCTCGCATGATGGCACGCAATCGATCAATCTCAACAGTGAGATTCTCTTGCCTTTGTCGCAACTATGTGTGAAACAAACAAATAAGTAACCCCAAGCAATATTGTTTACAAAGGTAACTGCACTTACATCAGCCCATACTTGTTCACGCATCGGATCTAATTCAGAATACTGAGTCACTTGTTGCATTTGTGTCTTGCTTATTGTTGCCTACCACTGCCATCATCCTCTTTCATCCGCTCCAACTGTTCTTGTAGTTGCGATTGATTAAGATCATTCTATGCGTCACAAAATTTGATTAGATACTGCTGAAAGCGTATGAGCCATCGACTCATTGGCAACAAACCTTGTTTTGCAAAGCTGCCATATAGATATCTTCCATTTTGCGAAGTTCTTTCTCCATTTCCACTGACACTTGCTGCCTTACAGTTGATTCAATTGTAGCACAGCGTGATTCAGCCTCGATCCACTAATGTAATAGATCAGTCTGATGTACCAAACTAAATCATCCACAACCTACTTTGCTTCGCAATTCTTCCAATTGGCCAATCAAGTTGTCCACAAAAGGATCTTGTTCATCGTCATCATCGTCATCATCATCCTCATCAGTAGATGGTTCAGCAGCAACGTCATCCAATAACATGGAATCATTCCCAGTATCTATATCGAGACGGGTGTTAGTTATCCCTATCCTTGTCCACATCATGCAAAATATGTATACATACATCGAGTATATTGCTTTTGCATTTCTCCACTCTGTGTACGAAGTCGTTTGACTAGGATTCATCATGTCAGTGATCAATCATCTTCGTGATCCAACACAATGATAAGCATACCTGCTCCAGAGATATTGTGTAAATCGAGCTTGGGATGAATACGTCTCCACGTCGCCACATTTTTGGCTACTGCTGCAAACTTCATGACGTGGCTGTTCTCATCAAATCCAGTATCAAAAGGATTCACATTGACCACCATAACCTAAATGAAATGATCAGCTTTCCTATTTCCCATGTTCAAATGTTTTGTGCTTACCGCCTTGCCATCACCTTCAAACGAGCTTTTGAATAGTTCGGTCAACTTGCTATGACGGAATGGTACAATAGCTTGGCGCTAGGTGGTTCTTATGATGAGAAAAGCATCCTTATTGCAAACAATGCATACATACCTTGCCCATATCCGCTTTGAGCTGATTCAAGCGTAAAGTCTCCATACACTGACCCAGTACCATGAGAGATTTGTTGATGTTGCCTGCTTCCTTAAGTCGTTGTCCTAAACCATTCCATGAATATTCAGGGATTCATCATCCACTATAACTGATCCTTGCATGCTTACCTGAATTCAAGGTGTTGCGATGACGTTCAGAGCCTGCCAAGTCAACAATGGACATTCTGGATACAGAGGCATAGGATGGGTCCTAAAATATACATTGTTATCAAGCTTTTGAATCTTCAATACTTTGAATGCAGTATTCCTACCTCGATAACATAGTCTTCATCATCAATAGGAGCTCGTACAATGTTGATAGTAAAGATGCTGTGGCTGCGACTGCTGGTATGATTCAACAATGTTGAATAAACAGCCCGATTCTTCTGACTCTGTTCCATCAAGGCATAGGCTTCCTATGGATGCTGTCTCTTTAGTATCGGTCATAATGAGACATCCAAATAATTCATCATCATACCTCGATCGATTGTACTTTGACTTGCTTCAAACCTGCAATGTACTTGTGTCCACTTCGGAATTCGTACTTGAGAGGAAGTTGTCGACGCTTAAGGTGCCTATCTGGCGGTACCAATAGATCATAGATCTTCTCGGTATAGATTTCAGCAAAGGAGAGCCAGATGCCATATTCATACTTTTGATTGATGTCGATTACTATCAAGACGTAATGATTAGAATAAAAGTGATCAAGTGGATCCATGCATCTCTCTACCTGTTTGATCATGCATAGCAGGTTGTGATCCATTCCATTGACTGGATTGCTAGAAGTGATACATCAGTATCATGGAATGAATTGGATGATGTGTGTATTCAAGCTACTTACCATGCCTTTGGATGTGAATCCCTCTGTTGCACTTGGCATAATCTGATCCAACAAGTCTCGATTCTCCTCAGCTGGGTCGTGATAGGTCTGTACAAGGCTGTGCATCGTTGGCTTCAGCTATTGTATACCATCAAATAAGTCAATCATTTGTGTATACAGCTCCTCACTAGCAACATACCTTGGATTCACTTAAATATCCCTGTACACTATTGAAGATGACATCCAGTGTCCGTGGTACCAATCCAATCTCTTCCTTTGTCCCCATGACAGTGTATGTTTTGCCAGAGTTGGTGACACCATATGCAAACACAAGCGCATTCTCTCCTTTGAGCACATCTTCAACCAATGGCAATGTTGTCTTGTCAAAGAAATCCTTTTGCTTGACATCCTCTGTAAAGATCCTGCTGAACTTGTATCGCTCTGGAGCTCGATTACGAGTACGATATGCATTGGAATCCTTCAAACAATCAACATCTTGAAAGATAAAATGCTTGGATCAAGTACTTACTGATGGTGGTGTCATGGATACTTCGATATCATCTACGACTTTCAAATAAGGGCGATCTTCCTCATGATACATGGATGGTGGTGGCCGGATCCTTAAATAAGCCTATACATGGATGTGTTAAGCTTTGTACAAGTAGCCATATAAAATAGGTACCTTGATAGGTTCCTTTTCAGGATTGTATGCAACAAAGTTGTTGTCGTTGCGTTTGCCTAGTACCGATTGTCGTTGCTGTTGTTGTTCTTTGGCCAAAGCAGTAAAATCGGGAGGTGTTGGTCGTTGCATGGTGCCTGGATTAAAGAAGGATCTGCCTGTAGGTGTTCTTGTAGGCGTATGTCGCTGAGGAGTGCGTTGAGGAGTTCTAGATTCGTACATTGCTACTCGTGTTGGTGTCTCGCTTCCTTCATCGCGGCGTGACATTTGTATATACAGTGAATGGAAGGAATAGCAGGACAAGGAGTTGATGTTACGCGAAGAATCAAAGCGCGTGAAAACAGCGCGACAATAATCCCAGACAACTGGTTTGGCTGCCACATCCAATGAATCCTCCAGTATCCAATGTCATTACCAGAGCACCTTTTCTCATGCACACGTGTACAAATAGGGATGCATCTATAAAGAAAATGGGGATGTTGTTATCACATCTTCAAAGTAGCCAAACATCATGCTTGAAGAAAGCTCCAAAGTGAAATGCTTTTCATGCACCTCTAATGATTGATCATTGTAAGCTGAGCTCGAAAGCCTTGTATACAGCTTTGGCAATACCATGGATTGTCCTTTCTTAAAGAAGCTGTTGTTGAATACCTTTCGATTCAAGTGGAATCACGAGACTGGATCATTGGAACATGTAAAATATATCACAGAGCCTTATAGCATAAAACTTTGATCAGAGATTACATTACTATCTTTCACAGGAATAAATGTTGATGCAAGCCTTTCAATTTGTATCTTTATTTGGAGTAGAATAGGGATGATCCTTATATATACATGCTCATAAGTGATCTTGCATGTCCGTATGTTAAGCACAATCAAACATGTGATTGTGTATGCAGGCGTGCGCTAATGTACCTTAAAGTGACAATGTATTGAGCCATTAATCTTTGTGTAATGTGATCGACTGGTGAAATATCATATTGGTAGCACGGAGCTACATTCAACCACAGAGTATTAAATCTCGCACCGGGCCGACTTTTTCCATGACATTCATTGGTCAGATGGATGTACGAGCCGAGATTCAACAAGAAACATGTTGCATGAACATTTCTTCTTTCATTGTTCTTAAAAAAATGAGACTTGGTCATTATGTGATAGTCTTGAGTCGCCGATCTAATACAATGACATCGATCATGTTCATCCATACCCCCATATTGGGATAAAATAAGAAAGGTAATGAATGCGGAGCATGCAAATATGACAAGGAAATCATATATAAAGGAGCGACTCCCCGCTCAATTCCGGAAGAAATGTCAATCGGTCACATATGCGGCGATAGTGGGATACAAAACCGCGCACAAAAACATGCAGCACTTTCTATAGAGACACGCGGCGCTGATTGTCTTGAAACCCGCGCACATGTTGATTCGCCTGAGAAACAAAACAATCACCATCCTTATATAAAGAGGAATGGTTCATGATTTAGCCTTTTTCTTTTCATTACAACATATACAATGACAACAAACAACTTGATAGAGAAGGGACAAAGCTTCCTTACGTATTCTGCTACTCTTATACTCAGTCAACTTCATCTTTTACGTGCATCATCTGACAGACGCCACCAAACTGCCATCACAGCTGCTGCTACTCTAGTTGGTACATGGTCATTGTATCGCTTATTGTTTTCAAAACGCAAACGACATGTCGAAAATATTGTACCTCTTGTATCTGGTAGTCTTCCTATCCTTGGACATGCACTTGCCATCAATCAAGACCCAGCAAAGTTCCTTGCACAATGTCGTGAGAAATATGGTCCCGCCTTTCGTCTTAATCTGGCAGGTCGAGAAACCTTTGTATTGACAGGTCGTTTGATTCCTGAGCTATTGTTTGCATCACGCAAGCAATTTAGCTTCACTGAAGGTGTTGAAGTCGTTGTTCCAACCAAACGTGTATTGCACTTGTCTTATGATCACAAGCACAAAGAAGAAGAAATTAGTCCTCGTGACAAACATCCAAGTAAGTATCATTTGACAACAAATGAATGCTCATAAATCTTACATGTTATGTTTGCCAGTCGTGTTCCCTGTCAAGCAAAACTTCAAACCAGATCAAATCAGCGTGTTTTCTGAACGTATTCAAAAGGGCTTTTTGGGCATGTTGAATGAAAAACTAGCACTCCAACCTGGTGAAAAGCGTACATTGGCAACATGGGACTTTTTATCAGAAGCCATTTCAAGAATCTCGTGTTTATGTTTTGCAGGAAGTCGTGTCGGCAACAATAAGGATTTGGTACTTGCCATGGCATCTTTTACACAAAACATCATCAAGGCTGGTATGCTGTTGACAATTCTTCCTGATGCTATCGCCAATGTTGTTGTTAGACGTCTATTCTCTGTGGAGCAACAATTGGATCTTTTGATGGAACTTATTGTACCAGAACTTGAAAAGATTGCATCAGGCGAACTTCCAGATGATGAGCCAACATTTGTATCCATGGTGTTCAAATTACCAAAGGCAGATGGTAGTTATCGATCACCACGTGATGCAGCATTCTATTTCAAGGAGATTGCACTTGCAAGTATTCATACCACTTCACACTTTACCACGTTTGCATTGCATGAATTGGCTTGCAGACCCGAATTGGTAGCCGAAATGCGTGACATGATTAGTAAAGTGGGCCCTGAACGTACTCCAGAAAATGTCAGCGAGATTCCATTACTCGATTCTTTCTTACGTGAAGTGTTACGATACGACATTGATTACTTGGGATTACATCACAAGGCATTGAAAGATGTAGTCTTATCTACTGGTCAAGTGATTCCTGAAGGCAGTCTTGTTGTAGCTGCTCTTGAAGATGCACATGTATATCCAATGGATCCTCCACCAGCTGGTATGAAGCCTCTTGATGAGTTTGATCCTTATCGTTTCCTCAATATGGAACAAGACAAGTGGAGCTCTACTATTGGTAATGATCTTATTTCATTTGGTCTTGGTGGACATGCTTGCCCTGGTCGATACTTTGCTGTCAATGAAATCAAATATGTACTTGCTGAGCTCATTATGCGATACAACGTGTCTACTGCATCTGGTAAACGTGCCAAGGATTTCCCTGTCATGGGAATGGTCAAGTTTCCTCCTCGTGAACCACTCATTTTTGAAGGCATCTAAATCAACCTGTATAATAACATCACTTTTATATCCCCCCCTTTCACCTAATGAACATATCATCTTCACTTTGAAATAAACAATGTATTTCTCTTCAATTTTGTGTACAAGACTAATTGGGGGAGGCAGTTGTGTGTTCTATATGACTACGGAGTCAAGGTGTTGGTCGAGCGAACTGACTTCTCTTCTAGTGGACTCCACAGCACCAATCCAACATGTCAGACGACAACAGTAACATGTCAGCTCCAGTCACTTCGCCATCGCCTTCCTCGTCTTCAGCATCCATTGTACGTAATAACAAGACGATCGGCACACCACTGAATCCCGATGACGCTACGCGTATGCTTAACGAGGAGTACATTACACGTCTTACTGACGACGCCATTCGTAAACTGGCTGCCTACACACGCAACGAGTTACAAGGTATTACTATGAAGCAAGTAGAAAAAGAATCATACTTATAGAAGATGCATGATAGCTACAACGGAAGAGTGTCAGCTGTTAGAAACCATGAACAAGACAACCAAGGAGAAGTATGCTCAAATGTCACAGATGAGTCAAAGGTTGATGGATGAAATGTCAAGACTTCAAGGGACATGTAAGTGCATTGGTTATAGGGATAAATGACATACTGACAACATCGACATTAGATGCGGATTTTGCAACATTTATGGCACAAGTTGACGACATTCATCAGCAAGCAGTGGAAATTGAAAAGGTGGCCCATGCACTCGATGAATATTCAAGGCATTTAGGTAACTTTAAGGGAGAAAAAAGTATATATCATCATAGCTAACCATCTTATATCATAGAAAACAAGCTGGCCAAAAAGACCAATCCGACCAAGACGACTAGTACCAGAAGCACTTTGACTTGAATACACCCCATCATATACCTGTATTACGACTTTTTGTATATATGCATAACCCTTTTTCCATCAAGTCAATTTTCTTTTGTATTACGAAGAGATGGATTGTTGCTATGAAAGTATGTTGTGCTTGGAGGATGAATGTGAAATGCTCAAGTGTTTTTATGTGGTGGAAAGTGATCAAGGAGGAGAAAGTGTTGGTCAAGTGTAAGGATGCACAAGAAAGAGATGAAGAAAGTGTATATATCTCCTTTTACCAACGTTGCTTTGTGGGGCGTCCACGTCGAGGAGGTGTTTCCTTGAATGCAACAACAGCTTTAAGACCAGCAGCGATCAACGTGTAGATAGTTTCTGACACAAGTTCATGCAATCGATATTCCTCATCCGCTTCCAGAATCCATTTTACACATTCAACACCAAAATCTTGAGCCTTTTGTGAAAAGTGATATTGTCGATCGAGCCACAACATGAGCTGAATAAAGTATCCAAACATAAAGTAAAGAATGTCTAAAAGGGGGATCATGTTACTTCTCCCTCTTTATCAAAAAGATGTTTCCACATACCTGGAATCGGTGATTGCTTGATGTAAATAGCACAGGCCACTGCAAAGTTGACTAGCATTTGACTCATACGCTTAAATCGATTTACTGGATCAGGCTGTTCTTGCTCAAAACTGCTCATTGTTGTGGTAATACGTGACACAATATATGATTGAAGACATGCTTTTGCATCGGATGGTGGTAGTCGTTGATGAAGATTCAGGATGCCAACTCGTTCCTCGACACTGTGTTGCATTTTGAGTTAGGGGAGAGAAAAAGTGGGGAGCAAGATGTGAGTGTGTGGCATAGATAGGGAGAACATCCCCAAGCATCATCATTTTACCTTATCAGCTTTTCTCGTAATGCAAGCTTGGTTTTGGGATCAGTCTTGTCTAGAATGTATAAGTCAGATTATGCTATGCATACATGTTAATGGATTGCATATACATACTGGGAAGTGCCATCAAGATCTTGTCAATGCCTGTCAAATATATATCCAGTGCCACTGTCTCGTTGCCACCATCATATTCATCAGCAGCAATCGATACCAATTTAAGACCTTGTGAAATACTACGTCGATCAAGATGGATCACTTGCTTGGTTTTGGTCATATCATCGTCTCGTATCTTATCAGCCAACATGCTCATCTCTGAAGTCCATGAACTACTTGGTGTTGGTACTGGATTGCCATAATGTGCCACATGATACTCTGCACTGCTGTGATGATTTTGAAACGCAAATCGTGGTGTACCTCCTACTCCACCGCTACTGGTGCCTGTTGGTAATGACTTTCGCTTTGATGATCCAATAAAAGGCATATCGTCCACTTGAAGAATTGAAGAGACCAAAGATGACATTTGCAAAAGAAAAAGAGAAAGAGTATAAAGAGTAAAAGACAAAGGATCATGTCGAACAAAAAAAAAGACAAGGGAAAGAAGGGGTGATTGGGGGGTAGTTGGTACGTAGCTAAAGCAACACAAGGACATCATCTCCCCAACCTTATATGTTATTCATCACCCTTACTGTTTTCTATGATGGATTGCTTTGTACAAATGTGCCTGTTATGTGCACAGACCAATATTCTATATGCCTTTATTCATCATCTTCATCATTAAATCGTTGCAATGATCCTATCTGCCAAACTTCTGCATCTTCTTCTTCGGCTTGTTCGTCAAGTGAACCGTGAAGTTGACTGACACGTTGTTGTTCTTGTTGTACAAGCTTGCTCAAGACACGTCGATGGTAGTCAGAAATATGCTTTTGAGTAGTGGCGTCAACTGATGAAAGATAGCGCTCATAAACTGCTTCGCTGGCATGTAATTGAAGAGTATACATCAATGCACGTTCTGCTGTCAATTTGACTGGAATGTTGCGTTCACGGACACAATTCATCATGGGTGGTATCAACTGATCCAAGAAAGGTTCAAGCAACTATATCATCTGTGTTATTAGATCATTCCACACCAAGAGAATCACATGTTTACTTACACTGGCATGATTTCGTCCAACAGCACGCAAGACAACCAATGCGACACGTTTCTTTTCACCAGCGCCAGCACTTGAGGAAGCAATGACTTGAGCCAAAGCAGGGACAAGGCGATTGATCACTTCTTCATTCTGGAAGTAGTCAGTAAGCAGTAACTTGCCAGCTGCAGTGATTGCTGCTTCGGGTATGTAATCCTATCATTCCATGTCAATCCTATTGAAATCACTTGTATAATCGATATGTACCTTTTCATTCTCTGAAGCTTCAATAACACGATCCACAACTTGATCAACAATGCCGAGATCTTCAAGCAAAGTGGGAGTATCAGCGAGTAATGCATTGATAGCCATAAGTGAACCATACAAAGGTGCTGATTCAGAAAGTACGTGATCTTGAACAGTAGCACGGGTGTCTTCAAGTGCTAACGCCTTGGCCAAACTTCCCAACAAACGAGCAGCACATGCCATCATACCAGCATCAGCATTATCTGAAAGTCCATCTGCAATCACGGAAATAACGCTGCGTTTGGATGTGTCACTCAAATCAGCTCCTGTCTTGGATACAACGTTTTGAAGAGCATTCATCATAGTCTCCTTGATACTGGCTTCACTTGTACGAATGCCAGACACCAATTCAGCCACCAAAGGATCCACACGAGTTTGCAAAGTGATCAAAATACCAAGTGCATTGGCTGCACGAGATCGGACAATGTTGCTTGTAGGATCCGACAAGGACTTGATAAAGGTACGTTGCAATTGTGGAAGGAAAGGCTTAAGATGCATGGGTACCTTGCTCAGGAGTAGACTATGAACATGACATGAGTGAGTATTTTCTCCTTCATCCTATCTCCTATTTCTTACCTTAATGTCTGAAGAATAGCAGCCTTGACTTGGGGAGGATAACGATCACCAATGATACGGATAAGAGGACCAGTGATTTGTGTCACAAATGGCTTGAGCGCATCTGCTGAAGTACGATTGATCAGATCACCTATATATGGGAAAAGAAGATGTTAGGAGTCAATATGCATATAGAAAGAGAATAAAATAAGCACATACCAACACCCAATGCTGCTTGTTCACGTGTTTGTGAAGAGCCATTCATCAATCCTTGCAAGAAAATAGGCAACAATGGACCAATGCCCTTTGTCAAGCAAAAACCAGGCACATCAGTACCAGCAACACCAACACTGCGGACAGCTTGTCTTGTAGGAACGACCAAATCTTCATATTCACTCTTGGGTACTGACTTGGTGACAGCATTAAGAGCAGCCCATGATGCACGAATCACTTCTTCAGCATAATCAGTAAACAAAGACACCAAAGTACCAATCCAATCAGGTACATAAGCTGATGCATCGAGCTTGTTGTCCATGTACAAAGCTCCTGTCATATCACATGCCACCTTACGCTTCTTGGGATTGTCACTACGAGCATATTCTTGTAATGTAGCAACCAAAGTAGGTAAACCATCTTCTTCATCCAAGGATACCAACATGGCTTCAGTAGTTGCAGAAAGTTCCTTGTCAAGCTCAGGATCGCTATCAATCATGCGTGTCTCAACAATGGCTGATAGGATTGTTGTCAAACGACGGTTAAGAGCTGGACCAGCAACTGTAACAAGTGATGCCAAAGCACGAGCATTGAATGGTGTAATAGGAACAGTGATCAAGGTAGGGATCAATACTGGGAACACCACGTTGGCACGAACAGCCATAATCTCCTTGAGTGCTGAAAGAGCATAAGTAGAAGACTCAGTCGAAGAAGTAAGTTGGTTAAGCAATGCAGGCAAGATCTCGTCAATGGCACGAGCACCAACGTTCTGATGCAGAGTATCGAATGCTATGATAGTGGAATGAATAAACAAGTCTTTTCCATGTATTGGTAAAACATACCTCGAGCACCAGCTTCGCGTACTTCTGGTGATGGATCGGAAAGAGCCTTGCGAACAGCAGGAATAATTTGGTGTGCGAAATCCAATACTTGTACCTTGCCAGCAGCTGTCATCAATTCACTGAATGCAATAGTGACGCCTTGACGTGTAGCTTCATCAGATGATTCCATGCCTTCTTCCAATAAAGGAATAATCTCGGCAAGCAACTGTTCTCCAAGTTTTTGTACCAAATCGCCCAAGGTACGAGCACAAACAGCACGTAATTCGTAGCTGGATCCAGCCAAATTCTTGATAATAAGAGACATCATCACAGACATAATCTCCTTGACAGTACGAGGAGTGTTGGAGATAAGAGCCTTCCACACTTGTAAAGCGGATTGACGCACTTGACCAGAGCCTAATAGAATAGATCATTAGCATATGAATAAAGTATACTTGTAACACTTACTGTCTTGACGAATGATGTAAAGAGCAGCCAAGATACGATCACGACGTTCCTTGCCAAGAATGTCGACAAGTTGTTTCTTGCCACCTTCAGCAGCACCAGTGTAACCATCTTCACCTTCATCATCCTCCTTGATTTCTTCAACATTACCAAGAGCTTGGAACTTGCTGTTGGGATTGGTAATACCAGTGATACGGAATAACAAGTCTCCAACAAGCTGTACAGAGCTTTGACGAATACGCCAGCTGTCATCAAACAATCCCTTTTCAAGTTCAGGCAACAACAAATCAACAGCCTTGGTAGCATAATTGATGACAATCATACGACCAGCACGTAAAGATGCATCACGCACAAATTCAGATTCATCTGCCAAGCCCATAAGAATAGGAGGAATGATACGACCAAGATAAGGTTGGAAACGACCACCAAAAGTAGCTGGCAGATATACCAATAAAGAAATGAAACCTTCACGTACATAAGGACGAGGACTATCGGCATTGGCAATAATTTCAGGCAATACATCATCAAGTCTCTCCAAACCAAGACCTGCAAGCACTTCAGAAAGACCTTGAGCAGCACCTTGACGATCCACACCACCAGTATCTGTTTTCAGAGTATCAAGCAATTCTGTCACGAGATCAGGGAATGTTTCTTCACCAAGTTTCTCAACCAAACTACCAAGTG
Source organism: Lichtheimia ramosa (assembly GCA_008728235.1). Classification (NCBI taxonomy): domain Eukaryota; kingdom Fungi; phylum Mucoromycota; class Mucoromycetes; order Mucorales; family Lichtheimiaceae; genus Lichtheimia; species Lichtheimia ramosa. Next base: position 646,628 of record CP031823.1, read on the forward strand.
CTTTGGCAGCTGTACCACGTGCTTCAGGAACAGGATCCACAAGCACTTGTTTGACACCTGGTAACAAGATTGGCAAATAAGGTGTCAAGTCGCGTTGATCAGTCAGTGATGCCATGTTGCCAACAATTTGAGTAGCCTTGGTCTTGACTTCAGTACCACGTTCACGCAAACCACGTTCGAGAATAGGCATCACAAGTGCAAGTGAAGGAGGATCAATATAGTGCACAAATGAAGTACGCAACAAAGATGTAAGAGCTGACATGGTCTTTCGGTTGGGATCACTAAGAGCATCAAGCAATACAGGAACAAGTTCTTGGATCTCAGGATTACTGATAACTTCACCAAAGAGTTGCAATGATCGATTGGCAGCTTGTTGTACTTGAGAATGAGTATCAGCCAAAACATCAGTGATACGTGGGATAATGTTGGGAAGTGACACAGACAATTGCTTAGGAGCACAGTATGCAGTAGCACCCAATAATTCCACTGAAGCCTTCTTGGTACGCCATTGTCTTTCCTCAAGACCATCTTGGATGGATGGAAGAATCTGTTTCACACAATGACCACTGATCTTGCTCATGATAACACGTGCAGCATCTGAAGCAGCTTCACGCACATCCATGTTGGCATCACTGAAACATGACAACAAGTAGGGCACAATTTGGATGATGTATGGCTCATAAAAACGACCCAATGTAGCAGAGAGTGTCTCGAATGCAAAAAGAGCACCTTGGCGATATTGGAATCCCTTTTTGCTTTCAGCAGCTTCCTTGAGTGTTGACATGATCTCGCATTCCTTAAGAGCAACAATACCACGACCCTTGACGACACCAGCCAAACCATAAGCAGCACCACGACGTTGTGCATACTTTTCAGATTCAAACAACTTTTGCAAGAGTGATTCAACAATCTTTGGCACGTTGGTCTTGATCTTCTTGATAAGAGGTGGAAGACAGTCTGCTACAGCACTTTGCACCACTTCTGAAGGCGTATCCAATGTACCAATCAACTTGTCAACAGCATCTTGCACCTTGGGATCACCTTCATTCAAGAAACCAGCAGCAGCACCATAAAGAATGACAACAGCTTGGCGGATATAATCATGTGTCTCATTGTCAGGAGCCTTCTTGTTGAGATATGACTCGAATGTTGCCAACAGATCTTGTACACCTTGTTTGCCATAAACGCTAACAGCAGCCAAACCAGCATCAAGCATTTGCTTGCGTACAGTCTCATCACGATCACCCAATGCTTCATTCTGGATCAAAAAGTTGCAGAAACCTGGTACATTTTCCATGCGCATATAAGGTGCAGCTTGCTTAAGAACAAGAGCAAGACCAGAACGAGCTTCCCAAGGATCTTTACGATTCACAGTCTCAGGAATCACCATACCAAACTTGTCATACTCGGGATCCAAGGATGCAGCCTATCATGTACATCAATCAATAAAGACATTCTTCATGACATGATGTGTTATCAAGTTACCTTTTGCTTGTAAATACCATAAATGGCTTCCAAAGTATCAACAACAGAATCAGGATGAATCTCAAGTGCGTCAGCAATAGCCTTGCTAGCCGATGTACGAATATAGGTCGAATCAGACACTATATCATTGTGTTAGTTACACAATCAAACAATGCATCTACTTTTGACATACCTGCATAATCAAGGAGTTGATCCTTGTACGACGACACCACCTGCATACTATATTCGGTCCACAACTCATCGGCAAGATCGGCATTTTGATCATTTTGGTCATGGCACACCAACCATAAGTCAGGTGAATATTCAATGCCAGTCAAATCCAAGAGATCCAAGCCTTGAAGAGCAGCATTTCGCACCAAGGATTCATCAGAAAGCAAACCATGGAAAAGAGTATCAATTTCAGTGCGATCGACATCACCTTCACTCATGAATTCGCACAATGCTACAACAGAAGCCTTTGCACTTTTGCTGCTTGGTGGATATTCCTTGATGCTGTACAACAGACTGTCAATCATTTCCTTGCGTGGCATCATTGGAGAGCTACCATTGGGACAATGGAAGCCAATAATATCAACAGCCATCATGACTTGTTCATTGGCAGCTTCAGAATCCTTCTTGTCACAACCAACACCACCTTGCGAAATGACTTGTTGCAATACTGGGAAACAGTAACCAAAAGTGGCAGGACCCAATGGACGTGATTCAGTAATGAAGCGCAAACGATACAATACACGCGTAATCAGGTCGTTGAGTGGTTCATCTAACCAACGTGATGGGATAGGGAACACTTTGTTGGCACGTAATGTTGACAAGGCAATGGCACTGCGAATAGCATAAATGTCTTCATCCACACATTCACCAAGGACAAGGTAAGTGTCGACCAAGTTGTCACCAACAAGAATACCACCACGAGCATTAGCAATGGCAAGGATGATGCGGACAAGAGACACCAAACTGGCTGATAAATCAGGTCGATTACCAGCTACCAGAGATCGAACAAGAGCAAGACCCAATGATAGCTTGTCAAACACATCTTGGACATGGGCACGAATCTCGCTTTCCTTCTTAAGTTGTGCTTTCACGGCAGTTTGCTCTTCCTTGGTCAACTTTTTCTGTGTGTTGAGACCCTTTTTCTTTGCCAATTCTTCACGAAGCTCTTGTTCCCACATGTCATCAGCATATCCCTTACGATTGCGATTCTCAGTCACCACTGTCTTTTTGTTCTTGTTGAGCACTATGATGATATTCATTAATAAATGATTAACTCTTTGATTCATGATATTGACTTACCATCAACATAAACTTCTCCTTCAGGAGTCTTCCAAATGCAACGTTCAGTATCATCAATGCCTTCCATCAAATTGGGATCAAGATTGTCTTGAATAAGCTCAACAAATGCTGGAATCAACTTTGGACGAATGAATACGAGTGTCGATACAGCTGAAAGAGCGGCTTGATAAAACATTTCAGATTCACCACGTGCAGCAAATGCTGATTTCAACAAATCCAATACAGTGGATGAATGATCCTTGACCAATTTGCCTGGATTGATGCCTGCACGTTGCATAAGTGTGATCCAGTTGTACTTGTCGTTGGGTGATGCGATATATTTATGATGAGCAAGAATCATAAGGTTGACCAAAACCGATTCACGAATCTCGGTAGGAACATCAGGGCCAAAAGATGTCATGACATTGAGTACACTGGCTGTGCGATAGGATGCAACAGATTCACGATAGTTGTCAGCATTCACGGCAACCATAGCAGTACTATCCTTGGTCTTTCTCTCCATCTATAATGACATATATCAGTATCCTTGTTACCCAATATAAAAAGTAGATACTTACATCCAGCAACCATTGTGTTAATGCTTCTTTCATAAAAGTACCAGTCTTGTCAGCATCCACCTTGGTCACAGCAGAGGCATCAGAGTAAGCTGCACGACGTACAGTGTGTTCTGGATGACTGGTAAGAATCCAAATAAGGCCTTGAGCACACAGGAAGCCAGCACCCGACTTTAGAGAAGCAAGAGATTCACGTTCAAGGACACTTGTCAAAGCACGCACCAACCAAAGACCTTCAGGAGCACTTAGAGCCTTAGTATAGATGCGATCCCACAATAAAAAGCTTGGCTTGGGACTTGACACCAATAAAGAAGAAGGATACTTGTGTTTCTTGAGCAAATCATCAATTGGATGTGTAGGCCATTGCTGAATACGACCTGATACCATGCCAACAAGGACATAAGCTTCTAATGGACCATCCTTCCACACCAATGGCTTATCGACAATCTTGTCAAATGTTGCAAACAAATTCTGAATGAGAGGCATGATGTTGGCACTAAGTGTGTCACTGGGTTTTCGTTGTGCCCAAACAGTATCACCAAGAGCAACAGCCCATCCTTTACGCGCATTGGCTTTGGTGGATTTCAATCCATCAGAAGAAGTCTTGACTGCCTTGTCAACAATTGCTTTATGGTCCTTGCAATAGGCATCATTGTAAATCAAAACAGATAAATGACGACCTGTACCATCCACAGCAGCTGACATGGCTTGTTCATTGGATTCCTTGGCCAACATGGTAAAGTATCCCTCTAATGCCTTTTCACTGACTGATGGCTCTTCACATTGTGCAAGTGCTGATAGTGCATTGAATACAAGAATTCGATGTTCCCAAGATGACACTTTGCCAGTTGTCAATAACTTGCTCACAGCTGTAGCCACTTTGACAAGCGAATCGACATCTTTGCATTTGAATGCCAACGAATCCCATAACATGGTGGCTGCTGTACGCACATTGGCAGATGATGAACGTAAATGATTGAGTACTGGATCAAGCCATTTGGTAGCGAATAAAGTGGATGGATCAAAAGATAGGCGTAAAACAAGACGTGATGTGGCTAAATGGAAAAGGTGTCAATACACTGCATTATCATGATCATTGTTACTTACCTCTTAATGCAACTTCAGGGGATCGAAGCATGATCTTTTCAATCACAGGTACATACTCCTTTGTAAACACATCTTCGGGTACAAACGAGTGTACAAAATCACCAAATGCGTCAAGTACTGGTACAGGTGCTGCGGTACGTGCGGACATGATGTTCTTCAAATAGTACTCGCTCAATTGACTCTTTGCATCCACAATCATTTGTTGTCCTTGTTCAGTCAACTTTTGCTTCAATCGCAGACTGGTGTCGATGATAGTGCCAATAAGGACAGCGTTGCGATAAGATGGTGTACAAGTTTGTGCATTGGATAAAGCTGCATCAATGAGTGTTGGAATGGCTGTAGCATTTTGACGAATGGTGCGTCGTACTTCGACCAAAGCGCTTTTGGAGATGGTCTTTCTATCTTGGTCGCAAACCAAAGTGTCGAGTAACAATGCCTGTGCATTAACAAGTTGTGTAACTGCAGTGTTGTTTTGTTGTTGAAGAGTACGCGTCAAAAGTAAATCAATCCATGTCAACAAGTTGAAACGATCTCCTGATGGAGTGATGGAATCCCTAATAATGATGGATATCAATATCATGAAAGAAATTCATGCAACAATGTCATTACCCTGTGGATGTACGCTTGCCAATCTTGTCTGCTTCTTTCACAAGTGCAGGTACAATGGTCTTTTGAAAGTGCTCTGCGTTCCAATTGTCGAGTTCTTTCAGTACTTCCAGAATGGCACGTCGGGATTCTCGATCATGATAGCGAGTGTACGTCAAGAAAATAAGGTGCAATAAAGATGGCAATGCCTCGATAGGAAGATCTAGATGAATATATCACGTGTTAAACCTTGAATATACTTGAATAAGACAGGGTACCTTTTCTGCGAAGGCGGATCAGTAATGCATGGTTAATAAAGTCGAGGCGATCTGAGACGCTTGAGCTTGTGATGGTGTTGAGCACTCTCGTCTTTATGAATTCTGGCCAAGCCAGCTCGGCGCTTTGCTCTAAAGAGTCGGCCATGGAGAAGTCTATCGAGATCGCAGCACCGTGAAGCAAAGAACAAAGAGAGAAAATTGATTTTCGTGGAGTGTTGCTGAAACCTAAAGCAGCCAAGTGACTGTCTGCCGCAGCAGCAACATCAGCAGCAACTAAGCAACATTGATGAACCTTGTTTGGTGACACATCCAAAAATATATAATCCAATATGCTGTTACAGATGATGATAAGAGAGAGAGAGAAATGTTGTCAGATTTTCTTATAATAGACGTTTACAAGAACAAAACTAGGAAGAGAGAGAGAGAGAGATAGTTATGAACTATAAAGTTGTGTCAAGTATGGGTAAAGAAAATCAATCGTATTGCGGTATGAAGGGTGATTGATAGTGTAAACTATGTGTATAAGAATGGGAATGTGCTGCCGTTTGGGTAAATGTGGGATATCATGATCGATGTTGTCTTTTTGATGAGGATGATCGTGCAATCCAAACATGCTTGAAGGCATCTTCTGGTGTCAGCCGTCTTTCGGGATCCCATTGCAGACATCGGTCAATAAAATCAATAAAGTTGTCATCTGTTGACTTGAGCGCTTGACTTAATGACTTTGTTCCAGGCCTTCGTTTACGCCCCTTGGAATTAGGACTGATGCGTGGTAATCCATTTGAATCTATCATGTTGTATATGTGTTAAAAGACAAGATCAATCATAGTGGCAATCACCTACCAAAGAAAGCTTTTCGACGTGTAGCCTTTTCAATCAGATGCTTGTCAGGTACTCCTTGTATCTCCATAATACATGCGAATTGTTCTTGTTCATTCTCTCCTGGAAAGAGGGGGTATCCTAATGAAAAAGAAACCCTTAGTCATTATGGTCATTGTCATTGTTTCGAGAACATACCTGTGTACAACTCGGCCAATATGCATCCAACACTCCACATGTCAATTGCCATGCTGTACTCCATGCCCATAATCACTTCTGGTGACCGATAGAAACGGCTTTGGATATAGGTATATACTATATATCAAGTCTTGTCAACGAAATGTCCCTTATTAAATCTCATTGCAACTTACCTTTTTCGCTCTCGAGACATGAGCTGCCAAAGTCAATTACTTTGATTGAGCTTTTGGTGGGATGCTTAAGAAGCACGTTCTAGATATCTTCATGTTAATACATCTTGTATGCATTCTTGATTGATGGATTGTACCTCTGGTTTCAAATCACAATGAATCAGCTTATGCTTCCGCAGTAAAACGAGTGAATTGAGGAGTTGAATCGTAAACCTATTATCAATGTCATCCCCACGTGTCAGTCACTTATCATCCCATCACATGGAAATGTACCTTCGAATCAATCCCATGCTGAAACCTTGAAAGTTGTTGCTCTTGATAAAGTCGTACAAGTTGATACTCAAGCATTCGAAAGCAATACACAAATGTCCCCTGAAAGTAAAGTGATCTAGCATCCGCACATTGTTGTGTTTATCTTCTGGATCCTATTGTGCATGATGAGTAGACTGTAAACTCTTGTTTTGTGTGTCACACTTGCCCATTTGATAAGATCACTCAATATCTTCACTTCGACTAATGCTTGAGCATGAAATCGTTTCTTGTTGCGAATAATCTTGACAGCTGTCATTTGTCCATCCTTGTGATCAAAGCATTTAAGCACCTGACCAAATGATCCTTTGCCCAACACTTCTAGCACTTCGTATCGATATGCCAAATGATCCCGTAAAACAATGTGATAGTCACCACGATCATCATCATAACCATGGTTGCATGTTGTGTGTTCCTTGGTAGCCAAACGCTTCTGTGCATGATTGCCAACAAAGTAAACTTGGGGATAATCCAGGATCTCCTTCTTTTCATATGGCGACAAGCATGAATTATACGACTTCAAGGCAGCTATACATACACATTAGTCCATGTCTTGATAACTCTTGATTGAATTTACCTTGACAAGTCATGGCTATACGTCTTGCTGTTGTTTTGTCAGGTACACTGTCTTTTGTTGATGTGCTTGCACTTCCACCACGTAAAACAGGGACTTCCTTGTTGAACTTTTTCTCATGGTCGACCAGCGAGCCCCAAGCAGTACTGGTTTGTTGAGATGAATCATCGACAAGTTCTTGTAAACGCTCATGCAATGGTCTTGGTTTGCGACGTGCATTCAAACTAACATGTCCTGTAGTATGACTTGTAGAAGGATGATTCCCTTTGATGGATTCGGGAGGGCTAATAAGCCCATGGGCTGAAACCAAGTTTACGGTCAAAGACTGCGATTGAAGCTTCTCCTTGTCCAGCTGATCCTGTAACAGATCACCCACCAAAGAACGTTTCCTACCTCCATGTGATGATGTCTTTGTGACATGGGATGCTGATGCTGATGTCGATAAAGTGCTGACTTTACGTTGACGAGTCGTATTATTCATGATACCATTTTCAGATGTAGTTGTAGATGGCATCTTGTTGGGACGAGGAGAACTTGTTGATGATGTTGCTTTGGTGGATCTGCCAGCTGTACGAATTGATGTGCTTTGTGTTGGTTTGTCAGATGATCTACCCAGTCGTGTGCCTGAACTGTTGGAAACAATCATGGAGCCGGAATACACTGTAGTTGTAGGACCAATTTTTGCACCACCAGTTGTTACTTGACCATTGGTGTCTGACTTGACCTTCTTTGGTTTGGTTGCTGTGCGATCCTTCTCTGATTCTGACAATTGAAGTAGCTCATCTTCACTAAAGTTGTCGATTTCACGTAAGGATTGACGAGACGTTCTGAAAATAGGAAGTGGTATACGAGTAGGTGTTTTTGCTGAGCGAGTGGATAATTGTTGTTTCACAGAAGTTGCTGTTTCATCTGAAGAAAGTCCACCAAGAGAATGATCTACTTTCATAGGTGGCAGTGCCAGTGGGGCTATCGCAAGAGGCGACGCCAAATCTCCAGGAAGTGTCTGTTGGAATCAAAAAGGGGAAGAAAAACAAAAAACATGAGTGAGAAAAACTTATGCACATTACCATCCATTTCAGTTTTGCCGTCTCTCCCTCTTGTCTCTTTTACTCCTCATCCATTGTAGATAACATACCTTTCCCCTTTTTCTCCCTGACGCAGGTCGAACTGACATTGATTGTGATTCTTGTGGCATATTGTTACTACTAGTCTTGTTCTGTGTCGTTCTACTGGCTGTTGCAGTCTTTCTGGTGCTGGTTGACAAGGATGATCTCTCCAAAGATGTCATGGATATCACACGTGATCGTGGTTGTTGTCGTCGTCTTCTTAATGTAGATTCCTCCTCACTTGTTTCACCCCATGTATCATTATTATCATCATCATGTACTCGACGTTGTTGTGTCGTTTTCTTCTTCTTGTCATCCACCAACAATGGATCAAAATCTGCCAAAAGTTTCAAATTCTTCCTTGCAAGATCTCGTTGCAATCTTCCTGCACTTCCAATCGATGTTGTGCTGATAGTACGAGTACGTATAGGTCGACTTTTCTGATCTTCCACATCACCATCACCACTATCGTCCTCCATCATCACAGTCTTTTTGGTAGCTGGAAGACTTCTACGTGTTTGGCTGCTTGTGCTGACTGAAAGTGATACAGATGGCTTGATCAATCGCTTATCACTGGATGTTGATGTGGATTTTGCCTTGTCATTGTCACTACGTAACCATGCCAATACATCTTTGTCTTTCCTATCAATAGTTGACAAGGTGCGAATACGACGACTGTTGGATCGTGCTGGAGATGCTAATCTTGGAGAAAAAGCAGTTGATGTGCTTGCATGATTGGATCGAGGCGTAGGTAAGCGTGTAGGTGTCAAAGGTGATTCTACCAATGTTGATGATGATCGCTTTATATCATTCATATCCAATTCTCCAGGTCGTTGTCTTGTTGCGCGTCTTCTTTCTTTGTCTCTGGCTTCTGCAATGGATCGTAGATTTGATTGTGTTGATGATGTCAAACTGGTGTTTGTTGTTATTGACTCCTTTCCTTTTGCAGTGCTCGTATCACCACCATTGGTTTTGCTTGATACCAATGGATCAAATTGAAGAATGCGTTCCTGAGATGTCGTAGTTGTAGCTGCTGATTCAAATTTGTTGCGTATGCTATTGTAAGATGCTGATGCCATTGCTGTTCTCTTTGTGCTGGGAGTTGTAGTGCTTGGTTGTGGTGCAAAATCGGCCATTGTCACAGTATGATCATCCACAAATGAACTAGTATTGACTTTTTCCTCCTCATTGTCTCCACTGCTGCCTAACAAATAGGATAATCGCATATTGTTGCTACTGCTATGAATGCTACTTTTCTTGGATGATGATGTTCCAGGTGATCGTATCTCAGAATCCATACTATCCACACTTTGTCGTTTACTCGAAACTGTTGATGCTGCCACTTCAGTTGTCTTTCGCAATCGATAGTTAGCTAATCGTTGTGCTGAAGCTGCAATGAGTCCTTCAAGATCTTCCAATGTTGCATCATGTAAATTGATCTTTCTTCGACTTGTTGTAGGTGACGATGTAGTCGTATTCGATTTGGTATCATCATCATCATCATTCAATACAAGTAAAGAGTCGTTGCTATTATTATGTTGTTGTGAGGATGTAGTAGTCAACATATCAGTACGTCGTTTGCTCCAAGTAGCTGCATCAGTAATCTGTCTTTCCAAATCCTGTAATTGACGTGCTCTTTCAGCATGAACTTGTTGTCGTCTTTCAGCAACTGAAGTTCTCGGTTGTCTCCAACGATCTGTTGTTGATGAAGATGAACTGGAAGTGGATAAACTGAAAGAGGAATTAGGTACTGGATCTGTAGAAGTGGCATCATGTTGTGAGATCCAATCCGCTGTAAGTGGTTCGGACATGATTGAATGTGGATGTGTTGGGCACGTGTAAAGAGTAGTTGCTGTAATACCATATTAGTGATCACTTGAAGCACTATAGAAATAGACCATCGTACCTTGTATCGATGATAATGTTGTCTCTGATAGTGCCTTGTTTACTTGAATACACAGATCTAGTTATCGTTGGAATAGTACGATTTAGTTCTCCATGTCAACTAGACTTTAACATATACACAGCACATACCTTGTTGGGTGTTATGCAGGATGCGTTATTCAATCGGCGAATTGGTTTGACATGGACTAGTGAACGCCTTTCAAGCTGATGCGGATGGCGTACAAGACGTTGGGAATGATAGTAGTTGTAGTAATGGTGGAGAGTCTACTGCTGGGCTACAGACGGTCGTCTTTCAAAAAGAGAAAAAGGGGGTGGGAGTTTTGAATGGCTCAAACAACAGCTGATAGGGAAATGCTACTCAGTGTGTAAATAAGTGATTGTATTGATGGGAGAATAACGAGAGTGAGAAAAAGATCAAAGAAAGGGTGATTGGTAAGGGACCCTTATGATCAAATGTAAAAGAACAAGTTGCAGAAGGATAACAAGCGTGCTGGTGGCGATTGGTAGCACAAGGATTCAAGATATTTCTGCGTCACTGGTTTACAGGTGGCAATAAAGAAAGAAAAGAGAGAGAACAAGGATATATGCATGCATAACAACCCACTTTCTTTTTACATCCCCTTGTTGTTGTTGTTTTTGATGATGCTTACAAGGAGAAGAATTTGATTCATGATCTTCAATGACATTCATTCTGGTACTGATACAATGAAAAGAGTAAAAAAGATAGGCATGTGCGTGTATGTGCACACATCTGCAAGTCTATGTCCTCACACCTTATTGCGCCAGACAACACCAGAATGTCCAGTATAACATATATGCTCTTGTTCGCTCCGCACATATGCATTTCCCCTCGTTTTCTCTCTTTCTTGCTATAGCACCATATGCAGTACCTGCTGCAGAGCCATCCAATCATCATTCTTCAAGCTACTACCACTATCACTAGGAGAATGCATAGTCGTCTTAATCCCTAGAGACATATATCTATATCTCTTCCCATCCACCCATAAAAGTGTACCTGAGTAAGGAGCATGCTAAAATAGAAATGGGATGGCGATCGCTTACTACTGACTCCTCTAGCGGCATATCTAAGCACCTAATTAGGACATGCACCAACAAGCTATTCGGCTCTATTTGCCAAGAATGTCAACAGATGCACACAATGAAACATCAACGGGGACAAGAGTTCACACACACCATTCACACACACATACGGGGCATCCATGAAGAAGAATACTTATTGGGAATGATCATCTTTTCCTTCTGCCGACCCGATGACAGTCGATGCTCCTCCTTTTAAGTTTTATATACAATATCTTTGTCGCCGTAACTATCATCATTAAAGGTTTCAGATCACCAATTACCATTATTAAGCCAATCCATATACACAATGAAGCGCTTTGGACATTCAAAGAGAATACATATGTATTCCATGATGTAAACGGATGAATTGTTCACAACACACATAAACAAACATGCAAAGCGATCCCACATATACGCATCGCGTGGATATGAAGGAAATAGAAAGACGAATTGGATTCAGCCCAACAAACCTAAAGTATATTTTCCCGCCATTCTTGACAATCATTCAGCTTTGCCGATGGCACTTTATTGCAACGCCTTCCAATGAAAGTGAATAAGGGCTTGATTTAGTTGTCCAATGCCGATGGAACATGATAAGCAATGAGCTGTGATGATCCCTTGACAAGCACAGACCACATGAAAAGGATAAGCGTTACGTGTATGTGTTTGAAAAGCGTACGTGAATGTGATTTCGGATGTGATCGGATGATACGATTGGTGCTTTATGGGGGGGGGGAAAGATGCTGCTGAAGCATATGTTGGTTCTTTTGCATAAAGAAGGCTCGTGCTTGATTGCAGGAGAAAAAAGTGGTGGCAATTGATGTTAAAAATATCCTGCATCATCCGATTGTATGTATGTGAAAGATAATAGTTCATTAATCGATCCGACTTTTAGTAGCAAAAGAAGGATAGAGAGAAAGGACGTGCATGTCAACAAACCTGCTACTAAAGATGCTCCGCATCGCGTGGTTCATTTGCCACGTCCAATACCAAAAGTATTAGCAGACCTGTTGATCGCTTTCATTCCGATCTCCTTATTCCTTTTTTACTTTCTCACTTTTGTCCTATATTATAGTGCCCGCTTATGAATTGTGTACCCCTTGATCTTCTCCCCCAGTGTTTCAGTGGGGGTGCCGCTTATTCGTCTTGTATATATACTCACCATCATTTGATTCACCATGGATTAAAAGTCTCTATTACTCTATCCAAAAGATGTGCTCCCTTCCTTCCACTGTTACTACATCCACTGCTTCTCAAAACATGCAGTATTTTCTTGGTCATGACCATCATGCTCTTAGTTTCCATCATCAACCATTGGTGCGTTCCAAAAGCATTGGAAACAATCATACCTTGACTTTACCAAACTACAAGCCGCCATCTCGTCGTTTAAGCTCAGGATCAGCTTGTGAAGCTTGTCGTAGACGCAAGACCAAATGTGATGGTGGCCAACCTTGTGCATATTGTGCAAGTAATGGTATTGAATGTCTTCACAGGAACACACGTAGAAAAGCTGCCAACAATACATCATCTTCCTTGATGATCAGTACTGGTAATCGTAGTCCTCCAGATTACATGCGCCCTATTGCAGTCACTTGTGCACCTTATTCAAGGCCTGGATCATCATCAGGATATGCTTATGGTATGTGTGAAAATGGCTATAGGATAAGGATGTACTTATACATTATTGTCTTTTAGATCGACGAATCTTATCCAAACAAACTAGCTGTCCATCGCTTATTGTCACTACACATTGGCCACCCAGCTCACCACCCAAGTCAAATTTATCACATGATAGTCTTAAAGATGACAAAAAGCAACAATATCATCAGCAGTCATCAGCATTGTCAACAAGCAATTGTTGGTCCACCAGCTCCTCTGATTACTATGGGCGTGGAAAAGAGGAGATGCCAAGCATGATGGGTAAGCAATCAATACCACGTGTTATCTTATCATCATGCAAAATCTAAACTAATTCATTCTTTGCAGATCAACTTTCATGTCGCACATTTTCTACTGTTGTCTACCCATTATCAGCTGCTGCTGCTTCCAATACCAAACCTGAATTAGCTTCACCACTTTCTCGCACGTGTTCATCCTCTTCATCCAATACTGGGCACTGATTGTCACCTTATACATTTGTATCACTTTTCTGCTCCTTCATTTGTTTCCTCTACTACAATTCCATTTCCTTTTTCCACTTTTACCCTATTGTACGTTTATATGGCCGAGTTACCATCACCAGACACACCTTGTTTATTATCTTTACATGCTTTTGACTATATTCACCTCCAAACACGCTTATATTATACATGCCTTTATAGAATCTTTCACGTATGCCCCACCATATCATCATCATCCGCCATCTTCCTAAGCCTTCGTACACCCAAATAGCAACAAACTACCAGTTCGGTCATCGGCACGACATCCGTGACATTTGGAAATCCGACTACAGTGATGGTGATACCATTACTTTGCTCTAGAACTTTTATGATTGTTGCAAATAAAAGAAACTTTTTCCCAAAGCTTCCAACGACGTAATGCAAAGCGTGTATCCAACCCAGCCTATTTCAAATCCAGTTGCATGATGATGTGATTGTTGTTCAATGATGAACATTATATACATACAATAACACCAGGGTCTACAACTGGGGTGATGAGAAGCAAACTTGGTCATCCCCATGTGCAGAACAATCACGCCACCACCCATGCTAATAAGGGCACATTATATGTCTATTATGCCATGTGAAGAGAAAGATTAAGAAAAAAAGTGATGAATGGTGACTATGGCAACAATGGATAGTGTTGTGTGATTGTATGTGTATCTCCGATAACCATCACCCCCACCTCCTATTTCTTTTTTATGCTACCAGTCTTGCTTTGACTGTCCAAGCTTGGTAAAAAATGAGCTTGTGACCTTTGCAGCACGTCCCCCTTGGAAAGATCTTAAGCACCAATCAGCAATGAGTATGATCTCGCAAGACAATTTTGGCCAATCATTTCTTCAAAGTTATCGTGGGAAGCCATGATTCCTTTACCATATAAGGTTGCGCCGAACTGGGGTCAATCCCCGATCCCGAGGAATGCATTGAGAAGAGGGGTTGAAAAAAAGACATCTGGTTTAAAAAGACGACAGTTTTTTTTCTTTTCCCATCGCGTTTTCTTATCTACCAAACATTTGCTTCTTTCATATCTATGCGTCAATTGTCTTTGGAGCTTCTTGAACTTGTTGCTCAAAACACATCATCTACACGCGACATTGCTCAACTTGCTCTTGTCAATCATCAGTGTCATGCTGCTGCCATACGAGCTCTTTTTCATACCCTGGCTATCCATAGTCCACAACAATATGCATCACTTTTACATCATACCAAGCGATTCAAGGAGCAAGGATGGTTAAACTATGTACGTCGAGTGGATCTTTCCAGTTATACAGCTCGTGGTTCTGGTTGGAGCGAAACACAAGCCAAAGCGATTGTTGAACCTGAAGGACTGGCTTATCTTTTAAGCTCATGTGTCAACATGACTCAACTATATGTTGGCGAGGAAATGATGCAAGCATTTGTGAATCCAGTAGTCATTCGAGCCGTATTCAATGGTCATTTACGTTTGGAAGTATTGGACTTTACTGGATTTTGTGATCGAAAGTTTACTGCAGCCATGGCTGAAGTATTTGCAGAAGATGGGGATAAAAAGAATAATGAGGAAGAAAAGTCAACAATGGAGCCTACAACAATGACAACGACAACAGTACCAACAGTAATGCCACCACGACTTAGCAACATTTCATTCTACATGTGCATGGCATTGTCACAAGCATCCTTCTTTGTGCCTTTCTTCAAGCAAATGCGATCCAATGGCAATCCACTGCATCGACTTGACTTGGGTCACACCAAAGTGACTAGTGACTTATTTCAACACCTTAATCCTGATTCGCTTACCCATTTGAATCTTCAAGGTTGCCATGGTATCAGGTGCTGTTCGGCTGTGATACCATTCTTATCACGCGCACGTACATCACTTGTGGAGCTCAATCTTAATATGAATTTCAATGGCGTGGCAAGCAACAACTTTTGTCATGAATGTCTCTCTTACTTGGTTGCTACTGAGATGCCATCCTTACGTTCGCTTAATCTGGGGGGCCATGCTAGCATAGATGATGCTGTCCTTGCTAGTTTTTCAGCTGTCAATCTTCAAAAGATCGAATATCTTTCACTTGCATCTTCTCAAAACATTACCAAGGACGGCCTGATGACTTTGCTTGGAAAGATGCCCAATCTTAAGTACCTTAATCTATCAAGAACATGGTTTGCTCTTGATCTGAAATATATGGTGGCTATTCTACAAGACATTGTTGGTTCATCCCCTGTATCTTTGTGTGGTGATCAAGCACAACAGCCAGAACAAAAGCTCTACAAGGCACTCAAGGTTGTTGAAATCAGTTCCAGTACCACTGGTAGCAGCAGCAACAAGAATCGATTGCCTGAACAGTTTCAAGGTTGGTCACTTGTACACCATGGACGTCGATCCTACTATAGCCGTGATAATGTCGATCCACGCTTCTTTTACTCCAACAAGCTGCCTTTGCGTGATGAATTCCCTTGCTCACCCATGACCAAATACTGGAGCTACTCTTGCTAAGCAAGCTGATATATCCCCTTCATCTTTCTTTCGCATTATACATATTCAAGCATCTTGCATCTTCTTGTTTGTAGTACATAATCACATTCATGCATCATCATCGTACATTACAATTCCCATCTCCAATAAACATATGGTATACTTTGAAAGCATTGGCAACTGTACATATGACATCATCTTGGAATTGGTCATGTTTGCTCAAGTATGTGTACCTGAGGATCGAAAATCAGAATTAGATAAGAAAACTCCTATTAGAGAAAGTTCAGTCATCCACCTATCACAAGCAGCATACAATCAAACCTATTGGAATCATGCAAGAATGCATTCATGGATTTGCTGTCTTCCCATAAAGTAAAGAAATGATTGAATCCTGCATTATCAGCACATGATGATATGTGATATGAAGAGGTCTATAACATGAGTCATACTTGGAAGGACGTGTGAACCAACATATGTAATGGTGGTCTACATGCGCAATCTCGACCGCCTAAAAAAGGAAGTATTTTCTTTCTTTTGAATGTGCGAGCACCGGAGTGTACAGTGTAGAATAGGCTTTATGTAAAGAGAGCTGATACACATCCGAAAGAGAAACTTGATCATAGTAAGATATAATATCTTTTGGCTCACTTTTACAAAAGGAAGAGCTGTCAAAATGATTCGCATCTGCAGCAACAAAGGAGGGGTGGAGGTTGTTATTCCAATTCGATCCTTTAATGACAAGAAAGCATACATAATACAGTATGTCTTTAAGACTTGTGTTCCCATCATGATGTTAGACAAGCAGAAAGATCGATCCTTGCTATCACAAGGTAGAATTTATTCCCGAATGTACCTTTTGGTGGATCAGCAAAAAAGACATTAACCTTTTCAGCACACATAGCATTCAAGTTACCCCTTCTTTTCCACTTTTATCATCATTCATTGATCCTCTCTCTCTTTCTCTCCACGCACAAACAAAACTTGACTCACATATCTTCATGGACAAAGAGTGTTTGGTAAAGTGAATGAAAGCCAGTCCTTGTTTGTCTTATGCATTCATTTATGTGTTCTATAGCAAGTGTGGTTGGATGGGGATTTCACACCCTGTTTCCGCGAGAGGTAAAGTCATTCTTTCTCCTTTACTCAATTCATATTCACTCATACGCCACTTGGACCAAAACAGCATTCTGGACACATTTCTCCCTCTTTTCCTTTTGAAATGTTCAGTCTTCTTGGTCATCAAAGCACTATGGAAACACAGACGATCGACCTATATGCCATTGACATTGGCTTCTTCTTCTTCTTCAACTCACAATCCCAGTTACGGATCGGTGCCTGAACATGCTGCTGGTGCCATTAGTGTCAGTTCCGAACGCACGGCTCTCCAAGATGACCCATTACCAAAATGGACTCTGTACAACATGGCTCGTTTCACAGCAAGTATCCTGCACATCGTCATTGCAGGTACAGCACTTTCACAGCTTGCAAGCAACGATTATGAGATCGATCCTGTAACTGAAGGACCATGGACGACACTTGTCATGACTACATTTGGTGCACATGGATTGTATTGGGTAAGGATGATAGCAATGGGGGAAAAAGTAGTTGAAGCTTACATGCATGATTATGGTAGTTGTATTGCCTTGTAGTCAGTATCAGTATCATCTTTCTCAAGCGAAAGCAGTTGGCTGATGCTCTTTGTACACACATGATTGCTTTGCCCATTGCAGACTTCCTGTTAGGCTTGGTGAATATGCGATCCTTCTACATCCATGATGCGGAGACCACAGCCGGGTTTAAGTTTACCACTGCATCCGTTGTTGTGGATCTATTGTTGCTTACAATCACCATTCATGAAGAACGTCATTTACCACTACGCTTAAAGGATGAAACAGTATGTATACACAAATTGTCTTGTATAAAGGAAGGGGATGGCTTACATGATGGGATGTAGGGTCGTTTTATCTCTGCTGAGAATCGTGCATCACTTTATTCCCGGTTCTTGTTCAGTTATATCAACCCATTGATGAAGGAAGGTCATAAACGCACATTGAATGATGATGATTTGGATGAACTTCCCTATGAGAACAAGGCAAAGAATTCCATCGCTTATTATCGACATCAGAAACGCGCCAGAATGCTTTGGTCTCTTTTACGCACATTCAAGGAACCACTCACAGAACAATTCTTTTACTGCGTTGTGTGGAGCTTGGCCATGTTTGGACCACCATTTGCATTGAATCGCATAGTCAAGTTTATTGAGGACCCTGAAGGACAATCCACTATGACAGCATTTTTATATGTTCTCGGCATGTTCTTAGCATCCACCATTCAATCATTATCCTATCAACAAGGTCTTTATATTGGGCGTGTGATGGGTATTCGAATTCAGTCCATTGTTATTGGTGAAGTGTATGCCAAGGCATTGAAGCGCAAAGAGGAGCAAAGTTCACAAAAGGAGTCGAGTGATAAGCAGCAGCCATCCAAAAGCAATATCAACAATCTGCTTTCAGTTGATGCTCAGAAAATGGGTGATTTAGCAGCCTACATCTTTTACATCTATTGTTTCCCTATCCAAATCACTGTCAGCATCTATTGTCTCTATCAGCTACTTGGAGTGGCAGCATTGTATGGTGTAGTGATTATGATCCTCTCACAGCCTATCATCTACAAGCTCAGCAACATGTTCCAAAAGATCCATCGCAGCATCATGGGATTCACTGACAGACGCATGAAATTGGTGAATGAGATGTTGGCAGCTATTCGTATTGTCAAATTCTTTGCATGGGAAAAGGAGTTTCATAAGCGTATCATGGAGGCACGTGAAGTGGAGCTCAAAGGGATTCGAAAGCGACTTTTCATGTACATGTGGATGGGCAATGTGTAAGTACTTTAGTAGACATATCAGGATTATAGCATTAACGTGATCACATAATTAGATGGTTTTTGCTGCCAGTCATTATCATGGTGACAGTGTTTTATGTATACACTTTGGATCACGAGTTGACAGCTTCTACAGCATTCACAGCATTGGCACTCTTCAATACATTCAAACAAGCCTTGGATGACTTGCCATTGATCACATCTTGGTTGTTACAAGCCAATGTATCCATGAAACGCGTGGAGGATTTCCTGCAACAAGATGAAGTGGAGACTGTACCATCCAGTGTACCTTTGGAGCACAAGACTACTATTGGCTTCTTCGACAATGCATCATTCCGCTGGGAAACTGAAGGTGATGCACCACCTATTGTTTCTGGTTTGAATCTCGCTTTTCCACATGGCAAACTTTCCATCATTTGTGGTGCTACTGGATCCGGAAAATCAACTCTGCTTGCAAGTTTATTGGGTGAAACACATTGCTTATCAGGATCCGCTGTACTTCCCCGTCGTGCCAATGGATCATCATTTTCTGGAATTGCTTATGTAGCACAAACAGCTTGGTTACAGAATCGTACTATTCGTGACAACATCTTGTTTGGATTGCCATATGACAAGGAGCGTTATGAAAAGGTGCTATTCATGTGTGCATTGGTCAGAGATCTGGAAATACTCGAATTTGGTGATCAAACTGAAGTTGGTGAACGTGGTATCACTTTAAGTGGTGGTCAAAAGCAGCGGTATGTCTCTAGTAGACTGTAAACAGGTGCACTGGATGACTAATTGAATATTGGGTATTTGATAGTGTGGCAATTGCACGTGCAGTGTATTCGAATGCTGATATTGTGATCTTGGATGATTGTTTAAGTGCTGTTGACGCCCATACCGCCAAACATCTTTATGAACAATGCTTGATGGGAGAGCTTTTACGCAGTCGTACAGTTATTCTTGTCACACATCACGTTTCCTTGTGTATCAAAGGTGCTGACTACGTGGTGGCAATGCGTGAAGGTCAAGTTGAAGCTTCTGGTAAACCAGCTGATGTTATTGCAACTGGAGCACTGGGTGAAGATTTTTCACTTTTGGAAGACTCGTCTGATGAGGAGACATGTGGTAGCACAGTGATCATGCCAACAACAGATTCATCACCATCTTCTTCTGGATCTAACAAGAAACCTGCCACAACAACACAACAATCTACAACCAAGAACGACAATGGCAATGGTGGCAAACTTGTGCTGGAGGAAAAACGTGCTGAAGGCAGTGTATCCTGGAAGGTGTACAGCGTGTATTTTTATGCATCAGGCGGCTTTATCTTTTGGCTTGCTGTGCTACTATTCTTTGTATCGACACAAGTATCCATTATGGGTCAAGATTATTGGATCAAGGTCTGGTCATCTGCGTATGAACACAAACGACATGCATCTATCGTTGTTGCTTCAGCTTTTCATGCACTTGGTGAAATTCCATATTTGACACGCAACACATTTTCAATGGATTCATACACTGGTCATGAGGACAAGGTGGATGTCAAGTATTATCTCGGCATCTATTTCTTGATTGGCATGATTTCCTTGACTTTGGCAACACTTCGACAGCTTACTTTGTTTACTGGATCATTAAGAGCATCACGTCGTGTACATGTACAGTTATTGGATAAGATATTGCATGCCAAGGTGCGATTCTTTGACAGCACACCACTTGGTCGAATTGTCAACCGATTTTCATCAGACATGGAGACTATTGATCAAGCCCTTGCACCTTCTATGGCAGCACTTCTCTATGCTATTATTGGCGCTGTAGCAGTTGTTGTGTTAATCTCATCCATCATTCCAGCATTCCTTATTCCTGGTGCTTTCATTGCTGCTCTCTTTTGGTGGATTGGTACTTATTATCTCGATACATCTCGTGACTTGAAGCGATTGAATGCTGTATCACGCAGTCCGATCTATGTCCAATTTCATGAAAGTGTCAATGGTGTAGCTACAATTCGTGCCTTTGGATGTCAACAACGCTTTATTGAAGAGAACTTTGAAAAGATTGACAACAACAATCGACCATTTATCTGGATGTGGACATCGAATCGCTGGTTACATTGTCGTGTTGATATTCTCGGTGCATTGGTTGGATTCTGCACTGGTTTTACATTGATTATGGCACATGGATCAGTGCAAGCTGGTCTTGCTGGTTTGGCTCTGAGCTATTCTTTGATCTTTACAAGAAGTATCTTATGGACTGTACGACAATATGCCATGTTTGAAATGAACTGCAATTCGATTGAACGTGTGCAAGAATATCTCAACATTGAGCAAGAGCCTGCAGCACGTACCAGTATCATCCCTCGTCCTCAATGGCCAGAGACTGGTGCTGTCAAAGTAAAAGATTTGGTTATGCAATATGCACCTGATACGCCTGCAGTATTACGTGGTCTTTCTTTTGAGACACGTTCACGTGAAAAGATTGGTATTGTAGGCCGTACAGGATCTGGAAAGTCAACATTGGCATTATCTATGTTTCGATTCATGGAAGCGACAAGTGGATCTATCACCATTGATAATGTGGATATCAGCACACTTGGATTAGAGGATTTAAGATCACGTTTGACCATCATTCCACAAGATCCAATCTTGTTCACTGGTACACTACGTAGCAACATGGATCCATTTGGTGAATATGACGATGCCGAATTGTATGCAGCTCTCAAACGTGCACAGCTTACAGATGTCGAATCGTTGGATACTCCTGTCGCTGAAAATGGAAGCAATTGGTCACAAGGACAACGACAATTGATTGCATTGGCACGTGCACTTGTTAAACGATCATCACTTATCATTCTGGATGAAGCGACATCATCTGTTGACTTTACTACTGATCAGAAAATCCAGCAAACGATTCGCCGTGAATTTGTCAGCTCGTCACTCTTATGCATTGCTCATCGTATTCGCACTGTGGCTGACTATGACCGTATTCTTGTATTGGATCAAGGCCGTGTAGTGGAGTTTGATACACCATTTACATTGATGACTCGAGATGGCAGTCTGTTCCAGCAAATGTGCGAGCGCAGTGGTGAATTTTCCGAGTTATTGGCTATTGCTAAAGCCAAGCATGATAACGATAGCAACCAATCATAGATATATCCACTTTTGAACCCCTTCACTTCCTGTTTCTTGTATATTGATTCTTTATATAATATATGTAATGATCTTCGTATATGGATGTAGAGATTGTATAGTGCTCTAACTGCTTTCAAGTTAGGGAATCAAAGTTGTCATGACTGTTGTTGATCACACTTTATGCTCGTATCAACTGTGACATATCTACAAGAGGATTTCACTCCAGCAGTGTCATCTGTCTGTAGACAAACACATTACTTTACACACTGAAACAGCATCCCTCTAATACCACACACATCCACACACCCAATATCAGCCATTCTTCCAGAGAACAAAAGAAAGGATTCTTTGTTGTATTATATGGACGACCATGATTTACAATATGAAAGGGAGTGAGGATATCAGAATTCATCGCCTTGATCGGCAAAGAAATGCGTATATGTGATAACTACCAAGGATTATTAGTAAAACTTGAATAACGGATGCATGCTTGAGAATGCTTACTTGTGCCATACACTAGGATACCACCGGCAATACTCATTATCATTGCAGGAATAGTAATCTATCGATCTGTTCAGCCAACAAGTTCACTTAATAGCAAAGATGTATGATATCACTTACCACTTCAGCATGGGCTAATACAAGAGGCAAGCCTAATCATGAGCATAGTATTAGCATCAATCGATCGGATGAGATATTAGTGACACGTACAAAATCCAGTGACAATAAACATGCCAGTGATGAAATGTCCTGCATCAATGATTCCGCTGTTGTAGTCCGACATGATATCCTCTTCACCAGCACATCGACTGCAAATAGCATTTGGTAGTGGTGCCAATACATACGTTGCCACTATAACATCCACATGTCAAATCACTTTGTTCATTGTCGTACCAGTATTCTATACGTACCGACCAAAAGGGGCCACCAATTGCTATATACGCACGTGGATAAAGATATGCTATCAATATCAACCAAGTCAAGCTGAAATAAAGTCAACTACGTACTAGTATAGTGCACATGATAAGATAACAAGAAGAAAGCCGATGGCTAGGACGAACGCCAAGCCAATGATGCTACAGTGGAATGGGGCATGAGTCAAAGGAGTTTTTCTTTACTGTGTTATTGCTTCTCTTGAATGGACAAAGGATGACACGTACGCTATATAAAAAGAAAGGACAAAGGAGCAATGTGAGTGAATGAGGACACTGCGAGTTTCGGCACTTACTGCGAAGGCCAGCCATGATAACCAAAGGTTGAAGAAATTCAAGCAGCAAGCAGTAGGCTGTGAGTGAGTGAAATCATTGGTTGTAGTCCGCTTTCTTGGATTCTATTCTGTCGGCTGACATGTCATGGATACTTTGACTTTCAATACCATTGCTATATAACTAACCAAGCTCCTTTACATCAAAGTTCCTACGTATCACCCTTGACGACGCGTTAGATAGTAGTAGAGTAGCATATGTACCTTTTTAAATAATAGGTCAAAGTCTTTCATTGTATTGTCATTTGATGTTTATTTGTCACCCATTGTCAGTATTACTGAACCCAATGTTACTTCTACAATGATGCAGTATAAACATGCTGTGGAGAGGAGTGATCATCCATGATGGTGGAGGAGGATGATAATGAGACTGCTCTGGTGTTAAAACTTTCTGCTGTACTTTTGCCTCCGACATTTATTTCTGCTCTTTTTCTTTCTTTTGCAACAATGGAACTACATGATCTTAAAGACACGAAAGGATTACCAACATTCTCAGTGACATTGTGTCCTGATTTATCACTCGACTTGTGCCAACTCAACAATACAGGAAATCATGGTACAACTGTTTGGGATAGTGCCAAAGTACTCGCCTTTTACCTGATGGATACCATCAAACGACCTACATGGACCCTTGTGGATGGTACTATGCAAATCCAGAATCCAAAAAAGTGCATTGAACTTGGTAGTGGATGTGGACTTGGAGGCTTGACAATGGGATCTCTCGGCCTTGATACAATCATGACGGATCTTCCATTTGTGGTGGATCAAGTGCTGGAGCCAAATCGACAACAGAATACTCGTCATATCAAAGACTGGTGGTATCGCTTGGTAGAACAATCACAACCTGACAATGCTTCCAAGCCATTGGCTGATCCCATGGTGCGTGTAGAACCACTTGACTGGATACGATTTGAGAATGAACAAGACTATGCTTCATCCTATCTCGAGCCACCTTACAATTACATCTTGGCTGCTGATTGCATTTATTGCACAGAAATGTTACCGCCTTTACTCAAGGCATGTTGGCGTCTAGCTTCAGCAACGACAATTGTTCTAGTGGCCCTGGAAAGGAGAGATGACATTGTCGTCAATAATTTCGTAGACCAAGCCAAACAAGTAGGATTTGATGCACGCATGATACCCAAAAAGTCGCTACGCAACAAGCTCATTGGCAACGAAGATATTGAGATTTGGAAGCTTAAAAAGAAGCGATCAGCTAGATAGATAGTCTAATGACACCTAGAAGATACCCTTATATCACTGAATAAACAACCATTTTCATCTTGATTGTATATGTCTGCACGTTCTTCCTCTTCTTTCCAACACACAATGACCGACACCAACACCCGATCCAGCACAGACATTGAGACTGATATTGTCAAGATAAACGAAGCTCTCTTTACTGTCAGTACTTGTACGAAATGCTATACTGCTATATCTAAACGACGTGTGTACAGATCTCGGAATTGCGCTCTTCTTTACGTTCCTTCAAGCAACTTGTGCAGCAAGAAAACAAGGGTCCAACCTATGTCAATGCCTTTGGAGAACGACTCAACCTTGTAAAGAATGGCGTGAATCGGCTGACATCTGAAGCAGAAGGACTAAAAGGTATGATGGATAGACGCGTCGATGCATATCAATCTCATAGTTGGACGTCGTACCTTGATTAGGAGCATTGGTATATGCCCAAGTAGCTGCCAAACACAATTATGACTGGCTTAGTATCAAGGAGTAAGTCAAAAGGTGTGAATGGATCTTCTTACATTGACATGTGTACTAGTGCCGTAGAGAATGATGCAGCAGCTGAAGAACGAAGACAAGCAGAGATTGGTGCAGGACGATCCAAAGATCCAAGTGCTCAAATCAAGAAAACGTCAGATCAGATGCTTAGGTAAGAGAAAAGGATGATCTATCCATCATGGCTGATATATGTTTCTTGTAGACAGCTATCATCTGTGGTATTAGAACGAAGGAAACCCACTTCAACAGCAAAGTAAGGATTACTTTTGGATGCTCCATGATCGTATTTAGCTGAGCAATGTTGTATAGCTTCATCACAACCCATATCGATCAATGGCTGGCCCATGAGAAACCAAACAATGTCAACATGTCAATCACTTTTGACTCTCCCGAACATGATACAATGTCAGGATCTGCATGCTGTGTTACTGTAAGATTGGATACATGTGCTATAGAGGATAAATGCTCATATATCATGACAGATTGCAGTAGAAAAGGCGCTTCGAGTAGTGCTCAGTCTGAATTATCACAACACATCCGACACGTTGGTAGTCCATCGTTATGAAATGAAGAGTGCAAATGAAGAGGTAAAGATAAAGAGTCTTTTCACTTTGTGTGATATTGATAAAAAGGATTCATTAGAAAAACTCCCAGCAAGATGCATTACTCTTTCAAAAGCTCAATGTGCTCGCTGACAGTGCTTTCCAAGATATGGGTGTAATGCCTGCACGTGAATCCCTTTCCAGCATACTGGTAAGATCGTTACAATATATAGGAGAATTACTATATTCACGAAAACTTTATATAGCATTGGATTGCCAGTTATCATAATCTATTCACGGAGCCATGCTTCCGATGCAACCGAAGACTACAGTTTGATTCACCACACTACAAATTCTTGCCTCCCATGGTGCGTACTTGGGTACGAAGAAAAGTGGATTATATGGAACCAGATCGAGAGATGCCACAAGCTTATACCACTGCTGGAATGGCTTATCATATGCTATGCTTTGTTGGTGCAACCAAGGTGGCTGCCAAGATCAACCAGTAGTAACATAGTAGTGCATGAACATAGCGGGAATTGAAACAGCCATGATAATAAAGAAAGAAAAAGCATTCTAGCGTAAAAGAGTCTTTATTATCAATATGCCACACAAACGAGCAAAGGGACCAAAGCGGAAACAGGGAGAGTAAGTTTTGCCCTAGATCGTACTTGAACACTTGATTGACCTTCTTCCATAGGGTGGATCTACCAGTAGACATTACACAAACAGACGACACTCCCAAATCGTTCACTCGATTGATGAGATACAAGGATATTACCGAGCAAAGACGCAAAGAAAAGAAGGAACAACAAGCCAAGAACAAAGCCAACAAAGTTAGTTTCCATCGCAACGTTGGATTGACTCGAGACAAAGGGATCGCTGATATTTGTTTATGAATAGGACAAGCAACAACAACCATTGAAGCCATTTGAAGGCGAAAGGCTGAAGGATTTTACACAACGTGTTGAAATTGAATATCAAAAGCAGATCAAGGAAGCCAAACCATTGAGCGCAAGGAAACGACGTAATCGAGAAGCTCGTAAGGAGAAGGAAAGAGAAAAGAAGCAGCGACAATTGGACAAGTATGGTGGTCGAGACTTTGATGATCTTCGAGACAATGTCAAATTTGGTGAAGTGGCGGATGCTCCTCCAGTGTTCAACAAACTTCCAAAAGCTCGTGGACGAGGCAAAGAGGTAAAATCGCAAATCGATCCATGTCATTCATGCAAAACAACAAACTAAATCATCTTGTCCGATAGACACTTGAAGCAAAGACAAGACAAGTAACCAAGGATGAAGAACGAATGGAGCAAACCAAGGCATCCAACAAGAGGAAGCTTCAAAACATGAGCATGGCAGCACGACAACAATTAGATAATGAGCGTGATAGAGCTATTGAGATGTATAGAGCAAAGAAAGCTAAAAAGATGGCAGCATCTGGATTGACCCCCATTTGATTTGACAAATACATTTAATACACTTGCATTGCATATACCAAAACAATATATTCCGAGTGATTGCTTGAGAGAGAGAGATAAAGTGTGTGTGTGCGTGTGTGTGTATGTGTGCTTGATGAGGATAACGACCATGTTTATGGATCAAAACCAAAAGTTCCGACATGCACGATGATCTTTCGATTGCCTAGTATATCGCCGAGCATCAGACTCGACAAATCAGTCATGTCAAACTTGTTGTTTACAATGGTTACAATGGGAATTGCCAACTATAAAAGAGGATCGATCAATGTCAATCGTATCAACATCACCAATAACTCCATCTTTTCATACAACAACAGCTCATTCTCATAACAATCATGCGCTTTTCTCTTTCTCTGGTTTCTGCTGCCATGCTAGCCACTTTGGCTACAGCTGCTCCTGCTCCTCAAGCCAACAACAACTTGGAAATCTCTTCTGAAGCAGCTCCTTCTGAACCCATCGCTCTTGAAATGGGTGCTGAATTCCAAACTTTCAACTGGGCAGCTGACAAGTCCATTGATCGCACTTTTACCTTGAACCTTGATGCACCTGCTCGTTTGCAGATCACTGATTACAAGCTTGGTAAATGTTACACAAATGCATCTTTATGACACAATGCTAATTCATGCATGGTAAACAATAGGTGGTGATGCTTTTGAAGTCCTTGACAATGGTGAAGTCATTGGTATTACCAGTGAAGGTGCCAATGAAGAGGACATGTTTGCTGAAACTCCTGAAGAAGCTCTTGATGATGAACGTTTCAGTCATGCTACCTTTGTTCTTGGTGCTGGTGAACATGAAATTTCATTGAATGCTCTTGATTCTGCCAATGCTGAAGGCTCTGGTGCCATTCGTATTGTTCCTCAAGTCAATGCCTTCCACAAGGACTACAAGAAGAAGGGTGGTGACTGGGATGATGACAAGAAGAAGAAGGGTGGCGATTGGGATGATGATGACGATGATGAATGGGATGACGATAAGGACGACAAGTGGGATGATGACGATGAATGGGATGACAAGGATGATGACAAGTGGAGTGGCAAAGACGACAAATGGGGTGGCAAAGACGACAAATGGGGTGGCAAAGACGACAAGTGGGATGGCAAAGACGACAAGTGGGATGGCAAAGACGACAAGTGGGACAAGGACTGGGATAACAAGAAGACCAAGTATGTCTATTACACAAAGCCTGGCACTGCTGTTGTTCCATCAGATACAACCACCACTACAATCACTACTACTACCTTTATCACTGAAGCTGAAGAATTGACTACACCTAGCACTACACTTAGTCCAGTGCCAGAAAACGAAGATCTTTTGTCAACCAGCACTGTCACCAGTGGTACCGTTACTAGCACTGAAACTGTCATTCCTGATGATGCAGTCA
This sequence comes from Lichtheimia ramosa, assembly GCA_008728235.1. NCBI lineage: Eukaryota > Fungi > Mucoromycota > Mucoromycetes > Mucorales > Lichtheimiaceae > Lichtheimia > Lichtheimia ramosa. The sequence goes on from CP031823.1 coordinate 675,109, forward strand.
CCACTGATGCTACCAGATACTTGATGGTGTCCATGCCTTGGCTCACAATCTAAAGACATCTTTCTTTGACAACTCGTTCTTTGATTCTATGTTCTCTCTTTTGTTCATTTACAACTTACAAGGGAAAAAAGGCCTTTAATATGCAATTCCACCTAATAAACGAGTTCTTTTATGCTTTATATTCATATTGTTCTCGCTCATGATTTGCTTTAAAATCAATAAGATTGCTATGTTGTACAAGGTTGGGGAAAGTTGAAAGAAACAAGAGTAAAACACATGAAGACAAAAAAGGTCTTTGGAAGCAAGATTATGTATTTTGAAAACAAACTGATGACTATATACAACAAAATGACAGCTTGATACCAGCCAATCCATCGCATGGAAACCAACAGCCAATGAAAAGAGGAGATTTGAGCTTCAGCTTGGGAAGCAGGATGAATGTCAGTGGCAGCAAGGCAATAGTGAGATCCTCCTCTTTCACAGTTGACCAGAGGTGTGTGTCCAAGTTACATCCAATCCATCCATCCATTCATCCATCCTAATAGTCTTATTAGATGCCACCAAAGTTCGATCCCAACGAGGTCAAGATCATCTACCTTCGCGCTACTGGTACGTGAAAACTCGACATGAGAAAGACTGAAACGACTTATACATTGTTTGCTAGGTGGTGAATTGGCTGCCTCCTCTGCTTTGGGTAAATGCGACACTCTTGATAACAACGCTATGACGACTCGTGTTATTGAACAGCTCCAATTGTGTTATTGTAGCTCCCAAGATCGGTCCTCTTGGTCTTTCCCCCAAGAAGGTTGGTGAAGACATTATGAAGAACACCAAGGACTGGAAGGGTCTTCGTGTCACTATTCAGTTGACCATCCAAAACCGCCAAGCTCAAGTTGCTGTTGTGCCTTCTGCTTCTTCTCTTGTCATCAAGGCTTTGAAGGAGCCCCCACGTGATCGTAAGAAGGATAAGAACAGTAAGTGGATGATGATAATGATGTTGATGGAAAACAAGCCATACTGATCATGTGTTGTCAATAGTCAAGCACACTGGTAACATTCCTCTTGATGAGATCATTGAAATTGCTCGCACCATGCGCTACAAGTCTTTCGCTCGTGAGCTTAAGGGTACTGTCAAGGAAATTCTTGGTACTGCCAACTCTGTCGGTTGCACTGTTGATGGTCAAAGCCCCAAGGATCTCTGTGATGCCATTGATGCTGGTGAAGTTGAAATCCCTGTAAGTATATAGCATGATCATAGTTATGTATAACGGCAGTAGAGTACTGACAAAAAGTGATCTTTTTATTTGTTCTTATAGGAGAAATAAGTGGATTCATTCATTCTCGAACAACAATAAAAAAAAAGTCTTAGGTGACCTTTACGACAATCTTGCCCATGGTCTTGTTGCTTTCCATCAAAAGATGTGCATCCTTGATATCCTTCCAGTCAAATTCTTTTTCGATAAACAGCTTGTAGTCATTGGAACTCTTTGCAAAATGTTCATCAATCACATGTTTGGCCAATTCATCACGTAGACGGCTTTGATATTCGAGAGATCGACTGCGAAGTGCAGAGCCTTCAATCTATAAATGCAGTTTCAATATCATGCTTTCTTGTTATCTTCAGTCATGCACATACTCTGAGACGTTTCTTCAAGAGAGGGACAATGTTGACCTTTTCGACAACACCACCTATAGAATGATATGAGATGAGTGAGGATAGTGATATGTGGATGTGGATATAACATACCAGAAAGATATGCCAAAATCACCATACGACCATCAATAGCCAAAGTGTCGATATTCTTTTCAAAGTAGTCCTTGCCAACAAAGTCAACAATCACGTCTACACCTCGGTTGGATGTTTCCTTGGCAATCTTTATACAACAGTTAATCATATGTCTACCTTGTCTTGTCATCATTTTTTACCTCTTCTGCCCAATCTTGTTTCTTGTAATTGATACCCTTGGTAGCACCAAGTTTCTCACAGAAAGCCACCTTGTCATCGCTACCAGCCGTAATGAAGATACGCTTACTATAGAACACATAATAAATGCATATCAATATACAATCCCAATACATCTTCTGCATGACGTACGCTCCAGCATTCTTTGCTAATTGAATAGCAGCAATGCCAACACCAGAAGCACCAGCATGAATCAACACATCTTGTCCCTTTTCAAGACCTGCCACAAAGAAGAGTGCTTGATAGGCAGTGAACCAAGTTTCTGGAATTGCAGCAGCTTCCTCAAAAGTGATAGCATCAGGCTTATGCAATGCAGTAGCTTCTTCCAACACAGCGTACTACCAATGATTCAATCAATTGCATGTTTTCATTATACAAATCAATCAACTTACTTCAGCATAGCCGCCACCACCCATCAAGCCGAAGACAGCATCGCCAACCTTGAACTTGGTCACTGTAATAGGGTGGATTTGTAAGCACGAATAAGCTAAAGTCAACTTATACCCGACGTACCGTTTTTGCCAACCGATTCAACAATGCCAGAGACTTCAACGCCCAAGATAGGGCTTGCACCAGGAGGTGGTGGATAAAAACCTTGACGTTGAACAATATCCATTCGATTCAAGCAGAAGCATTTGACCTATTATGGAAGTGTTAACAAGACGCGTCTTGACATATTGACTTGAGCGCTTAATACCTTGACCAAGATTTGGGAGTCTTTGGGAGTTGGTGTAGGATATTCACCAATGTAGAGTTGGTTGGCATCACCTACAGTAGACAATGAGTTACTGCGATCGTGCCATTGGTGCTTCACTTACCAGGTTGCTTAACAAGAACAGCGCGCATATTTGAAAAAGAGATTGTGGGAAAGAATGAACCCATGGATTCCCGCCTTTTAAGTAGTTGTTCATCCCGCCCATCCTCTGCCAATTCTTCTTTCTATTACCATCCAAATCGATTTGTCATCCATCCTTACAATAAAACATCCTCTTTAGAATACCATAATCATATCACACATGATGCGTTCAATGCTCATTCTTTAAAGTCAATCTAGCGTTGGTCAATGTTGACATATACATGTTGTGAGATTGTAGGGATATCAAAGAGCTGTCATGCCGATTCTGATGCAAATCACTTGCTCTTCTGAACATACATATGCATTAAGCTCATCCTTTACTCGAGTCTTGCATGTCGGATAATACAATACTCCTCACTCTTACCGCTGAATAATATGCATCTTGAATGACTCCGCTTCATATACACGTATACCTTCTTACCATCTAAGTAACAACTACCTTGACTCCTTGAATGATTCCGCTTTATGTACACGTTTCCTTACCATGTAAGTGAATGTCTGCATGCATGCTTGCTTGCTCAGAATAAGATATTGGAAATCATTGAATCAGATTGTAAAGTAGTCATATGTAAGGTCTGGGATGAGGATGATTTTGAATCGCAATAGATATCATAGACTTATAGATCTACTTGTTGGCAGATGGTTTATTGAACCCATAAATAAATGGTATATGTCTCGTTTTCTCGCTTGTATACCAAATCCTATGCCTTGGTGTGATAAGTGGCAGGTGAATGAAAGCTCGTGGTTGTGCTTTTCTTTTCATCACCAGGATCATAACAGTAACTTCTCCTGCTGCCAGTGTCGCTCAAAGCAAGAGAGCCATCATGTCTTTCTCTTATCTTGGCCAATTCTTTCTCAGCTTTAAAGACAAGTGATGATTTGGTTGCGAAAACAGCATCCATCTCTTCCAGTGTTTTGTTACTTGTCTCGGGATAAAATGCCCATACAATGGGAATAGTCAAGAAATTAAGCGCAGCAAGGATTATAAACGTGATCCATCCTATGCCTGAAAGCATGGGTGGTGTTATCTCCATAATAAAGGCATTTCCAATACTCCAGCCTACAACGCTCCAAGCTCCACCTTTTGCACGTACTTTGGTGGGATAGATCTCAACCTAATACAATGCATAAGACATGATGTGATTGCGTGATCTATCATTTGAAAAGACTACTTACAGGATAAAGCCAAGGAACTGCAAGCCATGTCATCCCAAAGAAGCCTGTGTAACCAAATGTAAAGACTGTTGCAGCCACTCCATATGCCAAAGGGTTCATAGACATGATGCTTGGTTTAGTCAACACGCCAATCAGCAGCATACAGATTCCTTGTAGTACAGCTCCATAAAACAGTGTAAATCGACGTCCAAACTTGTCCAATGTAAACACAGGCACTAGTGTGCATAACATGTAGTAAATGTTATTCAATCCAGATAAAAGCTGAGATGTACTTCCAGAAAACCCTGCACTGGAGAAGACTGAAGGTGCATACACTGTGATCTACAATATGCAGGTGAGCCACGTGTTTCCTAGATCGACTAAAGTTTCATACATACCACTCTATTTGTATTCCCAAGCCATGTAATACCATTGATCAGCACTTTTCATACAATGTGCATCATCATTTCGAATGACTTACCCAATGCCAGTCAGCTCTTGAAGGATTTGTAGCCAAATACTTAGATGCACACGACGTGGGATATTAAGACTATCCTTCTTAAACAGCATGCTAAAGTAGGATGGTTCTCCTTCTTTAGCTTCCAATTCAATGGCTTCCATCACTTGGTTATATTCCTTTTGTACTTCTGGATGAGCAGGGTCTCCATCACCACGCAAAGAGCTGAGAATATCAATTGCTTCTTGCTCACGTCCCACTTGACATAGCCATCTTGGACTTTCAGGGAAGAAATTGATACCAATAGCAAGAAATAGTAAAGGCACTAGCTGAAACGCTATAGGAAATCGCCAACGTAAAGCACCCCCTGTAAAGCTCATTGCGTAATCAATCCAATACTAACATGGTATGGTCAATGTGCTGCAAAAACGCGTCTAAATGGTGTAATGGATATATGCGTATATGTGCACTAGTATCTTACCGCTACCACTAATCCGAAAATATTGAGCGTAAACTCCATGGCAATAAACATTCCACGACCTAAAGTCATGACATACTTGAGCACAGACGTGTATTCTACATATGATATACTCACTTGTATGATGGCTTGTCTCTGCGCTCCATACTGGCACGATTGCATTTCTATCCATATAGATGATGTGAATTGGATATGCTCATGATAACAAATGCATGATTTTGCTTACAAATGACCTGTCCCAATACCAGTAATGATACGAGATGCCATCATCCATGCAACATCTTGTGCTGTAGTTTGTAATACAGCACCAAGAATAGCAATGAGTGATCCAACAACCACTGTGCGGATACGACCAATCTTATCGCCTATATAACCCCCCATAAGGGCTCCAGCGCATGTTCCAGCATAATACACAGCTACTACACCTCCCAGTAGTGCATCTTTGCCACTTAAACCCATGACTTGAATATAATCGGGTGAAATGTTGACGCCGCTCATGACTCCTTGGTCATACTAATATACCACGATGACGATGATGATGATGAGTATTGTTGAAGATAAGCTCATGACATAGTAATAAGGAATAGAAAGCACATACACCAAAGAAGAAGATGCTCAAACCTGCAGCCAGGTTAATAGCGAGCACTAGTTGTCGACCATGAAAATAGCGATATAAATTCCACGAGTGCCACATTGGTACAACAACAAAACAAGCCTTCATGATCCTGCCAGTTCTGTTTTTTATACATTGATGTTACGATTACAACGTTCTATTTGCTTCCTGATAAGGTGTAATATTGTATCGAATGAAGGATCATATCATCATCATCATGAATGACTAAGAACGAGGGGGTATTTGGACTATGTGCTACAATAAAGGGATCGAGACCTGTGTAAATGGTTGGGGAGATTACTTGAACACTTGGTTGCACGTAATGGATGACAAGTGTGGCTGTTGCAGCATGCATATAAACTCCTTGCAGCAGCTTACCATGAACAAGTGGGAACCCCCCGATGTTATCTTCTCGGAGAATTCGGGGGACAACAACATACAACAAATGTTGACATTGATCAAGAAGAGTGTATTGGCAGGTACACAATGTGTATGCGTGATGATCGATGATCGATGGTAATACCAAAAGGACAACAAGTTGTGTTGCACCAAAATGTAATATGAGATGCAGCAGTTTCCACGTGCTAGTCCACTTTATATTCTAAGCAAATCTTGCTTGTCCCATTGATTACCTTGTTTGGTTCTTTTTCATCTCCCAATCTTTTTCTTCTCTCCTTCTCTTTCATTCATGATGACTTTTCCACAGCGTAGCTGTTCTTTACCGGTCGTAGAGCATCCACCTTTACGATCTTCTAGTTTGACAACAACACCATCTAACAACACTACCAATGACACGGATGAAGCGATATCATTACTAGAATGGAAACGCATGTCTATCTTGCGTACTTTAGATTGGTCCAATATCCTTGTCCCCACCGATTTATGGACATCATCACAACTCTTTCCAGATATCAATCAAAAGGATGAATGTCAAGAAACAGCAGATCGTTTATGGGATGGTGATCTATCTGCTATTGAACCAATATCTATGGCATCCTTTCTAGGTCGCTCGTAAGTCAACTTGAACAGTGGATTGTATCTTGATCCTCCTTCTGATCTTTCCTTTTTTGTATCCACTTGTGCCTGTCAGGACACCTTTTTCGCAATGCACTCTTAAATTGTACCTTGCACACTTTGACTTTTGCCATTTACGACTTGATGAGGCACTCAGGTAAAGGAAACACCTTTTGAAACTGTGGAAACGACGCAATTGACTAACTCCATCAAGAAAGCTTTGTGGAAAACTGTATTTCAAGGCAGAAGCACAAGAGATTGACCGCATCCTGGAAGCTTTTGCACATCGCTATTGGCTAAACAATACACATGAGCTCTACGGCAGTTCAGGTAAGAATAGAACATGGATGTTTACGTCATGTGCTCACTCCTTTACCTGCAGATGTTGTGTATGCAGTTGTTTACTCACTTATGCTGCTTAATACCGACTTGCATATTGCCAGTGGTCATCAACGCATGTCTCGATCAGCATTTTGCAAGAATACAATGAACACGCTTTGTGGACATATTGGTTCAGTGGATGTTGATTCTTTTGGTGGTGTGGATGCATGGAAAGCCGATATGGATTTACGCTTAAAGGTATAGTGTGACAAGGGGATGTTTATACAAAGAGGTATAGAGTAATTCATCCTAAAGAATAGGAGCTATATGGATCAGTCAAGCAACAGGGGTTCACTCAGCCAATGGATCGATCATTGCAACCAGCTGAAAAGCCAAAGACATTATTACATAAGATGGGATCATTACGACTTAAGGAAAAGCGTTTGGTAAGCAGTGGGACTGAATGACTATCCTCTAAATGATGCTAATGCGCGTTGTGATATGTAGCAGAAGGAAGACAAGTCCATTCACGTTATTCAACAACAACAACATCACTATCCATCTAAGAGTGGACCACGACTTGAAGGGAAATTGATGTACAAACTGATGACTGAGAAGCCTAGTCGACGTAAAACAGAAGGATGGTATCGTGAATGCTGGATATCTTTGGATCGTGGATATTTGAATATCAATGAACGACGTCGTGGTGGATCATTCTCATCACCAGCAGCAACACCAATTCATCGATCACGTTCAGCTTATGACCGATTTCGTACTAGTGATGATGACACTACAGCTCGTGGATCGTTTCAAGTATGGGTCAAAAAGGATTTTTATTTGTGCATTGATTGATCGAATCTTCATAGAAGTCATCCAGGGAAATGCATTTGGCTCATGCACTGGCAACTCCTCACGCACCAAGCTGGTATCATGATGGACCATCACCTTTTGGATTTATGCTACAACTTGCAGATGAGACGACTTTTATCTTCAGCTGTGATTCCAAAGCACAAGCACAAGAATGGATCCAACATTGTAATTACTGGGCAGCACGTGAAAGCAAGATACCATTAGGATGTGGAGTGAGCAATGCAACTTATGGCTGGGAATCACATATCCTTAAAGGATTGATTGACTTGGATCGTATGCCAATTCAAGATTGGATTCCACCTACTATTCCCTTCATTGGTCCCAACATCACGAGCCAGCATGAACAATACAGCTTCATTCAAGATCATCTTCAAAGCCTGCGGAATGAACACGAGAAGCATATGGCAGTCTGGAAACCAATGACATTGGTATGTGAAAATCATGCGCTTTCTTTCTTGTACAACATTAACATATACGTGTTACTGTTTAGGTGGCAAGAGATACTTCAAGGTGGTCACAGATGCTGAAGAACTGGGAAAGCAAGAAACGATTCTTGGATAAGGAAATACAGCGTTACAAGACTTATGCTGATGCGTTACTACAACAAGAGGAAGAGGATGAACAAGTGGATGATCGACAATCACAGCAACAACAGCAAGAGAAGACTCATGTTGAACAAAGGACACCACCACCATCAACACCACCACCATCATCTTGGTCAGTCAAGCTTGATTTCAATGACAGCTTATGGAGCGTGGGGACTGACTTGCTCAAGGAGATCAATGAAGAATTGAAGCTATCTGACAGTGGCTCGTTACTTACAACCTAACACAACTTTTTTATATCCCCTTATTATTTGTCACTTTGAGCATGAAAATAATGATGTACATGTATACTGTTGTTTACTTTCAAGTGATGGGGATATTTGTATGGGTGCAAACCGGGTGGTCGTATGGTCCAATGCATGCAAAGCTTGAAAAGATATACATTTTGACACGTAAACCCAGTCCAAGTGAAGCTTCACATGACAATGAATCCTTACCATTTGAGTCAATATGGGCGCATCCGATCGGGAGTTACATGATCTGCATATGCATAACACACACAAAACACACAAAACCCCTGGTATCGATTTCCCACACTTATGTTTCTCTTCATTTTCTGTGCTGTGAAAGTTGCTACGCATAAAGTAGAGTCATAGCTGAGATTTGACATTGCCAATTTGGTAATACGCTAATGAGCAACGTGCCACATGAACAAAGGAAATTGATACCAAAAGTGAACAGCTGAGATGAAGCAAATTCAATCCACTTAACGAGAGAAAGACAAAAAAGCACGCTTGGTCTTCAACGTAGCACCAGATGATGGTCATGCACTTGAGCATATTCATTTACAAATGAAGCTTGCAAGATGGATACTCGTGAAAACTGGTTTTTCACTCAAAATAGAATCTGATCTCTTATTGCATGGATCATGACAGATGCTGTACTAGTATCAAATGACGCTTATGACCACTGTCATCAGTTTTCAATTTCTTGTTAAGGGGTGAGATTGATGAATCCCAAATTTGTTCTTGATCCAATATGGATGTGTGCAGCTTGGCGTAAGTAAGGGCCTTTTCCTTTTGTAAACACACGAACCAACAACGAAGCCCCTTTTTTATTCTGGTCACAGCAAGGACTGGTTTAGACATTTACATGCAGCAAGATGAATCTCATGTCATGAAAAAAAGAAATCAGGAGATACCATTTTGTCCCACGATGTCCCCACACATAGATGTGCTGCAGTGCAATCAAATCTTGGCCTAAACAGATACACTGGTTATCATGTGCTTTAGACTTTAACAAGCTTATGTTACATCTCGGAGGATATTCCCCGTGGCTCAAAAAGTCGGAGCAACATGAACAATTGCAGCACGGCATAATGGCACCCGACTGGCTGGTGAACGATGATGATGTTGTATACGTTAGATTTATGACTTTTGATTGGATATGATCACCAACCCGCGGGGCTGCACATTGCTTTCCCACGGGTCCCAATATGGCCAGCCATCCAATCATATTGCACGAGCTTATCAGTCTTGTCTTCTACAAACTGCTATCATTCCATCTTTGGCCAATGCCGTTTCTACTCATCTTTGCATTGATCCTTTGTAGCTCTTTGTAAAGACAAGTATGGCTCATGATATGTTGCATATAGATGAAGATAGATGTTAGCTACACATTAATGCCTTTAAAACTGGTGATCTATCAGAAAATTGAAAGATTGTTATTGTTGCAACTCCTGGGAATAACGCCTGGGAAAGTTAGGATGACTACTATAAGATCTTATCTATGTCCACTCACGCACCAATAAATATAGCAGGAGATTTTGTTTCTCTCTCCTTTTGCCTTTCCCCTTTCTTTCCTGATTTCTTTCATCACCCCCACTCTTACAATGGATAATCCTCGTATCATATCAGAACAAATCTTTGGCTCAAGTAAAAAGATACAATTCATTGGCATGTCGCCTATGGAATCCTTATTAAACGCTGTCAACTGTGCTGATCGCATTGACACTTCCGAGAATTCATCACACAGCAGCAACAACAGCAGTCCACGCACTATGTCGATTGAATCTATTCTTGATACAGACTATCCAAAGCCATCACCTTCACCACGACAACCAACAGCAATCAGCAAACCTGTCAATACATTTGAGCCGGAAAAAAGACGTTGGATGCATAGTAGTGAAGATGTACCAGCAACACATGAGCGATCAAGCAAAGTGAGACGCATGGTGTCTTCTCCACCACAAAGAATGACAACCTTGACTTGTCTTCATGCAGCTGTGGCACAGAAATCATATGGCTCTGAAAAACGCTTCTTGTGTCCTCCACCAGTGGTGACGATACAAGGTGAATCAGCAACACATCCTCTTGTCTCTATGGCTGTCATGTGTGAGAATGGTGATCGTTTTTTGGAACAAAAGATTCTTCTTGATGAAACAAAGAATGGCAGTTTCAAGTATTTGCATGTAGCTGGTACTGCAAAAGCAAAACAATTTCACTTGCGTGTTAGTTTGGCACATGGTGCACCTGCTCATAATGGCAATGGCTCTTCACCTTCCAGCAGTACTAGCAGCAATCACATTAACAAACCGACATCACCACCTCCTCCTAGTCAGCCTTATGTCACTTTTTTCTCCTGTCCAATTTCAATCATCTCCAAGCCATCAAAAAAGACATCCAAAGCACGCAATGTATCCAGCTGCATCGTTGCCAATTCATCAGTATCACTCTTCAATCGAATCAATTCTCAGACTGTGCGTACCAAGTATATGACTACTGAGAATGGCCAACTATGTGCAAAAAACTCATCATGGGCACCATTTGATATCATTGTGCTTCGTCAGCCAAACAAACCACAACAAGGTGTTGATGATTTGGCATCACCACCAACCAATGCACCTGTCACTTATGGATCTGAAATCATGCTCAAGGATACTCAAACAGGCGTGCTTTCACCACGCATGATCATTCGCAAAGTGGATAAAGGATACATTGCTCCCAATGCCAGTGGTCCTGTCAGTCAAATGCAGAAAATTGCCTTACAGCTTATGCCAACATCAGACAACAACAACAATGAATCAATGTATTTGAGTGCCAAGGCTTCTGAAGACACAAACACCTCTGCTACATGGCTTGAATTTGCTACTTCCAAGCGCAATGCTGATGATCAAGAGAAAGTTGATGACTATTTGTGCTGGACCATTGTTGGTATTGCCAAGTTTGAATATAGCTATATTGAGCCAGCACTTCCCAACAATGCTGAATGGAGCTCATCACCATCACCGTCATCACCTACCATGTCATCCAGTATGCACGACAATAATAACAACAACACATCATTATATCAGCAATACAACAATGGCAATATTCGACATCCACAACTTTCGCCACCACCATCACCACCACGACGTATTGTCCCATTGCCACTCATTGATGATGTGCGATATTCTCCTCATCGTATTGAATTGACTGGTCAACATTTTCATTCATTTGAATTCTGGATTGGCTCACAAGGACCACTTAAACCCCTTGATCAAACTCCCCAATCTATGATATTGGATTTGCCACCTACACAAGATTTGCTGGTAGCACATCATGATCTTCTTGTGGCTCGATCTGATGGATCACGCTATTTGGAATTACCTTTGGTCCTTAAACATCAGCAAGATGGCAATACCTTTTCTTCTGGCAAGGGACTAGCATGTGACATTCTTCCAAATGGTGATGCTGGTCAATGGTCAGTGATTGCTATGCATACATCTCCTTCTTCTTCCTAGTGTGTTTACTCTTTTTTTCCATCCCATTCCCTACTTGACTAACATGACTTTCCCCCCATCCCATTCCCTATCACTTTGTACATCTATTTCGTTGCTGTGTATATGATTCTCTTTTATCTGTAAATATATAACATGATCAAGTTTCTTCATAATGATTGTCTATGTCTGTGTGGAGTGCTGGGATTGTTCAAGTCACGGGACTTGAATCACAGATGCGAAGCTGTCTTTATTGGCGTTTTGCTTTGCTCTTGTCCACCTTGCTTCTTCCACCATAATGTCCGATAACCATGCCGATTCACCTGCAACGAACTCACTAACGCCCATGGATCTTGACGTCAATGCAGCAACAACACCTGAACAACAACAAGTGCAAGTCAATCCAGCAGGTGGTTCTACCGAATTCCAAAATCCCCAAGTAGCCATGGCAGCTGCTGCCATGCGTCAAACAGATGCCACTTCAATGCCACCTCCACCACCGAGAGATCCCAATAACGCTTCTTCTTCAACTGGTGCTCCTGGTATGCTTCCACACGGTCACTTTTTGCCACCCATGCCAATGCATCCTCAAGTCACTCCACAAACGATGGCTGCTGGTGCTAGTGGTGTTCCTGGTGCTATTGCCAATGCTACTGCTGCCAACAACGAGCCTGTAGTCGACCCTGAACTTGCAAAGAAAGAAAAGACACTTGCTGAATTCCTCGCCATGATGGATAGTTATACACCTATTGTAAGTGTGTGTTGTTGTATAGGATATCATCCTATATACTTATGAGTTGTTTAGATACCAGATGCTGTTACAGACTACTACTTGAGCAGGACAGGATTTGATTGTGATGATGTCCGAATGTAAGTAGAAACAAATGATGGATCTTTTGGATCATGTATATTGATACATTGGGCTATGCTTTAGAAAACGATTGCTAGCATTAGCAGCACAAAAGTTCGTGGCAGATATTGCAACAGATGCATTCCAATATTGCAAAGTACGACAATCTGGCAATCGGAAAACAGGCAAGGTAGGATAATGTCAACCAAGAGAGAGATCATGCCATGTATATTGATTTGGGAACAATAGGATCGCAAGGCTGTACTTACCATGGATGATCTTTCAGCTGCCTTGGGTGAATATGGAGTCAATGTCAAAAAGCCAGATTACTATTCTTAAACTTCTTGTGTATATATGTTACTTGATAAAATGATCTTGCTGAACATGCATCTCTTCCCCAGTATAAGTACGCCTACAAGTGTATAATACATGATCTCTGTCTATCATCATCATAAAGAACTATGTGGCATGTATGCAATGTTGTTTGGGATACAAGTGTATGTTTGGGATTATCTTATGCAATGGCCAAGATCACGTTCTGCCTCTAGGCTAATAGTCGATCAGATACATGATATAACGCAATGTGGAATGTACCTGGTATCTCATAGTATGCAATTGGATGAGTTGCTTGTGAAGCAGAGTCAAACAGTAATATGATCTTGGTTCTTTTGAGATCAGAAGCGTAATTTAGTCAAATGACACAATCATATCCAGCATTGTCAGTGCAGAAAGAAGCTGAAATTGCAAAAAGATGATGTATTGAAAGTGTTATTCTTGTATGGAAAGTAAGAAAAAGGACGATAATCTAGTTATGCATGGTTCATGAAAGGTAACTTTTTGTATATATACAGCAACGTATGACATTTTACTCCATCTCGACATCCTCGTTCTATAAAACATAGAGTGAATAAGGTGTGGAAAGTGGTAAAATAATGACTTACCTCTACACGGCGATTACCAAACTCGACTTGGACTTCAGATAATTGCTTCACTGGTGAAACCTTGACAACGGATGGTGCACTAAGGACTTGAGCAGCTGTAGTTTCGGTAGGAATGCAATACTGAGAGTGGACAAAAGGAAGTGCTTGAGGACAAGTAGTACGAACAAGGCCTTCTGGTGTAACAAGGATAGTTGCCTTAAATTGACACACAAGATCGGATGTCCGTGATGATCGCATGGGAACATAAGGAGTAATCAATTCATGTTGAATAAGGGAGCTCAAACCAAGACGTGCTTGCTTAGTTGTCAAGGCACTAGTAGAGTATGTTAGTCATCCAACATCAAATGGACATGAATAAAACTTGACTTACCGTGCAGAGAATGGGAACACAGTATACTTGTCATTGATTTCAGCATAAGCAACACGTGCACCCTTCATCTTGAGCTGGTATGATTTATGGACATCACGTTGGAAGACATGGGGCTTTTCTTCAGCTGTCTTGGTCTATAGATACTTATATAAGTCTTTCTATCCCATTGTTCATCATGCGTTGATTCAATATTCACCTTGCCATCACCAGTAGTCAACACAATGTTCATTTGGTACACCTGGTTAGGTTCAATTTGGAAATCCATCTTGTCAAGATCTTGCACAATCATATCATCAGGGAATTGATTCTCAATATCCTTGCCAGCACGCAACACAAATCGTTTCATGGGAGAAGAAAAGGTGCCTTCGACAGGCTTACAGCGATAATAAGCAGCAATCTCGGTAATCACTCGTGTAATTTCAGAGCTCTATCACATATCCATGAGCCAATCTTTCCTTTACAATCAATGTAATGTTACACTTTACCTTGACACCAGGTCTAAGCATTTGGATAGCAGCTTCGAGAGCGTAATGAGTGGCACAAACAACATCAGCAGCACGTCCCTGAATAGGTTGGCTTGGTTCGGGATTGACAATAACAGTATGGGCAGCAGTAGCAATATAGCCATCAATATGGGCACCCAATTCACTAAGAGATGTCAATGATCTTGTTACCATCATCCCAATCCTACTACTTACACCTTGACTACATCGCCTGGCTTGAGATTGTAATCGGAATCAAGGAGAGGACTCGAATATTGCACAATGTTATTGACAGAAACACATGTAGGAACTGCCACACCTCGATCCTTAGACTTGAATGTCTCGCTTGTCTAACAACGCATCAAGAGAAGAGTTAGCTTTGACACTATCATGTTTTGCAATACAACTACTTACGTGAGCATTGATCAAGTCGTCGCCATATTGACACAGATCGCAAATCGAGACACCAGGAGCAACACGAGAAAGCACTTGGGGTAGTACAGCTAATAGGCGAAAAGAAAGAGTCGAAAATAAGACTGCTGTAAGGGATCGATCGGGCAAGTAGGGGACTAACCGTTGACAATGTTGCCAGCAAGCTTATACTTTTCAGTGACTTGTGGATTGGACAATGTGTTGTCGGCAGCAAACCGAGAAGGCGTATAGGCTGTTGTAAGTTCCATGCTATCGGTCATTGTGGACGAAAGGTCGAGGTTGTGTTGAAAGGTGATAAGTGATAGTGGTGGCGGTGGTGAAGCAGAACAATGCTCTCTTGAATCCCTACTTTTTCCTACAAGCCACAGTTATGCGAGCGGCCGTTCAATCCCCCCCAAGCAGTCAGGAACATTCATTGTAACAGTAGCTAATACCACTTGACAATATCTCCTGATCTTGAATAAAGAATGTGTGTGGTACATGAATCTATGTTTATCGTTTTGACATTTTAAGATAGTCCATGATAAACCCGCCTTTCACACGATTTCATTATCAATACAAACCCGCTGACGATGATGGTGCCATCACATGATGGTATATGCAGTAGCTTTATGGACAAAAAAGGGGATATGCGAAACGATCCTAGATTGCGGATCCTTTTCGTTTCGTCCTCACACACATGAAAATACCTAAATTCGAAGATTCGGGATCCAAGGTGAAACACAAGTGCAAAGGATTCTCAGTGTCATTAAGCTTTGACATTTTAGAAGAACGATTAAGGAGAACCATGTCTTGACTAGGATGTTAAGACGTGGCTGATGTGCTCGCATATATGCTAACCTGTTCCATCTAGATAAAACCTGGATGCTATCACCAATGCAGATGTAAAGATTCTGCCATATCAAGGTAGGTTAGGACATTGGGATATGCTTTGAATATCATTCATCACTAATGTCATTTTGAAAGAGCACCCCTTCCTTCTAGACCATTCCAATGACACACTTTATCCATGTCAAGCGCGTATCACAACCTTCTTTTTGCTTTTGATGCTTAGTTGTGTTTGCAAATGTTGTGCAACGTGTGGCTGCATTGTTCATCGATTCCAAAAGACCAATACATGGATACCATAAGCTTTCTTATCCGGTGATTAAACTACCTTTTTGGTATCTGCAAGGATGCTCATACCCATATTGATGAAGCAATGAAGCCAATTGAAGTTGTAATGCATCTTTTCTCTCTCGATGTGCATGCTCCAACTAAAACAGAACAATCCGATCTACATGCCAAGAGGAACAACAGCCGTTGCAAGACCATATCTTGTGATATGCATCATTGTAGTAGCGTGATAAAAGTGTTTGGAATATGTTCCATGACCCCAAAAGTCGCCACATCATGTGGGGATTTGAGTTAATAATGACCAAAGGGGTGCCATACAATCAAATCTGACATGTTCTAGCCCAGCAGGTGTTCAAACATGTAAGTATATACAAGGCTTAACTGGTCTTTTGATGCATATACTACTGAACTTTAAGATAATGCTAAACATATATATTTTGTACGACGAATCAATGTTTACCAGTGGCAAAATGCTGATAACTTTTTAGCTTTTATGCATGCATTTCCATCTCGGAAGACACATTGCATCAGCTACCTAAACAAAGAAGCTCCCACATCCAAAACCATTTTAGGAATCTCCATCAGATTTCCCTTGTCTTATCGTGCTACACAGCATAAGCTGAAGCAGGGTTTCCTCATTGCCCCCCATCATTCACACCATTTATGAGCTAGCTTATACCCAGTCAACTACGATATTTATTAGTGCACTTTCTTTCTTCTTTGCTATCAACATACCATCATTATAGCATCATGCTTTCAACCCAGTCATCAATATCAAACACTCCTTCTTCTTGTGATGTGAAACGACGTTATCAATGTGACATTTGTCTCAAGTGGTTCAGTCGACCTACAGCATTGAGAACTCATAATTATATACACACTGGCGAAAAACCTTTTGAATGCTCCATGTAAGAATGTTCTTCTTTTATCATGGATGATCTAACAAGTGTCTTATAGAACAGGATGTGGACGAAGATTTGCTGTTGTCAGTAATCTACGTCGGCATTATCGGGTACATTTCAAGAGCGATAGTCATCCAACTACTCCCAAGATACCAGCTGTGCAGCGTATTCGTCAAGTGCAGCAATTAATGGAACGTGTAGCATCATCGTCAACAACTCCAATGTCTGTGTCCACAAATGGTCATGGTAGAAGTATACACAAAGCAACAACAGGTGTTACCTGCACAGACACAGCAGAGACAAAATGGGATGATCCAGTTCGGGTGTACGGCATACCAGAAGTATCTCTTTCCGAGCATACGACTCTAACAGTGCCACAATACAACAACAATAACAACAACATGTCCATTGCTTCTTTGGTAAATGATAATGTGTTATCTTTATTGGATGAAAGCTAACATACTAATCTATCTAGCTGAATACTCCTCATAAGTCCCAAAGCCATGGTCGTAATCGTATAGTACTATCATCTTCTAATGAGCATAGATAACTCGGAATTATAAAACAGTGTCTCTTGGGTCACATTTGATTTGATGCGTGTAAAGTGGGGATCCAATTAGGATGAAGCTGCAGCAGCAGCAGTGAATTGTAATAGCAGCAGGTTTCTCAGACGTCACAAGCCCTTTCTTTATCCTTTCTCTCCTTCCTTTTCTTACCTTTTATACACACACACACACACAGCATGTCCAGTTTAGTACAACAGAATCGACTATCAAAGGAAGAATATCGCAAACAGAAAGATCTGGATGCAGCTCGTAAAGCCGGTACAGCACCTGCTGAAGTCGACGATGAAGGAAACGAGATCAATCCCCATACTCCACAGTTCATGTTGAAAGCGCCTTGGTATGTCGACACTGGCAAAGTCTCTTTGAAACATCAACGTGCACCACAAAAGAGAAAGCAGACTCGATTTGGTTTAGAAGAGAATAATTGGTATGCTCGTGGACAAAGAGCGGTAAGCATTGCTATAGAAACGACTATAACATCGATGATGACTTACATATGGATGAATAGGGACCTGCTGCTACCAAATATCGCAAAGGAGCTTGTGAGAATTGTGGTGCAATGACACATAAGACGAGAGATTGTGTGGAGAGACCAAGAAAGAAAGGTGCCAAGTGGACTGGTCGCAACATCCAGGCTGATGAGATTATCCAGAATGTCGACATGGATTGGGATGAGAAACGAGATCGATGGAATGGATACGACCCCCGTGATCATGACAAAGTCATTGAAGAATATGAGAAAGTGGAAGAAGCTCGTCGAGCTCAGAAAGCAACTGAATTGGATATGCAAGGACCTACCACCACTTCAGAAGCCAAAAAGATTGCACGACTTTCAGATGATGAAGAAGATGATGAAGACAAGTATGCTGATCAAGCTGATATGCCAGGTCAACATGTCAATACCAAGACTCGTACTACTATTCGTAATCTAAGGTATGTTGTTGTAGATCAACATCATTGTCCAATGCATTAACAAATGATGATAGAATTCGTGAAGACACTGCCAAATACTTGTACAACCTTGATACTGAATCTGCCTACTATGATCCCAAGTCTCGATCCATGCGTGAGAATCCATTGAAAGAAAAGTCAACCGATGATGTTGAATTTGCAGGCGACAACTTTGTCAGATACACAGGCGAGACATCATCCATGGCCAAGACACAGTTATTTGCATGGCAAGCTGCTGAACGTGGTAGTGAAGTACATTTACAAGCCAATCCAACTCAAGTGGCCATTTTGCACAAAGAATATGAGTCAAAGAAGGATAAGGTGCGAGATTCGACACAAAAGAGCATCTTGGCAAGATATGGTGGCGAGGAACATTTGGCAGCACCACCCAAGGAATTACTTTTGGCACAGAATGAGAACTATGTCGAATACTCTCGTACT
This sequence comes from Lichtheimia ramosa, assembly GCA_008728235.1. Classification (NCBI taxonomy): domain Eukaryota; kingdom Fungi; phylum Mucoromycota; class Mucoromycetes; order Mucorales; family Lichtheimiaceae; genus Lichtheimia; species Lichtheimia ramosa. The sequence goes on from CP031823.1 coordinate 694,189, forward strand.
GGTCGGGTCATCAAAGGCCAAGAACGTGCCAAGGCAAGGTCAAAATACGAAGAAGATGGTAAGTTATTAGACACTATGCTAAGGATCATATCACTCATTGAGCATGTTTTCATATAGTGTTTATTCAAAATCATACTTCTGTATGGGGATCCTATTGGGCTGATGGTAAATGGGGCTACAAGTGCTGTCGATCCTTTGTCTACAACTCTTACTGTACTGGTATTGCTGGTGTTGAAGCTCAAAAGGCAGCTGAAGAATATGCTCGTGGCAAAGCAGCTTAAGTAGTTTATCATCCTTAATAAAGCATTCATATACCACACTTTATTTGCATCTTTGTAATAAAGACATTCATTGTATGATAAGCTGATGATGTGCATGTGACCAAAGGATGCTTGTATGTGCCATTGTTCACTCGATGTCGGGATAGCTCCGATTTCTTTCACTTGAACTGTAGTACACCAGACAACCATATCTACACAATGAGTGGTCTAGAGAGTAAGTGGCCCATAGTAGACCCCATTTCACCTTTATCCTTACTCATCTGGAACGTCCTTGTAGAGAATCTATTTCAACTAAAGGTTAGATTCGACATGACAGGTGTTTCTCGGTTTAGGAAACTCATCTGCGTCACTCCAGTTCACTGCCAAGCAACTCAACAAGCAATCCAAGCGGTGTCAAAAGGATGAAGGACTAGAGAAGGCCAAATTGAAAAAGGTACATAGGATTCGCCTATTGGTGTGACGAAAAAGAGACTCACTTGTTGTATTAGGCTATTCAAGATGGCAATATGGAAGGAGCTCGTATATACGCGTCAAATGCTATCCGAAAAAAGAACGAGGCTCTAAACCTTCTAAGGCTCTCTTCAAGAATCGATGCAGTGGCAAGTCGAGTCCAAACTGCTGTCACCATGCGTAAGGTAGTAATGTGTATGTGTATATGCGTTTCAAGGGGCTGACAACGCTACATGCAGGTGACTGGATCAATGGCAAATGTAGTCAAGGGAATGGATAAGGCAATGGAATCGATGAATCTTGAAAAGGTATACAAGACATGACATGACATGGATCACATTGTATTCAAGGTGTTCTTTGTAGATATCCATGGTCATGGACAAGTTTGAATCACAGTTTGAGGATCTAGACGTGCAAACAGAGTATATGGAAGGAGCAATGGCTGGAACGACAACGATGACAACACCACAAGGTGAAGTAGAGACACTTATGCAACAAGTGGCTGATGAACACGGTCTTGAGCTTAATCAACAACTCGGTGGATTGGAACCAAGCAACACACTTGCTGAGCCCAAACAAAAGGAGCGTGATGAAGATGCATTGTTGACAGAACGACTCAAGGCACTGCGTGGATAAATAGTTCTTCTTTACACACACATACACACATCCATCATCCTTATTATACACCCATGTCAATGTAGATAGTGAAATTGTCAACATCCCAATTACTTGTGATATCCGATAGGTGTATACATCCCCCGCCCACTTCTTGAACAATATACATGTGATGAAGAAGGTGTTATCTCTTGAAATGTATGGTGTACCTGAGATTGTGATTTCAAAAACAGCACAAGGACACTTTTCGCTGTCATTGAACTCTGTTTTGAAAGAAAAAGAGAATAAGTAGTCTTCTTGAAACAATGAAGCGGAGCAAAAAGTTGGTATGTGCATCATTGTATTCTGCACAATGAAATGAAATTCATCTTTCTGGCAATGAACCCTATCATTTTTACGCTAGACAAGGTAAACTGGACTACGCTTAGCTAGTTGTCATCATCAAGCTGCGCACAAGAGTTTAATTGATGCCAAGCACTATGTATTGGATGTCATGTGAGACATGTGGATGTGTAAATGCGGACATTTCTCTCTCGACACATGTACGCGTGATCTTTTCCGTTGCCAAACAAGTCCAAGCAGCAGCATCAATCCACTTTTTTATCAGTGACAAGCTTTGTTTTTCACTTTGAATGATTGTATTGTGTACAAGATACCAATTGTGGACACATTGTAAACATCACGTCTTATCGTTGTTGTAGGGTCCTGGTGGTACTACTACGCAACACTAAACAAACCTGGCCGGTTATTCGGTGAGCTGCAAAACGGGGCGAGTCGAGTTTCAATAGCCGATGGCATAAAATGGAACGCAAGCGCCACTTTTTTTCTTGGCTCTTTCTACTTTCCACACTTTTCTTTACACAAATATGGGCTGCCTTGGTGAAGTAACATCCAAAAACTTTTCGCTTTATGGCCAATGGTATGTATGATGGAGTGATTTGATACCATTCTAGTGCGAAAGGGTGCTGCTGGTTATCTTCCGACATACTTACCACTATTACTCTTATTATAAAGGCTTGGCATTGCATCCATTATCTGCAAGTATCTTCGAGTATACAAAAGGATCAAGCTTTGCTAACATTTCATTGCAGTATTGATTGCACTTGGCATTGTTGGATTTCCTTCCCATATCGTTTTCAGTATTGTAGGCTGGTAAGTGACTACAGGGGAGTAAAAAAAGGGGGGACAAGAGTGTGTCTGTGTCATGAAAAAGACAATAACATGGACTTTATTGGATGATGCAGGGTGATTGCAGCAATTCTGGTCTTTGTCGAAGTTCCACTATGCATCAAGGTAAGAGTCAGCAGGGTCGGCTGCTTAATCTTTTTTTCTTCTCCTCGCAGAATTAGGGTTGCTCACATGTTTCTTTTGCAGTGCTGTCCAACAAGCCCAAAATTGTACGTCCCTTTTGATCATCTGGATTCACCAGGAGATGTTGGGAAATGGGAGAATAGGTGTTGTGTGAATATGATGTCCGGAAGACTAAAAGTATTCAATTAGCGACACTTTTATCACATACTTTGAGAACTCTTGGTTCCGTGCTGTCATGTACCTCATGTAAGTACAAGGATAAAAGTCGAGTGATGATGTCTGATCATATCTTTTTGTCATAAACAGCTTTGCAGTAGTCATGTTCCTCAGGTAACGTGCGACATGTGCCATGTCATGTTGAAGAATTTACTCACACACCATATAACAGCAACTTGATGAACACGGGGCCATTGATTGCTGCCGCTGTATGCTTATTGCTAGCTGCTATCTGTTACGGTAAGGGGAATGGAAGCAGGAGGAATTGAGCAAGTGTTTGATGTCCGCATCATGATTGCTGACATGTTGACATGTAATAACAGGTGCCGGAGCAGCAACTGGTCAAGCATTTGCAAGCTCAAAGTAAGTACAATGGGATTTGACATGTTGTGTTACGTTGGATGTGCTGATCTAAACATTGCATAGGTATCTGGGTGGTACTGGTGTGGACAATGTCGTGTAGACACACATATATAGGATTTTTTGCTTTCTGTGTGTATTCCTACTATCCATTATTACTCTCGCTCCCCTTACGCAACCATGCTTGTCTTTTTTGTCTCTTTTATCTCTCTCTGTAGCATACTACCCTTTTGTCTATACATATATGTCCATAAAAGATCGAACCAACAAGGAGCTGCTCCTTATTTACAGAACCGGAATGTGAACACTGGCAAGGGATGTGTGCCTATTCATGTCTTGCGCTCAATTATAAAAGAGGGTGTAGTTGATAGCTCATGATTTTGCTCTTTTGTCTTTTCGCATTCTCATCTTCCTTTCACTTTACAAGTCATCATGGAGAAATTCAAGGAGGTATATATCATTTGATGATGTGTATGACATGGATGTTGATGTTGGAATTATTCTTGGCAGAAACTTTCCCAATTGCGTGCCGAAGTGGAAGCAGCCAACGCTCGAGCCGATGAAGCCGAAGCTAAAGTCAAGAAACTTGAAGAAGAACATATTCAAAAAGAACATGAGACAAGTTCTCTTGAATCGCGTGTTACGCTATTACAAGAGCAATTGGATAAGGCTGAAAGTGATTTCAAAGAAGCATCTGAAAAGTATATATTTGAAGATGGGGGTGCATGTTCTATTTTATTGACAGATTGTCTTTTGATTCAGTTTCCGCGAAGCCGATTTGCGTGCTGAGCAATTTGAAAAGAAGGCCAACAATCTTCAGCAAGAGCTTGACAACATGGAATCCAAACATGAAGAAATGTGTAGCAAGTATCAAGCAGCCAAAGCAGAAATGGATGAATTGGAACGTCAGCTTGAAGGTGTCTAGTTTTATTATCACTGAACAAGGAATAGTAATAAAGATCCCATCATTCATCCCACAAGGGAGGATGCACGAGGTGGTTATTTCAACACAACCATATACAAGGAGACAAAGGGATGGAGAAGAGAACGTGTGTTTTGAAGGAGATATCTCATGGGATGATAGGATTATCACACAAGCATAAAGTGGTAAAGTGAGCAAAATGGGATGTGTTGGCATGACGCAATGTGGAACAAGCAACAAGACCTGCTGACGCGGCATGATGGAAGCAGTGTGTCCTATGTGGATGGTGTGGATCAAATAATACATTCCCCGCACTGTTCCATGGACCACCTTACATATATTTTCCCGGGCAATAGATCCACTCGATCGTTTCGCTTTGTAACCCATGTTATTATTACCAAACTCTTTTACTTTCCCACACTTGATTCAACATGGAACATAATAAGCATCCTCTCGACCATTCAAACAGGAGGACTAGTACAACTGCTGCTTGTTCCAGTGAGAACAATACCAACATCAACGACAGCATAAACACTTGTTCACACCTGGAATCCGACAATGCTGCCCATCGATCTTCAAGCGAGTCCTACCATCCTCCTTTTCTTGTACGATCCCGAAGCCAAGCCGAAAAAGAACGTATGCAACGTCAACTTGAACAACAAAAGCGTACCAAAAGTCCTTATGATACCCTTCGTCGTTTTTATGAGAAATACTCTACATCAGCTCTTTTGGAGAACAAGGCAGCTGTGGCTCGAGACCATTTAGGTAATATGCAGATCCAACGCAGGGTATATCCACCAATGCAGCTTTATTGGTGATACATTATGCTTACATCTTGTTCATATCGGATAGCAAATGAACGTACTTTTCTTGCATGGCTAAGGACATCATTATCCCTTGTTACTGTAGGCGTTGGTAAGCATGAATGTCTTATATTGGTGTACTATGTGGCTCATTTCAAGTATTGTCATGTAGCAATCACACAGCTCTACAAGCTCAGTCCTGATGGTGTCCATGCGCATTCTGGACGTGCTATTGGTGCTACATTTGTTGTGCTTAGCATTGTCTTTTTGTATATGGCCAATGCCCGATACTTTCATTCCCAGGTAGCTCTTACCAACGACAGATTCCCTGCCAGTCGTGGTGCAGTATTGTTTGGATCAACAGCAGTATTAGCTATTCTTATTGCCATGTTTGTTGTTATTATCTTAGACCAAAAGTCATCATAATGAAGAGGAAAAAGAGTGTCTGTATTTGTAATTGACATGGGGAGAAAGAAAGGATAATATGAACATGACAAGCTACTTGTATAACGTTGAGAAGAAGAATGAATAAGAAGAAAGAAAGAAAGAGAGAAAGAGAGATATAATCAACAATGTGTAAGATAAGAAAGAGCGTAGAAACGACAAAGGGGTGATTGAAAATGGGGGACAAGAAGGGGGTAAAAGGGAAACAAAGCCCCTGGATAGTAACCCCGTAACTGTAGATTTTGATTTCTTTTCCAAAATGGAATGAGAATGGGAGCATATATACAAGAAAACAAGGTTGTAACAAGATACGTGCAAGAAATGGACAGCGAGAGAAGAAGAATGTCGGCTCCCGGGTAAAATGTTGTGGACAGGATCACTTAGTGCACCATATTGGCGACAAAATGGTTACGATCACCGACACTGTACGACCGAGGACGAAGCTTGGTTGTTTCTGTCACTTGCAGATGGTGCAATGGGACAATGAAGCTCGAATCTTGAGGAAGTGGGTTACCGGTACGTGCAATCTCTTCTTGACTATAGTACTGCTGATGAGCAGTTAGAATTTGTCGCAGTTCTTGACAAGCATCATCATCATCGTAACAAATAGTAGTAGCTGGTGGATTGGTAGTAGCTGTTGTAGTAGTTGTAGTTGTAGTATTGCAAAGAGGACTATAAACGGGTGATGAAGGCTTCTTGGGGCAAGGAGCAACGATGCTTAAAGACGCCATTGTAATAAGAACACAAAGAGAGAGAGATGAACAAGTATGTATATGGATGTTAATGTGTAGGGGAATTGGATATGTACAAGGGGATGGAAAGAAGAAAAAGAGCAATGTTGCGTGAGAGAGAAACAAAATGTGGTGATATAAAAAGGGCGCATCCAATTTTATCACAGGCAGCTGCCATGGTTACACAACCCACGGTCCTTCAGCACGAGTTGGGTAAAAGCGGAGCCAGTGCTATCACTCCTCCGTTGCATGACCTGCCGTTGTCACGCGGTGACACACCTGTCCTGCTTGGCACTCTTTAACACACACATATACTGGAAAAAGTCTCTTTTAGTCTGCCAGCTGTCAAGGGGGTGAAACACATTAGTGGGGGTTTTTGAACTACTTGTTCTCCTTCCAAAAGTCAATAGCACATATACAACTACATGTAAATGATAGCTTATCTATATTCACTACCAATAAAGACATGTCTTACCATAACGTTTTAATTCATCACGCCAATTATATATGATGCGCCGACTTAACACCAAGAAAGCATATTGCAGCAAAAAAAGCTGTGCGTGTGTAACAGATGATCCTGGTGATACATACACATTCATTAGCTGTGCACACTTTTGCATATAAGTACCAAATTGATGTCGGTTCCCTTCTCGGCATCCTCACGCTTCAATTAAAAGAACATCACACGTCCTATTCACACGCGTGTACCTACATGCATCATCTTTATTCTTCTCCTTACATGTGTGCGTTGGTAGTCATAATGGCGATAGAAATGATGATACTGACCATCGCATGCACATGCACGTATGCTGTATATTTCATTCACCAAATGATCCACTTTCATATCGGGAAGCTTGCGAATAAAGAAAAAAGGATGCAAGTGCCGCCTAAAACAATCCATTTGCATATTGGCTTGAGCCACATTGGGATTTCTCTTTATGTATGATGTTCACAAGTCATTTGTTGAACCCTATATGCCCGTGCACGCACTATCATTCTTGTTGACTGCTATATCACTTGTATCGATCGGCTTGTGCCCCGCCAAAAAGCGGTGTCTAGACCATTTAGTACCACCCTGATTTAGAAAAAGCAAAGGAGAAAGCGTAACAAATAGCTTATTTGACATCCGTAACATCATCTCTCCCTTTTTTCCCTTCACCCTTGAATGTTACACTGTGCTTCGCCTCAATGAGCAGGTCATTTTTACCAGAGCCATGTGTTTTATGATCGATATCTTCCAATCGAATGGCTCTGTGTAACATAATGTCCATGCACTCGTGGTATGGGTTGATTTTGTCAATCCCTTCATACATATTACTGCCGGTGCTTCCGGAAAAAGCGAGGCAGTAAACCTTATTTGACTTTAGACCACATTGATATTCTCATCAACTTTGATGATCCTTCTCTTACTATTCAACCAACAAGGTCGTTGATCATTTCAAGTTCCACAAAACCACTACTTGCACCTTTTTTGATGGCTCAATGTCAGTCAATAAGGTCATATAGTCATTTTGAGAGAACATAGATATAGTTTTGGTGAAGCATATCCCCTAGTGAGTTGCATTTCACATCAATATGAAACATGATTCAAAATGGGATGCAAAATGGTTCCATGCTTTCCATGGATTGTGAATATAGAACTTTTGGTCATCATATATTCAATCTGCGTGAATGCAGAGTAGTTGATTGTTTAGATTGACAGGTAATCCTCTATCAGTGTTCTTCAAAAACAATGCATTGTAGTCGATAAGTCTAGATGCCAATTCCTTAAGGTGCTAAAAGTAATGATGTTTATGGGTTGATCCGAAAAGTTGCTATCACTTGCCCCATCTTCGCTTGCATCTGCATCTTTTCAATAAGGAATCATAGCTATTTGATCACTGTAGCGACTGGCTTGCATATGAAAGCATGCACATAAGAATACATGTTCTATCAGCAGACACATATGTTTGTGCAAAAAGGTTCTCATGCGTATATACATAACGCAAAGATGTTTATATGATCACTTTCACAGTCCAAAGCCAAAGGATTATCCCATGGCTTTCAACTTTGCTTCTCCAATTATCATTTTAAGATGTGTTTTATGGTAGAAGATCTTATTCTCGAACCTGATCATACTTTTTCGTGTTCTGCTTTCAATTTGTCCTCGAATCTATGACTTCTTTGCCTGCCACTAATATCAACTATCCCTTTGCTTATATCCAAATCCTTATTTTCAAATGGCTTACATGTATATATACAGTATCTGGTGGTCTATAGGCAATCCCAACCCTACACAATGTAACCAATGATCACATGAAATCTACAATGTTGCAAGGCTGTTATTTACACCTTCAGTCCTCCTAATCATTCCCGCCTTTTCTCCTTTGAACCCCTTTGTAACAACATCATGCTCAATGATGATCCCTGTTGAAAGTAGACCTGTAGTCAAGGGGAAATAGGGGGGATTGAACCATGATGTTGAAACAGCCATTGTATATGAGCAAGAAAGAGCGATCCTTATGAAATAGGGTTCATCGACAGCTCGTCTGGTAGGATGCTTTCCATAAAGAGAGAAAAACCTTCTTTTTACAAGCATACAACATCCATTGCACACACACATACTCTCTTTATTCTCCTTTTCTGATGTCAGTTGGTGTACATGCTATCGACATAACTACATTGTGATTGTCCCTTTTGCCCTTGCCTCTCCTTTATAGAACGCGATAATACAAAAGTGTTGTATTAGGCAATGGTGATGTGGGGAAACCTGCTTTGGTATCTATAAGACTAAATCTCCAACTTGAAAGATACTGCATTGAACATACTGATTCGTGTATATGGGCATTTGTGCAGTCACTCTTTGTGAAGAGATATGATCTGACTATTGAAGATCCTTATCGTAGACAAGTGCAAATTGATGACCAAGGACCCTGTATACTCGAGATTTTGGATACAGCTCGCAATGAACAACAACTTACAGCTATGCGAGTCTTGTTTATTAAAAGTAGCCATGACTTCTTGCTATTTCATTCGATCAGTAGCATGGCAAGCTATCTAGCTTTGCATGATTCATGATCAGATTGCGCTTATCAAAGATGTATGTCTCCATGCCTTTATATAATGATGTTTTATTGGTGCTTATTGTCATTGTAGGTAACAAGTGTGATTTAGAGATGGTATCACAAGAAGAGGGAATATCACCTTTCTAAAAGTTTCTCGGAGACAAGCCGTACTATGAAACAATCAGCTCGTTTTAGCTTATAAGTGGATGAAGTCCTCCATGATGTAATGACAAATTGATCATCATGAAGTACCAATCTGGGTCAAAGGTAGAGATCAGAACTAGTTCAAGGGTTGGATCATATAGAGATAATACTTTCTTTTGAATGAACAATCAATGTCTTATCTATTGCAAAAAGAAAAGACCCCTTTTTTCATTTTGATGGAGGACAATGACACGCTGTGTCTTGAAACAAGGTTGATCCACCGAATGGCATGTACTACCTTTCTTGGCGGTATCTGTGTAACAACAAATGCAGCACTAAACCAGAACAAGGGCACCCGGTTCACACATAAAGAAAAAGTGGTAAAGTATTATAAGAAAAAGACTGATTGTACATCTACACAGAATAAATACGAGAGAGAGAGGAAGGAGAGAATAGGAGGCGGTAGGATAGCAATATGGCTATTGTAGACAGGAATGGAAAGGGGATAGTAACTAGGTGTGGATATGGTGGTGATGGTGATGGTGGAACAAGTTGAATGTTTTACATGAGCACACAACACTTGTCGGTAGCAACATCTGGAGCATCTTGCATGTAATGATCATGTCCACCACCATGCATTTCTTGTTCCTTGTTGAATCGACGTATCTCACGTACAACTTCATAAAACGATTCATCTACTCGGATTCTTTGCTTGGCTGAAGTTTCAAGGAATTGACATCCAAATCGTCTTGCAAGATCACATCCTTCTTGGCTTGATACCTGTCGTTCTGCTTCCAAATCACACTTGTTGGCTACAAGAACCATAGGGAAATGATCTCGATCCTTGACACGGCAGATTTGTTGATAGAATGTAAGGATTTCGTCAAATGACATGCGTGATGTGATTGAATACACAAGTAAGAAACCTTCACCGTTACGCATGTATTGTTCTCGCATAGCACTGGATGATGATATTAGTCATTCAATCCAACCTTGTATTCCTTGTCTTTACTCACCTGTATTCCTCTTGACCAGCAGTATCCAAGACATCCAACAAGGCAGTTTCATTGTCGATCACACATTGTTTACGATATGAGTCTAAAAGGGATTATCAGTAAACTAGATTGATCTCCCAAATTGCCACCTTATCTACCTTCAATAGTAGGATCATACTCGTCAACAAAGTGAGACTGAATAAACTGGATCGTCAGGGCTGACTTGCCAACACCTAGAAAAAAGTGCCGAGCAAGTAGAAAGTTAGCTCATTAAGGAAAAAAGAAAGAGTCCATTGAACAAGCAAGATGACTTACCACCACCACCAACCATGACCAACTTGTATTCACGAACAAACGACGAAGCTTTTGACATGATGGAAGAACAATGGGGTGTAGTAAGTAGTAAAGAGTGGGAAAAAAAAAAAGAGAGAGAACTCCTCCTTGGTGGAAGCGGGAAAGCTTGCTCTCCGTCTTACATCCTGTACTCTTTTCTTTAGTCCCTTTACTCTCTTGTCTCCTCCCCCCACCACCTTACACCCCGATTTTCGGAGGCAGCGGATCTTTTGTCCTATTGTAAAGACCATTCAATAGTAAAAGAAGCATAAAACATCATCTATACCTGATCTTTCAAGGGAACAAGTAGAGTAAATAGCTTGAATTTCTTGTGTACCCTGATTATATACAAATACGGATCATTTGTGTGGTGCCTGTGTGCCCTTTGCGAATAAAGTAGTAGTAGTAGTATGGGACCAAGGGTCTTGCCATCATACAAATCATTTGCATGGTAAATGACAAGTCATTGTAGGATATATCATACATCACATGTTCTATGTTCTGATGATAGATGCAGCACTTGCAATCGATAAAAGAGTCTCTCTCTCTCTCTCTCTACAACTGTCTGCATAAGTCACATGGAATATCCACACATGAGTATAGCATTTGAGTCATATGTACATTTATATCATGTACAAGTACTTTCTTGATCATATCTAATACATGAAATGGCGTTTCTAGTAGGATAACTAGATTGCGAAACAAATTGTATTAACAACAACAAACAATACGCCATAGCTGGGTGATGATGGGGACAAGAATAGCAGGTGACAATGTACAATGACTTCATATTCGTGGTATTGTGCCAGGAGAGAGAGAAAGGGCCGAAGCACGGGTTTGGGTACATAAGCCATATGTCTATAGTGATGGTGCTGCAAAAAACCAAAGTGGGATAGATGTGTGACCAAGGCGGTTCACGAAAAGGCAAGCCATGATGCAAGAGACTTATGATGATAAAGGAGCAGGGGCCATGAAAGGAATGGTTCCATCGGCAATGTTGAAAGGGGACACATACACACACACACACACAGGTACATGCGTGTTATGCTAGAATCCTTGGATTATCAATGATGGCTCACACGCCCTTGTTTCATTTCTATTCTTTTTCTTTTTTCTTTTCCCTTTTAACCCAATGTCATCTCCATTGCCTGTCAATGCAAAGCAAAACTACCAACATCCACGCGATGGTGACAACACTACCAGTAGTAGTAACGGCAACGAAGACTCCCATGACAGAGCTGCTTCTATTGCTCGTTTAAGCTCTTCACCTGTTCGTTACAGCAGTTCTCCTCCTCGTAGTATAAGTTCTGGAAGATCTTATGGTAGTACCGACATTGATGCAGTCATGGCTGGTTCTACTGGATTGTTTCGTCCTTTGTCAACACCCACTTACAACTATGAAGACAATACTGTCTCAGTGGATTTACCTGAAGATCAAGTTGCTCGTGTTGTTAAACGACATTTGGTGGATACAACATCACCTGCAGGCTCTATACTGGGAACAAGTGGTGGCAATGGCAGTGGTAGTTCTGTACAACGCATTCAGTCAATTGATTCTACTGGATCCTCTGGAAGTAATATCAAATCAGTGCATCAGTTACCAGGTGGTGCTATCACACATGACATTTACAAATGGGCAGAAGCTGCTGATATGGAACAAGCACGTCGAACAAGATCGCAATCAGTCTATATTCCACGTAATGAACCATCTGATCCTGCTTTGGCTCGTTTACGTGATCCAGGAGGCTTTCGTCGTTACTTTGTTTATGATCGAGCTGCTCGTCAAGGAAAAGAACCTCCTCACTGGATGACTCGTACTTTTGTTGACTTTCTTGCATTATATGGTCACTTTGGTGGTGAAGATCTAAGTGATTCAGAAGATGAAGATGATGAAGATGAACAAGACAACGAACGAACTGCATTACTCAGGGGTGATGATCGGGCAGCTCGTTTGATTCGTCGTGCTCAAGAAAATGCAGTTCAGGGTACTGCTACCCCTGGAAAAGCTGTTTTTCTATTACTCAAGGCATTTGTTGGAACAGGTACAGTAGGATGTGATGGAAGGAGTTAATAACCCCCCTTTGACTTATTATACTGTATACCAGGTGTCATGTTTCTACCAAAAGCGTAAGTTGGGGTGCATATTGCTAGATTGTGCATGCTTGTTTATTGTTATCACTCACACGATGTATTGCATATATTAGATTTTACAATGGTGGCATCTTTTTTTCAAGCATGCTCTTGTCAGCCATTGCATGTATATCTCTATACAGCTTCTTGTTGTTGGTGCAGACACGTAACAAGGTTCCAGTATCATTTGGTGACATTGGCGGAATCTTGTTTGGCAAATTCATGCGCGTGGCGGTGTTAACGGCCATTACATTTTCTCAGGTATGAGTTGTCTGGGATAGAAAGTGGAGAATAGACCATGTTGCACAAAAGGGAATCAACTAATCCATGATTGTTTTCCAGGTTGGCTTTGTGTGTGCATATATGGTGTTTGTATCTCAAAACCTTCAAGCTTTGATTGAAGCCTTGTCTGATTGCACAATTCAAACACCCTTGCCGTACCTGATCTTGTGTCAGGCTGTTATCTTTGTACCACTGGCTATGGTCCGCAAGATCCAGAAATTGTCCTCTTTTGCTTTGATTGCCGATGTTTTCATCATGATGGGATTACTATACTTGTACTATTACGACTTTCTCACGCTTGCCACACATGGTATTGGCAATGTGGAGTGGATGATCAATGCCAAATCCTTCCCAATGTTTATTGGCACAGCTGTTTTCACTTATGAAGGTGTTGGACTTGTGATTCCTATCACTGAATCCATGAAAGAGCCACACAAGTTTCCTCGTGTCCTTGGATTTACCATGGTTGGCATTACAGCTATCTTTTTATCAGTCGGCTTCATCTCATATCTCGCCTTTGGTGATAAGGTGCAAACTGTCATCCTTCTCAACATGCCAGCTACTCCTATTGTCAATACAGTACAAGCTTTGTATGCTCTAGCCATTTGCTTGTCAATCCCATTGCAACTCTTCCCAGCTATTCGCATCATTGAAAACATCCTATTTAGTCGATCAGGAAAGCATAATCCTATAGTCAAGTGGGAAAAGAATGCTTTTCGTTTGGTGGCCGTCTTTATTTGCGCATGTATCGCCATTGCTGGTTCCAATGATCTTGACAAGTTTGTATCACTGGTGGGATCATTGTGCTGTTTACCACTTTGTTTCTTGTTCCCGCCATTGTTCCATTTCAAGGCTATTGCAAGGACACGTATGCAAAAGATGGTTGATCTTACCATTATCGTATTTGGTGTAGCATCCATGACTTATGCTACAGGTATCACGATTGCTCTCTGGTCTGAAGGTGGTGGAGGTGCACCTATCTCTCGATGCGTACCTAATGGTAATTAAGCAAGACATTATACGAGAGATTGTTAAAACACATACTACTTCTCCTCCTTTTACTGCCTTTCTCTCACACACGAATAGCAATCTTGTATTAGAATGTGGTTGTCTCTGTACTATCTTTTCCCTCTTTGCAATATAGTTTACCACCTCTTATATCCCCATTGTCAGCAGTCATCCACCTACTCTACCATCTTATTATATCTCCTTTACATAAAGATATACCACTCTTATTCCCATGGATACATATATAAAGTGTTGTTTGCCAAAGTTGCTTATGACAAGCTAATGTCTTGATTGCCATACTCTATTTATTGAAGATCATGTTCTTAGACAAGATGTCTAGATGCACGGGATACTATACAAGGTGATGCATGAGAAGTATCTTCATTCAAGCATGGTAAGCAGTAGTGCTAGGTATCAAGGTGTCACGCCAATTAAACACTATTTCCCGATTCATTATCACATACAAACAAGGTTGCATAATATAGTAGTACACAGCGAAAGTGTCCATCATTTTGGTATATCAACTTTTTATTATTGACACGCAGACTACAAGATACTATCTAACTATGTTGTCTTTTTGTAGTATGGACCAAATGATAGTGGAAAAAGGTATGTATTTCAAGTATCACATCAATAACGGGCCGCATGAGTTAGGCTGGATAAATCGGTAGCCGATCGGGTGATAGTTTTGACTGGGTGAGTACAATCGAGACACAAAGCACGCGCTTTTCACTTTAATTTTCTCCCTTCCTTCTTGCTAGAACGCTTTCAATGCTTGAAGACGAATACTACTGGGGTACTCCGTATGTCAATGGCACCATTGCGCTGTTACTTGGTCTAATGCTTCTCTTGTAGCACATCCACCATTGACTGGTGCGAGGTATGGCTTCTTTTGGATACACGATTCGCTTGTTCTTCTAACAATGCATACAGGAGAACTATATTGTATCACCTTATATTGCCGAATTCTTTAATGTAAGTCGCGTTGGTATAGCAAGGATGCTTGAAAGCTTACATGGCTCAATAGACAACGACCAATGTTGCTTTTGGCAAGTAGACAAAAAAGCGTGTCAGCAACGTGTTAACAGTGAAGGGAATGCATTGTAGGCTTGCTTGCATTATTTGGTATCTGGAACACGATCGCCAATGGCTTCAGTAAATCATTCATCTTGGCTCACTTGTCAGTCATGTTTGTCGGCTTTGGCTCGTGCGTCATTTTCTGTTTATCTTGTAATCATGCAACTTGTTACTTACACGAATGAATGATAGATGGTGCTTTCACATGACTTTGCAATACGAAATGCAGCTCCTGGATGAGCTTCCTAGTAAGTCATTGCCATGGATACATCATTTTGCTGTAATGCTGAACTCCTGGTCTCTTAGTGATTTACGCTGCTTGTGTAATGGTTTGGCACATGTAAGTTTAGATCATTCTTGTGCAAGTACAATATTCACGTGTTTTATGTGATATAGTTTTGAAGTCTATCCTCAGAAACGCTATGGCATTATGCTCCCCTTGTTCCTTGTTGGTTACTCTGCATTTGTCACCTACTCGTACTTGATCATCAAGAATCCTGTGTATCATCAAGTGTGCTATGCATTAGTGGTCTTTGCTATTGTTTTCCGATGTATCTATGTCAATCACTCAGTGCCAGCTGTTTATGTTTATGAAAAGCGTTGGTTGACTCGTCTCCTGTGGAGTGGTGCATCTTGCTTTGTCATTGCATTTGTCGTTTGGAATATCGACAATCAATTCTGTGATAGTCTTCGAGGATGGAGATCCATTGTAGGATTACCAATAGGTGCTATTAGTGAGGTAAGTTAGCATGTGAAGGCGATAATGCACAATATCACTAATCGAGATTGGTTTCATGCTAGTTGCATGGCTGGTGGCATATCGGAACAGGTAATTGGCTTGCAGCAAGGGGGAAAAACAATGATGCTTATATGTGATGAAATAGGACTTGGTGCATATTACTTTGTTGTCTTTTGTGAATGGATCCATCAAGTGATGAAAGGCAATGCTCAACAATATGAGATCGTTTGGCTTGGTCCAGTTTGCTATATTCGTCCCATTCGGAATCAAATCAAGAAAGAATAGACGAACCCACCCCTTGTTCCTGAACTATGATTGTTTCATCTATTTCTCAGTATACTAGATTCTTTTGTGCAATAATAGAGAGACATGAATATATTTCCCATTGTGGATAAAATGATGTGCATGTGTGCTACCAAGAAGACATTGGTTGAATTGGAGCTGAAGATTAGGCTTAGCGTTTGCCATGGGCATATATATCTTCCACCACTTGCTAAAAAAAGAGAGCGAATCATCCTCTTTTCCTTCTTCCTCTCTCTTCCTATATTCCCACTCTTGGCAACACAACAATAGCAATGAACTTCAACAACATTGCAGCACCTTTCGCAGACCATTACATGGACACTTCTGGTTCACCCAGTTCCTCTCTCAGTTCGCCATTTGAGTCACCAGGGGGTTCACCCACTGCAGGTCACTTCAAGCCTTATATGCAACAATCACACCAGGCCTCCCTCCAATTACCAACAGCCACTCAACAAGGTGGTGGCATACAGCCCAATCGCCCTCCTTCACCATCTGCTTCTAGTGGAAACAGCACTTTTGTGTATAAACTCTTTCAGCAAGTATCAAACAGAGTGGATGTATTGATTATCATTGCTAACATTTGGATATATAGGATCTTGACTGAAGAAGACGAGCAGCTTATCAAGTGGGGACAGAATGGAACTACGTTTATCGCAAGAGATAGTCAAGATCTTCGTGAAAAGGTGTTTTCAAAGTACTTTAAACACAAGAGTTTTGAAAGCTTTGTAAGACAACTGAACATGTAAGTTACATCATTGAATGACAAGAAGGATAGTTTGATTGATGTATGTGGAACATGGCAATAGGTATGGATTTCACAAGGTGAACAAGCAATCGCGTGGACAACGAGGAGCTGAGAACCAGATCTATGAATTCAAGCATCCCAATTTTCAAAGACATCGAGCTGACTTATTGGATGAGATTCGAAGGAAACCAAACGATCATAGTGATAGTCGTCGCGACGCCAATTCCAATCATGGACATAACGCAGCAACTGATCCTTATGTGTCACAAATGATTAGACAACTACAACAACAAGTGGATCATGTTCAACAACAACTTAGTCATGTGGAACAAGAACTTAAGAGCTCACGGAGGCGAGAACATGTCCAGGAACAGATTATCAAGAGCATTACAGATTACCTTCGACAACAAGGAGCACAATGTAAGTCATTTCTGTGTGTTGACATGGATCGTGTTGATCTAATATCTTTTTTTCTAGTGCAATTACCATCCGAACTAGATTTTGATCCAGAGTGCCCTCCTCCTATTGTTATTTCATCCCATGACGTTGACGCATCTGCACCACACATGAATATAGATCCAATACCATCATCACGTCGAGCCACTCGTCTCACTGTGCAAACTGATAATCTGAATCATCTTACACAAGGATCACCACTTTCTTCACCATCATCATCCGTGCATCAATCGCCAGTATCACCCATGAATGAATACCATACTGCTATCAACACTCCATTACCACCCAGTCCTAGTCCAGGACCTTTTACAGATGATGAAGGTGCAAGTGTTGGCAGTTATCAAAGTCCCAATGCTTCACCCATGGGAGATCCATTTGCCATGTTTACTTCCCAGCAACAACAACAACAGCAGCAATTCATGTACAACTCATGGCAAGATCAACAACAACAGCACCAGCACAATATGACAATGATGGATCCTCAAATGATGGCCATGATGCAACAACAACAACAACAGCAACAGCAGCATTTACATCACTTTACAGGCACAAACATGTAGTTTCTTTGACATTTTTCTATTCTGTACAGTATTCTATACACATTCTATCTATTGCATTTGTCCATCTGCCATAACATTACATACCCGTTATATCAGAATGAAAGTGTTCTTCATGTTCTGGATGATGCAGCATTGTATGCGGGGGGATGGGATCAACAAATCGGAAGATATTGTACAAGTACCTGACAACTGCCGACCGGGCATTTGCCTTTTGTAGACATTGAAACTCTGTTTCCTTTTCATCCTTTATCCTTTCTCTTCAATGACTGTCCCTGTAACTGTATTGACTGGATTTCTTGGAAGTGGCAAGGTAACTTGTTCTATAGCCAATGGTGTACATTGGGACTAGGGATGCTGATGCGTATTGCTCTTTAGACAACTCTTCTCAACTACATTTTGAAAGAACAACATGGCAAACGAGTGGCTGTCATTGAGAACGAATTTGGTGAAGTAGCTGTTGACGATGGACTGGTGGTAGTGGATGCTGGTCAAGAGGTATATGAGACACAAAATGGATGGTAAGTAGTGTCACACAACAAGCTTGGAGGGACAAGAAGTTGATTTCATGTCAAAAGCATATGTTGCAAAGTACGAGGAGACTTGGTGCGCATCCTACATGACTTGATCAAGAAGCCATTGGATTTGGTTCTTATTGAAACGACTGGGATGGCAGATCCAGGACCCGTGATCCAGACTTTTTACATGGATGAAAAGGTGCAGGCAGCATTTCGAATGGATTCTATCATCACCATGGTGGATGCAAAACATGCCAATATGCAACTCGATCAAACCCCTGAAGCCTATCAACAAATTGCTTTTGCCGATGTCCTCTTACTCAACAAGGTGGATCTTGTACAGCGTTCTGAACTTGACAAGTTGATGAAGCGGATCAAAGAAATCAATGATGTGGATATCATTCCTTGCGAATATGGTCGTGTGGATCTTGATAAGATTATCAACATTGGTGGATTTGACCTTGAACGTGTTTTGGAGCGAGAACCTGCATTTTTGAATGAAAAGGAGGATGATCATCATGAACATGTATGTCAAGACTTTGAAAACAATGCATTTTAGCTGATTCATGTATCTTTATAGAAACGGCATGAAAGCAATATCACATCTGTTGGTATCAGTGAACCAGGCGCATTGGACTTTGATCATTTGAATCGGTGGATCCAAAGTGTTTTGGCGTCTCTTGGTCCCAATATTTATCGTATGAAAGGCATCTTGAATGTCCAAGGAGAAGATGATAGATACGTTTTCCAGGGTGTACATATGGTATGTATGACATTGAACCACGCTATTTCTCTCGTTCTTATACAACATGTTTTAGGTATTTGATGGACAACAAGATCGAGCATGGAGACAAGATGAAGATCGTATCAACAAACTAGTGTTTATTGGGAAGAACCTGAAGCGTCAAGTGCTGGTAGATAGTTTTAAACAATGTATAGTCAAATCATAAAGTGTTTGCCATTGCTATATCTTTAAAGAAGTGTTTTTATTGTTCACTAAAAGATGTTCCTCCTTATCATCCATTACTCTATATTAATGTGTCACCGTGATGTATCCAGTGGATTGGATAGAATTCCCTTCATATCCTAAAACAAGCACATTAGCTGTATGATAGTAGAATGGAGATGTGTGTTACCAACAACAATGCCACCTTCAGATTTGGCTGCAGTTCCTGTGTCCGCCACGCTATTTATAGTTGTGCAAGCAATTGCTGTACCACTTTGCAAAGACTTCCAGGAAAAAAATAGGACGTCGTGGAGCAGCATATCCCTTTTTCTTCTTTATATCCAACACCACACTCGTTACAGTCTGCCATTCGTTGTTGTTGTCACTTTGCATCATGGCGTCTAGTTCCTTCCAATCCCGATTGGCTGCTTGTTTCTTGGCAATGGTAGCTTTTATGGCATCTGTTGCCCTGGCTGCCGATGTTATAAGAATCGACGAGCCAACAGACAATGCTCAGTTATCTAGCAACACCGAGATCAGTTTCAAATATACAGTTATTGGTGCTCAGTCTGGTATGTATTTGGACATACATGCATTAGGTCACAGGGTTTATTTTCTAACTGGTTGATCCATGTTTAGCTGGTATCACAGATGCTTATTATCCCAATTCCTTGACTGTCGACTTTGAATGGGTGCAAAAGGGCAACGAATCAAATGTATTGCGTTTCAATGCTGCCAGCTCTTTGGAAACAGCTTCATCACCTGCTGGTGTATCGGATAAGCAATATGAATCTACATGGAAGACACCCAACTGCCATTTCTTCACCCGTTACAACCCTAGTGATTACACATTCTCACTCCTCTTTACCCCCGTCTACCCTGAACTCACACCCAACATGACTGCACCTGGTCCAGAGCAAGAAGCCATGTCAGTCCCAATCAACATTAACGTCAATAATGGCACTTTCCCCAGATGTTAGAAGATCACTTTTTTAATATAATTCATTTGCTATGTTGTCTGCAGGAGAAAGACTTTTATGCGTAAAGAGCTAAACTGACGTTTGGTTGGGTGCGTGTGTGAAACATCTCCGAGGTGACTTGAAATGATAATCTCAATGCATTGATTCAAATTGTCTCTTTTCTGCCAACAACAACCCCCCGTATCATTCTTTCTCTTTCTTTTCACCCCTACAAACATATTTTTTCTGAATCATGTCACCACCACCACCACCAGCCAACGGTAGCCAGCAACATGGTGGCTCCAACAACAATGCTGACAGACCTCGTGAACCTATCGTATCACCATACATGCCAAAATACCCTGATCCCATGTCAAATATCTCCAATTTCAAGATCATTGAATCGACTTTGCGAGGTAAACAATCAAATCCAAACACACACAATGAATGTATGTATATTGATTGACGTCATAAAAAGAGGGTGAACAATTTGCCAACGCGTTCTTTGACACTGAAAAGAAGATTGAAATTGCAAAGGCACTTGATGAAATTGGCGTTGACTATCTGGAACTCACTTCACCAGCAGCATCTGAACAATCTTTGAATGACTGCAAGGCTATTTCCAATCTCGGATTGAAAGCCAAGATTCTGACACACGTGCGTTGTCACATGGATGATGCAAAATTGGCGATCGATACTGGTGTAGATGGTCTTGATGTCGTCATTGGCACTTCCAGCTACCTAAGAGAGTTTTCTCATGGCAAGGATATGGATTATATCACAGACAAGGCCATTGAAGTCATTTCTTATATCAAGAACCAGGGTTTGGAAGTGCGTTTTTCCACTGAAGACTCTTTCCGATCCGATCTTGTGGACCTTCTCAGTATTTACAAGGCTGTGGATAAGATTGGTGTCAACCGTGTTGGTATTGCAGATACAGTAGGATGTGCCAATCCACGTCAAGTATATGAATTGGTGAGAACTTTACGTAGTGTCGTCAGTTGTGACATTGAATGTCATTTCCATAATGATACTGGATGTGCTATTGCCAATGCTTATGCAGGTAAGACATAAAAAAGGTGGATGTGATGCATATTCAAGCTAATTTTGTTGTATGTAAAGCTCTGGAAGCAGGTGCAACTCATATTGATACATCCGTTTTGGGTATTGGTGAACGTAATGGTATCACGCCATTGGGTGGATTATTGGCTCGCATGTATGCAGCAGATAAGGAATACGTCAAGAACAAGTATAATCTTCCAAAAATTCGCGATGTGGAAAACATTGTAGCTGATGCTGTCGAAGTGACTGTGCCATTCAACAATTACATCACTGGCTACTGTGCATTTACTCACAAAGCAGGCATCCATGCAAAGGCTATTCTAAACAATCCCAGGTATGGAAGGACATGTGCACAAATGAAACAGAAAAACATGACCTAACAAACATTCCATTTCATAGCACGTATGAGATTTTGAAACCCGAAGACTTTGGCATGTCTCGTTATGTGAGCATAGGTCATCGATTGACTGGTTGGAATGCTGTCAAGAATCGTATTGAGCAACTACAACTCACCGATCTTAAGGATGAAGATGCCAAGATTGTCACTCAGAAAATCAAGGAACTAGCAGACATTCGACCCCTTTCACTTGATGATGTCGATACAATGCTGCATCACTATCACAGTGCTAAGAGTAAGGGTGCACATAAACACTTTTTAGATAACATTGGTACACCAGACCAGATTGCAGACATACTTAAGAATACTGGATTACAATAGTTATAGTTTGACTTTTTTTGTATTAAAAAGACGTGTTCACAACAATACAAATAGAGCATTCACTCTTTACAACATGTTTCAGAAGAAAGGCTAATGCCGCTGTCGCTCCGGATAGTCTTGGGCGGGTTCATGTTGAGTATCACCGGTGATCGGATTTCCACATTTTCGGCATCGACACCATCGTTAAAGTGAAGCGTGACAATAAGCATATGCTTGGCAGTAGGATTGATGCTGTAGAAACAAGAAACGTCTTCTTGATGATCCAACATTGTCATTGGTACCATGCAGGGTGTATCCCAAGTACTGGATGGAGAGGAAAGGACACGTGTCATAACTAGCCTAAAAAAGTTGGCAAAGTTACATACAAACAATGTTGTATGCAACATTAAAGTGTATATGAGTCTGACAGCCCATGCAATAAAGAAAAAAAGGGGAACAACGCGTCCATAAAAGGATCACGCATGAAATTGTGTGTGTGTATGTGTGTGTATATGAACCCTTTAATGCCTGATTCCTTTTGGACTAGCCGACATCCGATGAGACATGAAGCCAGAGGAGATGATGATTTGTTGTAACGAGACCGTATTCGCACGCACAAGTGTTCTGGTGACAATGATGAATCAAGATGTTGTATTGTTGTATCTAAAGTGCTGGGTACTTCAATCTCATATTGCCAATTTCTTGAAGGAGTTGTACCCCAGTACATTTTAGGCGGAAGTCGTTTCCGATCAACATCAGTCGAGGTGGTGTTGTTGGTGTTGTTGGTGATAAAAGTTGCTGAATTCAACGGCTTATCTACCAAATTTGGTGCTAAAGTGGGCTGAACGGATGATGATGAAGGTAAACGAGAAGAATGCATGTATCCATTGTTAGGTATTTTGATAGGGGAAGTGCAATGGGTAATAGCGCCATGGTTGATAACAAGCATGTATATAAAAGAATAACACAGATCACGAATGTAGAAAGAGAGAAAGAGAAGATTGGAAAACACAACTGCATCAAGATTCTTTTATCTTTTGAGAAAAGAAACAAAAAACAACGCAAACGTTACACATTTCCTTCGTCGTTAGAACTCTTTTTGATCAACTGTTCTTGGAGCCGTTGAGCTTGATGTGATTGCTGATATCGCATGGCTTCTTCATCGGAGATGTCCAGGATACGTGCTGCTTTACTGCTCCGTTTAGGCGCAGCAATAGGTGTAGCAGGACTGAATTTCTCATCCAGGATCGACATGTCCAATCCCATATCATCATTGTAATCTGGTCCTTCTTGCTCTTCACCATCCACAAGTACAGGACGTATGGTTTGTGTTGCCAGCAACTCTTCCATATACATGTCGTCATTCTGGGTACCTTGTTGTAAAGGTAGTTGATTGGTTGCTACACGTCGTCTTCGTCGCCTGTCATGACTTGTCTTATTACGGCTTTGATCACACCATAATGTACTGTATCGCTTTTGACCCAAACGACGATATCGAAAAGATCGTGGCATGCATTTACGCCATGGTCGTTGTATTCGATAAGTGATGCGACGCATAATTCTCCATGCTTTGACTGCATAATGACTTCCAATGGATGATTTGGTTGCTGACATTCCACTACCACCAGGAGACCAAAGTTTCTTCCAATCATCCAAATCCTCATCCTCATCTTCTTCGTCATCGTAGTAATAGTCATCAAAGTCGTCACCGTCGTCATCATCGTCATCATCATCGTAACTGGAATGACGTCCTGGTCGATTAATGTACTCTACCGTGGTCATATTCAAGTACACTATTGTTACACGTGCATCATTAATCCCTCAGTCTTGTGAATGCGCTATATATGACATCTGTAGTAGTACTTGCCTAATCGAATGTGAAAAAGGAATAAACGTAACATGGCAATGACACCAATGATAGAGAGAATGGCGAGCAAGATAGCGATAACCAAGCTGAGATAGTAAGCGAGACTGACACTATGGTTGGCTTGCATTGTTCCTGGATCATCCAATACTGGCCCCGTGACATGCATCAATAGCTCCAATGCTATAGGACAAAAGGCAAATTTAGCGTACCATGTGACATCCAAACAATCTCTCCTTACCGTGACCAGCAAAGACATTTATCCGATATGTGCTCATCCAAAGTGTAGTGGTTGCCAAGGCTGTATACCACACCAATGCAGATAAGGCCAACGTGATCAGGGTCATGAATAATCTATCATGATATAAGTCAAAGGATCCTATGAATGTATAGATAGCTTACTTGTAATTGCTTTGACCAATACAACAATTGAGCCAACGACAATGATGATCCATGCCAGCAACGCACTTGTTGCATAATTTGCAGTGTCGTGTTGATTTGGGTCTAAGGATGATTCTAGCATGAGTATATCATGTCTCCTTGTCTTTTTTCCCCTACATTGACCATGTACCCATCATTCCCCTTTCATGCTACTACTTACACTTTAATACGACATATACCACATACGCTTGTCATTGAATCAACAACAGGAATGCCATATCGTCGTACATAAGTTTTGCTTCGAGGAACTTGATGTCGCTGACGTGCCACAATCGGTTCTTCAGTTGACACAAACGATGTGATGATGCTGAGTAATTTGACGCCAATGCTAAAAGCTACCATGATGTATGAAAGAGTCAAGGAGATGATAATATGAACCCCAGGGTCTAATATTGGTCATGGATAAACATGACACTATCAGAGCCAGGAGTAACAATCAATAAACACACACACAACACATAAAAAGGATATCTGCCAGCTCCATGGCCAATGTGGGGTATACAAGAGAGTGTTGGTTGATAACTCTGGGTTCCATGCTGATACAAGTGCACGAGTGATATCCATCACTGGATCGCCATTGACAAAGTGATATAGAAAGCCAAAAAAGCCAAGGTCGACAGTGATACAAGCGATCCATTGTAGTATAAGATAGTTGTCAAAGGGAGACTGATATCCATGGTTCCTGAACCAGTCATTGTCTTCCCATGAAGGAATGGAACTGACCGATCGTGTAAAAGATATTCGCATATTGAATGTGTATATATAAAGTTGTGTGTTGGTATAATGTTGTAAAGGGATCCAATGTCGCTTCGTATGAAAGAGTCAAAGAGTTGGGTTGTTTATAGTAGTGGCATTGGGTTGAAAGAACAAAGGAAAAGCCAAGAGAGACCCGAAGCGGAAACAAGTATATAAAAGAGAGAAATAGAGAAAGGGAATGGATAAGAGAGAGAGGAGAAAGCCTTGGAACCGCATCGTGTGACAAAGGAGGGATTGTATCACCCTTCATTCACCCCTCAACCCACTATTATTGTTTTCCCTTGTTGTTGTATATATCATGACATTGATTCCATTTCATTATGTATCTAATCAAAGTGTCATGTATGCGTGTGTGATGGCGTCAAATGATCTATGACACTTAAATTCCTTCCACATCATCCAGTCATTCACATCCCCATCTCAGCTTGCCCAAAGCGCTATGATAGGTAGTACAGAAGATCAGCATGATATTCAAGGATCAGCAAATATCTCTTTTACTTTCTACTACAACCTGTTAACACTCATTTTCATGTTTCAAATTGGGTACTCGTATCACCTTGCTGCAGTGGAACCGGCATGATGTTGTCTGCTGATCGGTCTTGAAAGATAGACATGCGTAAGTTAATATTATGATACTCAGTCT
Source organism: Lichtheimia ramosa (assembly GCA_008728235.1). Taxonomy (NCBI): domain Eukaryota; kingdom Fungi; phylum Mucoromycota; class Mucoromycetes; order Mucorales; family Lichtheimiaceae; genus Lichtheimia; species Lichtheimia ramosa. The sequence continues at coordinate 720,021 of CP031823.1, forward strand.
TTGCATATGTACGCATATCCTATCCAAATGTATGTATACTTGCATTACATTCCAGGAGCAGCAACATTGGTACTATTACTGATGACAACCAAATCATGTAAGGGTGATCGAACATGATTTGATGATGTCTTTGACCAGAATACTCTGCTGATAGCTCACGTGATTCATACAGTCATTTCACCAGCAGCAACATATTGCTTGCAATAAGGCATATGGGATATGAAAAGAATCTAGTCATGTTATGGTAGCAGGATCATCATGACAATTAAACATGCTGGTATGTCTATTGGCTTCGATGTAAGGACATATAAGTAAAGAAGGATCCATCATCACCAAGGTACTCACAACTTGCAAGGTCTTAAAAGGTACATTGTCCACAGAGTATCTATGCATGCTTTGTTGACGTAGTTTTGTTACACTGATTTGGAGCTACACTCTGCCAAATTGACAACCGATAGCAATTCAGTTATTCCATGATAGCGTAAACAAGCATGAACATCACTTTATTGTATTCATTGTAGTAGTTATCTTTTGATTGTGATATGTCGGATGCGATTGCTTCAATGTTAATGACTTGTACACTATTTGTAACTCGATCTTGTATACCAGTGGATGTCGCTGTTCTTTTATTCATGCAGTGATGTAGGGATACTTGTTATTCACTAGACTATTCAGAGTGATTTGGTGTCTTGATCAGTGTCATTTATTAAGGACAGTTGGGTAGACAGCCAAGGAAGATGAACTAGGTACAGGCATGACCTGGAGTGATGCTCCGCCGTCACTCAATTTTTGGAACAAGGTGTGGTTGATAGAAGGTGCTGACATCTTTCTCCTCTCTTCATACACCCAACGCGCTCTGCATGTCCAACGAGATCTTTCAAAAACTATACGAGAGCTCCAAGCTTCTTGTGTCTTCCAACAACCAGGATCAGGTGCCCGTTCTTCAACGTGGGCTTGACCAAATCGACACAGAAACGCGACGACTCTTTGGAAAGCACAAGACCGATCAGGAACAAAAAGCCAATGCGTAAGCCGATCTGCTACATGGATGGTCAATACACTACGTCTATATTAACACAACTATGTAAAGACACTACTTTTTGGCACAGAACGGCATCAACAGCCACGACTTGACGCAGCAGCTTGAATCTATCGACACTAGCCGAATCTTTGAACCAGCAGATACTATCACTGACACCGATGTCGAGGTATGCTTGCTTTATCCTCTTGTATAGAGTCAACAATGTCTTTTAACACATGGCTATACTGGTTAGAAATACTTGCAACAAGCTCATGAGCATATCATTATTGAAACGATTGAAGAATGCAGAGAAAGTGTACGTGATATGGGATACATCTTATTCGATCCATCCTGACCCATTTCATTAATAGACATGCGATGATTTCGAAGAATTGAATGATCACGTGATGCAAGGCAACTGGAAGAACGCACAACGTCGCATTTTGGAAGAATGGGATCATCATCAGGACACAGGAATGTTTACACGTGACGACAAGTTTATGGGAATCACTATGGTAACTTGATATTTTCTTGCTAAAGGCATGTCAAAAGCTCATTGTATTGGACTAGACACCTGCTTTTCGTAAACGTGTGGATGACTATGCCGACATTATTGGCAAATTGAACGATGCCCGGATCAAGAATCAACCATATCCACTCATTGACGAGCTCAGTCAGCTATCAAAGCCATCAGATCCTACACGGGTGAGTTTGAAAGCATTCTATGGATACATTCAATGCATTAAACATCATGATACAGGTGCAAGATCGTGCTATGGATGCTTGGCAACTGGTGAATGACTTGGCAGCTGAAGCAAGCCGAGCAGGTCTTGATCAACATGGACCATTGCAAGTGCCTCCTACCAATGCCTTTTCTATCAATTTATGCAAGGCGCTTATTGCTACATCAAAACGTTGGTTAGAAAAACAGTAAGTAATAAGGATGGATGTTCATACAAGCATGAATCTTATGTTGTATGTAGATTTGTTCAATATGTGGATGAAGTACTCTACAAGAATGCGCGTGAAACTCAAGTGGGTGGTGTACCATCTCCTGTTTTACGTATCAAGGCGTTCATGGATTATGTCTTTCGCAAGAATTCAGGCTGGACTGATTCACGATTCGAGGTATGATGACAATACTTTTGATCAGGGATGGTTATTGACATGAGCACGTGATTAGGTCGTCAACGACACACCTATTTGGACCTATGTGTATCTCCTTGTGCGCAGTGGACATGAAAAGCTTGCCCTGAAATATGTGGATGAAAATGAGCAGCTCTTTGATACCGAACCACGCTTCCGTCATTACTTTCGCGAATATGTCGAATCACCTGAAAGGCGGTAAGTCTGGATCTTTCCTTGTCGTGATACAGAGTCTTATCCAAACATGATTCTTTAGCCTACGAAAAGCCACTCGTGATGCTGTACTGGCTGATTACCAGCGACTGGAATATGGTCAACAGAGTGTGGATCCTTACAAGCTCATTCTTTACAAGATTATTGGACGATGCGAGTTAAACAAAAAGAGCTTGCCTGATGTCGTGGCTACAACTGAGGATTATGTTTGGTTGCAGGTGAGATTGTTTGAGGATCACATCAAGGGTTATCAAACTTACAAGTATCCAAAGCTTTCGTTAGTGCGTGAAAGTGCAGGAGGTGAAGAATCAGCCTATGAGCAATATCGATTGAGTGATCTTCAATCCATGATGGTCAAGTTTGGCTCCAAACGTTTTGATCCCAATGGCAGCAGTCCCTGGAACTATTTCAAGGTGTTATTGTTGACATTACAATTTGAACGGGTATGTCATATTGCATTCCTTTATTTGATTTATGCTAATGATGTTATGGTATTATCCATAGGCTGTCAATTATCTCTACAAGAATGAAAAGTGTCGCTTGGATGCTGTTCATTGTGCTATTGCTCTTGCCTATACCGGACTTTTACGCATCCCAGATGAGCCATTGACAGCAAGCATTGATCTTTGTAAGTACAAACATGTTTGTGTATATGAAATGTAGTTCTAATATTAGAGATATGTAGTAATCATTGGCGATGATGGAAGAGCAAGCTTCAATTTTGCTCGTCTTATATACCAGTACATCCGCGTCTTTTCAGCAAGCAATCCCCAAAGCTCATTGCATTACATCTATCTTCTGACACTTTATGCCAAACGCCAATGGTACGACTCTGATGACATGTTTACTCTGTGCTATCAATATATCCGTGGTCTGGTACTCAGCAGTAAAGAACCAAATATCATTCTCGGCAAGACATCAACGTCACTTGGTCGACAGGTAAATGACGAAATTGTAACATGTGCCCTGTTTCTTGTATCACTAACAGTAACTGGATTAGGATGGTTTGATCGACCGACACAAAACACTTATCGGCATCACCAATGAGCAGAAATATGTGGAGACTATTTTGATGCCCATTGGCGAGAAATACAGCCAAGAAGGTCGATACGTGGAAGCTGTCTCTGTATATGAGTTGACTGGAGTAAGTGTTTCATCTTATTCACAAAGGATCACGTTTAACATGATGTTTCAATTTATAGGATTACAACAAGGTGGTGGATATTCTAAACAAGCAACTTGGTGATGCATTACAACAACCACGTACGGCAGATAGGGATCAAACAATTGAACGTCAAACAAGTTTGGATGAGGAGCTTATCAACTTTTCAATCAACACGCTGAGGAGTTATGAGAAGCAGCAACACATTGGCATGTTTATCAAGGATTCCACAAAGAACACAGCCATCATTCTCATCAGTCTTTTGCGATGTCGCAGCTTATACGATGCTGGAGCATATGAGCAAGCATTACAGATTATTCGTGAAACAGAAGTGATTCCCTTGCAAGATAATTTTGCTGTTATTCAACGTGCTGCCGACCGATTCAATCATATTGACGATGCCATCAGCAAAAACATGCCGGACATGCTGCTCATGGTTACCGACATGCTCTATAAGCTATGGACCACTTTTACTGGGCCCCAAATGGCCATGCAACCAGCGGCGAAACAGGTAAATTGACTCCGGATGAAGCTTGTCACAACTCCTTTGTTTGCTTATTGCCTGTGCACATCTTGTTTAGACTATTTCCATCATTGAAGAGAACATTCGTGCCATTCTTGCCTTTGTAGGTATGATTCAATTCAAGATGCCTGCTGATACCATTACAAAGTTGAATCGGTAAGTTGTGTTTTTGCTCGAAGGAACTAGAACCAGAGAGCTTCTTGTATTGGTGAAACGTTGTCTTTGCTAATTCGGTATGTTCCCAGAGCTGAAATGATCATCACTGGCCAGCGGCATCATTGATCGGATTGGGCCCCTTTACTCCGAACAACTATTTCAATAAAATGACGTTTCGATGTTTCCAAAAACAGCGTGTCTTGTTTGACGTGAGTCACCTTTGCCAAGTCTATTTAAACAACAATGTTCTCTTCTGTTTCGCACTTTAATCCTTTCATACAACGGGTTTTTCAACCACAAACTTATACACTTTTACTACTATATAAACAATGGCATTTCTCCAAAGCGATATCGATCCTCTATACCTTCGTGAAAAGCATCTAAGAGTCAAAGTGGATGGCAGTACTAGCATATCAGCAACAGCATCTGCATCTACAACATCAGTAGAAGATACCGACCACTTTACAGAAATGGATTTGGATGATCACCATCATCAAGAAGGCGCCATGTCAACAGCAGTAAAAAGCTTCTTTGAGTCATGTTCAACTTCATCATCATCTTCCAAAACTGTCATCCGAAGATCAACGTTCTCAAGGAAAGAAAACTTGGATCGCCTTGTCTCTTTTTACTTGTAAATTTAGTTTCATTCATCCATTGTATCATCCCATTCACTGCATTGTTATTTGGCATTTCCCTTGTTCTTTGTTACCCCCTTTATGTTAGCTTTTTCCACCTGTATACTCTTTGTAAGCCCATGAAATACATCTGTTAATCTCAGAATGCATCGTTTTTGACAAAAGTCTGCTTTTCTTTTCAATCAAGATAGTAATGATGATGATGATGTCTGTGCTCTAATGTTCATGTGATGAGGAGGAGCATGTTGTAGGTGAGAAGGATGTTTTGTGGCATAGCAAAAGTTGGGTAGTCTCATAAAAGGAATTCACCGATCTCAGACAACAGTTGATTTTGAGTGGGTATGTCTATGTTTCCACTCTTGATTTAGTGTGATCCTTTGTTTCTTTTCATTCTCTTTCACATTTACAACACATATGGGCCTTTTCAGTGCCTTGAATACCCTCGCTCATGGAGCACAACCTGATAGCTATATTAGAAAAAAGAGTTATCAATTCGAGAAAGAACTCGGTAAATATAAGGTTTTCCTATATGCATGTGTGTCCGCTTATATAACAATTGTCATCCAGGTCGCGGATCATTTGGCTCTGTCAAGCAAGCTACTCGACTAGATGACAATTTACCAGTAGCCATCAAGGTTATTCCCAAAAAGCTCGTTAAAGGACACTTTGACTTGGTGCTATCTGAAGTGAACGTGCTTAAAGATCTCTCCCATCCCAACATTGTACGATTGCACGAGACATTCGAGTCTCGGTAAGTGAACGATCTCCTTGTTATAGCGTTTATTCAGGTTCTTATCGTTTGTCTTTATAGTGATAAGTTTTATATGGTATTTGAGCTGTAAGTGATGTGGGATCAAAAGATGATGTGTGTGATCTATCATGTGTAACCCCTATGCCTATTTTGCATATAGAGCCACAGGTGGCGAGCTATTCGAACGGCTACTCGAATTTGGCAAGATTGCAGAAAAAGAAGCGGTAAGTCTTGAATGATGCGTGGTATAGGTGCATTTCGACGCGCAAATACTATGCAGGGATGCGTGTGTGTGCTTTGAAGCACATATCATTCAAAGCTAGAACATAAAAAGACTGATGACCGGTGCTCTTTCTTTATTGTATATGTTCCAGATTGGTATAGTCCGATCCGTGTTGCACGGCTTGCAATACTTGCATTCCAAAAATATCGTTCACCGAGGTAAGATTGAATTACCCAAACATACGGGTGACAGTGCATAATGTGTTATATAGACATCAAGCCAGAGAACTTGCTATTCAAGAATCAATCACCAAATGCTGAGCTGCTCATTTGTGACTTTGGGTAATAAACGTGTCATTGGATAGCTAGCTAGCTTTTGTATCTGACAACATTCTATTAGCATTGCAAAGAAGCTCACAGATCCACCATCTTCAGTGCTCGACACTCTTTGTGGTTCTCCTCTTTATGTTGGTACGTAATCTACATGTCTTTTCAGTCAATAGTCATTAATACGCATGCAATATAGCACCTGAAGTTCTGGAGCGAAAAGCATATGGATGTTCAGTCGACATCTGGGCTATGGGGTAAGTGATAGCGAGTCATGGCTTGATGATCCAATCAATAACACATCTTTGCATTGTAGTGTCATTACCTATATGATGTAAGTGAAATGAAGCAATGTTGATGTGATTGATCTTCTTACATGCTCAATAGATTGTGTGGATATCAGCCGTTTCAAGGAGGCAAAGACCAGAAAGATCAGAAAGAGCTGAATGCGCAGATCACCAATGCAAAGTATGAATTCCATGAGCGTTATTGGCGACACATATCGCACGATGGTAAGAGTTACGCAGGTTGATAAGAGCAATTGGCTAATTTGGCATTCCCTATAGCAAAAGACTTTATTCAGCAGTTATTGTCTTTGGATCCCAGTAAACGACCCACTGCCACTGAAGCATTGAAACATCCATGGTTGACAGCTGCACTATCTTCCACAAAGCCTGCTGAATCAGCAAATGATAAGCAAACAACATATCAGTCAGCCAATTCTTCACCAGCTGCTGATACCACAGCACAAGCAGCTGCATCATCATAGTTCCTCTGCGTTGTATTCCTTTATCTTCCTACATACATCCATTTACATTGTAGAAGTACTTTAACAGTTAATATATATTGTTGTCTCTTATATTTCCGAGAATGTAGTAAAGCAATGATAGCGTGGAAAGAATCTTCTGAGATGAATCGATGTTCTTGATATAGTGGACATAAAAGGCATGTTGTTGGGGTATCGACATCTCAAAAGGTATCTTCGGAGCGTTTTCTTGCCTGCAACGGGCACTTTTGACAAGCTAATATGTAAAAGGGCAAGAGCTATTCGCTGATATATGTGGAGCAAGTAGAGGATATGCTTTGATGCAATCTTCATCAATACATTGCCTATTTGTCATGTTGTGCCTGGAAGGCATGTATTTGTTGACATGAAATCTTGTTTGCCAGATTTGTGTTTCCGTCGAGTCACTTGGAAAGAATCTGTTGACAAGGGACATGTGACAAGATGGATACATACGGGAAATTCTGCTATCAAACTTTGATCTATGCTTCATATAAAAGGAGCTTATTGATTTAAAGATTTGGCTCAAGTACCAAAATGACATCCTCTTCCCCTGAATATCTCAACCACGTTCTTATGCGATTTGGACATCATCTCTCCTCCTTGGAACAACAAAGTTATGCTAAACAGTTCAATGGCATGATTCAAAGCTCAACGCAAGGCTCCACGTTGTGTATGAAACCATCATCAGCTCATGTTGGAAGCATACAAAGGCTTTCAAGCACACAGCCATTTGCTGGAACAGCCCCTGTTGTACATCAGTCGTTTGTCAGCAACAACAATCAACCCACCCGTATCATTGTCAATCCTTCATCCACCTCCGCCACCATATAAGTAATAAAGATACCCCCCCTTTATGTTTCTTGTATCACCACTTGTCACAATCCACTTGAAAGACAAAAAAGCCGATATAAATGCCCGATGTTACATCATCATGTGCTTCTTTTTTTTAGAAGCTACAAATTCTCCGGAATGCCACTCGACCCTGAATATACTGAAAATAGCATTGGATGTAACATTTTATTGAAAAGCGAGTTATTATGGGATGGGGAGACAACAGTATGCATGATGGGATGAGGCGGAATTGGTGATCTGCATTTTTGGAAGTGATAGAGTCCCACACATGTGATCCAGCCATGTTCTTTCTTCTTCTTTATCAGTCGCCATGAGTTTGAATTGGGCAATGCTTGCTCAAGACGAGCCTGTCTTGCTTCCTGGTGAACATCAACACTTGTTTCGACAACATGGCGTTAAAGCTATACTCGATTGTGAGACTCCAGAGTAAGTCCATTGTCTTTTTCCAGTGACATTTTACTTGACTATGCTATCCTTTAGTACCCATTTCGAAGCCAAAGGAAAGCTTTATGTATCCAACCAACGAGTATGTCTATCATGAACGACAAAGCAGAAACGCTGATATAGTGTAAAGATTGTCTTTGTAGCCCTTCCATCCACGCCATCCCTTCAAACATTGAATATACCACTCAGGAACCTACGCAATTGGAAACTCGAGCAACCATGGTTTTCAGCTAATTATATCACATCCACATTGATCCCAGTAAGTCTTTTCTATCGACTTTATCTCTTTTCTTACTTGTATGAATAGGTGCCAGGAGGAGGATTACCACGCACTGGCAAGCTTACATTAACATTTACTGAAGGAGGTATGTTGGGGCTTGGGAATGCTTGATAGGTGGTCGTGTGAGAACCCATGCATTAACTTTATTGATATATAGGTGCCATTGAATTCACAAGTGTCTATCGCAACTTGTTGGAGCGTCTTGCAGTGGATGGAACGACTGAAGAGCCTTTACCAGCTTATGAACCACCTCCTTATGAAAATCATTGATAGTTGTATGACAAAAAGACAATAACACTTTGTTTATGGACATAATACATCTACGTTGATTGATATAACTATATGACATGACCTTCACTTCTTTGGATATCTTCAACAAAAGCACCAGGAGTTGTGGATGTGGATGTAGTAGTGTGATCAAATCCGTCAGAAATAGGCCATTGACCTGCAGCAGCACCCATTTGTAACATAAAGTCATTCATGATGGTGTCATTATTGGCTGAAGAAGGATCCATGACCATCATACCTGCTGGTGTACTCACAGGTGTTGTTGTATCCATAGGTGTTGAAACTGCAGGAGAATAAGCGTAATCTGATGGAGTACTAATGGTATCAAGATTCATCATAGTATCGGAAATAAAAGGATCAATGGATGGTTGTTGATCAAGAGACGATGATGGTGGTGTAGGATGATTCATATACGCAGGTACAATAGAAGAAGCTGAAGGTTCACTTGGAATGGAAATGGTGTGTCGTCGAGGATGATTGAATGATGTTGTTGTTGTTGTAGCTACTGTTGGCATGCGAGGTGGAGGAGAAGGGTGGTGATGATGACTTTGTTGTTGTTGTAGCGATTGCTGATGAGGTGAATATTGTTGATGAGAAAGAGCTGTTGATGGATGATGAGATGGTTGACGACGAAGTGGTAGTTGTTGTTGACGCTGAGCATAATAAGATGGCATCATGGCTGTCATGGATGATTGTCGTCTTAATGAACGTGCTAGTCGTGGTTGTTGTTGTTGATGTGGATTGCCACTTTCCATAACCGAAGATGATGAATCATATACAAAGTCAGGTGGAATAGGTGATCCTCTTGCATGAGCTGGGGGCCAATTACTACTTCCACCACCCAATGGTTTGTTCATATGTGCACGTCGAAGTGATCTTAAATCTTCTTGTGAATAGGACATTGGGTGTCTCAATCTTGATTTTCGTTGTAAATAAGCTTGTGGATTGCTGAAATGTTGTGTTTGTTGCTGCTGTACTGGTAATGGTTGTTGATGATGGTTGTAAATTGGCATATTGGTGGTTCCACCTCTCATCATGAGCGATGCGAATCGTGATGGATCTGAAAAGGCGGCACTTGAACTGAACAATGATGATGCTCCTCCACCATCAAGCATATATGGCATTGTTTGCTGTTGCTGTTGCTGTTGTTGTTGCTGTGGAGGAGTATTATTCATAGCCATTTGCATCAAATGGGATCCAGGTCCTGTCAATGTATGGCGTCGAATACCACGTGCAGGAGATGACATGACTGGTGATGATGAGGCGGATGAAGTATCTGATGATAGTGCAAGTGGATCTTGTTGTGGCATAGGTGTTGCAGGAGCAGCCATGGTGACAGGAGTAGTGTTGCTGTCACTGGATGATGATACAGCACGTGCTGGATCAACTACCATACGTCCATAAAGTTGTGCAAGTTCTGCATCTTGTTCCTTGATATGTGCTTGCAATTCAATGGCTGGTGATTCTGCTGCCAATCGATTGAGAACTGAAAGTGTACGCGAATACTGCTGTTGAGCTACTTGAGCAATCATCTTGTCAGGATTTGCCATTTCATAATGATGTATTGTAGCAGCTGATGTCAAGCAATGAATAGTATGCTGTACACCACGAGTTGGATAACTGAATACATCAATAGGCTGTGTCTCGAGTAATGTTTCAGCAATGGCAGTGATATTGGATGCTGACCATGCACACAATTGTTGATGTTGATATGGTTCCATCATGTCATTGTTGTTGATAGTGCCAACTGGTAAAGGATGTAATAGATAGTGTCTGTGTAAGAGAATCATACTGAAATGGTACGTCATGTGAAGAAATGCTGCAAACACATTGCCGATCGCTTGCTTTTCAGCTGGATAAGCAGGTAATACACCTGCAATGATCTGCGTTGTAGGTGCATAACTCAAAGCTGCCGGAAGCTCATGAATAAAGTTCTCCAAATGGGTGTGTAATAGGAACAATTTCCCTTGTTCTTCAAGCACTTGTACTGGGGATCGCTTTTCTCCTTGTGCATTCTGTCGTGCAGTCACTCTTCTAATAGTTGCATAGATCTCTGATAATGTTCTTGATAACTGGATCAGTGCAGTATTGCTTATCACCACTTCTTCTAGCCATGGTCCTTCTTCACTAGTCACTGAAGGATACTCTGTAGTACAATCGGCATTGCTGAAATAGGGTTCTCTTGCTTGCTCAATACTATACAACATCACGTGTATCATGTCATTAGCACATGTTATCTAGTTTATATATAAAAAGTGACACATACCTCATCATAAGATCATACATAAAGACTGTCCAAAATGTGCGTTTCTTTGCTTCATGCTCTTGAGGATCTTGACCAGGACGTGGCGTTGACTCCATTTGGGGTAACCCAAGATCGTTACACATCTTGGCAGCTATGCCGAGGTACAATCCCGGTCGCCGAAAGAATCCGAGCCGCTTGTAATACTCTTGATACTTGGTTAACAACACAAGACCTTGGATTGTTGATAACCTTGGTGCATCAGAATATTCTTCCACTTTGGCAAAAGCACGTTGGTAGTAGCCAAATCCAGGAACATTGGATGAATTGGGTGGAGGAGAAGATAATGATGATGATGATGATACGTTGTTGCTGCTGCTGCTGCTGTTGTTGTTGCATTCATTTGTCCAACGTGATGCAACTGCACACATTGCAAATAGTAAAAGTGGTGATGGTGGTTCAATATTGTCGGTAGCCATTCCGATCTGCTTGTAAAACATGGGATTGTGGATCATGGGGACAAACTTGTGTACGTGGGCAAAGTACGTCTCAATAAGTGATTGTGATACTTCTGGCGGTAGTAAAGATGTTGTTGCTGACTCTTGCTTGATGTCTGTTTCCATGGCATTGTCCCTTCCATCTGCACATTGACCCATGATTGTGGAATCCTTGTGATGGCTGATAAATTGGGCTGATTCTCCATACAAATTGGGGATACGATCAATGCGTTCGGGTACGTCATTCACGTACATGGCTTGTCCAATCTCATTGATCCCAAACTGGTCGAATGTATTGTTGCTGCTTGTATAAGATGCTGTTGTTGTAGTGATTGTAGGCATTGGTGACGATGATGCTGTTGTTGATATCTCATTTTCTACATCGTATAAAGATTCAGTATATATGTCATGTATGAGAAAGCTCAATCTTACCTGGTTTGACAATATTCTCATTGTTTCCACTTACTGACCCCAACAATGCATTATCAAGGATTCGACGTGCAGGACCATCAATGGATTGCAGTGCTTTCTCAACCAGCTGAAGTCGTGCTTCCAGGAGCTCAATATATTGCTTTGGTGGACCACGTTTGGGAGGCAACTTTGCAAAGACACATTCGATTTCTGACTTCCTGCATTTGGAACAAGGTTGCACGCCATCACATTTCACCTAATAGTAAAAGATGATGAGTGAGTAACCAATATCTTGTGCAATCACAAAAAGGGGAACCCCAATTGAACGGATGTAGCCGATGCGCGTGTGTATGTGTCTCCTTAGCCTTGTGCCACCATATCCCCATGCCATAATCATCATCATCATCACACATAAAACTCAAAGGGGATAACAAGAGAAAGAAAGAAATGATGGTCATGAACCCCTTCTTGAATAATGAAGACACATCCAAATAAAGGAAAACAAAAAGGTGAAATGTGATTACCTTGCGTTTACGACATTCATCACAAGCACGCATGCTCTTGTTGCGTTTAGTCGGTGTTGTGGCGGTGTTGTTGTTGGCCGGTGCGGACGCTTTGGCCTTTGTGTTTCGCTTGGATGACTCGCTTGTTGTTGATTGTACATTGATATCAGATCCACTCTGCGACTCGTGTTGATTCTCCATAGTGTGGCAATACTCGAATAAGACGTGTAGCAGTAACTTGAGCGGAATGAAAGAGGAACTGGGTGGTGTGTGTCAATCGCTTTACAAGATAAACCTGCCATCGCGTCAACATGGCTGCAATGAGTACAATGCCACTTGAAACAAGCCTGAATATACCTTGCTAAGCAGTAATTGGGTGAGAGTTGTATGTCAAGAGTCAAAGAGGGGAGAAGAAGAAGGCAAAAAGTGAGAAGGTACGAAAGAGTGCTGAGTTATTTAAGTGTTACAGTCGTGTGAGTTCATGCTACGCGGATGTGGTGCTCTGTGTGTCTTGATAGCTATAACAGGAAATGCCTTTACGTTTTTTCTACTTGGGATAGCTCTTTTTGTTATGTCGATCGTTCCTTTGCTGGATTTATCTCTTTCTTGGACTTGTCTGGATTACACATTGATCGTTCCATGCTTATGCATCACCTATAAATCAATGGCCGATTCATGCTACTACCTTGATGACCCCACCAATCACTATCACACTTCTTTTTCAATATCAATAAGCTCAAAAGTAGTGTAGTATTGTGCATACTTCAAGTAAATGATATACATCCTGTCAAAACAATATTATGTTGGTCAATGCGGCGCTTTGGGCAACTATAAGGGGGGGAACATTCTTATCTTGATCGTGTGAGTAGTATCATGTCACTACAACAAGCTTGGATGACCATCTTACCCATTTACTGCAATGAAATGATGTGCTAGTATTCTATTATGGGTAATGTAACATGGAAAAAGAGAAACTTGTATATCTACTTGTCAAAGATACTGCCAATGCAAATGTATAACAGCCAAAGTCCCTTTCGTGACAGATGATCCCTGGTTACCAAAAATCACAGCTTACTCCATCTCGCATGTTATCTGCACATTTTGAGTAACATCCAATGCATGCAGTGATCCATACGTCCTTTTCACGATATCATGGCATAGTTAGTATGATGGTGTGCGAAACACGTTGTAATATTCTTAACATTGACACAAGGTGACGCTGATTGAAAGACTTGCTATCAAAGCTCTGATGCTGTGGATGTTTATACTCTGACATTCTGGGAATACAATGACATATCTATCATGGAGCACTTTCACTGTTGATGCTGTTTTTCAGTAAAGGAAGCGTTTGATCTAATCACATCCTCTTTGTAGTCATTTGGCATCTCCATGATACCAATTAGAAGCTTATGTGCTATGATTGTATGGATGAGCAGAAGACCAAGGAAACCAAGGTCTATGTGTAGCAACAACAAGAAGTGAGAAAACACAAAGAGCGGAAAAAGAGAGATATCAACTGCTCTGCAATGCAATGCAAAGTTGTAAAGACAAACAATGACATCCACAGGAAGCCAGGAACATCTGCAGGGGATCATGGGTGTCTTATTGATGACCAACGCAGTGCATACATATAACAAGGAATCCAGCCAATGCCATCACCCTTATCATATATACATATGGCCTGGGATGATGTACTTGACAAGAAGACGCTAAATGTTACACACGTCTATGCTTAGCAACAAATGAATTGATAAAGTGACAATAGCAATCCAATCAAAATAGTAATAAAGGATGTGTCTTGTGCTATTATAAAAAGCTGAATCGCCTATAAACTAATCCCCCCCTTATACGCGTGTGGCTGTCAGATGGCGTCGATCCTCAAGCGTCTCGTTATTTTGCGCAACAGATGACGGGGATGGGGTTGTTCATCATTGCACACAGATGTTGTGCCCCATCATCCGCGGATATGGTAAGAATGGGAAAAAAGTTATTGATGAGAATACTCGTGACCAAAGTTTTATGACAATAGAGATGCATATTGTAGTCATGAGCTAACATGGGATCTGGGGGTAGTGGTGAATTATCCCCCATTCGTGTCAATCCCGGTAATCCATGATATACCTTATGCTTGATCATGTAATGCAAATGGATGCCATGTTCATATGGATGACAAATGTTTCATTCATTCCTAGTAAATAGTCAATCACGACAAGAATAAGATAATAAACGGCCCCTCGGGACAAGAAAGGGGATGATCATTAGAGCTATGTGTGTCATGTACTACCGGATAGCACGGAAAAAGAGCAGGGCCCATTTGTGTGTAAAAGGCATGTGGCGTAACGTAAGTTCATTCTCAGTGAATGCGGCATTAGAAGAGATCAGGTGGGGAAAAAGAGTGCTTGTAAAGATGCGTTTCTGTTTATGCAGGTAGTGGATCAGGGCCTTTTGCTAAGAAAGGTCCCCGTAATAAATAGTTGACAAATACATGTTTATGGAGTGGATTAAATGCAAAGTAAACCGTTTCGTGTGATAAACAACACAGTGCAACGACCCATCAATCAAGGGTCTCGCTTTAATCTGCAATGATGGCTTTATGTTACACTTGCTTCCATTTTCCCATCCTCTTGAATCATTTATTCTCTTTCTCTCTTTCCTTCTCTTTCTCTTTTCTTTTTCATTACTCAAATCATGATCACCAGCGAAGCTCTTTCTGTCGTTGATGCATCAGGTCGTCAATTCAGCTTACTCAACAATGATACAAGTGTACCAGTATACAAACGCCATCGCACATCTCCCCCTTTGCCTGAAATGACCTATACCCGTCCTCCATGTCCTCCTTCATTTCAACATGAGCACGTTCCCAATAGCAATGGCTGGCAATACAGACAGCAAAACAGGATACCAGCTATTTGTGTATCTGCCAGATCACCCGTGTCTCGCAACAGCAGCTGTCACCAACCTACACCACCTGTCAATAGCAAACGCAAGTACCATTGCACTGAACCTGGATGTAACAAGAGCTTTACTACAAGGTAACAGAGAGAGAATGTGTGTATACAAGTGATGATGTGCTTATTCTCTTTGGCAAAGTGGACATTTAGCTCGTCATAACAGGATCCACACTGGCGAAAAGAACTTTCCTTGTCTTTTTCCCGGTTGTCAATCCCGCTTTTCCCGTCAAGATAATATGATGCAGCATTATCGTACACACATGTCTCCCAAGTCAAGAAAATCCACCAAGCGTAACAGCATTACTACTATGACTACTTCCACTGCTACTTCATCATCACCAGTCATGGATGATTCCAGACCTAGACCTCGATTGCATGCTCATCATCGTATCCAATTTGGTGTTGAACGACCTTTGACTATTGATCAGCATTTGAGCAATTATCATCAATCACTTGCATCTCCAGAACGCTTTTCCTCTGTGCAATACGAGAATGGTGATAGTAATGCCATCAGGACATCAGTTATATCATCCAACAATGAATCTATCACCAACATCACTTCAAGAAATGGCAAGGATTCCTTTTACCAACATCGTCAATTATCCTTTCCCAACAACAATAACACCAAAACACAAGACACAGCATCAAAATCTCATATATCGTCACCGTCTTCAACACAATCAACAACTACACACATTGATCACAATAGCAATGAAAGCGACCGACGAGATGCTGATGGACTTCTTCAATTGGCACATGTTGTGAGCACCTTTGGCTGAATCCACGGCTTTGTATATTCCCTTTACTCCCTTCTTGTTTGTTTATCGGAAGTGCTTGTGATCTTGTTAGATACTCAACAACCCCCACTTGCTTTGCCTTTTATTATCATGCATTCCGATACTTTAGTAACTCACACTTGTTGGCTCATATTTATATACGCTTGTATCAATAAACAACCCCACTGTAGCATGAATTATAGTAATGTTCCTTTTTTATATTCTTGCTCTATTACTAGTAACAACACTCTTCACAACAACAACATATGCACATGGCTGTTAACCTGCAGAAACCTTGTATTAAACACACTTATGCCATATATGGATGCATATACACTTACAATCCACAACAACAACCTTGGGGATGATCACAGCAGTTACAACGCGACCGATAGCCATACATGTACCCTGGCGGTGGTGGTGGTGGCATCATGCCTTGTTGATATGGAAAAGGTGGAGGAGGAGCGCTCATCATACCTGGCACTAAAAAGTGTGAGAAAATAGCCCATCAACAACCCCTGACACATTCGTATATAACTTGCTTGTTGATGGATATCCCATAGGTGGAGCTGGTTGATAGGGATTAGCAGCCATACTACCAGGTGTCATCATGGGTGGTGGTGGTGCTTGAGGATAAGGGGCTGCTGCTGGGTTCATTGGTGTCATGTATTATGTGTTTTCTGCAAGTAAATGTAACTCTGTGACAATTTAGTGTAAAAGTTGTAAAGAGGAATATATACAAACCTTGATGTGGACAAGAAAGGGATGGAAATGTCAATAAAGGTGCCAAAGGACACAATACACAGAGTAAAAAAGAAACGAACATCAGCCAACTACCCGTATAAGCTGACTTTTACCTCCATGTGAGCCCATATCACAATGATGATGTATATATACATACAAACTTATGATCCGTCATTCGTTCGCTGTTGATTGCCATTTCTAATTTAGTGCTGCACAACAATAACAACAACAAAACATGGTCGTTGTTCCGATACAGATCCACAGATCAATAGATACAGCATCTCCCTTTTTTGAAATAACGTGTGTCGTGTGTTTATATATCGTATTTGGACCCTGTTTCGTGAAGAAAGAGAGCACAGACATGATGCTATAGGCTGAATATTTGACATTCTGCAAAATAGTGATCGTCGGATATCCTTTCCTTTGGCCGAGACACAAAATAGGAGTCATGCGTCACACCATGGAACAGAAATGCTCGTCAATGGATGGATATGTTGGACAAACCAAGGTGTTACGCCCCAGGATTTGTACTCTGCTCACCAGATAAAGCAACCCGGTGTAATGACAGCCAGTATCTTTATTTGCAGCTACCATTTGATCAACTAGAGACTTTTCAAAGACAAGAGTGATGTTGATGGCAATTTCATATGGTTATATAGCCAAGCATGTAGTCATGTAGACATTTGACATTGTTGTCTGTTAGGATGACATGCTATAGTAGCAACTATCATACTACTTTCTCCAAAGTGATTAGCATAGGCAACTTGAAACAAGTATTGTAGTATGCACTACCCAGCTTTCTTTTAAGCGGAAAAGACCAAGCTTTATTTCATCAGACTATTGTCAAGAACAGTGTGAAGATGCAGACAATGAATGCTCTTTGTGTGAAAAATTTCAAACGCAGATGGCGGTATCATCACATCTATATCTCACTCATGCAGTCTTTAAGAGCGAATCTTGTCTTCAGCATATCATGGACACATTGCACTATAACATAGACTTGCAAGGACACTGTCTCTTTCATTTCATATCAACATTTCAACAAATGTCTTGACAATACGTTTGCCAACAATGCTACTTCACCCCCAACACGACCACTTTGCTTGCCATGAAGAAACGTTGTTGTCTATGCTCAAGAGACTTAAAAGATCACAACGTCATTTTCAATCAAAGGACAAAGAGAGTCAAAGTTGCAGCATCATCAATCCCGCCACTATTCGCTTCAATGAAGACAAGTACATAAGCATTGTAGCAGAACACCGGTACGTGACTAGCGTATATAATCCCTTCCAAACATGATTACTCCCATCAACAACAAGAATATCTTCTACCCTACATCTTCCCAATGTATACTTTGCAGAAGGCATCGTTGTGCTATATATATATTCCTTACTTGATTCTTGTCCGCGCTGTGTGATAAAGCATCTAAATATAGTTTGATCAGAGCACATCTTGTACAAAGAGCCTGCCATTGCATAAAGCAATAATGCTCAAGTTGACGGTTCTCTCTACGCCAAATCACAAATCACCAGCAGCCATCTTCTGATATTTATAGCTCGTTAGTTGATGTTTACACACTGCTATTATCAGAATGGATAAGCCATCCTAATTATGGGATCAACACTTGAATCGAGCTGGTAGTACCATTTTTTCAATGCAGTGCATGTAGGTGTATAATTAACGCACATCAAATAGCCACACAAAGATATCAAGCACGTGCTTGCATGGAGTGGCGCATACATGTACTTCCGCTTGTACCCAACACCACCATTATGGTCCATACTTGGAATCCCAGTAAAGATTTCTTTGTTTTTACACATGATGACAAACTCTACATTTGTAAAAAAGGGGAAAGCACAAAAGAGAGAAGAAAAAGTAGAATATGCAAATGGAGTACAGGGCTGATCTATCGTAGTAAGAGTGTTGTGGATGGTTTTTTTTTGGTGACGAAATGGGGATTGAAGAGAGACGCGATGTAAAAATGCACTCGATAATAATGTTCAATGGTGTATGGGATATGGATCAGACTTGTTTAGTTGTAGGTATCGTTCTTAAGGGAACTATCAAGAAAGGAAATGGGTCAATATCAATATTGCATGTATCATTTGATTGTCCTCTTACCCTTCAATATCGGCAACGACCATTTCAGTGACAAGCTCATCAAAGCTGACCTTACGCTTCCAACCAAGTTGTTCATTGGCCTTGGCAGGATCACCGAGCAAAAGTTCAACTTCGGCAGGGCGGAAGTACTTGGGATCAATACGAACACGGACCTTTCCAGTTTCAGCATCCTTGCCAATTTCATTGACACCTTCACCTTCCCAAACAATCTTGCGTCCAGTAACAGCAAAAGCCTTTTCAACAAAGCTGCGCACAGTGTGAGTTTCACCAGTGGCCAAAACAAAGTCTTCAGGCTTGTCTTGTTGAAGCATGAGCCACATGCCTTCGACATAGTCACGAGCATGACCCCAATCACGCTTGGCATCAATGTTACCAAGATACAAACATTCTTGACGTCCCAAATGGATATCAGCAACAGCACGAGTGATCTTTCTTGTCACAAAAGTACGGCCACGGCGTGGAGATTCGTGATTGAAGAGAATACCATTGCATGCATACATATCATAGGATTCACGATAGTTGACAGTGATCCAGTAACCATATAACTTGGCAACACCATAGGGTGAACGAGGATAGAAAGGAGTGGTTTCCTTTTGTGGAGTTTCAACCACTTTACCATACAACTCGGAAGTAGAAGCTTGGTAGAAACGAACACGATCTTGCAATCCACAAGTGCGAATAGCATCCAAAAGACGCAAAGTACCAAGAGCATCCACATCACCAGTGTATTCAGACATATCAAAAGAGACCTTGACGTGAGATTGAGCAGCCAAGTTGTAGACTTCAGTGGGTTGGATCTGAGCAATGATATGGACAAGGCAAGTTGAATCAGTCAAATCACCATAGTGCAAGAAGAACTTGACGTCTACAGATATCAAGAGTTGCCTTGTCAATATAACTCTTTTTCCATGTTGTATGTATACTCACTCTCATCATGACGGTCCTTGTAAATGTGTTCGATACGACCAGTGTTGAAAGAGGAGGATCGACGAATGATACCATGTACTTCATAACCCTTCTTGAGCAAAAACTCGGTAAGATAAGAACCATCTTGACCAGTAACACCTACAATAGTTCAGTCAGTATCCCATCAAGGAATCCAATGGTCGAGATGGGCTCATCTGAAAGTAGATGACGAGCCAGACACGCGTGTTTGTGGCACGTGTCAATAAGGTACTTACCAGTGATAAGAGCGACCTTACGGCTGCGATATTCTTCAACAGAGATGGTAGACTTGGCAATCTTGACGGGAGCAAAAACGGCTTCAGACATGGTGAATAGTAAAAAGAAAGAGAGAAAGAAAGAAAGGAAGGTTTCAAAAAATGGCAGACTGAATAAGATGTCTATTTTTATAGAGAGACAGAGCTCGATAGTGACACAAGAGACAAGCCTGCTATTTAAGCCCGCTCCACACCTCTTTTTGTTCCTATCCACATTGGATCATTTGCCAAGTAATGTAATAGTGAGACATTATTAGATAAAACATATTGAATGGTCAATCTTTCTCTTTTAATCAGTAAGAGCTGAGATGATAAAATAAGGGGAGATGATGGTGGTGATGAAGAGGAGATATGATCATGTACGTGCGTTACTACTACTAAACTACACACTAAAACACAACTTGTGTGAAGGGTAAAAGGATCGACGTTCCCCCCAAAAATCGGCATCAGAAAAACAATCTAGTCTCTATACAATCTTCTTGTTTAATACTAGCACAAAAGAGATCTGATGCTCATTTCGGCCTTTCGTTTCGAATCGGTTTTGCCGACAGCCTTGTCATTATCTGCAGCCATAGTATTACCACCAGCACTTGTATTGGGATGGGATGCTGTAGTAGTAGCTGTTGATATATTGGTACTGCTGCTTTGAGCTGCTGAAGCTGCTGCATTCAATGTACTACTTGATGTCTGCAAAAAGTATTGTGTTGCTGGATGAGTATAAGAAGGAGGACCTCCTCGTGGTGAACCTGCGGGAGGAGCAGCTGGAGCAAAGCGATAGGCTAATGTTGAATAAGGATTGTTTGATTCGCGTCCAATGGGAGGTGGCGCGGACCCATTTGGACTAGCAGCAGCGATCCTTCGAAAGTAGGGTCCGCCAGTAAATGATGGAAATAGTCGTTCAGTCACTGGTACTGTTGCTGTTGCTGCTTGTTTCTTACTAGTGACACCATGATTGCTATGACGTTCATGATTGGATATAGGTGCAATGTTGACTTTGGGAACAGCATGATCCTTTTTACTTGCTGGCAATGATACTGTATTCAGCTGTGAATTGGCTGCAAAATGTCCTGGCAATGATCCTTGTCTCGCTTGTAATGGTCCTGAAGAAGATGGTCGTGCTAATTGGGGAGCAATAGGTCTCAGTGTTGTATGTCCCATAGATGATGATGATGATGAATAGCCAGTATGAAATGTATGCTGTGGAGTGGATGCATGTACTCTTGGTAATGTTTGCTTGAATCGCATAGAGGATGCATTGAATGATCGGGTATGATGGTGATGTGTCAACAAACGCTGTTCAATACGGTACTGGTGTTTCTTCATTTCAGCAACGACATAGAGATGTTCAAGTGTTGATGGCTTTGTCAAATCAGCACCTAATCCACCACCAAGATAGACTATCACTTCATACAATTCATGTTCGCCATCTTGTTTCTTAAAGTGAAGTGTATCAGAAAATGTGCCTGATCCTGAAGCAATCACCATGAGCCGATCTGGATCCGTATCATAAAAAATAGGTGAAGTGGTTCTTTCAGAAAGTGGTGGACGAGATTCAGGACCCAATGTATTGTTGTTGTTGTTGTCATGTCGTTGTGTCATGTCCATAATGTTGTCCAACAGTAAGCGATGTAAACGACCTAATCGATCAGTGTCGTGAGAAGATATCAATTCATACAAGGACCGATGAACAAGATCCCGTGGATGATATCCCCATAACTTTGTCACTTCATCAGATGTACGTGCACAACACATCTCCATTGACAAAAACATGGTAATGGTGCTTTGATCATCATTGTTGGATGTTGATGGTGGTGGTTCAGGTTCACGTAATGCCTGTTGACTTTGTGATGATCCACTGCTATCATTTCTCCGGTGAGACATGGTGATAGGTGATGATGGAATAGTCTTGTTCTGAAATGACTCGATAGGCTCATGAACAAATGAAATAGCAGTAGCAGAAGGTGTTGTAGTTGGATGCATGGCAGTTGTCATGGTAAATGTTGCTGTTTGAATCATGCCAGATGTCTTGTTTCTTGCTGTCACAGATGAAGTGTCGAGAATAACTGATCCACCATACATTCCACTAAATCGTTTGGATTCATGTAATCTAGGTCGTCCTCTTTTCTTGTGCTTAGCATCATGACATGTGTCTGATTTGCCAGCAGCAACACAACGCTTGCATGGTCGGGATACTATATCGGATGCAATCCACCAAAAGAGAAAAAAATCGCCGGTGCGTGAGTATAGATGGACATATAACAGTGATCAGCCATCATTTAAGAGTGTGCCCATGATGGATCACAGATACAACACATACCATCGCACGCCAAATGAGCCTTGCGACAGTTGACGCCTAATAGAACAAAGAAAAAAGAACAAAGGATATTGAATAAAGATATCAAAGTTGCCACTTGTCAAGGTGAACTTACATGCACTAGGCACATGAGACTTGTATCCACGTTTTGCTGGTACAATCATGGGAGTAAGCTGGTTGTCTGCTATGGTGGAAATGGTAGTTGTGTCATCGTCGTCATTGGAAGGTGTTCTTGGAGTAGGAAGTTGTTGTGCGGAAGGAGTTGAAGTAGTGGTAGTGGTAGTGGTTGGAGTAAATATACATGATGGTGAAGAAGGTAACGTAACCATATGAGACTTTGAAGGTTGCGATTCAGTGGCAAGAAGAGGATCTTGGTCGGAATCGGGTGAAGGCAAGTGAAACTGAGAAGAAGAAGAAAAGGGAGAGTCGTCGGGTGCCTGCATAACAAACAAAAGGCTTCACTTTTGCTAGCAGCAGCTACACAAGCAAAGATGCTGGTTTATATCAATGTAAAACAACGACTTTAAAAGTAAAAGAGAGAGAGAGAGAGAGAGAGAGAGAAAATGTAAAAGCAAATGCTGGGGTAATGGTGACCTGGTGCTATATCAGCTCACATGCAATTTCAGCAGATGAGTAGTTTTAAGTCTGCGTCACATAGAAGAAGAAACTTTGTTTAGCTCCAACATCAAACACATTTACAGAACATTACATTACACTTTTTCTCCACATTCATGTTCTGCAACACACACAACATGGACATAAATCCCCATCTGGAAACATTCAGAATCACTGTGTAACATTCAATAGTATTACTCCGTTTATAAAATGGTCAATGTTTCTATATTGCCAAGTGATCTTTATCATCCGGTAGATTGACGAACCTTGTTTGGAAGATGCAGCATTATTGTCATTCTCTTTCGGATGCAATCTTGTATCAATTTCAGTAATAGAATAGAGTGAAAAAAGTGTTTTGATATAAAACATCATCTTCATCCCAAATAAAAGGAGCAAAAGTGATCAATGTACAATGTTGGAAGGTAAAGGATGAGCAAGTTCTGTTGCCTTGGCAAGTTGTAGGTAGGTTGGGATTACAGACGACACGTGATTGGACAGCATAATACACACACCCAACACTGCTTCCGCTGAATATCAGTACACTATCTCCCTTGAACAAACACTGTTGTATATACTATCTTTATTTATCTACACCTTGCCTTGACATATTCTCTCGTTTTACGCCATACACATACACAAAAAGCAGCAACAACACTCGCCTAATGACTATAACGCATCGGTCACGACCCGTCAATGCCACAGTGACGAATACTACTGCAGAAGGATCTCAAATCGACGACAAGGAGCCACCAAAGTACCACTGCGATGCCTGTAGCAACGACGTTACCAACACTGTACGAATCCGTTGTGCTGACGACGATTGTCCTGACTTTGATCTGTGCGTGACATGTTTCAGTGGTGGTGCCGAGCCCATGAAGCACAAGACGTGGCATCGCTATCGCATTGTCAAACCACACACGTTTCCCATTTTCACCGAGGACTGGGATGCTGATGAAGAGTTGCTACTTATTGAAGCAGCACGCAAGTATGGTTTGGGCAACTGGCAAGCAATAGCAGACTATGTGGGAACCAAGGATCGATCAGAATGTGAGCAACACTATCTTGATGTCTATGTATCAAGTCCTGACTGGCCAATGCCACGTATGGATGTCAAGTTTGATGAACTTAGTGAGAGTGAATGTCGTGAAAGAAAGCGTCAGCGATTACAACAATCACGTGGGATGCTTCCTCGTGCCAAAGCAGTGGTGGCCAATGCCAATAAACCAGTGACAAGTGGACCTGCATATCACGAGATCCAAGGATATATGCCACGTCGATTTGAATTTGAGACTGAATATGAGAATGATGCAGAACAGTATGTCAAGGATATGGTGTTCAATGATGATGATACCCAAGAGGAAATAGATCTCAAACTGATGGTGCTTGATATTTACAATTCACGCTTGGATCGACGTGCAGAAAGGAAACGACTTATTTTTGAACGTGGATGGCTTGATTTCAAAAAGATGCAGGCAGCTGAACGAAGGAAATCAAAAGAAGAACGAGATCTTTACAACAAGACAAGAGTGTTTTGTCGTCTACAAACAGCTTCTGATTATGAAATGCTGGTACAAGGATTGGTGAGAGAACAACAGTTACGAGAGAGGATTTCTATTCTTCAAGAGTGGCGAAAGGCTGGTCTGACATCGCTACGACAAGGAGAACAGTATGAAAAGGATAAGCAATCACGCCTTGCTCAGCTCAAGACACTTGTTCAGTTATCAAATGATCGTATGGGAACTGCTGCAGTCAATCAACGCCACACATATCGTGCACAAATTGCAGCTCTTTCTGCCAATCCAAGTGCTGTCAACATGTTCAGAGATAGTGGAAGATCAAGTACACCAACTCAAAGCAATGGATCACATGCCAATGTTTCTTCAACTACAGCAGCAACATCAGCAGCAGCCAGTACAGCAGCAGCAGCAGGAGCAAGACGACCGGCTAATCCCTTGGATATCAGTGAAGCAGATGGTGTACATTTATTGACAGAAGAAGAACAAACATTATGCTCGACTCTACGTATCCTTCCAAGACCTTATATGGTGATCAAAGACACTATTTTGAAAGAATATGCACGACAAGGATACTTGAAACGACGACAGGCACGAGGACTTATCAAGATTGATGTGAACAAGACGAGTCGCATTTATGACTTTTTCATTGAAAGTGGATGGATCAAAGCATTCAAAGGACCTTCTACGTCAATACCAGCCAATTCAACAACACATCCACCAACATCTCAATCCAATTTACAAGATTCATCCACATCATCACAACAACAACAACAACAACAACAACAACAACAATCCCCAGCTACTGTACCTGCATCATCCACATTGCCATTATCCACTACACCTGCAACTGTGCCTGAGGCACCTACATCTACTACAGCACCACAATCACAACAACCCCCAACTTCAACTCCTACACAAGTGTCTCCATAGTTTTAGTTGTAGTCTTTCTTTTTGAAACTCGTAAATATAAACTCTTGTACAAGATATCAACAGGGTGGATAATAATGTACCATTTCATTGTGTGTAAGATGAGATGATGCGTGACAAAGGACTTGAATATGATTGGTTGATAGAAGCGTGGGTGACAAGAATTCTTACCCCGCCACACAAAGACGGCGGGAGAGCGTCAAGCCGCTTTTGAGCAGCATTTTTTCCCTCTTGTCCTCTTATTTTCATTGGAAGGCCATCAGCCTATCAAAGCGAACAAGTCTTTTGAGCCAATAACCATCCAAGTCCTTCTACCCCCGCGCACACAAAAAGTACTGCAGGAACAATGTGAGCCTCTTGTTTCTCTTTGTTTTTTATGCTCGTTTAGGATCATATCAAATTGACCATGTTGTGTACTTTAAGTCTTTATTCAACTTTATGGAATCTTACAATACAACAAACAACAATGGCCGTGTTGGCTCTCAGGAACCACCAGCTTCTTCTGTACCTTCTGGCTCCATGGTATGCTTTGGATCTCTTGGAATGGGGAAGTTCTTTATGTGCTCATGTTGCCTTGTTTTGCTTGTAGAATGAAAGCCAGCGTTCTCCCATGGCATACGATCCCAGCCGACATCTCAGCTATGGACAACCCCACGTCTCTTTGGCAAGTATTCTTTCTTATTGACAACTACTTTTGTCATTAATCTATTCATCATCTTATAGCCAGCAGCATTGATCACAGCACAAGCTCAAGCAATGAATCCATCAGTGTATCGTGGACCTAACGGAGAAGTGATTGTAGCTCCTGCAGCAACACCCCAGCCTCCAGAAGAAGAACCTTTGTATGTTAACGCCAAACAATATCACCGGATCCTTAAGCGAAGAGCAGCACGGTTTAAATTGGAAGAGATGAACCGAATTGGCCGAGCTCGTAAGCCATATCTTCATGAAAGTCGTCATCGACACGCGATGCGTCGTCCTCGAGGACCTGGTGGTCGTTTTCTAAGTATGGCATCGGAGAATGATATGAATTAGAGTCTTGTTCATTGACACACACATCTTTTTGTAGCCACTGCAGAGATTGCAGAACTTGAAAAACAAGGCAAAATGAGGAATGGACAATGGATTACAGATGATCAAAAGCAAACGTCTCCAGAACAGCAACAACAATCATCCAATGATATCAATGGTGTGGAAACCAAGAAAGAAGAATCGGATACTCAAGGCTTGAATCACACACAAGCAGCTTAATCTTGGTCGCCTTCCTTTCATCATTTCATATCTTTACCTGTAGCATACCATGTTCTTCTTCAATCCATTTCTCAAATCAATCAATGATCTTCTTATGTGTTATGATCTTACTTTTGGAACCATAAAGAACAAAAAAAGAGCCATTGCATCACATTCATCTATTACCATGCATTCATGCCATTCTTGACCCTGCAATCATTCCATGCATGTTTTATGATTTCATCATCATGTCACAAGATCATGTCTTTGTGTTTCTATATGTCTTTACGCGACTTTAGAATGCAATCATCCATCATATTGCTAACAAGTGGAAGACTGCACATCAATATAAATACCAGCTCATGTTGAAAAGATGAGATGAATCACTGTACTATACTTTATCATAATGAACAACGACACAATTCATGCAAGTCTGATTACTCGGGCTGTTGATGATGATACAAGCTTGGCGTCATTTATGGCTGATAGAGATGTCAAGTTATCATGGATTGCTTTTTTCGCACTATGGATCTTTTGGTGCTTACTATGGTTCTTACGCCATGTATTTGGTGATGGACATCAAGGTGCTGATTATGCAGGGAGAGAAGAAGGTGATGTTGCTGTCAATAGACCATGGATTCGACATCCTCTCGCTATTGCCACTCACGTATGTATACTTTAATGTTTTGTCACTTGTCATCACTTTTTAAACCAACTGGTATATAGAGTCGTCTTAGTCGAGCAACTGATGTTTTGCGTGATTTGGTGCTTATGCTATTCTCTATGCTCGCCCTTAACACATTGGCTCGTGGTGTCCAACGTCAAGTGATGATCTTATGTTGGGTGTAAGTATATCATTTACACATGTGAAGAGACATACTGAGAATGATGACACATATACATGGTAGCTTTTTTGCATTCGCTGTCTTTTGGACAATCTTTGAAGCATCTTATGAGCATCATATGGCTAGACTACTATACGGCATCATTTTCTTTAGCTTGTCACTTACCATTGGTGCTCTTGCTTTCCGGGATGGCTTTCAGTAGAAGATGTAATTGTTCTTGTTGTATCCCAAAAGGGGCATCTGCACTATTACTACTACCCATACACACAGAAGATCATACTACTATTACTATAAATTAAAGCTGTGCTGGATCTAATGACTGAATACACAATGGTAGGATGAGCTGCTTAGTGTAAATACATGATATGCAGTGACCGGGGAGTGATACGATGTATCTGTCTGCATAGATCCCAGTTCATGAAACAATAGTGCCACCATACATGCAGTAGGCAATGTCTAAATTGTAACTCCTGTTGATGCATTAAACTTGAAGTCATAATGAAACAAATGCAATATGTAAGGGAGAAAGGATTTAGGTTCAAACCATTAAAGTGGATCACGTGCATCGGATAGCATGAATGATGGCTCGGCAATCTGAACTACTAGTAGAAAGCAATGCCGCCTAAATATACACCAGATGACATGATGGCAGTTATGATCCATGTTATGTGATGATACAAAGTGCAAGGATAGATGAATGCATTGTTGATGTGTTACTTGTTTGACAGGAACAAATTGCATTATGCGTGCAAGATGCATATCATGCATGTCGATGTCACATAAATATGGAAGCCAATGTGTGATTACAATGGGTCACTTTATAATTTTAGGAACTTGTCGACAGTAATATGAAACCAAATACCAAGTAAAGTAGAAAACGAAGGGAAAGGGAAAGTGGGGAAAGGCATAATACAAAGAAACAGGGAAAGGAAACGCATTAAGGAGTTAAGATATGTACTTCAAGTCAGTCTGGAAGGAAAAGAAAGCTATGGATAAGGGTAGTATGTATAAAAAAGAAGGCGTATATGTGTTGTGTGTGCTCTTGTGTGCTCTTGTGTGTGTCTTGTAGCGTGTGTGTTGTGATATGTATAAATGAACATTGGTTGCGTGCTCTTGTATGTGTCATTGTGTGTGTGTAAGAATAGTAAGGCATAAAAAAAGTAAAAAGAGACGAAAAAGGCAATATTTAAAGGAGATGACAGAATTCTTCAACGCGATCCTCGAGCCATTCCCAACGTTTGAGCCCAATGACCCATTCACTAGGCAATCCACTGTATCCAACACGTACTCCAAGTAAAGCTCCTGAAACAGCAGCATTGGTGCCTGCATCTCCTCCCTGCATAACAATGTCCATCAACATCTTTTTGAAACATTCGGTCTCTGTGCCAGGTTGGATTTGTCGAGTAAATGCATAAACGCTTACACCAAGTGACTTGAATGTGCGGTGTTGATCATTGTCAAGGTCAAGTGAATCAATATCTGCTGGTGGATGATAACAATAATCGAGCAATTGCTTGTAATAGGCTTGTGCCAAGTCTTGATCGGTTTCAAAGATGCGGAAAAGGCGATCAGTTGTACGTTCAATAAGCAAGTGTTTGTTGAGATCGATTACAGAGTGTACAAGTGATAGAATGTGCTCATCAGCTGCCAATGTATCAATGTAATGAGGTGAAGTTGAGTTGGCAAGTCCTGCTGCACGATCATGTTGTTGCTTGGGTGGTGGATGCAAAGAAGGTGAAGGTAAAGGTGTTTCTACCATAGCACGCTGCTTGATTTCCAAGTCCTGAGCACGTAGAATCCTATGTCAAGAAACAAGTTGATCAGAACTCCAGTCCTAGTTGCATACACGATAGAAAAAAACGAGGCTGTTCTACTACTTGCAATCAGTCAATTACCGTGCTACCAGCGTAGAAAGAATAACACAAGAGATCATACAACGCGGATCCGGCCGAACAACACAAGCACGACAACTTTCTGCAGCGTTTTCAATAACAGTGGTGCCATCCCAGAACTTTGGAATGCCTAAAACTACCGATCGGACAAGAGCTCCATTGTAGCCACCACGTTCCTTGGACAAGAAAGGTAAGTACACAACGCAATATCCGTCAAAGACTTAATCCATCCCAGCCAATCATTTTACTCACTTGATCTGCTGTACGTTGCCTGACATCCTTGGAAAGGTGTTGTTCAAGTCTTGCACAGAATGTCTTGAAGTTGAATTGTCCTTCATTTTCTACCAGAGTCTTCACTACCAACAATTGTTGCTCAATGTCCCCGCTAAAGTCACTGCAAAGTTGCCCTTTATGTCAATATACTACGCGGAGAAGAAATAGGTCTTATGGTGATACTTGCTTGTCATCAAACAACATGCGATAGGCGTCACGTACAAATGGTACACCTTCATCCATACAGTCCTCTTCTTCCATTCCAAGACCAAATCGAACTGGTCCTTTACCATAAGCTTGTCTTACTTGCTCTCGAGTCATTCCTTGTGTAGCGATGCCGAGACTATCTCCTAACACAGCACCTGCACGATATGTAACATGGCATATAGTAATTGCATAATACATACACAATCAGTCATCATTACCATCACCGACACTACCCAGCAACACAGCAGATCACACATCCCCATATGCATCTTCTCTTTCTCTCCTTGTTGTATATCCATTTCCTTTTGTCATGCAATAAAGCAAAAATACACTTACCGAATATCAATCCTTTGACTCGGTCAATAATCTCGGATCTATCAAGTTTGGAACAACCGGATGGGATTCTCATACTATAGTTTGATATGTTGGTTGAAGTGTTGCACGAGATACCTTGTAGAAATAGCAAAATAGAAACTTACTTTGGCCGCGTTTACTACTGGTTCGCTTTATCGGGTGCTGTTGTGTGTGCAAGTTGGTGGGGAGTTTGATGCTTTTTCCTTTGCTGACTTGAATAAGTGATATAAAAGGTAGAATATTAAGGCAGATGAATGAAATATGTAAGTGCCCTGAAGAATGTGATGTGAAAGAGTATAAAGTGTGGTGTATATGAAAGAGAAAAGAAAGAAAAAGAGGAAGGGAGCAAGCCGGAATGCATAGGTTGATCTTTTTTGAAGCGCGTGTGACGTTAGGTCCATCCTTGAAAGCCCAAAATAGAAAACTAGCACTGCAAAATGGCAGAAAGTTTTCTGTATTGTTCCTCCTTGTTCGTAGAACAGCAGTATCTATTGTCAGATTCAGGGGAGTTGGTGACTTTCTATATATGATTCAATCATGTTTGTCAGTGCTTGAGCAATACCAATGGATCGTAGTCCCAAGTATATGAAAAAGCTTCTTAAGATTGTTACATGCCGCCCTGGTTCGGTCAGCGAATTGCCTTGTTGTACAGGCTTTCTGGAAAAATAAAGCGTGGGCGTGGTGGTGGCTCTCATTTTACTCACAAATGCTCATTTTGGTCTATAACCAACATAAAAGATAGTCATCATTGTCATCATCTTCATACAAAATGATCCCCTGCTCATTGTTATTAGATACTAAATGAATTACTTTTACGCTGTTATTGAAAAGGCAGCTATTGTAAAGGATTCCGCTCGCATTGCACTAACTTCGACTCGGATACCGGATCGTTGTGTTATCACTATAGGCGCCGCTGTCATGACAGGCTAAAGAACGTTGTGCAACAATGGCTGATTCATTGTCATCATCAATTTCATCAATGACCCAGGATATACGATTCTCGGCTTGTTTTTGTTTAGAAGATGTAGGATTGGCTCCAGGATCAAACCGGTAGCGATAGTCCTTGTCAAATAGCCGTTGTACTGTATAATCCAAAAAAAAAAAGCTTGGTTAAACGCTACACAACATCGCTGCTGCAGGTCAATGCTTTACCATATGGTTTGAGCCCCTTGCCAAAGTTTCGTGTAACCAGTATCGCCAAGACTATGGTGATCTATTGTTTAAAGTAGGTGTCATTGATCAGTTTACCTTGCCTTCTTCTTAACCCCACATATCCCATTCATGTTTTCTAGCTTACAATGGATAAAAGGATAGCCAAGCACACTGTGGGGACATTGTGTATAGAGTTAGTCATACAATTGTGATGAATTTCTCACGTGGTGGCAAAAAAGGTAATCATGATCACCACACACAAATACAACGCAATGCTTACCTGCAAGCACCCAAAACACCCATGATCCAACACTTTGCTGAAGAACAACAACGAAATCTGCAACAACAAGCACATGGGCAAGAAGGAAAACATTCATCCATCTGGGTTGCTCTGTGCGAATAGCATGTCGTGCAACAAATGGTATGACAAATTGTAGTGCTGTAAGAAGGAAATGCAAAGTATACCAGGCTATTGCTGCTCGTGTACCATGCTGGTATCCTTCTTGGCTCATGACAACGATCCAGAATACTGAAAACACGATATGAAAGAAGCCATCAAGCTTCAATACCAAGAGAAAGATTTGGGATTGTCGAAATCGTGCTATCATCAAGATGCGATATAAGCGTTGTGCTCTTTTGCTGGTCATTCATATCTTTCTTTGGCATTCTCTTCCTCATTACCTTGAAGCTTAGGATCAGCACCAAGACGTTTGTAGGTGTTCCAGCCAAACTAGTTAAGAATATATGCCCATAAGTCATTGATATCTTCCTTTATTTCTTATACTATACCTGCCGAGATAGCTTGTAGCAAAGAAATGCAAAGACCAGTGTGAAAACCAGCATCACACATGCCAATGCGATTTCATACCGAAGAGCAATATGAAAGTCATCCAGTCTTGTATTCTTGCCTGTATGTTTATCTACTTGTGTTACACCATGATTCCTATTGCCGCGTGCCCATTTTTAATACAATCCCGGAGTACTAAAGTAGGTAAGGGTCTTTTCCTTATGCTCGTACCACTTTAAAGTGTCACTAAGTTGCACTAATGCTAATATGACACAAAGAAACTCATTGACGGTATGCGCAACTAGCTGGATCACTCGTTGTCGCACTATCTAGACAAGTGGTCAGCACCAAAAGCATGTGGTAGAGATGTTTAAATGGCACTTACAGAGTCCATACCAAGATAAAATTGGAATACATGAAACAGGATGAAGAATACGTTTTCATCTTTACGACGCTGCAGATTGATCAGCACATAGACATAGCCATTATCCGGATCTGGATGACTGAAAGGTGAATTTGGACGCTCAATGTATCCCGCGGATTGCTGGACGTCGTCAATAGCATGACCATGAGCAACAGCAATAAGCGCTTCAAGAATAATGCCGAGTAAAGTCGATAAAATGATTGTCACAGCGTATGCAATGGTCTCTCGTGACTCATAGACACGAACCAGCTATTGTATATAGATTGTTTGTGAGTTTGTTTGTGTGATCAACTGAAAAAGTGATGTGTATCGGGTGTTAAAGTGAAGATTTACAGTAAGATGCAGTATCCGGATAGCAAATTCAGGTGTATATTCCTTTGTTATTGATGGCTTCTCATGCTGCTCCATATTCTGTGCTGGTAGAATATATCTGTGGTGTTAATACTGTGTTAGAAAGAAGAAAAGGGGATCAGAGACCGGTGCCAAACATAAACATGCTGTCATTGGAATACGACGGACTTTACCTTTTCTGGCACCATTGGTCTGCAAGCTTTTTTTAGTCAATGCACTATCAAAGCTCATTATACATTGGATTGAGCACTATGTGATTCATAAGGATAGTGGTATTGTAAGTGATCTGCCCCTTATCCACGAGGTACATTCACATCCGAAACATGAAAATTTCTTTGTATAGAACGCTTACAACAAAGTTGACGTAACTTGTCGATTGCATTTTCCAAAGATTGGTGGTTCACTCGTGTCACCAAGCTGAAACGGGACGCCAACACTTATCCAGATAGATCTAATACATGGATCTTGTACCTGATGTGGCTGGAATAAAGGGGTTTTAAGTGATGGGCGGAAAGATTTGAATGAAATTTTGTGAATGAAAGGTGGTGATTGTGCATATACCAGTTACGAGCTGCATCACTGTGGTCTTATAAGTGGCTTTATATGTGATTTGTTTTGCAGGACAGGTGTAAATGCCACATCATCTTATGAAAAGCATGAAGCATCATTGACTTTTCTTCAAGCATAGCAAGTCTACTACTGGCGCTCTTAAATCTGACACAAAGTGTACTTCAAATCAAGGATCTATAAAAGGCACATCATTAATTGGGAACAAAAAGTGACTGATCTATGTGAAGTATTTCCTGAAGCGCCTTTGATTGTCTGCAGTGTTGCTTATCTGATAACAAGTATTCATTGTTCCGGCTTCAAAAAGGACTTGATGATTAACAAACTGGGTCGCTTTTAAGATGAGTGATTGAACAATTGCTTACAAGCATGGATATCATATTGATAATTCCGCGCCTTTGTCAGACCGACAATTACAGCAATTGGCTTATCAAAGCACACGGACCACATCATTCATCAGAATAAGGAAGCCGTGTGCAATACTAGAATGAAGCAACTAATATACATCATGGTGAGCAAAACTACATTATCATAATATTGCACTTCACTCCAAGGATAATGTATGGGACACGTCAGTGCATGTAAATAGCAAATAGCACATGTACGACGTGATTGGTTTCCGACTTTCAAGTAAAGATGACGATGGCATCTATCTTTTATGACCTTTTGGTACAGCATGATCAGTGGATTCATGAAAAGGGAAGACTAGCTTTGACTTGAGTGATACACGATACAACTGCATGGTAGAAGATGGTAATATGTCAAGAGCCAATGATATATATGGTCTTGTAATGTGCAATGTGAGTTGGCTAAATGCCTGCCGCGGTAAAATTGCAAGTTTGGCTCGGTTTGCTGAGAAGCAATTGGGACTTTTACTCTTTCTCACATACTGCCACTTTCTATAAAGCACTTTAGGCATGCAACAATGTCACTTCAAGGTAGTTTCTTTTGTCTTTTCATCTTTTGTATAGTCAGTAGCCACTTAATCAAGAATAAAGCAGGCAAAGAAAGTAAATGTTACACGAGTGGTGCAGGAACGCTTCATCCGATTCTAGTTTTTGTTGTTGGCGTCTTTTTCATCACCACCCCAACATGCAGGATCTAACTATAACAAGGATATAGTTGTTACTACATCCAGAAAATTAAAAAGTGGCTACTTCTGCAGTGGATGACTTTGTCATGCGACCAATGGCCGATAAATGTCCCCTTGTAACTTTGCCCACGCATCACAATAACATCGCTTGGATGAGACAACAAAGTAGCTCCGCCATGAAACGTTAAACTTTAGTACTCAGCGTGTGTGTGTGCGTCAAGAAAAGCATGGTTGTTGTGAACACACATTCACTTTGTGCACCCATTTTTGTCGCATCTCTTTCGTGTTGACTAACAAGCGATTCGTGTGTTTTACAACTCTTCTACTCCAATTACTAACACCCCTGTATTCACTGCATGAAGGTAAAGCTGCATTGTTTTATTCATTGTGCTATAAAACTACTCTGCTGACCACTCCTTGATCTAGTCAGTTGTTTTCTACTAAAAGGGCCAAACGAATTCTATTTACTGTATCTCTTTTCTCGTTCTCTACCTTTACGTAAAGAGATCAGGCTGCTGCAGACCCCTTTTTCCTTATTTTCCCTTGCAGGCAACTCTGTAACTGTCCCACGACGCCTTTCTTTGTCAGTTTACATAGCCTTGATTGGTTATGAAACGGTCCTTTACAGACGACACTCGTGCCAACAACTGCAAAAAGCATCGCTCCCATTTGAACGAAAAGGAACCCGACGTTCAATCCTTTCAACAAAAAGACCAGCCATCGTCTGCCAATAACGACATGAGCGCCTTGGTTCTGAACTACGTGCGTGACATTGTGCGAGATCTCGATCAGGGACATCTTGACCACTGCCTTAGCAAACAACTGGATCGAGACACTCTTGACAAGCTACAACCAGAGGAAGTGGATATGGCTACAGCATTAGACACTGCCCTGAAGAATATAGCACAAAAGCAACTCATGCTAGAAACTGACAATCTGAGATATCGGATTGCTATCCAGCAACAGTACCAGCTACTGACAGCATCTCAATGTGAATCATCAGAGGATATTACAGCCAAAACGCCACCTGCAACAAGTACAGCAACAGCTGCAGCTAATACTATCATCCCATCATCATCATTAGCATCATCAGCATCAGCATCCAACGATCAAGAACATGATATAACAGCAACTGAAATGCCACCACCTACTCCTACAACAACGACTTCGACTGAAACAAACACAAAGATTGGAAATCCCACCACTACAGCTGCTATGGCAACACCTGAACATGGCATTTCTACTATCCGTGATTCTTCCATGTTGGAAAAGATGCAACCACATAATCGTAGCCCAATGCTTTCAATGCCTACTTCAAATACTGCTTCTCCTACTGGTTACTTTGGTAAGATTGAGATGGGAAAAAGCATCATCTTCCCCTTGAATTTCCTTCTTTCATATGACTTGTTCTCATGACGTCTTTTACAAACACTCTTTCTATTCTTGTACAGCTGTTTCTACTGCCACTACTGCCGGAACGCCTCCCATCACTACAAATGCAGCCAACATGGTTGCTGGATCAATTACGCCATCACCATCCATGACGCCACCTTTTGGTATCCCACCTACAAGCAATGTGTATCCTGTCTTTTTTGGCAACACCATGTCACCACCACTCATGTCATTTCCTGCCGCTACTGCCAATACAAGTGCAGACAACATTGTTTGTCCTGATTGTGTCGTTCAAGCCGTTAAAGTTGCTTCTTCAGTCTTTGCTGGTGAATTGAATCATCGTGTCACATGTAACCACGAGCGTTGCACATCTGGTCCTGTACATTCATCTTCACCCATCAACATGCTTAAGAATGCTGTCAATAGCATGATTGAACGCCTGGAACATGTTGCAGATGAAGCCATGTATGTTGCTCATGAAACAGCTGTCAAAGGCAAACTTGGTGTTCAAGCTCGATGTGATCGTGAAATGAAAGGTGTTTGGCGAGACTTTGTCTTGAATCTCAACAGCATGACTCGAAGCCATCTTGAACAAGTGCGTGATATTGCAGATGTATCAACAGCTATTGCACGTGGTGATCTAAGCAAAGCCATGACTGTCCCTGTGAAAGGTGAAACACTCTTGTTGAAAAACACATTCAATACCATGGGTAAGTGTGTATACACTTTTTAATAATACATCACTGGGAGCCTTATTTTGGTTTAGCTTGTGACACCTGACATATATGTACTATAGTGAATCAGCTTAATCTCTTTGCATCCGAAGTATCACGCGTAGCACACGATGTCGGCACTGAAGGACGTCTTGGTGCACAAGCTAAAGTTGCTGGTGCTGATGGTATCTGGAAAGAGCTTACAGACAATGTGAATACTATGGCTGCCAATCTTACCAACCAAGTCCGTGATATTGCTCAAGTATCCAAATCAGTGGCTCGTGGCAATCTTACAAAGAAGGTGACAGTGGAAGTGAAAGGCGAAATGCTTGACTTGAAGAATACAATCAACACTATGGTGGATCAGGTAATTGTTTATTGCCAAGATTTGGTTGCTACAAGCCCACGTGCTAATCCTAAATCATCTTTATGCATACAGCTTTCTATTTTTGCAACCGAAGTGACGCGTGTGTCACTTGAAGTTGGCACAGAAGGAAAACTTGGTGGACAAGCCGTGGTCAAAGATGTTGCTGGCATATGGAAAGATCTTACAGATAACGTCAATATGATGTCTTTCAAGCTTACTGGACAAGTGCGTGACATTGCTGCAGTTGCCAAAGCTGTAGCCAAGG
The DNA here is from genome assembly GCA_008728235.1 of Lichtheimia ramosa. NCBI lineage: Eukaryota > Fungi > Mucoromycota > Mucoromycetes > Mucorales > Lichtheimiaceae > Lichtheimia > Lichtheimia ramosa. The sequence continues at coordinate 757,578 of CP031823.1, forward strand.
GTGATTTATCCAAGAAGGTGACAGCCAATGCTCAAGGAGAGGTGTTAGAGCTGAAAAACACCATGAACAAGATGGTATGTGTATACTGGATGTTTATCAAATTGTATCACTAATGGCATTTATATATTGATAATAGGTGGATCAGTTGACATTGTTCTCAGCTGAAGTGCGACGTGTTTCTCTTGAAGTGGGTGTGGAAGGCAAACTTGGTGGACAAGCCGTGGTGAAGGATGTTGGTGGAGCCTGGAAAGATCTTACAGACAATGTCAATACTATGGCAGCCAATCTGACAACACAAGTACGATCTATTGCACAAGTTACCAAAGCTGTTGCCAAAGGTGATCTGAGCAAAAAGATCGAGGTGGAAACTCGTGGTGAAATCTTGGATTTGAAGAATACAGTCAACAACATGGTGGATCAGCTACGAGTATTTTCAACAGAAGTGACACGTGTAGCCAAAGAAGTCGGCACAGATGGCAAACTTGGAGGACAAGCAGTAGTTCCCAATGTTGGTGGCACGTGGAAGGATTTGACTGACAATGTCAATACCATGGCAGCCAATTTGACAACACAGGTGCGCTCCATAGCAAGAGTCACTAAAGCAGTGGCTAATGGTGATCTATCACAAAAAGCTACAGTCAATGTCAGTGGCGAGATTTCTGATTTGAAAGATACAGTCAACAACATGGTGGATCAGCTACGCGTATTTTCATTTGAAGTGACAAGAGTATCGCGTGAAGTTGGTACAGAAGGCAAACTTGGAGGAGAAGCAGTAGTACCCAATGTCAGCGGTACTTGGAAAGACCTTACAGATAATGTCAATACAATGGCAGCCAATTTGACTACTCAGGTTCGATCGATTGCTCAGGTCACCAAAGCTGTCGCCAAAGGTGATCTGAGCAAAAAGATCGAGGTGGAAACTCGTGGCGAGATATTGGACTTGAAGAATACAGTCAACAACATGGTGGATCAGCTCACAGTATTCGCTGCTGAAGTCACACGTGTCGCAAAAGAAGTTGGTACTGAAGGCAAATTGGGTGGACAAGCTGTTGTGCCTAATGTTGATGGTACCTGGATGGATCTGACTGACAATGTCAACACTATGGCAGCCAATTTAACTGCTCAAGTACGATCTATTGCTCAAGTGACTAAAGCAGTGGCTCTTGGTGATCTGTCAAAGAAGATTGAAGTTGAAAGTGGTGGTGAAATTCGAGAGCTGAAAGATATTGTCAACAATATGGTGGATCAACTGCGTATCTTTGCATCAGAAGTGACACGTGTATCCAAAGAAGTTGGTACTGAAGGCAAACTTGGTGGACAAGCTGTAGTACGTGGTGTTGCAGGAACTTGGTGGGAGCTGACAAACAATGTCAACATCATGGCAGCCAACCTGACGAGTCAAGTACGCTCTATTGCTGAAGTTACAAAAGCTGTTGCATTGGGTGATTTATCCAAGAAGATTGAAGTTGAAAGTGGTGGCGAGATTTTGGAGCTCAAAGATATTGTCAATGGCATGGTGGATCAATTACGTATCTTCGCATCAGAAGTGACACGTGTATCAAAGGAAGTTGGTACTGAAGGCAAACTTGGTGGACAAGCTGTCGTCAAAGGAGTTGCTGGTACTTGGTGGGAGCTTACCAACAATGTCAATATCATGGCAGCCAATTTGACAAGTCAAGTGAGATCCATTGCTGAAGTAACCAAGGCCGTTGCTCTTGGTGATTTGTCCAAGAAGATTGAAGTTGAAAGTGGTGGCGAGATTCTGGAGCTCAAGAACATTGTCAATGACATGGTGGATCAACTGCGTATCTTTGCATCTGAAGTGACACGTGTATCAAAAGAAGTTGGCACTGAAGGCAAACTTGGTGGACAAGCTGTTGTCAAAGGTGTTGCTGGAACTTGGTGGGAGCTTACCAATAATGTCAATATCATGGCAGCCAATCTTACAAGTCAAGTGAGATCCATTGCTGAAGTAACCAAGGCTGTTGCATTGGGTGACTTATCCAAGAAGATTGAAGTTGAAAGCGGTGGCGAGATTCTGGAGCTTAAGAACATTGTCAATGATATGGTTGATCAGCTCAATGTTTTTGCATCTGAAGTCACTCGTGTTTCTAAAGAAGTTGGCACTGAAGGCAAATTGGGTGGACAAGCAGTGGTTCAAGGCGTAGCTGGTACATGGCAAGAGCTCACTAGCAATGTCAATATCATGGCAGCCAATCTTACCAATCAAGTACGCTCTATTGCTGAAGTGACTAAAGCTGTTGCACTCGGTGATTTATCCAAGAAGATTGAAGTTGAAAGTGGTGGTGAAATTCGAGAGCTGAAAGATATTGTCAACAACATGGTGGATCAACTACGTATCTTTGCATCTGAAGTGACACGTGTTTCCAAAGAAGTTGGTACTGAAGGCAAACTTGGTGGACAAGCTGTCGTCAAAGGTGTTGCAGGAACTTGGTGGGAGCTGACAAACAATGTCAATATCATGGCAGCCAATCTTACAAATCAAGTACGCTCTATTGCTGAAGTAACCAAGGCCGTTGCATTGGGTGATTTATCCAAGAAGATTGAAGTTGAAAGTGGTGGCGAGATTTTGGAGCTCAAAGATATTGTCAATGGCATGGTGGATCAATTGCGTATCTTTGCATCTGAAGTGACACGTGTATCAAAGGAAGTTGGTACTGAAGGCAAACTTGGTGGACAAGCTGTCGTCAAAGGAGTTGCTGGTACTTGGTGGGAGCTGACAAACAATGTCAATATCATGGCAGCCAATTTGACAAATCAAGTACGCTCTATTGCTGAAGTTACCAAAGCTGTTGCTCTTGGTGATCTGTCAAAGAAGATTGAAGTTGAAAGTGGTGGCGAGATTCTGGAGCTCAAGAACATTGTCAATGACATGGTGGATCAACTGCGTATCTTTGCATCTGAAGTGACACGTGTATCAAAAGAAGTTGGTACTGAAGGCAAACTTGGTGGACAAGCTATTGTGAGAGGTGTTGCAGGCACATGGAAGGATTTGACTGACAATGTGAATACCATGGCTGCCAATTTGACTGCTCAAGTACGATCTATTGCTCAGGTGACTAAGGCAGTAGCTCTTGGTGATCTGTCAAAGAAGATTGAAGTTGAAAGTGGTGGCGAGATTTTGGAGCTCAAAGATATTGTCAACAACATGGTGGATCAATTACGTATCTTTGCATCAGAAGTGACACGTGTATCCAAAGAAGTTGGTACTGAAGGCAAACTTGGTGGACAAGCTGTCGTCAAAGGAGTTGCTGGTACTTGGTGGGAGCTGACAAACAATGTCAATATCATGGCAGCCAATTTGACAAATCAAGTACGCTCTATTGCTGAAGTTACCAAAGCTGTTGCTCTTGGTGATCTGTCAAAGAAGATTGAAGTTGAAAGTGGTGGTGAAATTCGAGAGCTGAAAGATATTGTCAACAACATGGTGGATCAACTACGTATCTTTGCATCAGAAGTAACACGTGTATCTAAAGAAGTTGGCACTGAAGGCAAACTTGGTGGACAAGCCGTGGTGCGTGGTGTTGCTGGAACTTGGTGGGAGCTGACAAACAATGTCAATATCATGGCAGCCAATCTTACCAATCAAGTACGCTCTATTGCTGAAGTTACCAAAGCTGTTGCATTGGGTGACTTATCCAAGAAGATTGAAGTTGAAAGTGGTGGCGAGATTCTGGAGCTCAAGAACATTGTCAATAACATGGTGGATCAATTACGAGTGTTTGCATCTGAAGTTACACGTGTATCCAAAGAAGTTGGCACTGAAGGAAAACTCGGTGGACAAGCCATAGTGCAAGGTGTAGCAGGCACATGGAAGGATTTGACTGATAATGTGAATACCATGGCAGCCAATTTGACAGCTCAAGTGCGATCTATTGCTCAAGTGACCAAAGCAGTGGCTCTTGGTGATCTTTCCAAGAAGATTGAAGTTGAAAGTGGTGGTGAAATTCTTGAACTTAAGAATACAGTCAATGATATGGTGGATCAATTGCGAGTGTTTTCTACCGAAGTGACGCGTGTGGCACGAGAAGTCGGCACTGAAGGCAAATTAGGTGGTCAAGCTCATGTGCAAGGTGTGGCTGGTACCTGGAAAGATTTGACTGATAATGTCAATATGATGGCTGGCAACCTTACAACACAAGTACGATCTATTGCTACTGTTACCACTGCAGTTGCCAAAGGTGATCTTTCAAGAAAGATTGTTGTTGAAGTACAAGGTGAAATTCTGCAGCTAAAGTAAGTCATGATATATTATGCATAATGATGGATCTTTGTTATTTAATATTACTTTTTTAGGAACACGGTGAATTCTATGGTGGATCAGTTGCGTGTGTTTGCTGCTGAAGTAACACGAGTGGCACGTGAAGTCGGCACAGAAGGAAAACTTGGTGGTCAAGCGACAATTATGGGAGTTGATGGCACTTGGAAAGATCTTACCGACAATGTAAACTTGATGGCAAGCAACCTGACAGATCAACTACGATCAATTGCAGCAGTATGCAAAGCAGTGGCTCAAGGTGATCTATCCAAAAAGATTGAAGTGGAAGTACATGGCGAGATTGCAGAGCTTAAGGATACTATCAACACCATGGTGGATCAGCTCAATTCATTTGCTTTTGAAGTCACACGTGTTGCTCGTGAAGTTGGTACTGAAGGCAATCTTGGTGTGGAAGCACGTGTCAAAGGTGTTGGTGGCGTATGGCTCGAAATTACCAGCAATGTCAATACCATGGCATCCAATCTGACAACACAAGTTCGTGCATTTGCACAAATTTCTGCTGCTGCTGCTGAGAATGACTTTTCACGCTTGATCACTGTTGAAGCACAAGGCGAGATGGATGCTTTGAAAACCAAGATCAATCAAATGGTCAGCTCTTTACGTGATGCTATGCAGAAACATCGTCAGGCAAAAGAAACAGCTGAGATGGCGAATCGATCCAAGAGCGAGTTCTTAGCAAATATGAGTCATGAAATCAGAACACCTATGAATGGCATCATTGGCATGACAGCTTTGACATTGGAGACTGAGCTTACCAGACAACAGCGTGAAAATCTCATGATTGTATCAAGTTTGGCCAATACTTTATTGACTATCATTGATGACATATTGGACATTTCAAAGATCGAAGCTGGACGTATGACTATGGAGACTATTCCCTTTTCGATGCGTTCTTCAGTATTCAGTGTGCTCAAAACATTGGCTGTCAAGGCGAATCAGAAAAAGCTTGACTTGATATACAATGTCGATAAGGGTATACCTGATCATCTTATTGGCGATCCACTGCGTTTGAGACAAGTTATCACCAACCTTATTGGTAATGCCGTCAAGTTTACAAACCAAGGTGAAGTGGCATTGGAAGCACGTGTCATTGATATGCAAAACAATTTCGCTACATTGCAATTCTGTATTGCTGATACTGGTATTGGCATTCATGCTGACAAGCTGCAAATCATCTTTGATACATTCTGTCAGGCCGATGGAAGCACAACGTAAGTATTGACATAAGAAGATGATTTATGCCATCTAACTATTATATGTTATAGGCGTGAATATGGTGGCACTGGTCTTGGATTATCTATTTGCAAGCATCTTGTGGAGCTGATGGGTGGCCAAGTATGGGTGGAATCCAATTATGGTCGTGGTTCTCAGTTTTACTTTACCATGAAGCTGCAGCTTCATCATGTGGAAGAAAGAGATGTCATGGATAAGATGGTGCGATTCCGTGGCAGGCGTATCTTATTCGTAGACAGCTTACAAGATACCAGTGGACTAGTGAACAAGGTTGAAAAGCTTGGATTAGAAGTTTACCGTGTTTCTAATGTAGTGGAAGCAACCGAATTGGCCAACAAGTACTCAGCCAGAGCAAAACACACGCCTTACTTTGATACGGTGATTATCGACAAAATGGCTCAAGCAGGCAAAATACGAGACATCATGCCGTTGCGTTACACACCCTTGGTTATTGTTTCACCAGAAGCTCATATGCTCAACATGAAACTCTGCATCGATTTGGGCATCACGGGATACATCAACTCGCCACAAACGCTTGCTGAATTGATGGAGGTGTTATTACCAGCATTGGAAAGTCACGTTGCCTTGCCAAGTGATTCATCAAAGACTATGCCACTCAGGATTTTGCTTGCTGAAGACAACATGGTGAATCAGAAACTTGCTCTTCGGATCTTGCAGAAGTTTGGGCACAATGTTACAACTGTCAGCAATGGCAAATTTGCTGTAGAGAAGTTCCAAAACGAGCCATTTGACATGATTTTGATGGACGTGCAGATGCCAGTGATGGGAGGATTTGAAGCTACACAAAGAATTAGACAACTGGAACAAGAATCAGGCACTGAATCTCATATTCCTATTATCGCGCTGACGGCTCATGCAATGATTGGTGATCGAGAAAAGTGTTTGGCGTCAGGGATGGTAAGTCATTGGATTCTATTTTTACATATGTGCATATGGATCGACTCATGCAAACATCATTCTGCAGGATGAATATGTTACAAAGCCCCTGCGTCTACCAGAATTGATTGCAGCAATCAAGAAATTTGCTCCCCAATCTGTTCATGTTCCATTGGATCAGACTTTATCATCCAGCAGCAAAACAAGTCAGCATCGCTAATGATCTACTCACTATCACCATCACTATTACTACTCCACAACATCTTGTTTCTCCTCATTCCATGGTCCGGATACCAGTCAATGAGTCAAGGCGACTTTTTTCGTATACCTTTCACATTATTGCTTTTGTTTGTTCTTCTCTTTCTGCCATCTACACTTTTGTAAAGCTATATCTATTTATCAACGCCCCCCAATGGCAAGGGTGTTTTAGGGTGTGTGTGGTGGGTGTTGGGATTCTTGTTGAAACACCAAGTGATATGCAGGGTGCAAGGATATGAGAAAGTAGTAGCTAATGTGCATAACAGTCAACATTGTGAGAAAGTTATCAAAATGCATGTGCAGATGACCATCAAGTAACAAATTAACGCTCTGTTTGTGTTGTCGATGGTGTTTGCGCAGCATATGCAAGTTGTATGAGAGATGGTCAGTGCGTCCTATCACATTGCTGATGTTGAGTAATTACTAACAGGCCTGATGATGTGTAAATGATGATAGTTGGGGGTGTATAATCTTCTTGGCATCACACGCCTTATCGTAGGGTGCTGTGCCACAGTGAAAACAATACCTTGTATTCTTGAATCACGATTCACCTTGAAAGTAATCAAGATGGGATCAAGGTGAATGTTTTCGGCGATCCTCATGTTGCATCAACACGTTGTGTATTTTTGGAAGTCGGGTGTCACAAATGCTGCAGTAGCGCCAAAAAAAAGTTTCGGTATGCATTCCGTCGGTTGGTACGCCAAACAAGGAAACAGCCTTTTGTGTTCTTTTGCAGGTGGGTGTGTATTGAATAAAGCAATTGCCAATTGAACAATAATAGAAGAAGTCATGCAATTGCACGAGGAAGATGATATGTGTGCATAAATGTTCAAGCTAGTGTACAAGTGTCATTCATCATAATAAGCATGGTTGTTATTGTCATGAATCAAATACCAAGCAAAGTGGTTTTCATCTCTCTAGCGCACGCGGCTATTAAAGATCCCGATTCGGTGGTGGTAAAGGTTTTTCATCTCACTAAACGCACGCGGCATTGTCGCCCAATCAGGCAAGCTTGAGAAACAAAGCTTAATTTTGCTTGTCCCTTTTCCAATATCCTGGGAACTGACGTGATCATCCTTACATACCCTTATTTTCACCCCTTTTAATGGGCTACATGCATGATTCTGATTCTCAGTTTCTCTTGGCCATACTACTTTTTTTTGCCAAGCGTTACATATTAGCCACGGTTTCACCAGCTAATGCTTTAACCACCACATTCTCACTGTGGCGTTCCCCTTGCGTTTCCTTTTTGTAAGCAAAAGTTATGGCAGGTTGGGGGAGGGATAAGTATAATGACGCGTAGGACAATGGCTACTGTGGCAAATGTATAAAAGCAATAAGGATGTCTGTACATCCCATCCCATAACCAGAGTTTGGCTTCTCCTACTCTTTCACGCTTACACTTTTCCTCTTTACTACTTGTTCATCTCTGCAATTGTATTCCATCTTTGGATGACCAATCCTATGCGTCGCTCTGAACCCTGTACACCACGTCCTACATCAAGAAAAGTGCTTACCAACAAGCGATTGGATACATTGGAGGATGAGCTTGGCTTTCTTCATGATGAATGGACCACTATTTGTGTTATCTTTGATTCGATTTATCATGCTTATCTCGACCAAATAGCACTTGCAAAGATGCATGCTCCAAATCAACAAATGCTCAAAGACTATGATGACTTGTTTACCAAAGTTTATCAGCTGGAACGCAAGGTGAAATCGCTTGAACAAGAATTCGAATCGGCTCAAAAGATTTACCATCAACAGCGGAGCAACAAACGTCAAAGACTTTGCTGATTGTTGTGTAGGAGGAAAAGACTACTTGTACTTTCCTTGATCGGTTATATCTTTGTGAACCCAATCTATGGCCATCCTACGTTACCTCTTGTGTATATAAGGGGCGATATGCTCTTTTTCTTTTTCCCTTGCTTATAACATCATCATCATCATCATCATCAAGCGATATATATATTATAGTATATGTGTATATAGTTATCCCCCACTTATCATCTTAAAAACATCTTGTATATGATTTATTGTGTCATCATTAGAGCTCTGTGAGCTTCATGCATATGAATAAAGGCCTTCCCAAGAAGAGAGAGAGAACAAACATGTGAATTATTCACCGCTTTAGCCCCTGGTTTTCGAGTCTTGTAGTAACAGAAAAACACAATTTCGAGTTCAGCACATACACTTTACTCTTTCCACCCTTCTCCACCTCTCTTAAACACCCCCCACTCTTCTCTTGCGTTTACGTCACAATGTTGAAGCTTTTGCAATCCGCATCGTCTGTGGCTGTAAAGTATTGTTCTCAATTGGGCAGTGTTTAAAGCATGGGACACCATTGGCTAACCAATCTACTACTATAGACGCGCACTGCTCGTACGTTTTGACAGCTTTCCAGGGTCACATGTCAACACGCGATACTCACTTCTCAACACTATAGACTCCTCTACTGGTCGTATGGCTGTGCGTGGTCTTCACCACTCCAAGGCTGCAATGCAGGTTATGGCTACCAATCCTCTTCGTGCCAAGGAAGCCACTGTAAGACTAGTTATCAATAGTGCACATGAATCATTTATTGACTTGTATGATAGGGATCTATTGCTAGCAAGTATCCTGTCATTGATCACGAATACGATGCTGTTGTTGTTGGTGCTGGTGGTGCTGGTCTTCGTGCTGCTTTTGGTCTTGCTGAAGCTGGATTGAATACTGCATGTATCACCAAATTGTTCCCTACTCGTTCACACACTGTTGCTGCTCAGGTATTTCAACAATGATGACAATGCAAAAGGGTTCATATACTCAAGTTTATATGATAGGGTGGTATCAATGCAGCATTAGGCAACATGACTGAGGATGATTGGAGATGGCATATGTATGATACTGTCAAGGGCTCCGATTGGCTTGGTGATCAAGATGCTATTCATTACATGTGTCGTGAAGCTCCTCACACTGTTGTTGAATTGGAAAACTATGGTGTCCCTTTCTCTCGTACTGAAGAAGGAAAGATCTATCAACGTGCCTTTGGTGGTCAAAGCTTGAAATTCGGCAAGGGTGGACAAGCTTATCGTTGTGCAGCAGTCGCTGATCGTACTGGTCATGCCATTCTTCACACTCTTTATGGCCAATCTTTGCGTCACAACACCAACTACTTTATTGAATACTTTGCTTTGGATTTGATCATGGAAGATGGTGAATGTAAGGGTGTCATTGCTCTTAACATGGAAGATGGTACTATTCATCGTTTCCGCTCTCACAAGACTGTTCTTGCCACTGGTGGATATGGTCGTGCCTACTTTTCATGCACTTCAGCTCACACCTGTACTGGTGATGGTAATGCCATGGTTGCTCGTGCTGGTCTTCCTTTACAAGATCTTGAATTTGTCCAATTCCATCCTACTGGTATTTATGGTGCTGGTTGTTTGATTACTGAAGGATCTCGTGGTGAAGGTGGTATCTTGATCAACTCTGCTGGTGAACGTTTCATGGAGCGTTATGCACCTACTGCTAAGGATCTTGCATCACGTGATGTTGTCTCTCGTGCCATGACACTTGAAATCAAGGAAGGACGTGGTGTTGGTGAAGAAAAGGATCACATCTATTTGCAATTGCATCACTTGCCTGCTGAAGTCCTTCATGAACGTCTTCCTGGTATCTCTGAAACTGCTGCCATTTTCGCTGGTGTTGATGTAACCAAGGAACCTATTCCTGTGTTGCCTACTGTCCACTACAACATGGGTGGTATCCCTACTCGCTACACTGGTGAAGTCATTCGTCAAAACGAAAAGGGTGAAGATGTTGTTGTACCTGGATTGTATGCTGCTGGTGAAGCTGCTTGTGTATCTGTTCACGGTGCTAATCGTCTTGGTGCCAACTCTCTTTTGGATATTGTTGTCTTTGGTCGTGCTGTTGCTCATCACATTGCCGAAACCCTTGAACCTGGTACTCCTCTTAAGCCATTCGCTGCTGATGCAGGTGCCAACACTATTGCCAACCTTGACAAGTTAAGAAATGCTGATGGTAGCAAGCGTACTTCTGAAATTCGTCTTGCTATGCAAAAGGTCATGCAGTCTGATGCTGCTGTCTTCCGTACTCAAGAGACTTTGGATGAAGGTATGTATGATACATCATAAGCTGATATGGTGTTATTGACCTGTGAATTAGGTGTCAAGAAGATTGATGAAGTCTTCAAGTCTTTCTCTGATGTCAAGGTCTCTGATCGTGGTATGATCTGGAACACTGATTTGACCGAAACTCTTGAACTTCAAAACTTGTTGACTTGTGCCGCTCAAACCATGCATTCTGCTGCTGTTCGTACTGAATCTCGTGGTGCCCACGCCCGTGATGGTAAATATATATCACTCTATATTGAAAATGATCCACTGACAGTATTACTATAGACTTCAAGGAACGTGATGATGAGAACTGGATGAAGCACACTCTTTCATACCAAGATCAAGAAACTGGTGAAGTTAAGCTTGCTTATCGATCTGTTGAAGCCAACACTCTTGATGAGAATGAATGCAAGCCTGTTCCTCCTTTCGCCCGTGTCTACTAGATAACAAGTTGTGTTCTTTCTTAATTAAACCACTTTTCCCCACTTGTCAATGTCATCCATTATCATGGTCTACATCGTTAACTTGTTTGCTTATTGATCAGTCATTTGCTAGATGAGGATGCCATACAATCCTGTCACAAGGAATAAGCATTATGAAGACAAAAGATGATCTAACAAGGAAGAGATATGTTTATGCATGTTGAATTTCAAAGGATTCACTACACTGATAGAGTGGATGGAACAATGACAGCAATAGGAGACAGATACTTATAGTGATAGGATGGCTGACAATGGGTGTGATGAATGATATCCTTCCAAGAGCAAGCTAGTCATATGGCAGAACAAGGCATCATCATGGTAGTTTAGAGCCACGCATTTGATCGAATACCTTGTGGATGCTTTGACATTGACATATTCTGAAAGAAGTTGTTGCTCCAAGCCAATCAAGCTGAATGAAGGATAAAGACAAACATAACATATGTCATCTACTCAACACTTTCAAGCGTATTTTGCTGTATCATGTTCAATGATCATCGATTGAAAAAGCCAAGGATGATAGGTCGGGGAATCAAGTGAATTCCTGCTGCAAACCGAGTACACATCTTTTTCTGTTTCCGCGGGAAGCAATTAATGCTCAACTTCCTTTCGCGTTCTATCAGCCAATTCAGATTCCTGAACACAATGGTAAAGAACCCTCTTGTATGGATCGACTGCGAGGTAAAGTCAAAACTTACAAGGGAATACGTATATATTACTTACCTTCAAGATAGATGACTGGTCTTGACATAACCAAGGACCACTTGATCGAGATCGCTGTCCTTATCACCGATGGCGATCTCAACGTGGTGGCAGAGGTAAGCATATGGGAAAATACACGTATGATAGATGGTAACTTATATGGTATGCCAAAGGGACCAGAACTGATCATCCACCAACCAAAACAAGTGATGGATAGCATGAATGGTATGTATGACATGGTGTCAAAAGATCATCCACCCTATTAAACACGTTTATTGTGATAGATTGGTGCAAGGAGCATCATGGAAATGTAAGTGGATAGAGTACAATGTGGATACAAGCTTACGCTTTTCTTGTTAGTCTGGATTGACACAAGCTGTCTTGGATTCCAAAGTGTCAACTGCTGATGCTCAATCACAAGTACTGGACTTTCTCAAAGAACATATCAAACCTGGAGAAGCACCTTTGGCAGGAAATTCAGTACATGCTGATAAGCGTTTTTTGGAAAAAGAGATGCCTGATATTGTGAACTATCTTCATTATCGTATTGTTGGTAAGTACCACATGTTGGAAGGCATTTATGCAATACTAAAGTACAATAGACGTGAGCACAATCAAGGAATTGACAAGAAGATGGTATCCAGATATTGCTTCTGGCGTTGTGAAGAAGAACACCCACCGAGCACTTGATGACATCAAGGAAAGCATTGCAGAACTGCAATACTATCAACAACACGTCTTTATCCCTCGCAAAGATTGAATATGGACTTGAAACCAACTACTTGGATATGCCTACTATTAGCGATGTTTGACTCCTGCCCAATGGGCTGCAATAGCTTTTGCATGTATTATATAGCATGATCGTCGTGATATTGTTTCATTCATGCCATTCAAATAAAATGGATTTGTATCACTATCCTTTATGACTCTAGATGTCGATTGGCATGTAGATAGAGTTTAAGATTGACGTAATAAATTATATCTATGTATTATTCAAGTAACCGAATGATCATATCTATCACTACTTGGAGCTATCTACAATCGTGCGACTGGTGCTGCGTTGGTGAGTTGTTGATATAGCTCATTGATCTGTGCATCATAGAATTTTCTTGCTTCTGCTCTCTTCAACTTCAGAGTAGGTGTTAACAAGTTGCTTTCCATGGTAAATGGTTGAGATTCGAGATAGATGGCCTTGACAAATTCAAATCCACGCATTTCTGCTGCCTTTCCCACATCCGTCATACGCTTCAATACAGCCTGATTCACTCTTGGATTGCGACATAATTCCTGATAGCTCAAATCAACCAAGTCTGGAAGTACCTCCTTGACAAGTTGAGCAAGTTCATCTGGATCAGGCACTACAACAGCCACAAGAGAGTTTTGCAGTGAATCACCATGAACAAAGATTTGAGCCACTAATGTATCCTTGGAGTAAATGTTTTCAATCTTTTCAGGTGCCACGTATTCTCCTTGTGCAAGCTTAAAGATGTTCTTTTTGCGATCGACAATAACAAAAGAACCAGTTTCATCCACCATAGCAATGTCTCCCTGCATATAATATGTCAGCATAATGATAAAGCTATAATAGAATGATAGATCTGCATACCGTGTGATAAAAACCATCATCATCAAATGCTTCCTTGGTTTTAGCTTCATCCTTGTAATAACCCTGACTGATATTGTATCCACGAATACATAACTCGCCTCGAGGATAAGGCTTGTCAGCCGACATGTAATCCATTTCAGGTACATCCACCAGCTTGAACTCATTACAATCCATAGGAATACCAATGTTGCCAGCTCGTTTATCACCCTTCACTTGCACACTTGCACTGCTGCATGTTTCAGTGGCACCAAATCCTTCACGAATATCACAGCATAACACGACACGTAAGAATTGCAATACATCTTTTCCAAGAGGTGCTGATCCACTAGTGATAAAACTCACATTGCCACCAAGAACTTGACGCACTTTGTTGAATAAGAGTCGATCTAATACAGGATGTTCGACTGTGCCTTCTTGCAAAAGATGCTCCATTTTGATTTCCACTGCCTTTCGGAAAAGTGTCCCCTTGAAACCTGGTGCTTGTACTGTAGCCTGCATGATCTTGCCATAGATTCTGTTCAATAAACGTGGTACTGCACTAAACATGGTAGGCTTAAGAATCTGCATATCTTCCAAAAGTGTGTCGATAGATCCACTAAAGAATCCCAGTCGTGCTCCCACTGCCATGCATGAACAATCAATCAATCTGCCATAGATATGTGCTATCAAAGTGTTAAAGAAGAGATCATGTCATGCACTATAACAATCACTTACCCAAAGGAAGATACGAGATACCAATATCAGTGGTATCATTGGTTGTTCTAGTAAGAACACCAGTAACTGCAGCAATAAAATTGGCATGGGTCAACATGACACCCTTGGGTCGACCTGTGGTACCACTGGTATACATGAGACAAGCAAGATCATTAGGAGAAGCTGATTTGTGTGCTACAGGCTTTTCTTGTCCACGTGACTCGATTTCTGCATAATCAACAAGCACCAAATCCTTTTCAGCTGACCAGGCACGTAAAGCTTCATCTTCAGGGGTATCCAAGGGGTCAATCGAAATGATACCCTTGAGATTGGGTAATTTGGAGCGTTCCTTGATCAAATCCACCACGTGACCTTTGGTACACAACACTGTCTCAATCTCAGCATGGTTGACAATGTACTCGACAGCATCAGGACCCAGTGTATCATAGAGTGCCACCACAAAGAAGCCAGAAATAGAACATGCCCAATCTGCAATATGCCATTCAGGTCGGTTGACAGACCATACGCCAAGAGGTATGGCACCAGTTCGCTTGATGCCAAGTTGTTCATGGACAAAAGACTGTAGACCACTGCCAAAATGGTTGATACGCTTGTCGACTTGTTCATATGTTTGCCATTCATAGTGCTGAGCAAGTACACCATTCACCAGGGGCCGATGGCCAAGACATGGCTGATCGCGCGATTGGTCATATCCTTCAAAAAGACAAGACGTTATTGTTATTGGATCAATAAACAAGACTACTTGTATTTACCTGTGCGGAAAATGTCATAGAGATTCTTCACTTTGGGGGAGAAAGAAGCAACAAGTTCTTGATTGCCTCGATAAACAGCTTTTCATGCAGAATTAGAGTTGATAGGATTACACAGGAAAATTCATATGGTGATCCATACCACTTTGTCCCGGCTTTTGGGAGTTGGGAACTATAAATGCTTTGGGTTGTACCTCGTTAGCCATATTGCTATATGTGTCTTGTATGTGGAAAGTGATGACAGTAGTGTCGATCAAGGCTATGGCGGGATAATCTAGCTGAGCTTGCTATTTAAGTTCGTCGTCTACCATGGATAGTCGCTTACATCGTGAGAAATCTGCTTAAATGAATCAATGAATCAAACTACTTGCTCCTTTTTCCATCATCCCCATAGTAACAAGGATCAATGATATGCTTTTCCCTTTCTTTGTTCTCTTCATCATCTCTCTTTGCTCTCTTTGTTAAACATACAACTCCTTTACGCCAACAAAGTGTCTCCAGCTCATTGTACATATTCATTGTCGGGGATCATTGTGCGGACATTTACACGGATACATCGGGAGGAATCAGGGGAACTATAGTTTATGTCTGGTGGCGTGAATATGATAGATCTCTTGTATATTTGATAGTAAGATGTAATAAAAGGTAGGTCAGTCTTGAGAAAAAAGGTATAAATAATACATCAATGGTGTTTCTTTTTACAAATGGCTTGATTATGAATAATGATGGTGATTGTTGTGTGGTGTACTAATAGGTGTGAGATGCAATGATCCGTTGAAACTCCTATGTAGCATCATGATCACTTGTTAGCTATGGCCGATCACAGCTTCTTTATCATAATTTACCTTTTCCAAGTCACCAAGGCTCGACACTTGATCCACCGGTGAATCCAAGATATCCAAGGAAAGAGATCCATTCACAGAGGACACTGGTTTACGACCTGATTTCTGATCATGAACGTCCAAGTGTGCAGTTGCATATCGTACAAGAATGTCGAGATCCTGCTCTGTCACATTTTTCAAATTGGAGCTGAATAACTGTTTGGATGGCTGATGAATCACTTTTCTGGCCACCACGACACTGTTGTTGGTCATCAATGCATATTCAATTTGATTCTTTGGAAGGGGTCGTGTCCGTAATGTGCCATGCATCAGAATCACATCCACACCTGCATCCAAATTCCTTGATACAGCTATACCACTGGTGCTGGTGATACCCAATTTCTTATCTTTTGAACATGTCTTTAGTACTGTGTCAACGCGTCGTACAATGTCTTTTGTCTTGGTATCAAGCTGAGGAATTGATAAAGGTGGTCGTTTCATTCGAGATATCTTTTCTGGTGACACTTTACTGGTACTGGATCGTGGTGGCAATGATGCAGCAGAACGTGATGTTGGTTGTGTGCTTGTTTTCCTTAGAATGAAGACTTTTTCTCCTGCTTCTCTTGGCGTGTCGTCATGCAAGATCTCGATCAATCGATTGGATGGATTAAGCAGTTTATCTAATGACATGAATGATTAGTATACATTGGTATTGTTGCACAAAGAATGGATTTACCTGGCTGTGTGGATACAGTCATTCTATAACGGTCATGCTCGTTGTGATGATTCATGTGAAATTTGTCAAGTGCAATTGATGTCAATTCAGCAATGGTGGCGCTTGCAGAGACTGCAATCAACTTGTCGATTCGCTCATGTGCTGTATCTTTCTTCTTTTTGCGCAAGTTTTTGGAGAATGTTGATGATCGATTGTTATCTTTGGTGGAGCTGGTATTCGTATAATGAGACACTTTGATGTAAACTTGTCCTTCTCTTTCATTGATCCGCCTAATTCGCTTATGCAGATAAAATCCAACAGCTGGTTCTTTGCCATGACGTGATTGTTGCTGCTGCTGCTGTTGGTGCTGTTGCTGTGTTGTAGGACGTGTATCATGCTGTGATAGTTGTTTAACATGTGTCAGTGATGGCATGGGTGTAGTCAAATGAGTAGTGAGTGTCTGGAAGATCGCCAATGGCTTATCTTGTGGTGCCATAATGATTTCATCTAGTAAACAAGTATTTAGTCTTATGTATCAGTGGTGTCAATATTGGTACTTACCTCCATTCATGGATTTCACTGTCAAATAATACTCAACACCACTACCATTGGTTGGAGTGATTGCACGTGATGTACGACCAGCTGTCTTGTTCTCGATTTGAGCAATATGAAAACGTTCCATGGCTTGAATAAGTAACTGTTCAGCACTGGTATTGTCGTCCACAAGCATAGAATGATACATTGCACCAACATTGATGTTGCCAGCAAATACACGTAACACCTTGAGCTGTGCTTGTCCATTCGCAGCACGAGGAGTCTTATCATCCATGAGAATAGAAGAGCTGACAGAGGAAATTGATCGACCATCTGCATCCTCGTTGCAAGTGCTGGTTTGGATTGACTTGTTGGATTCCTTTTTGCCACGTGAAAATATATTCCAGAATGTGTTGGATCGCTTGTCGTCTATCCGTGGAGAAGATGGAGTACCATTATAGCTGACGGATGGCTGTGGTTGAATGATAGGTGATTGTTGTTGCTGCTGTGATGATTGTTGTAATGATTGTGATGGCTGTGGCTGTATTGGTTTCTCAGATGGTTGCGATGGTTGTTGTTGTTGAGACGAAACAGGTGAGGATGATGGTGATTGCTTAACAGGAGGTGCCGATTCCACGATTTCTTGGGGTTGATCAGTTTCATTGTCACTTTCTTCAACATCACTGGCTTCTGAATGATCATCCTGCATATCCTCTTGCCACTCTTCATATGCTTCACCCACTTCTTCTTCATCATCATCACCGATCAAAATGATTTGTGCTTGTACACTAAGATCTTTGCACATGGTCACTCTGCGTTTCTTGGTTGCTGTCTTCTTCTTGACTTCCTTTTGAATGTAGTGTGTAGCTTGGTCCAAGGATGTCAGCTGCATGATGCATGATGCATGTTAATATGTATACAACACTATCCTTATTACCATGATACTTACATCCGTGTTACGATGCTTGTTCAAGCGAGCTAAACGTTCAAAAGGAGTCTAATGGTGTTGTCAGTATCCCACTTTCTCTTTACCACCTTTTTTCTTCTCTACCTCGATGTTTTCTGCTGGAATATAGCCCACTTCAGATGTCTTGATCACACTGACGAGCCACCAATACGAATTAGAATCATCCAACAGCGTCAATGCATCGCCTTTGTACACAGTTGCTTGTCCTTCCACAGTAGCAACAAACGTATGTAACGCGTAAACCATGTCAAAGTTGATATTCTCGTCAGGGATACTAGGTGAAGAGGTGTATTCCGAGTCATCGGCTTCATCAAGGTCGTCTTCTTCATCGTCGTCTTCCTCAACCATATCGTCAGAATCTTCTTCCTCCTCTTCTTCTTCCACTTCCTCTATCAACATGCTGTTGTTTTGCTGTTTGAAAAGCTGACCAGAGGCATTGCGTTCTGAATGTAAAGGTGTGCTCACTGTAGGAGATGGCTGCCAATCGGAGGAGACACGAGGGCTGTTACGGTCGACCTGGGTGTTTATGACAAGGTTCCTGGGCATATTGGCGCCTTTAGTTATGAAATAGACACAACTTTCAAATAAAGAGAGAAAGAGTAAAATAGAAAGAGAAAACGAAAAAGGGAAGGCGTGTTGAGAAGAGAAAACGAGCTAGTGCAGCTTTATTACAATCTGTGTGCCCATAATACTGTGTGTAGAGTACATATCGGCTCGGGATGAAAAGGCCATGTATCACAAAACATCCGTAGTATCAGCTGGATCATGTTCCCCCATGCAAAAATGACATGTTCTATCCATTATCTTTATGCATGCAAATAAGTCTTATGTTTATGCAGAAGGTACTCTTCCTTGTGAAAGTAAAAGATAAATGATGCGTTGCTCAACATTTTGCCATGACACGTGCCTATAAAATGTATGAACAATACTTGTGAACTGCATCACTTATTACACAGAGATGGATGAAACACTTCCTTATAACAATCAAACTATCTTTATTACTTGTGCCTGATCATATTTAATTAGAACAGACCTTATTTTATCCAAGATGATGCTCTTTCACTAATTCAGCTTTTTGAACTTGTTCTCTTATCTTGGCTCACTCTTTCTCTATTTCGAGTAGAACGTGTTGTTGTTGGATATGATTGCTCCTTGTGTTTCGATCAAGTAATTAGCGTAGCACATTACTGCGGCTGTCAAAATTCATCAAGGATTCATCCATTCTACCACTCAGGGAAGCTTTGATACTCGACCATCGAATCATAAGAAAGGTGTCCTACATGAACAAAGAAGACGTAACCATTGTCTTTAACATGCATGTGATTTTGATATGGACCGAGATTCTCCTTAATCCCAGTGCTCATGAAAGAAATAGAGTGGTCGCACACAACCAAGGACTGAACTTGAAATGATATATTGCCATGTTACACTTCTAGACCTGCCACGGGCCCCAGCACCATGTTACATGCTTAAATCTCTTCTCTCTCTCTCTCCTCTCCTATTTTCTACATATAAACTACACAAAAGATTTCATAGATACATTGAATTGACTGCATATGTGCATTGGAAAAGAAAAACTTATGTAATGGTAAAAGAAGTAAACAATGAAACAACGTATAAAGCATAAATCAAATCATGGGGATGATGATGCAATAGAGAAATGGGAGAACATGGATTGAATATGGGGTGCCATTTTAGGTTGCCTCCTTGCAATAGCCAAAAGTTCTGTCTCGTAAGGCATAAAGTAGTGATGACTGTGTGGATCCTTGGAGAGTTGTCGAAGCAAGTGAGCTGCTACAAATGCAATCCCTTGTGGTTCAGAATAATCAATCATGGTAGTACCATCATCACCATTCATCGTATGCGAAACAGGCACTGCGATTTGTTGTCCATCATCAAAATGCGTTCCAAGATGCATAGCCATTTCATCCTTGTCCTTGAATTCATGCATGGTATTGGCACAATTGGTCCACATACATTCGAACCCATCGATATCAGCTTCATTTGCACCGACATGCTCTTGTATAACGTGGCGTTGAAGGTGTAACTCATCCTCAAACGACTGTGAACAATTTGTCCATTGACACATGAGCTCAGCACCTACAAAGCATATCAGTAACTAGACCATGTTTACTAGACAATGATACTAACCATCTTGAAGAATTGTCATCTTGATTTGAATGCCTCGTACCAAAGTTCCTTCAAGTATCATTCCACTTTGAGAATTGTCTGTCGCCGAAGCTTCGGGAAATGCAATCTTTAATACTGTGTAAAAGTCTTTCATCTTCAATGCGCCTTCTTGACCAAATCGCATCTCATATAAAAGATACATATCATCCAAAGATAACACGCTGCTCTGAGCCGACACTTCAAACTTGTCCTTCAACCTGCATACAAAAAAGAGTCAATGAATCAAACAAAGTAGATCAATGCATGTGTGTTACATACCAGCCAAGACAACGATAAGGCTCATCGAGCTCTTGATAAGCACTAAGATTCGGCATACAAGGTACAACACCATGTGCTTCACCAACGGCCAATGGAGATCCTGACGTACTGCGAGGAGATGCACTTGACTGTGATGATGAGCCGTCTTCACGATCACGAATCACCTTGGGTATAAAGAACTTGCTTTTGACACTCAACAATGATACCAGGATACCAATATCAGCACCAGAGTGGATAGTCATCAACTGTCGTCTGAAATCAGCAGAGATCCGGCTATATTGATAAAGATATTCAATAACATAGCCCACCAATTCTTCATCATTGATCACCAGTAACTGTGTAGCACGTGCAACTGTAGTCAAGGCTCCTGATAATAGGTACACTTGGTTGCTTTCCACCATGGCCAAACTTGTCAACACATGCAATGCACCTATCAATAGTGGACGCTCTTGAGAATTGAGTAAGTTGGCAAGGCATGGGATAAGCTCATCAAAAGGTCCAGAGAGTTCAATAAAGGAAGCAATATTCTCAAGTACGTCAATACAATGTCGTCCAAGATCAATATCATTGGATGCGCCAAGTGCCAGACTTGTTTGTATCATGGATCGTAATCTGGTATCAGAAGCAAGTATGCGAGCATTGACTTGAAGAAACGAAAAGTTTCTCAAGATGTGCAAGATTTTGATGATGGAAGGCCGGTCCTGCTGGCCCAAAAGAAATGGATCACCTCGTTTCAATAACAAGTCAAGTAAAAGTGGTGTGTTGTCAAGTTGCAGTTGTTCTGGACATTCGAAAGAAATGGTGACGATACAGTTGAGTGCCCAATCCACATCCATTGGGTTGGAAGACTGCAGGGCTAGTAATACACGTTGTTTGATGTTGCTATCCAATTTGTTGGCTACAATTGATCATTAGATTTGTGTAAAACAACAAATGACACGCTCTCTCTTGACGGTCCTACCTCTGAGACATTCCATACGATCTTCTTCCATGATATGTATATGTGTTGCTGGATGACTTTGGTGATGTGTCTCTGCAATAGTGCATTGGCTGGGTTCATTTCTGATGGCAAGTTCCTCAAATGAAAAGCTGGAACGTAACGTGGGTAATGACTGACCAACGCTGACCATGGAGAACGTTTCACGAGGATTTGGATCAGGTCGAATAGGAGTATATTGTGGTGTCTTTACTGTTGATGTGCTTTTGGAACGTGTACCAGTGATAGATTTCTTCTTGAATGACTTGCCAGCAAGAGTGGATGCTTTATGAGCATTCTACCAATACAAGATGATTACTATACCATCATTACATGCATACATATAACTCTCCTACTTACCGGACCACGAAGTTCTTCTGGTGGATCCCAATGCTTCCCCCAAACCATCTCTTCTTCCCAACCAAGCTATTCAATATCCATGAGTCAGTTTCCCACTGCGTTTCCTTATGATGCCTTTGCTCAAGCTTACCAAGTTTCGAATATAGACTCCTTTCAGAATATAAGCACTATTCGTGCATGTACTTGGAAAGTTGAATGCATCTCCCACGTGTTTCCAGCAACGACTCTTGGTAACCTAGTATACAAGCCCATTCAGTCACCAAGATCCCCAAGCAAGAAGTCCCTTACCTGATCGAAACCACCAGCATCGATCACTGCTTTGAAAATCTTGTAGAGATCGAGTTTCTTGCCACCAAGGATAGGTTCTGCTTGAAGTGTAGTACTAGGGATAACTCAATCTGTTAAAGAGCGTGTTCAATGGGAATAAAGAAAAGAGCATTTACCCTTTGCTGGCATGGAACTCTTTGAGATTGTTGATAAACTGGATATAGTCAGGAGTGCGCTCAATGTCGTCCACAACCTTGGACATGGCAACGTATGCAGTAGGAATAAGTGTGGAATAAGGACAAGATAATGCAACAAAGAAAAAGTATAGAGTGGGGAGGGAAAAGGCAGGTTCCTTGAAGTAGAGTCACCTCTCACGAAATCCCGTAACCGTGAAGGTCCTCTCACACCTCGGAATTTGAAGCTGGACTTTACTGGCATCGCATAATGAGATCGCTCATCCATGGTGTAACACTTTCATCTCTTAGAGATGCTGATGACTATAAATGTGATCTCTTTCTCTTTCTATAATTGCTATTGTTTGTTGTTTATACATGGTAATATGGATACTTTTGGGTTACAGTCACATCATCATGGATACCATTCCAGTCAAACACAATGATATCTGGAGGATGATTGATACAAGGAATAAAGTTAGACAACATTTGTATTCCGCATGATTGTCTGGTTCATCAACCATGGTGATTGAACATGATCCTTGACCAGCTTTGAAGTTGATGCATAAGCTTACTTTAATTCTTTCCGATAGAGACAGCAAGTCAGCTAGTGTAATCGGATCTATCTTGAAGCAGCAAAGTGATGCGTGGTGTCCAAGTACATTAGAGAACAAACGTGCGCTTGGTGTTTTGAAAGTCCAATGACCAATGGTCCTCAAGTCATCATGCAATTGGCTTTCCTCTTGTGGATTTCGTATTACCAACCTAGAAAGGGTCCAATATCAGAGCCAAATCCACCACATCATGTTGATTTCTTTGCCATACGATGTCTACTTTTAAGAGGATGCAATACATGATTATGCTTTATTATAAGTCAACACTATTACAAAGATGATGGGGATAGAATGAAAGGGACCAAATTGTATGACGCTGTGTGCCGGTGATACGAGCGTGGTGCAGTATCCTGTACGCTTCTTATCGGCTGAGATATCGACAATAGATCAAACCACGCATGACTCCAAACAGATGCTCGTGACTATTCGACTATCAAGTTATCATGGAAAGGTAGACATGTCATGTAAAATGAAGCGGATAGAAGAATGTTTATTGTAGTGTGTGGCAAATACAGTAATATAGCTTCTTTCTTTCCTGTACTTCTTTTAAACAAATCCCCGCGTTCTCTTACACCTACATAATACAACACAATGGTGGTACCACCACCCGAGGATTTTGGCGATGGTAGCAGTTTCACTATTGGACGTAGCAGTTACAGTACGCGTCGTGTCAATGGTAGTACTTCTTTGGCACCGTTTTCAGCAAGCCAATCTCGGATCGCTTCTTCCCATCGATCGCCACTTTCTCCAGATGACAAGCCCTATACAAGACACGATCGACGTCGACGATGGTGGCATATCTTATTTGCAGCGTTTGGGATGTTTTGCTTTGTGCAGTTAGTGCAAACGTTTGTCGTTGGCACACTTATTTGTAACAAGTTGGGATCCATACGCATTGGTAAGGCTCTTGGCATATAACATCCAGTTCTCCTTGTTCACATGTACTTTAGATATACGTGAATATCCAGCACTTGCCTACATTGAACTCGACAATGCATCTCAAGTCATTACAGATGATGTGGATGGCAGACGATTATCTGTATATCACGTGACCAAAGAGTTTGGAGCAGCATCAATGGGTGGCATGGGGATGGTGGTTACTGCTATGACTACAGCATTACAAAGAACAGGCGATGCGAATGTAGCGATTGTTATGCCATTTTATTCTTTTCTTGACAAAGAACACAATACCGAAAAGGTGGCAGATCTCGTGATCCATGTGAATCAAGGAACCAATCAAGTCCCTGTGGAATTTACAGTGTGGAAGATGATGCATGAGCTTTCACCTACTCTTTCTGAAAATGCATCCAGCTTAAGAATGGCTACCAGTAACAGCAGTACAATCTCAGACACACTTGTACAACCCACGGAAGCGTTTCCGGTGTATCTTATTGGCCCGGGTCATATCCGTCCTTTTGATCTGGCATTTCAAGCTGACAATATTGTGGAGATCTATTCTTCACCTGATGGCTTACCACAAGAATGGAAAGATCAGTACTTCAATAAGGCTGTTGCTGAATTCATTGCATTTCAATCACAATCATCCCATTTGGCTGCTGATGTGGTTCATTTCCATGGCGCTACCAATGCATATACAATGAAACATCTTTTGGACAATCATGCAATAGCCAGTCGACCAGCTATTATGTACACCTTGCACGATTATCTTGATGAGCCACAGTATACAATTCGTACTCAGAATGTGGACAAGTTCCTTGATACGCCAGATCAGCACTTGATACAATATACACGTGGAGGACGTATGTTCATGTCAAGTCTGGGAATTGATTGTGCTGATGTGGTAACCTATGTGAGCCATCAAATGGCAATTGATATGGTGGAAGGAAGAGATGACTTTTATCTTAAGGAGCTCATTATGGACAGCATTTTACGCAAAGCACAACAAGGACGATTCTTTGGTATCACGAATGGTGTTGATTATGGTGCATTGGATCCATTTGCGAATGATCAGCTTGTTCAGCATGGAGCATCTTATCCACAATATGCCCAGCAACTACTGTATCGTCAACATGATAACCAAACCATGACATGGCAATTATCATCCAATCCCAATGACTATGTATCTTATGCAAAGCAGCATGCCAAGAGATATTTGGTGGATCAAGGTATCCTTTCAGAGCGAGATTTGACTCGACCAGTGATTCTTTATGTTGGCCGATTCCAATACAACAAGGGATTTGAGATGTTTGATGATGCAGCACGCATATTCGCTGAACGTGACGCCAGATTACTCATTATTGGACAACCAAACAATTATCCTTTACGCTGGGTGGAAGATCTTGAACAACGCTATCCAAATCATGTCACTGTCATGTCAACTGAGGAGGAACAACATCGTTGGCTTGTGCTTTGTCGTGCTGCCAGTGATTTTGTATTTGTGCCAAGTCTTACTGAGAGCTTTGGTCTTGTGGCTGCAGAAGGTTTGCTTTTTGGTGCACCTGTCATTTCTACTGGAGCTGGTGGACTTAAAGAGTTCCTTGTGGATCGACCATCCCATGCAAGACAACCTGTACGTGCTGTTCCAGATGGCAATAATGGACAAGTGATGGCTGAAAGCCCAAAACAACAATACAACGCCTATCTCTTTGAACCATTTGATGTACCATCACTTCAAGCAGCCATTCATGATGCTGTCAATGACTACTATCGGTTTACCAAAAACAAAGCTGCACGTGAAGAGCTATTGTTGCGGATGGTCCATGATGCCTTCAATTTGGGATGGAGTCGGGGCAATGGAAAAGGACCTGTACACGATTATCTTAAGGCCTATAAGGTTGCTTTCTGCAGTCGATAATGATAGATACCCATATACACTAGAACTAGATTATACATTTCAGACTTTATTTTGTAATATACTTGTTTGCATCCTAGTTTTCAATGGCTTCTAATCAGTGGGGGCTTTCAAACATGGTCATGGTAAAAACAAATCGTTTATTTACATCAAGAAAGCTATTACAATATACGAATGACAAAGTTATGTAAAGTGTTTCGAGACCAGCTCAGGTGGGTAAGACACGTGGTGTGGATTAGGCTGTGAAAATGGATGATCTATCACTGCGTTCATGTTGGGGTGTTCAAGTTTGATCTTGACATATGATAATCAAAGTGATAACCGGTATCGATCTGCATGATGTTAGACCGACTCTGTTGCTGTATTCACAGTATGGTCACCCATCAGGATATCTAGCAACTCAATCAATAAGCATATATCATGCAACCAAGTAAAAGGTACCTTACCTTGGTATTGACTTTGAAATGTCGTAGAAAGCACTGTCTCCCAATCATCAAGAGCTAAATCCATGGCATTCGTAGTACTGTTTTGATGTGCTTGATGAGAACGATGAGTGGGTATATTGCCAGCTGTGAGCTGGATGGGTGATGCACTGAACAAATCATTACTATCTGGTGGTGCATGTTGACGAGTGGATGTAGTATCATCAGATGTAAGAGACTCTGCATAGCTGCTTTGTTCCTGGTGACTTTCTGTAAAAGTGGATGATGGCGAAGAGTGATGAATCTCTGATAAAGCATTCAATGGAAGTGATTGTAAGCCTTGAATCTTACGCCACTTGTTGGTAATGCGTTGCAAAGTGTAATCAGTTGTCAGGAACCAAAACTTTTGAAAAAACTCGCATGGCAACTGCCAGTTGGATGGATCAGCTGGATCTCCACCATGGAATGTCGAATCACTTATGATGCATCGAAAACATTCATCAAGATCAAATAAGCCTCGAAACAAGATCATACGATCACGCATATGTGCTGTAGGAACAAGATCAATGCGAGGATCATGTGGTATAGTCAACTAAATAGCTTAAATCAGTCAACTAGATCCATGCCACCAAGATGTAGTCAACATGGTACCTGTAAAGTGGTAGGTTGGATAGTAAAAGGAGTCGATTCCATTTGTGCACAGGCTGATTGCAGTCGTAAACGAAGACGCAATGTCTGAATGGCAGCAACATTGCTAAGAAGAGAATCGGGGAGATCTGAAGAAGGAGGAGGAGGATGAGTCGGTGATGCAGATAACTCGGTGGATGTAAGATCAATCTCTGATTCATCCATAGGAAATGAAAAATCACTCCCAGTATGTGGCACTGATTGTACACCATCTTTTGTTATGCATATCGATGTTGTCGTCACATATTGCTGTCGATGCTTTCTCTTACGATACTGATTTGTTGTCATGTTCCCTTGTGTATTTCCTTCTTTTGTTACTGTCAATGGCGGCTTATTGTTGGCATTGGCATGAATGTATGCTTTCACTGGTTCAGGGATTGATTTGCTGAGTAATGTCAATGTTTCTTTGCTCATGTATGGAGTGTGTTGAGGAAGTACGAGATGATGTCGAAAGCATACTAGCTGTAGTGTTAATACAATGCCTTTAAGATACCAATTCTCAGCATTTAGAATGTCAAGGTCATTTTTGAATTGTTCATTCTCGGCTTGTAGCCTATCACGGTCTTCACGCATTTGTTTGACTGATGCTTCCAGATCTCGAAGATATCGCTCTTTACGTTCACGAAATGCTCTTTGGGCAGCTCTATTTTGTGCTTTTCGAATTGCTGGTGATGTTGGATTAGGCTTACGGCCTGGTTTCTTTCGCACTGGAGCAGAACATGGTTCGTTTATCATCGCGCTGTCAAACTCTTGATCATTGGTATCAATCATAATCATCGATGCTGATGGATCTGGCATATCTTCAATAGTCGTTTTCTCAGATGACATGGCTTTGCACGTCCACAAGTGCTGATATTTTGAAACGTAAGAAAAAGAAAGAAGGAAAAGGCACCCAACGCCCTCTTTGCTTATTGATACAAGTTCCGCAGCTTTGCTCGTGTGCTGATTGTATAAGGTTTAGCTCTGGTAGTACTCAGCATCATAAGCGTATACTGTGATTGGCCATTTTGTCCGTTTCCGAGAGCACAGTCAAGAAGTGTGTGATGGCAGCATACAACAAATTCCCACACATTACTCCAGATCCAAGAAAATGTCTTTGTTGTACCATCACATCAATCGATCATCTTGTCTATAAGCAGCAAGTGTCTTGGTTTCTTCCCCATACAAGTGTTTTTCCTCCGTGGAATAATCGCCGTGCTTTCATGTGTGGGAATCGCGCAATTATTTATCCAGTGCTTTACATCTTTCATGCCATACTTTCATATATCGCGTTGGCTACCATATGTATTTCATGATGCACAGTGTTAAGTGGCGTAGTTTATAGATAGAATGATTAGATATTGATGTCATCTGCATGCCTTATCATTGAACAAAAGCATTTCTCTCTCTATTTCTACCAACATCTCGATAATGGATGACTTGCAATAGTGCTTGGACAAGTTCTCCCTTAAGACGATTGCAAAGTGCGAGACAATTTGGATGATTGAAATCATGTATCCTTTTGTCACAGCTATAAGCATGTCAACACGTGATAGGATGGCTAGCAATTGTATAAAAGATCCACTATTCTAAAGAAAGAGAGAGAGAAAACACATGGCGGGATGCAAGAGCACTTTGCTCAATCCTTTCGAGTCGATAAATCAGGCACCATGACCTAAAAGTCCCGCTGGGCACATGGTATTTAAAACTACGCGTTATGCATAACCAGTATGCATGCAGACATACCCAAAAAGTCTTTCTTGACTACATGTAACAACTGCAGCAATCTATATTCGGTGACAAAAGGATGTATGTTTCTCTTTTCAAGACATTGGCTACAATATCGAAATAGCAGTAAGGTATGACATATGTGTACCCATACGTTGCATTGACTGGATGGGAGCTCCCAGGTCAATAGAGTATGACTGGGTGCAAAGCAACTTGATTGCTGAGCACAAATGCAATGAGAAAGACCCACATCTAGTCCCGTGCTCATTGAATTCTTATGCTCATGGATTGATATAGCGACATATTGTGATAAATATGACACAACCAAGTAGGATAAGGGAGAAATGTTTGTTATGCACCTGAATCTGGTACCTGGTCAGCAAAAGGGAATCCGCGGGAGCCGTTGTAATCGGGAATAGAAGCAGCGGATGTAAAACGGGGTTTTAGCTTATTCGCATAATAACAATCACCACCATGATGACAGCATTGAAGAGCATGTTCAGTGTTAACTGCCGCTATGATACCGACATGTTATACAAACACAGAAAAATCAATGCATAATACCCCAATTATTGCTTAGATGTTTATCTTCAGCCTCTCTTTCAAAATCTGGATTGACTCGTAAGCGTGAAAACATTCATCCCATGTCATACTCATCTCATCAACACAGCCAAGAAGGGCATTGTGTATCTTGGCATTGAGGCACATACCAAAACAAAACGCCACAGGATGTCTCCTTTTGTGTAGCCATGGCTGCTAATGATTGCCACATGCATCTACATCATTTGTTTTTGCAGAAGACATATCAATACACTATTGCAATCAAGGAAAAGTAAGAGTCTTACTAATTGAAACAGAGTTGTATCAGGGTTCGTTGGCATATACATAGCTCCTCTTGTTGCATGACTATTGCGTCAGTAATGCTTTTGCACATCTTCACTTTAAGGATGGAAGATCATCATTATCATGAAAATCTGTTTGTTCGGCTTATATCTCGGATGACGGCTTTATAATCCTATCCTGAATGGACCAATGCCGATGATTCCTATATGTGCTCATGGCACTTATAGCGAGATTTGATAGGATCGGATGTTTACGCGGAACCACGCTATACATACTACAAACGTCATGAGCATCACTACGCATCACTATCAAGTGCAATGACACAAACAAGTCCACCCATTTCTCTTGGCATGGATGTTGCCGATCCTTATCACAAAGTTGAAGCGGTGTGATGATGATGAAGCAGAAGGGGTAAAGACAATCCCGATGAGTGTTAAAACATGACATCCTGTAACAGCGAGACGCAACATTATCCCTATCTTTTACATCGATCCTCCATGCAGATACATAGCTATTTGATATGTGTAATACATATGCAACCCCTCTTTCCCTCTTTGATTTGAGCTGCCCTGTGACATTTTGCGATAAAGAGAGAGAAAAAGAAACTTTAACCAATTAGGGAGAAGCACATCAAAGCATATGAATGAGATAGTATAAAAGCAACGGTGTTTGCAACACACCAATACCTTCTCACACGTCCAATTTTGTATTCAACACCACTGTTTATCATCTTTGCTCAATTTTTGGGATGACTTCACAAAGAATATCAAAGTTTATAGAACACCAAAATGATTTGGTCGGCTTTTACAATGATCTTGCACCATCACCACCACCACCTTACAGCGAGCGAGATGAACTACTGCTCTCATCACCGCCTCTTCCACAGATCCCAAGATACCATTCTGTGCAACACAAGCATTCAAGAATACCACCATCATCATCTACTTGTTGGGACAAATCAAAAAGTGCCAGACACCATAATTACTGCACTAGTACCCGACATCACATTCACAACATGCTCCAACAATTTCAACAATACATGAACAACCGCCGTGCTAATCGACGAGAGAAACGTCCTCAAGATGGCAAGACCAATCCTTTTGAGTAACAAGCATATCAACAAGCAGAGCTTTTGCTGTAGTAGATACCAAAAGTCATGATCGATTCCAGCTTCTTTTCATCTTTCATGTGTAATATATAAACTTCTTGACTTTGGGTGATTGTTGTGTATATACCTATGCATATACATTTGCTGTCTTTTTCTCCTTCATACACATGTGTGTATACATCATGTTGTGCCCTAATATTTACCTGCAGTGGTCCTCCGCTCTAATAGGCTCATTGCTGGCTTGCATCGGGTATATGGAGTCTTTAAACATCCTAACATGACGACCCTGTTTTCAACACACTGTTTCTGTCACATCGTGAGATCTCTTGCACCTGTTGTCAAGGCAACACTATCTTGAAAGTGAACAAAGCTGGTATTATACATGCATGCTCTTATCATTCCCTGTATCATGAGCCGAATAGAGGAATAAAAAACATCCCAATCACGGTCCTGACATAATAACGAGCAACTTGTCATGATACAATGATGATGGACCCAACATCATCATGCTTGACATCAGGTGTTTTGTCTCATGCTATTCCGCTTCCCACCCCCATTTCATAGTGCATCACTGTGTTACAATTGGATGGTGTTGTGTAACCTGTGCATGGCAGGTGAGCACATACTTGATCACACGACACCTTCCCACATCCCTTTCACTCATTGTTTTTGAAACAAGCATGCATGTACATTGTATACAATAGTATATTATAATAGTGTTCTTTTTACAAGTTTTCATAAGCCTTATCTTTTCCAGAGAATCCTCTACAAAGTTGACGAATGGCTTTTTCATACATGTTGGGAGAATGGTCTATAAACATAGAACGAGAAAAGACAATTTCAGAGAATCGAGCTTCAATGTCGTCACAGCGAGTGAGACGTACACGATGCATCTTTTGTGAAGAAGGAGCAGGGGCCAATTGGGATACAAGTTCAATGTGATACACGGTGGAAGGTGGATACAACTTGTCAGCTTTCATGTCAGCTCTCATTGTTTTGATCAATGCCCAGAACCAATCGTCGTCATCATTGTTTTCTTGTTTCTTGGAATCATCACCATTCTTGCAGTACCTGCTGACAATACGTGATAATATCTCATCGGCGACATGGCTTTCAGTGTGAAGGCTAACTGCTACATTCTTGAAATCCTTGAGCAATCCAAGACTAAGACAGCTAACAATATCATAGCCATGGACAACACTAGTAACAAGACCACTGCAATATTTGCTCAAGTCAAGTGACATGACACTGGGTGGTCCATAAACGTAACAGTGAATCGGTCTTCCAGCTGGTAAACCAGAGGCATCCGATAGCACAAATTGTCCATCTTGTTCTTTCTTTTCGCTCCACAATACACCAACAAGACTGGCTACTCCACCACCTAACGAATGTCCACACAGTACAAGTCCATACGATGGGTACATTGCAAGTCCTTCTTGAATAGCTTGAAACACGCGTCCTTTTTGTTTGGCTAGCATTTGTGCTGCATCCCACATTCCACCATGGGCTTTCAAGTCCTCTTCTTCATGGCCATCAATGGTCACATTGGCATAAGAACAAGTCAAGTCAGTCAAGACATCACTCAGGCCCAAGGTACCACGGCAAGTAAGAACAATGGCACGTGCTGCATGATCCACAGTGACATAGTGAACCAATTCATGGATCGATGGATGATGCATTGTAAGTAATGGTGCTCGATCAGTATAACTTGACAGTAAGATATCTTCAATAGCAACGCCTGTATGATGAGCAAAAACATGATGATTTGGTGGATGATGTGCTGATGATGGAAGTACACTGGGTATATTGCCAATACCAAGGATCCGCATGAACGACTCTCCATACGCTGCACTGGCATATCGCATGAATCGTCCAATATTGGCTATCAAGTGGGGTCGTGAAAAGGTGGATGCATCAAGAGCTGCTGATGGTGCTTCATGGGTATCAGAAGAGGAAGAAGGGTAATGTATCACAGTGGTATTGGATGGTGATGATGTTGATGCTGATGATGGGTTACTAGTAGCTGTAGTTGTAGTATTAGGATGCAAAGTTGTTGTAATAGTCGAAATCGTATTGGATATTGAATGGGATCGATAAATACGTCGTCGTGGTATTGAAGATGAATCATTGTCAAGTGGTGTTATAGATGGGAATACAATACTGCTGGTGGATGATCGTCGTTGTCTTACAAAGCTGGTCATGCCATCGGCTCTGCTATGTCGTTCATATAAGTCGGATACTGTGCGTTTATTCCAACATGTTGGTCGACGTTTGGATGTGGATTGTTCATTCTCTGGCGATAATGGTTCACCATATCGCTCATGTCTTTGAATCTGTTGTGATGTCAACTTTTGAGAGATGGATGATAACATCACTTTGATACCGCGTTCTTCAGCTGCTGATGCAAATTGTGTATCCACAGAAACTGGATCTGACAATGTTGGTGCTACAACAAGTTGTTGTGATGTTGGTTGTTGGGACGAGCAAGTTGTAGGCTGAAACCTATCAACAGTGGCCATAAAAGTATCCTGTCGCTCTTCTTCAGCCTGCACAATGACATACTTGGCTTTTGGTTGATGTTGTTGACATTGATTTCTTTCGATTGGTTGTATACGTGTGGTTGTCGTAGTGGTATATTTCGTTGTAGTGGTGACTTCATACATGCCATATGGCTCATTATTCCTTGCTGTCATTTGCTGCTGGTCATTGTCATCCATACCATGCACCAACACCTTTTCAAGCTCATAAATCACATCAGGAGATGGTTTATGATAAGGTATTAAAGGTTGCTGCGACACTGATGATGTATCATCATTATCATCCCCATCATCTGGCACAAGACCATCCCACAATGCAGTAGTCTTGACTTGTTTCATCATCCGCTTGTGTGTGACATACTGAAGAACAGCAAAAGCGGTCATGGCTTTTGTCAGCCCTGCTAATATGGCAACTTTACCACTTTTTGCAAGAAGTTCAAAGTCTGGATCTTGTGTAAGCTCACGATGTACCAAAGTAATGATGGATGCAATCGCTCTTGACGTTTCATTTGATCCAAAGATCCCATCAATGATACGCACTGATTCCTCGGCCGTCTAACATAATTCAGACATGAATTAAAGTTGAAACACATAATCTCTCACACAATAAAGCTCTGACTTACCTTAAGACCTGATTTAACAGTTTGGGATGTCAGCTGCAGTCCAGATAAGGCAAAAAGCTCTGCCAGGGTGAATGTGTTGTGAACAATGTATATGCCGAGACTGGTATACTTTTCAAGGACACGCAGAAATCCACTATAGTGATTGTCGTATTGTGTAAGAGAAGCTAGTTTTTCTAGATGCATCTATATGCAGAAATGGATACCTTTCTTCGACTTCATTCGGTGATTTATCGTATGTAAGAGTATGGATTCGCTTGGCAGTAGCTAAAGCATTAGTCAATGCATGTCTCGACAACCCAAGCGACAGCACTGTGCCATATTTTGCAGCTTCAAAAAGAGCTTCAGCAAAAACTGATGAACATCGTAATGAAAGACGTGCTGCAAGTGAAGCAGCTGTCACAAAGCTTGCTAAGTTTTCAGGTAGTAAAGTGGGTGAATCATGAATCGACGTTGGATACGTTGTGAGCTCGGTAGGCGTGGATAATATAGTCATCAAGAAAACGAGGAGAAAGAATGCAGACTAATCGATATTACTTTTCTCCTCTACACGCTTTCAGGCGTAAAGGAAGAAAAAGGAAGAGAAACAAGCGAAACAAAAGGGAAAACAAGTGATATGCATTTTCTCCTACTCCCCTTTCTCTTTTTTTTGTGGGGTTGGATATGTGTGTAGTGCTGCATGCTAAGATTTCAGGGCAGCGGAGCAAAGGTGGCACCTTGCCATTTGTGGGGCCCGCCAACCCCAGCTCCCCACTGTTATGAATATATGCACAAGAGCAAGTTGTGATCTGCTGTTGTGTGTGTATGGGCTCAAATGCATGTGTGTATGGGGTAAATAAGCTGATAATGGGTCATATGTCACGTCCCTTGACTTTTTCACGTATGACAGACATGTAATTCATCCCACAACACCATACAAACCCTTCCATTTGAATATAGCCTTTTACCGCGTGATCACAGTATCCTGTGCAACCTGAATTCTTTGCGATTCTTGGGGCGATGGTCACTGCTAAAGCTTACAATGCACTAGTGATGCATTATGCAGCCGATAAGTGACACTGCATGGCAACACTGGACAAGATGACCTTGTTGTAGGGCAAAAGTACACTGCTGAAATAAACATTCATAAGCAAAAGGACAAGCTTATTCGTCAAAATAGTCGCATCCCAATTAGCGATGCATAAAGCTGCAGCTAATGCATCGGATTTCTTGCTTGGTCGGGTAAATAACATGCACTTTAGGCATTCATCAAACCGACGCACTTTCCAAATCAGCGTCTATTTGACATATTACATATTGATGCTTCATTGTTTTCAACACTTTCATAAAAGTAGTCTACTTTTTACTAAAAAGACAGCTGCCATACAGATTACATCTCACTTTAGGTAAGGGCAACTTGTGTTTGGATGTTCCAGTTAGTCTGCTGTGTAATTGCGTCACCTTAAATACTAAGTTTTCGATGTTTGGGCAAGAAAACGTATGCATATGTTGATTTCTACATCAAGTTCCACGGCTAACGTCACACTGTTGTAGTATTGCTTTGTATCACGTCGCAATTAAGCATCTTGTTGCACAAGCGTTTTATAATAGATCTCCTTAGAAGCGTCTTGCTACTGTACAGAGTAAAGGATATCACAATGTCCCTTCCTTTACTTGCCGTATCTAGCAATTATTGACAATAAGGTGACAACATCCAGCCCTTTAGATATGACAAATATAGAAGAATGACTGATTGTTCATCACTACAGAGTAGACAACATACACGTCAAAACAATGGGTCACATGTTTCCTATGTGCTTTCTAGCTGTGTACAATAGCAGCATACCGATAGTCAAAGAAAGATGCATGTCACCACTTGTAAATACACATGATTTGAATATACCAGCGATGGTCAAGCTTGAATATGTACCTAACAGGCAAGCAGCATTATTTTGCTAATATGGATATCTTTTCATGTGGAATCTTCATACATCGCTGCATGAATGTCATCACAGCAAAAGGATCAAGTTCTCTTCTTTGACAACATTTGCTACTACTGCATGCTTTGATGTGAGGATGGTCTTGCTTTATTCATTATCCAGATGATGATAAGGTGTCAAAGGGTCATATTGTACACGTCTTATTGAATAGTAACTGAAGACTATCACTATATGATACATTGATGCAATAAGGTTCTATCAAACAATGCTGGACGTGAATCATGCGCATGGAAAGTCTCGGTATGTCAAATTCGATCTTCCCCACCTGAACAATCTCATCAATCTCTTTCCTGCAACCATGTCCTATTCCACAGCTCTACGAGTTGCTGACCAAAGAGCACAGCAGGCATTCGACCTGTTTCACAATGTCGACAGCATTGACAGCATCCTTCATGAGCACATGTGGGAAGTAGACACGCTTCTCCAAGGTAATGTGTTGTCCATGGTGCAGTGTGCCTTTCTCCATTTCGTTCTTTGACACGTTCTCTTTTCCTTTAAAGAATCTTACAATAGACTGCTTATACTTGACGAGCACGGTATAGCAATACCAGCACGTGATTTGGCTCTATCGGATGGGATCAAAGACCTTGATTGTGTTCAGTTGACAGTTCACCGTATGAATCTCGCGCTTTTCACGACTTCACTGTGGTCCAACACTGATTACGATGGATCTGTATCCAACTTTTTTTCGATGCTTATCCCCAAGCAGCTTCATGATCGAGACGACACCATTGATCTGTTCCTGGAGATTGTTGCAAGATGGACTGTTGTCAGTATACGCTGGACAATCAATCAGCAAACAGCACAAGATATCATAGACAGGATGAGGAGGAGAATCAATATTGAACTGAAAGATGAGGACCCTGTGCTTATCCAAAAGGTGAAAGATGCATTCATGAAAAGATATGGACATGTATGATATGACAGTGTGATCCAAAAGCAATGCTCTTTTCTTCTAATACTCTTGTTAGCTGGATCCTTCAATACCGTTATATGATCTACGTGATATGTTTGATCCCAAAAGGGTGCAGGAAGCATGGTCCAGAGTATTACCTACCGTGTTGAAAGCCATTGACGATCAGGTATCTGTTATGTGGACATGGGATCATGTGACATGTGTTAACATATATCTCTCTCTATCTTATTATCTGCCACAGTATGTGTCTTATCATGCTGAATACTTTTTCATCATTAACATACTCTTTTTCATAGCACAATCAATCTTGGCTCTTTTCAAGCACCTATTCTCATACCAGACGATGACCAGGATAAGCAAGTCAAGAAGGAGTCCACCACCAGAATCACTGCAGTTCGGAGTCGTCCACGTCGTGCTGCTGCTTCAAGTCGTTTACAGAGTCACCCTACAACTACCACTGCAACACGACAACGAACAGAGACGCCGCGTTGGACCAAAGAGGAAGAGGATGCTCTTTGTAAAGGACTGGAGGTGTATGGCAGACAATGGGTCAAAATCAAAGCCGAATACCCTATCTTTACCAACAGAACCAATATCCAAATACGTGACAAGGCCAAAAGCATTGCTCAGAAGCGCAGAAGGCATAGAGAGCCATTAAGGCAGTTTGCTGGTTGTGGATAATAAAACAATGCATTGTATATAGCTCATGTATTCAAAATTGAAGTTACAATTAAAACTACTGAATTCCTTTCCATGTACGAAGAAGTGGTAGTCATTGTCGATGTTTTCAATATGTTTATATGATTTGCTCTATAAAGTCATTGATATCAGATGGTGTTGATGCTAAGAAGCGGATCATTATTATCTGATTCGCTTATAGAGTATCCTCTTATTGCTATCTGCTATTGTGTATCAGATATCTCTATTTACCGATACCTGCATACGCGTATGGGTACATATGCTCCCGATATTCGAGTATGCATGCAGAAGCTCCAAATGCATGATGCAAGGAAATACGCAATAACTTACTGACGTATTATGCTGGGTGATGGGAGTATTGACATGCAACAAGGATCCCAACACCTGCTGCTGCTATGCATATAAGTAATGAAATGTGATAGGCTGCCATGAATACAGCTTACACACCCTGCTATATCATTTATCTTCCTCCTCTTATTGATATGGCTATAGCTGGCATTGGTTGAAAAGGCTTGAATTCTCAGCTATTCCTAGTACACTCCTTTAATCTGCACAGGGCAATGCAATTTTATCAGATCATAGCGGAGAATGAGACATCTGATAACACACACCAACCCATTTGGGGGTGTTGACGACGATCACCAATTATAAATCATTCCTCTTTTGTTGCTGCATTTGCTTCCTTGACTTTTTTTCCCTTTGCATTATACACATATCATGAGTGAGCAACATACTAAAGATCCAACCCAACACGCTTCTGCTACCAACAATGATCAAAATACACAACGACAACTTGCACATTATCAACATCGGACTCATCATCGCAAACGTAGCACTTTTACATCATCAGCATCATCTCAGGAAGCTGTCAGCAGCAGCACACAGCAACATGACACCACTGATGACGCGAATCAACAGCAAACCCCTTCAGATGATGTTTCTGTTGATCTTCCAACACCACCACCTTCACCTGTAGGCACTCCACATCATCTATCATCATCCTATTCTCGATCAGTAGAATACAATACGAGAATTTTGGCAGCCAAGCGCAATGGAAACTTGCGAGCTGTGATGATGGAGTTCACTTCAATGAAGAAACAACACATCCCCCTTACACATCACACATATAATGTTGTTCTTGATGCACATGCAACACTTCGACGTGAAGGCACGCCATTGAATTATATCTTAAAACGTAAATATCATCATGAAACAACCAGTACAATCATGTATATATTGACATTATATATATAGTCTATGATGAAATGCAACAAGGAGGGATTACACCTACAAACTACACATACACAGTCATGATTCGAGTGTTGTGTCGTCGTGATGTCGAGGTACAAAAGACAATTGCCATGTTGAAAAGACAAGCAGCACGTACAGGTGTAGCTAGAGTCATTGATGAAGATGTGAGATTACTTGAAACGGAGCATAATCTGGAAAAGGCTTTGACCATCTTCCGAGAAGCCGCGGAGCAACACGTGGATCAAGATTTTGATGTCGAACTTTACAACCAGCTCTTACGTGTGCTTTCACATTATGGGAATACGATGGATGGTCGATTCGTCTATGATCACTTGGTGCATTCTTCTACAACAGGTCCCAATTCAGCCACATTTGCTGCACTTGTTAATCTCATGGGTCGAGCTGGTGATATTGATTCTGCACTTGGGTTCTTTGCTGAATACAAAGCCATTCGTTTCAGTCTTCCACAACATGATGCATCTTATGTTTATAACGCCTTGGTTGATGCATATCTAAAGTGCAATCAGCTGTCTAAAGCATTGCATGTACTGCAACATGATATGGCTGCCGATAATATCAACATTACCATTATCCCATATAATTCCATCATTCGACATTACTGTGCACATGATCATGTTGAAGATGCATGCCAAGTGATTCGTAGTCTTGTGGAGAACAAGGATCAGAGTATGCTTCCTAAACCAGATGCGAGTAGTTATGGTCCGATCCTTGCAGCATATTGTCAGGCAGGAAAATGGGAGCCAGCATCAAAGGTTTATGCTCAGCTTCTTTCAACCGATATCACCAAAGCGTATGGAAATCTCGCCAACTATGCGTTATTGTGTCTCAACTCTGGCCATGGCAATGTTGCTCTCGATGTCGTCAACGACATGAGACAAGCTGGTCTTGAACCTGATCCCATACTGGCCCATCGTATTATATCGTTCTTTACCAATAACAGCAATGTCGTCAAAGCCATCCATGCATTCGACACTGTCTTATCTGCCATGTCTTCTCGTACACTTGCAAAGTCTGCTGACATGTTGGTCAATTCAAGTATCACTGTCATTCACCAGTCTGATCACGTGATTCATGCACTACAAATGGCTCGTCTTGTTCATGCAATGCTTGATGAATTATCACTATCGGCACCTGCAGCAGTCAATGTGAATACAGCACTTGTGGATACTTGGCATCGCATACGTCAACATACGTCATCCAGCGTATTGGATCATGACAGCAACAATGATGACTTGATCATGCTATGCGAAGCAGTTATTGAACACCATTTTGACGACAAGAATGAAGAGCAACAAGCATTGGAAGCACTAGTTCATGACATAGCAACCACTCGTTTCAAACCACCTATGCAGTTATTCAAAAAGGTGCTTACAAGACTTCGTCAGCTTGGTCTAAAGGCATCAGAAAGTGAATGGAAGGATGTTCTTAATCGACATAACAAGTTATCCAATCAAGTGGATGCCATGTCTATGGAATTGGCTCGTGCTGCAGCTCGTGGTGATTGGGATGAAGCCTGTCATATTCTGGAACACAAATTGATACAGCATGGATTGACACCAACAGCCGAATCTGTGCGTGATGCTGTAACTGCTGCAGGCAAACATGACAATGTTGATATGGCTACCAGGATTTATGAGCTATACAATGGTGTTCACAAGACCAATGGCCAAGAAGATTCGTATGTGGTGTTGAATTCATTACTGATTGTATACGCACAACATGGTGAAATGGTGCGTGCCAAGGAATGCTATGATAGTATCAAGACCATGGGATATGTGCCTGATAGCAACGCTTATGCATCACTATTATTGGGTAGTGCACGATGTGCCACTGATGAAGCCACTGATGCATTGACAATATATGAAGAAGCCAAGCGACATGGTGTGCAACCAACAACATTCTTTTACAATGTCATCATCAGCAAGTTTGCCAAAGCACGCAAGTTAGAGCCAGCATTACGATTGTTTGAAGAGATGCAGGAGCTTCAAGTTGTACCCAACTGTATCACATATGGAGCAGTATTATCAGCATGTGTACGTGCAGGATCTGAGAATCATGCAAGACGTATATTTGGAGAAATGTTGTCAGCACCATCCTATCAACCACGCGTTGGTCCATTCAACAATATTATCCAGTTCTATGTGCGTCAGCAACCCAATCGTACCAGGGCACTTGAATATATATCAGAAATGTACAAGCGCCGTATTCGACCTTCTGCTCACACTTACAAGTTGATGATTGAAATGTATGCCAACATCACGCCTACTGATATGGTGACAGCTCATCGTATGCTCACTGAAATGGAACGTCGTCATGGTATTCGACCAGAACCAACACATTATGCAACATTGATTTACTCGTATGGTATTCTACAACGTGATGTTCGCAGTGCTGAGCAAGTATTTGAGACGATGCATGTTCAACCAGATGAAGCTGTCTTTCAAGCTCTTATTGATACACTTATCACCAATGGCCATATTGATCGTGCAGAGAAACTTTATTATCAGATGCTACAAACCATTCACAAGAGTCCTTCACCTTATATTGAGAATCTCTTTATCCGTGGTTATGGTCAACAAGGCAATCTTGCCAAGGCAGAACATATCTTTTCCACAATGACTGATGACAAACTATTACGTTCATCCTCATCACTTTCAAGCAGAAGCTCTTCATCATCAGAGGATCATCATCAATCCAAGACTGTTGTTGTACGTGAACCAAGCACATATGAAACTATGGTGCGTGCCTATATTGAGAATGGAAGAATTGACAAGGCCAAGGATATTCTTGACATGATGGCCAAACGAGATTTTCCTTCCAAGGTGCTTGCTACTGTTGCTGATCTCGTTTTGGAGTAAGTTGTTCCATCATTCGACTTGTGTAAATAGAAGATTTCCCCCCACATCATCCATCATGATCCTCTCTTTTTGATTTATGCACTCTTATGCTTCTATTGTATAGTTCTCTTTATTCATGTATAGCTCATTTCTTATTTTATCATGCCCCCTGTTTCCCCTTTTATACTTGATATGGATGTTTATGCCACACTGCGAATAAAACTAGCCGAATACCTTTGACATGTCCGACACAACCCTTCTCTTTCCCTTTTCTTTCTTTATAATGTCCCTTACAAAAGCAGCAGAACTAGGCAAGTACAATAACACTAGAACGCATATTGGGAATATTCTTGGCTAATAGTTCCTCCTATACAATAGTTCAAACACTTCTTCGCAATCCCACTATACGCATCAAGAATGTTGAAGCTACTACACAAAAGTTGGGCAAGATTCTGCAAGATGGGTCCACCAATCTCCACTTTATCAGCGGTACGACTTGGTTGTACAGCAAGAACATATTGTTTTATTGACAAGAGTTCTATATAGACTTTGATATGACCATGTCAAGCTATTGGGTGCGCAATCAAGTGACTGATGCTTTGGAACGTAATCCATCATGCCATGGTGTACCTGCAAGGTACTCCAAAATGTCTGATGAGGTAAAGTATAGGGATTCTGGATGATTACATGGGATGACTCATCTGACACGCGTGTCTGTCATTCTAGTTTCGAAAGGCGTCCGACAATCTGGTCAAGACTTATTACCCAATCGAGATCAACCAGAAAATGACAGTTGAAGAAAGATTACCATACATGATTGAATGGTGGCAAAGATCACATAACTTGATGATTGAACAAAAGTTATCGCGTGACGGTATGTTGAATGATGATGAAAAGGTATCTAATAGAGTGGAAAATTGACATTGAATATGATGATAGATCTCCGTGGTATGGCTGAAGAAGCTCACATCGTTCTCCGTCCACGCGTGGAAACAGTACTATCCATGTGTCACAAAGTCAACATTCCTTTCCTCGTCTTTTCAGCTGGTATTGGCAATGTGATTGATGAAGTCCTCAAGGAAAAGAAGTTGCTTTATCCCAACATGCATATCGTATCCAACATGATGCACTTTAATGAAGAAGGCTATTGTGATGCATTTGTCGATCCACTTATCCATGTATTCAACAAGAGCGAGTTTCAGCTTGAGACAACACCTTACTTTGAATCCATTGAATGTCGTGCCAACGTCATCCTTATGGGCGACTCACTTGGTGATTTGAAGATGAGCAAGGGCGTCAAGCATGATTTGTGTCTCAATATCGGATTCTGCAATCATGATTGGGATACTACTGAAGATCTCTATACTGAAGCCTTTGACATTGTCATTATGCGTGATGCCAACTTTGGACCTGTCGTCGACATACTTGAAGCATTAAAGTAATTACGGACATCCCTTATAGATCATCCTTTGTAATACATTCACAACCATACCACCAAAAATAGAGCAAGTATTGTAGTAGGGTAGAATTTGGGCTTTGCCCACCGAATAAATCGCTCTTGAATCATCAATCCTCTTCACACATGTCATATCCTCCATACTCCATAATAAACCAGATCCTCTGTTATGCTTCAACCATCATTATCAGTCAGTGTCTTTTCAATGGCGAATATGTAGTCAAAGACAAAAGCGGCTCAACATCACCTGATCCCACCTTCTTACTCATCCACCAACAAAAGAAGACTATATGCAATTGTATGATTCCAATCTTTCAT
This sequence comes from Lichtheimia ramosa, assembly GCA_008728235.1. Classification (NCBI taxonomy): domain Eukaryota; kingdom Fungi; phylum Mucoromycota; class Mucoromycetes; order Mucorales; family Lichtheimiaceae; genus Lichtheimia; species Lichtheimia ramosa. Next base: position 800,722 of record CP031823.1, read on the forward strand.
TCATAAAAGCATTCACAAATCCAAATCTAGATATAGTTGAGAACCAATGCAGAAGATGGTACAAGATCTACAGAATGAAGATAAGTACTTGTACGAGGATCCAATGGGTCCAATCTCCACTTGCTCTCATCCTATATCACACTACTTACTAAGTTCCTTCAATGTCTTGCCAAGATCGCCTTCTTCAAAAGTTTTCCTACAACAACCATGATCAATCATTGAAACAGAGATGCATCATTGCCAATGATTTCTACCTTGGGAATGTCATGGAAAGAGCAAAAGGCTGATTGCATCCCTTGGATTGTAAAAATTCGTGTACTTGTTGAAGAGTGGTGTCAGCAGGGAATGTTTGAGTGATGGGTGCTACACCTGGAACACGGAACTATGCAATGGCATCATTCAATATCCTTGTCATCAGATAATCCATCCTTATTCTCATTACCTGCAATCGAGCGTCATTATATTCCTTCTTTGCTGTTGGAGTAGCTGCTGCTGCTGCTGCTGAAGATGCTGCTGCTGCTTGTTGCTCCTTTTGTTCCTGGGCTGCCAATTTTGCTGCTTCACGCTATACAATGGATGAGATACCATCACATACAACATGTCATCCACTCATATTACCTTGGCTTGACGTTCCTTCTTGTCTTGTTCAATCTGAGCCTTGATTTTGGCCTTGGCTAATCGATCTGCTTCCTTCTCTTTCCTTTTTGCTTCCATAGCTTTCTTCATCTCCTTTTCCTCCATTTGTTGACGTGCTACTGAGATTTCTTGACCAGTCTTGCGACGAATCTTTTCAGATTGACGACGTTCTTCAGCTTCTTCACGTGCTTTGGCAGCTCTTTTCTCGGCAAGTTTAGCCTTAAGCTCAGCCAGTTTTGCTTGCTTCTCCTCCTCAGTCAATGGTGCAATGGCCTGTGTGCTCTCTGAAAAGTTTTGATGGGATGTCTTGATAGCATGTCTTTCAGCAGTAGCAGCTACATGTGCCAATAAGTAACAATGTAAACATCGATCTATCACATTCACCTACCATCACGGAAAAGCTTGCCACAATCATTACATACAAGACTTTGAGCAGTTTGTTCACCATCCTTGATTTCACCTTGTATACATAGATGTCAATTCTCGTGTGTCCTATCTATAGAAATGACTATTGTCACCTTACCTTCTTCACTTTCTTTGGGTGCTTCGCTAGTAGTAGCAGGGTTTGATTGTGAAGGACTACTACTGCTGCTGCTACCGAGTGTTTGAGGTGTAGTGTCTTCGTCAGGCTCATCAGAGACTTCAGGATGGGCTAGTAACCTACCATGTCGCCCCATGACAAGTCAGTATGCAATAAGAAAGAGAAACACACTTGCTTCTTCCTTACCAATCCATAGCAGGTTGTAGACCAGCACCATTAGTTGCCCTCCATGCCTTTTGGCTATAAAACCAAAAGAGAAAGTCAGTGTCCCAATTGACAGCAATAAAGCGAATGGAACGTACACTTTGACGCGAGAGAAGCCCATATCAACGAGAGTATCAATGTCACTTGCCATGGTTGTGTATATAAATGAGTAACAAGTACAAGGAAGGAAAGAGTGATGATGTGTAAATGCACGGCACACGCGTATGCAATAAAGGAAAAACTCAGTTCCCACCTACTCGTGGCAAAGCCATGAATTCATGCAATCACCACCAACACCGCAACCATCAATCCATTGGTAACGGTAAATCAAGGGGAGAACAAGATCTCCTGGACAACAGCACTTGATCAGGGGAATAATTGGACCCATGGAGTTAATACATATGTAATGTGTACCTGCTTGGTCGTTTTTCATTCTGCATACATATCGTTTGGCGGGGATAGACCATCACTCCTTCTTGACATCACTCCTTCTTTGATCATCTATATCATCTTCATCATATAAACAGCCCACCATGTTATATTCTTCATTAAACAACCTTCACGTCATCATAAGCAATGCTTGGATGATGGAATGAAATTGTATTATCACTACTGGTATTGTGTGTGTGTTGGGTGGTTTCATCTAATACGATCGATCGAAATAGGATAGTGTATAGGTCTCTGAACACTGTGGAGGGGGAAATGAAGGAACTGATTTTCTTTTGCCACCAAAGAGTATCCGTTTTCGTGGAGTCGATGATCTATCGTCAAGCATGGACGACAAATAAACACCATCACGATAAGATTGTCGATAGTGATCCTTGTCTGATTATATAATAAGATAATGCTTTAATCTTGTGCTTGTACAGCTGGTTGATAATACACTTACCTCTCGGTTCGTATTCCGGAAGATAGGAACGACGTTTGGTATACTTGCCAACTTTCCAGAGCTCGATTTGTGTTTTGACCTTGGCTATTACAGAAGGCATAGTGTAATAAAAGAAAGAAGAGTATTCAAAAAGAGAAAGCCAAAACAAAAGGATAGTCGATGAAGCAGCAGCAAACCGGAGAAAGGAAGTCAAATGGGGAACTGAAATGCAAGGAGAGAAAAAATAGAGCCTAAGCCAAGCATGCATTAGCGTGAATAGTATATGTTTCGGGGATGAAGTGATGATGATGATGATCGGAGCCACTATTAGAGTGATGTTTTTACAAGGATCTTCTTTATTGTACAAATGGTAACTCAAGAAACGAGACCTGTCGTTCCCAAATATGTATTCTAGTGATGTGACTTTGAGGCGCTAATCATCTTTTGTCTTCGTAAACTTCCTAGTTCCTTGACACATTCTTGTTGGATGTGATCACTTTGCTTGGTGCTAAATGTGCCGACTTGATCAAATTGACGAGCATAAAAGACACATTGTTCGATGCGGTAATTCTTATACAGCTTCACCTGCAGGATGCGCTGCATGACATCCAAATAAGTTTCAGTGCCAAATTGGGTATGTTGTTGCTATGTATATTTTACTCACCTCGTCCTTGGTTAACTTATTCTCGGGTTCTTGGCCTGTGCGAACAATGTAGTCATTGGGAAGCACCCAAAGATTGGCACCATTCAGATAAGTCGAATATAAACATGCTGATGGCTCATCCATAAAACGTTCTTCACACCTTTATACCAAATAGCTTAGTTTTTGTGTCATAAGATAATAGTCGTCTTACCAGGGATGATCATCTCTTGTGGCAATATACACAGGACTATAGTGATAATCGTAGGTGGGTACCAAATATGGCTCAGATGCTTCACGCCAAAGAGTATAAGATGTAGGACCAGTGTTGAGATTCCAGTGATAGTCAAGGATGCCCATACGATTCTCATCCACCCATTCTACCATTTCTGCCTTGGTGGTTGGCCAATGATATTCCTCTTCCATGCCAACTGGAACTGTAGAAATCTTTCGATTGTTTGCCCTTGGGAATGCAAAAGTGGGAACAATAAGCAAGTCACCAGCATCCAAACGATCAAGATAAGTTGACACAGCAGCTGTAAGGTCTGTCATCCATAAAGTGGTCACTGGAACATGTGCCACATAACGTGAACGTGCAAACAAGCGAGCCAAGTTACGTGCATCTTGTTGTCCTGTTCGTATTCTGCCATCATTTCCAGAAGTTGGACGAGCAATCAGGTGCAAATCCACATTACGTGCAAGTGTTGGATTGGTGTCATAGTGTCTTCGAATGCTGCATAAGTGCTGTAACATTGTTCCTGAACCAAGATTGGTACCATCAGTAGGTATTTGAAGAGCAGCAGATATGGGTCCTAATGACATTGATTAACATTATCATCCTTACTTGTCATCAATCATGTACATTACCATTCCATTGTTCAGCCAATCGAATCAAATTTGGCCATTCATCCATGGTAAGCACAGTGGCAATTGTCAAAGATTGTGGATCAGGATCAGCAGTAGCACTAAACCAATGAGGACGTAGATGATCCATGCGTCCCAATGACTTGGAGAACATCTTTGATAGTCGTAACTGATAGGGCAATTCGTCAATAGGTGATGATGATGATGATTCATGTGACGAGGAGATCAATTGCTGTGTGTTAACATTTTGCACTACAAACATCCTGGTTAACATTACTGCATATCTACAACACTTGATCTTTCCCACTTCTTACGCAATGATGTTGTTTTCAGACCTGGTGTTGAAGAGGATGCAGAGTGTTGTTGATTGTATTTCTGTGTCAAAGATGGCAAATGCAAGGTAAAAACAATCATGCTTATAGCAAGATATCCCCATGCAAGTAATCGAGTAATCCGTAATCGAAATAGCCTTTTGCAGAGCTGACTGGCGTTATGAATAGGATCGTTGACTCGGCTTCCAGAAGTAGGTCGAACAACACCTGCTGGTGGACATGCAGTTGATAACGATGGTGCTCGATTCCGCGATCGAGTCGTTGAAGGACTGTCGTCGAGTGGAATGGAGTCAAGAGCAGCTGTCATTGCGAGTTGGTAAACAAGACAACTGAAGAGATGGTGGCAGACTGATGGCAGAAAAAGAGTGGGGCGGAGGACAAGTAACAACAAGGAGAAAAGGAGATGACGGTGGCACAATTACCAGTGAGTGCCATTTACAAAAGCAAACGCACAACACGTGGGAATCAACCTTTTGACCATCACCCATCCAATCTTAGAAGATCATTGTAATTACTATTCAATACATGTAATAGCATTTGTTATCAATCAAAGTGTTTAAAATGATGTTGATGCTGGTGGAACTTTATCTAATGCTATCTACTATTGGTCTTGCATTTGTTTGATGCAATGTCTGTACAACGATACACGTCGGAATGAGCTCTTTGGCGTTAGGCGGAGTGATGTGCGATCGAGCCAACCTTGCTTGGATCTCCGTAACTGTTTCCTTAGAGTATTGTCAACATGGCTTTTGGATGAACAATGAATGGGCGTGTGGATTAGCAATATTCATTGTCATATTGACACCATCAGCCATTGATATTATTAGTTCAAGCTTTCTTACATGGTCATGCAGCACAAATGACGCTATGAATCTCTATTTACATATGACGTTATGTTGAATACACATCGTGCAACACTACAAAACCCAACAACAGCAATCAGGATCGTCATCTCCCACATCATATGAAATCAAAGTCGTATGAGTGTCGTATAAATCACGTGTATCTACCGGTGCGGATATACCATTTCGTTTTGGCTATGTCATGTGTTGTTGATGATGATGGTAACGATGAGTTGATCATGAAAGCAATATTTATCTCTCGCATGGTAACAAACGCCAACATCCTCCTCGTTTTGTCAAAAACATACTTTATCAGGGATGGCGTCAATAGCTTCGACACTTTGGTACTCCCATCACCCTCTATCACAACACAATTGCTCTAAAGCATTAAAGTGGTGGGTGAAAATAGAAGAGGAGTGTTTAAAAGTTCACTTGGGAATGTTGCAGTCAATCAAACAATGCAAGATGATGGGTACATGCACTGGCGTCATAACATGAACACGTATTTTTAAGGTTGTACCAGCACAGTGGTGGGAAGATCCTTTTGTGGACGTGAAGCTCATCATTGCAGATTATTTAACGTTTGCATACTTGAGAAAATATGACGACTATAAGGAGAAAAGTAGATACAAAAGTGCCAGCAACATTTGGAACAAGGCCGAAAAGGAGGTAATGAAGCACAAATTTCTTCTCTTGTCTTCTTTTGATCATTGCATATATGTCCAGTGAATTGCTGATGCCATGGTAAAGTTTATTCCATCATGTTCGATAGCTGAAGCATTAATGAATACGTTTTGCATCACCTTGTGCGTGAAATGAGAAGCAACGACCTAATCGAAAATTGAACCGATGCAGATCTGTGACAAATAGCATGGTGGTGATTTTACCCGATATGGATTTTGTGGTATTCTTTGATGCTCAATGATCAAATGGGCAAAGTTAGCTGCATGAAACGATCGTAACCTTAACGAGACGACTGCACAAGGCAAGTACTACCGCAAAGTTTTATATAAACCCTATCCTACCATCATGGCAAATCATGACTTTTTCTTCTTTTCGCCTCATTCGCACACACATTCTCTCTTTCTACCACTCAACATTCACTTTTTCATCCTATTTCCCCTTGCTATCTTTCATTTGTGACAATGCACACTTACATTGGACATATCAAGACTCCACAAGATGCATTGATTATCTTTGAAGCTTGTCGACAAGGTTCGCTTAAGCGAGTACAACATCGGCTATCATCAAAGGAGCGTAATGATATTCGATCTGGTCATGTTTTTGTGTGGGATGAACATGAAGCTGGTATGCGTCGTTGGACAGATGGTCGTACTTGGTCACCAAGTCGTGTCTCGGGAAGTTTTCTCACGTATCGGGAGCTCAGTACAAAACGACGTCCTCGTCGACACAACAAGATGACCCCTGTTTATTCATACAAGCCAAATGGTCTTATCAAACAAAGCTTTTCTATATGCACAGCTACCAACCAGAAGCTTCATCTAATCTCCTACATCACCAAGGATGATGTTTACACTGGTAGTTTGCTGCAACCATCTTCTGATCCCAAGCTTAGGCAGATTGCTGTCCCTATTGGTCTTTATCCTGAATTGAATCCTGTTGACACAAATGCTGGTAGTCATACATCTACTACCCAATCACTTTTACGCCATTCATCTTCCATAATCGATCATCAAGCAACCCCTTCATTATCGTCATCACCTTGTGCATCTTCTGATGATGATCCAACAATGTCATCTCCTATCACTTACTATGCACCATCATCACCACCTATGACTAGCAACAACAACAACAATACTTGCTTATCATCATCCACTTTACGTGACTTGCCATTGCCTACTGATTCACTCTTTCCATCAATTCCCACTGTGTCATCTGAAGATAAACGCCAGCTGCAGGCGCTGCATTGTCAACTACGCTTGTAGTAATCTGAATTCTCTTTATTACACCCCCTTGTTACCGACAACACATTTGTCCATGATCTTGTTATCCCCTGCCACTCCTTTTTGCTTTTCATGAAATGCATGCACACGCTTACACACTTGCATACACCATCACATTCACACACACTTTGACATACCACACAATCACACACAAAAGCAGCAATCCTTCCTCTTTATCCTTTGTGCATAGAAACCAATTCATCCCCCAAGTACATATTTATATGAATGACTCCACATGCTATCATGAATGAGTCGTAGTAATAGTAGAAAGTATGCAATCCCTACGCGGAAATGATGACAGAAGATGGAAAGTTCCGATCCATTCTTAATAAAGAGAAAAAAGAAAGAAATCTTATTTGGTACAGAGCAATTTAGCAATTGTTTGCAATGTCGATCCATGTTATGTTACAATTCTAAACAAAGCATTTGCTGCTTTTTTTATTCCAAGATGAAAGCAATATGGCTAAAACTGTACAATGAGTTGGGGAAAGAAGAAAGGATAAAGAGGGGAATGGTGTGAATGATTCATTTTGCATGTATGTTGATATGGCGTGAAAAAAGGGTGATGGGATGCATGTGTGTGTATATGAGTGATCAAAGGTGAAAGATGTTTACAACTGGGGACCAGCAGCAATAGTTTCGGGAGCAGCTTCATCCTGATAAGTCTTGAAGTTCTCGACAAACATGGAAGCAACCTTGTGAAGAGATGCAGTGTATTCTTCAGGAGTACCCATCCAGACCTTACGAGGATCAAGCATTTCATCAGGAACATTGGTAACCTTGGTAGGGACCTTAAGATTGAAGACATCATAATCAACATATTCAGCATTGGCAAGCTCGCCATTGTGAATAGCATCAAGAATGGCACGAGTGTACTTGAGAGGACAACGCTTAGCAACACCAGCTTTACCACCAATCCAACCAGTGTTAATGAGCCAAGCATCAGCCTTGTGTTGAGACATCTTTTCAGCAAGCATGGAAGCATAACGTTGGGGATGAAGCACCAAGAAAGGAGCACCAAAGCAAGCAGAGAAAGTAGCTTGGGGTTCAACAATACCATCTTCAGTACCAGGAACCTTGGTGGTGTAACCAGAGATAAAGTGGTACATGGCCTGTGCAGCAGACAATTTGGAAACAGGTGGCAAGACACCAAATGCATCACAAGTCAACAAGATAATGTTCTTGGGATGACCACCCATACAAGGGATCTTGGCGTTGGGAATGTGGTAAATAGGATAAGAAGCACGAGTGTTTTCAGTAAGGAAGCTGTCAGCATAATCAACAACGCGAGATTCTTCATCCAAGACAACATTTTCAAGAACAGAACCAAACTTGATGGCATTGAAGATATCAGGTTCCTTTTCACCAGAAAGATCAATACACTTGGCATAGCAACCACCTTCAATGTTGAAGACACCAGAATCACTCCAGCAGTGCTCATCATCACCAATCAATTTACGCTTAGGATCAGCACTAAGAGTAGTCTTGCCAGTACCAGACAAACCAAAGAACAAGGAAACATCACCATCAGGGCCTTCATTGGCAGAAGAGTGCAAAGAAAGAACACCAGCCTTAGGCATCAAGTAGTGCATGACAGTGAAGATCTATACAACATGAAATAATCAGAATCCATCACTTGAATGCTCCAATATCAAACACAATATACTTACACCCTTCTTCATTTCACCAGCATATTCAGTACCAAGAATGACCATTTCATTGCGCTTAAAGTTGACAGAGACTGAAGTGGTAGAAGTCATACCAGTGGTGTAGCGATTGGCAGGGAATTCACCAGCATTGAAAATAGTGAAATCAGGAGTGCCATAGTTTTCAAGTTCTTCATCAGTGGGACGAATCAACATGTTGCGCATAAACAAGATGTGATAAGCACGAGAAGCAACAACGCGAACCTTGATGCGATACTTGGGATCCCAACCAGCATAACCATCAAAGACATAAAGACGTGGACGAGTGTTCAAATAGTCAATGGCACGTTCACGATTGATCAAAAAGACCTTTTCATCAAGAGGAGTGTTGACAGGACCCCACCAGATATCCTTATCAGAAGTTTCTTCACGAACAATACGCTTATCCTTGGGAGAACGACCAGTCTTCTTGCCAGAGTAGGCACAAAGAGCACCAGCAGAAGAGATCACAGTACCTTGTTCATAGGTAAGAGCTTCTTCATAAAGAACAGCAACAGAAGCATTGCGCTTGATAGTGACCTAATTGATCAATGCAATAAGTGAATCTGAACATGATGCATTATTGATTACTGCATACCTTATCATAGTCAATGCCTGCAACTTCATGCAATTCTTCTTCAACCTTGGTGTGGGAAGCAGAGCTAGAGGGACGAGGAGATCCGGGTCTTGATACCATGTTTAATATGAGCAAAAAATGAAAAAAGTAGTGTTCAAGGAATATCCAGTGGTAAATGATGGGTCTTATATATAGAAGGATTCCATCATTCCTTCTTCACGAGCCTCGGAAGGAGCTGGGATTAAAACTTCCCCGCAAAAACAGGCAGTGATGGCATAGTTAGTTCTTCTCGGGGCATGTCGGGCACATTGGACTCCCGCACAATCCCTTCTTTCATGTGAAGCATCACTACGTCTCAAAGCAACTTGATTTTGTTGCCATATGTGTGATAGCAGCACTTTAAACTGACATCATCATTCTATTCTTTCCATCGGAGCACTACATTTCATACAGCTGTCTTTGCGTATAGTGCAGCATATTCATCTATAACTGCTACACATAAGCTACTTTACATCCGCTTCTTGTAAGGCTAGGCTCTTTTCCGCGGAACATATCCCGATGATGAGCATGAACAGCATGTGCCTAACCAAAAGTCAGCTCCAACTTGCATCACACATGCTTTGATCTGAGCACTTGGTATCGAAAAAAGGAACAAGTACATATTATACATGGGTTTATTCATTGTATACAATCATACCACTATCATCTTATTCTTTATGAAACATCATTGTTGTGTTGTATCGTGATGTGCAATAACATTGGTTGTCTTAATATACCGCGGAATGGATATAGGCAAGGAGTGATGCCACACATAATGAAATTCAGCATTTAGTAGCAATAGTGCATGATGATGCAAGGAGAAAATGTGTTGGGTAATTTTAGCTGGATGAGCAAATATAGCTACACATTCATTCACTTCCGTACCCGAGGGCCCTGAAGCCGAAAAACAGGGATCTTCCGCGGCAACCCACATTCCCAAGTACGGCAATAAGCAAAAGTTGTTATCCCATCATGACCATATGCATCATCCCATCTTTTAATAGCATCCACGTATCAATATACACATCATCATCACACACAAAATAAGCTTTTCATGTCATCCGTAAAGCAATATCATCAAGTTTCTTAAGAATCAAGAGAGTTGATCGCTGTTTCAGCCTGTGGATTGATATAACGTCATTTCAAAAGCAAAATGCAGCTGCTTACAAATGGCTCGTTCCGGATATTCCCCCTATTGGCCAACTTGATTTCTTGATTGCCATCACATGTCATTTCCATCCTGCCCGTCCTCTTCCTCTTCTACCCAGATCTCATAAGTCAAGCTATAGGATGTCGTAGTTTGGATCATGTATTTGACTCAAGGGAAAACCAATCTTCTAATTTTCTATTTCTTCTCTCCTTGGATAGTAATCACGCAACGACGAGATCCACCATGATTTCTGTGCTCACACAAGTAAATGCTATTTGAACAATCTCCTCATTAGCATTGCATATACATGAAGATCAGCAACTTACCCTTGCCAAGTACCAGTGTTGAGAGATCCATTTGTGATTGGGATATTGAGTGAAACACCAACGATACCGCTCTTCAAGTGTCCAGGCTACAGATAACGTTAGCAACCCTATCCAGTACTCTTTACTCTATCATGCAGTCTTACCATGTCATCTGATCCTTCATAATCGTGTTGATAAGGCCAGTTTTCTGGGACAATCCTGTTCAATCCCATTGACATATCAGCTTGCACTGTTGGATCCGCATTCTCGTTAAGCATAAGACTGGCTGATGTATGTTGCACTATTTAAACGCGTCAGTCTTGCATGCAAAAGATATCAAGGGAAAGGATACTTACAAAAGATATTGGCCATGCCTACTTTGAACTGCTTGATCTCGGGCACTTGGCTTACAATCTCGTCATGGACAAGATGGCAGCCTAAATAGAACACAGTGAGTGAAATGCAAAAGAGTCAACGTGTTTATATAAACAGCTTACCTCTTGGACGAGGAGAAAGACGCACTTGCTTTTGAAACCAGGACATGGCACGTATGCAAATGAGAGAAAGACGACAAGTGTCTGACTTGTTTTTTCCCTTCCATTTCGGTGCCACACTGTACGCTGGCATGAATCAACCCCTGCCTCCTCGATCTCCAGCATAAACACACATGATCCAAGCGATCATATCACTCCTTCCATTATTGGCTCTTGTCGATCCTCTTTTTGTATCATAGTTGTTGATTGAGTTAGTCTATCAATACAGTCTTCATTGTTGTCTCTTTATCCTTTTCTTTGTATCAAAGATCAAGTATAGATGACGTGTCACCATTATAAGACCTTGTCATTAGTCGTGCTGTTCCCACTGCGCAAAGTTTTTCCTGTTCGCTTACCACTGTTGAATCATCTTCGTGACACAACAATCCGAAATTAGTGATCAACGTCTTACGTGCATCATACATTCCATCTGCAACCAAGCAACATTGCATCACACATCTCCCAGCAACACTTTCTTGATAGTATACATCATCAATATCAATAGACCAAATCCCAAATGCATGCTTTTATATCCTACTTATTGAATCACTTGTGGATTAAGGAAGATGAGTGAGCTAGACGATCCTTGTACTACCTGATTCCGATCAAACTATCCTTGTCGGTGGTAGCCGAGATGCACGTGTGTAATACCCAAAGGAGCAGTGCTGATGGCAAAGATTTATCAGGTTCAAGGATGCTCGCTACTGTGAATGGTAAATATGTACAAAATCGGATCCACTTTTCTGGAAAGATGCGTTTAGCATGGATCCAAGGTTTAACCATTATCCCATTTTTCCCAATATAGGTAGTAAAGGATTAACCTTTTCACTTGATTTCTTCCATTTCTTCTTTCAGTGCTCTTTCTCTCTTTTGCAAACTGCTGTCAACATATAATGTCTTTGCATGTATACTCTGCAGCAAGAAGCAGTAGCATCAGCAACAACAACAATCCAGCTGACAGCTGCTCTTATCGATTCATATCAAGCTCTCTTAAGGATCTTCCAGAGAACAGGTTTGTGACATTCATCATCAAGAAATAAGACATACTTATAATGCTCATGATAGACAATATAAGCTTATCATCAGACAACAACCACGGCAATCTAAAGCATGCATCACCAATGATCATGGTATGCGGATATATACACATGTTACTGCTTAAAATGGCGTCTCATATGTGTTTGCAAGATTATCGGCATGCAATTGATCCAGCTCCAGTTCTCCAGCTCGAATGGCTAAATTGTTCTTCAACCCAAACAAAGTAAAAAGTGTTCATCCTCGAGAAACTTGCCATTTTTAACCTTGTCTTATCTAGACAATGCATGCAAAGCCCATTTTACTTTGTTGCAGTGAACATTGTTTCAACCAGTGACACAACCCAACTACTACCTATTGACCAATACCTTGTTGGTACAACTGCTTCCTCTCTTTATCGTCTTAGGGACTTGGATGAAGCAGATGCAGGCTTCTTCATCTTTACTGACTTGGCTGTTAAGCAACAAGGAGAATACAGATTGCATTTTAGCCTTTTTGAAATGGTCGGGTAAGGAGTGATGTATGTGTAGCCAGTAACGCGGATCCAATGTCTGATACACAGTGGACCTAAAATAGTGATAATGTCCAAAATCGACATAGCATTCTCTCCGATACATTCACAGCATATGAACCAAAACGCTTTCCAGGTCCTCTAGAGCCAACTACTTTATCACGATGTCTCTATAACCAAGGCATTAAGATGCGTATCCGGAAAGAGTATCGACGTCAAAAGTAAGTGATTCGATATTGTCTTTTGACTTTAGTATATTGATTCAAAGCATTTTAATCATGTAGTGTGAATTCAAAAGCAACGACGACAAAGAAACGCACTTTCCAAATCATTGACTGTCAGAAACAGCGCAATGCATCATCCATGTCAGCTACCAAGTCAACTACATTGGTGCATAAACGATCCAAGCATGAAAAAGCTTTTCTTCCAGCCTATGCTACACATGATGAAGCATATTTTGGCAAATGGCAACCAACTATGTGCAAAAAGCAGCAGCATGGCACAGATATTCCATCGCCCCCTACATCCATTACTGGTGCAACTCCACCACCTGATATCCTTACCAAGAGCAGCCATTCTACACCTCCTCTGATGCTGCATTCTTCCCGTTGTTGGGGAAGTAAGCTACCACCACTAAAAGCAATCATGGATGATCATATTGGTTTGTTGATTCATGATAGGACATTACCACCTCCTCCACTTATACCCTTTGCTCATCAACGTAGCATGTCTAGCCATTCTTTAGTGTAAATATTGTAAGTCGTTCAATGATATTCCTGTATTCTCTTTTGGTAGCACAATGAATGAGACATGGTGTGGATTGGGATGTGTATAATCTGTGATAAGAGACAAGTGATACTCGATGTGGATGCTGTTTATTCTGAAGAAGAACAAGAGACTAGAATCAGGTACTACTCTAAGAGATGTTTATGCACGAGCTGGATCATGATGCAGAAAGGCTGTTGATGGACACAGTTGATTGAATTGTTTCAGTGTTTTTTGCCCAAAGCTCGTTTGCTGGTGATGAATTCATGGACCAAAAGTATACTGTTTCCTTTTATCAAGCAAGAAAGCAACAGGTTTCAGAAGTGGCTCCAAGGTCATCCATCGATTGTGTCGTAGCAATGACGTTATGTTGATTTGGAACAGTAGTTGGGAGAAAAAGATAACTGATCCTCATGATGTGATCGAATATGAATTGTATTCTGATTGTTGCTTGAAGAGCTGTTGTAGGATGCTGAAAAGTTGGTGCTTTGTACACTGGAAACACACATTTCCCCCCTAAAGAGCAAAAAGTGACCAGTCCAAACACATCTCTTCTTGCAATAAAACAAAGCACAAACCATTGGAATAGAAGTAACTGAGTATTGCATCAGTGCAGTCAATCTGTATGGTCTGCTGGTGATCTGGTAGCATTAGGTGATCACAATGTCCATTGCTAAATACACTTCTGATTGTCCTTTCTGTATCTGTGGTGGATCGTGAAGCTCGTCCAATATTCTGTAGCTCAGGATCTGTTTTAGGACCATATGACGTCTGGGATGCTTATGTAAGGCTGCATTCCTGGTAACGATGACTGTCAACATGCTACTTGTCTTCAGGGTTCATATGACATAAGTATCTACCAGCTGTCTATATCATCTCCTAGTATCTTGGTTTGCTGAGAAGTCCAAGTGCCGTCTAGGCTTGTGGAGAAATGGTACTCTTCTTGCAATGACGGTCTGGTTGCGCCCATCGTTCACGTCTAAAGTTCATTTGTCAAGTCGCTCCACACCCGATTCCCTTCTTCCGAATCTTCTTGCTCACTGTTCATTGGCTTCGAGTTTATCAAGTGTGCAGTCTATCGATGCTCTTAAAAGAAGGTTGAAATTCGCTTTGTGTCGGAAAGACCTTGGGCAACAATCAATGGTTCCTGTCTTCTGCCATATCAATGCAGCATGTCAATTCCAGTCTCAGATCGTAGATCATGGGAGAATAGCTATACCCAATGCTATACATTAAACATTATCCTTACCTTATCACAAGAATCAAATATCACAATGACGACAATGATGAGCAGAGTAAGGGATAACAATCAGAAGCTAAATATGACAACAAACATCAATACAAACATGCATCAGCTCTCTCCTACATGGCAAGAGAAAAGGATTATTCATAGTGACACGTACATAAGCTTTAACTTTTGGCGAATGTAAAGCAGTCAAATAGTTATAATAGAGAAAGAGATAAGTGGAACATTGGGCGACAACATCTCTTCTTTATAATAATATGTACATGGGCGTGTGAACTTCTGTGCTTACAAAAAGAAAGGATTGATAAGCAAGGGATGATGCATGATTGTTTCTTGAGCTGATAAAGTGGTAGTGCTTACGCTAGGACTAATCTTATTCATCAAAGGACCAACCTGGAGTGATGATTGTCAATGAAGCCGGACATGGTGTTATGACATTTCTTCAGATTATAACAAGAATACAATGACATCTATCTTTGTTAACACTGTGACTTTCCAGCCATTGATTGTTGTGCACATATACATACAAAGCCATAACCAAAGCAGGTCTTGGTCCAAAAACACACCATTTAGCATACAGTCAGTTCATCTAGTCACGTGACACTGTCGAAAAAATGAGCAAAAGTAGCTTAATCTTTCATCCAGCCAATCAGGAGCCACCGTGGATCGAACACGGGACCAGAAGATCTGCAATCTTCCACTCTGCCACTGAGTTATAACTCCTTTTGCGCGAAAATCGAGTTTTTCAATGTCTTGATAAACCAGCGAGATTCCTTCTTTGCAACGGGAAAACATTTAACCATCCAATGAAAGGGTGTCATTGCTTGTCAATCAAATTCCGATCGCGGAGTCAAATGCACGTGTTCTGACCTTGCCAGCAAAACTGTTCTACTTCAGGAAAATGTCAGTTTACAAGGAGGAATATATGAAAGCAGCTTTACAAGTAGCTCAAGAGGCATATGACAACCTTGAAGTGCCAGTCGGTTGCGTTTTTGTCAAGGACAATCAAGCTATTATTGCACAAGGTCGCAATCGGCCCAATGAGACGTTCAATGTATGGCTACAAGGACAACAGATTCCACCGATCTGCTTTATAACTGGTTTTCTCTTTTGATAGGCTACTCGGCATGCAGAGATAGAAGCAATCGATGATATATTGAAAGAATACGACGTCTCAGTGTTCCAGGATACAGATTTATATGTCACAGTGGAGCCATGTGTAATGTGTGCCTCGGCTTTGCGTCAGATTGGTATCCGACATGTTTATTTTGGCTGTGGCAACGATAAGTTTGGTGGCAATGGATCTGTATTTTGTATTCATAATGAGTATGTGATCTTGATGGAGATATGTCACATGGATCTACTCATCTTATTCTTATTTAGTGCACGACTAGAAACACCTACATCAAAACCATATCCATCACAAGGCGGATTCTTTCGCGAAGAAGCAATCATCTTACTACGCAAGTTTTATGTGAGAGAAAATGATCATGGTAAGAGTATGAAGGATGTGCTATAGCTATTAGTTATATACTGATATCTGGATCCATAGCTCCCATACCAAAGAAGAAAGCTACACGCGTGCTCAAGACTGAAATCAATTGACGTAGACGACTTGTTATCTTATACCCTTATCCCATCACATCCATTAGACCATAGACATGTGTATCACTTGTATCATAAATTGTATTTATACTGAAGAAGAAGGGAATTCATATATTACAGTGTGTTGTGATGTATTGACAATATCTAATGGTGTTGGTGTCCCTTGGAATGTCCAGTTTCTCTTCTCTGCAGATAGCTCTCGTCGTGTTATCTCATCCATATTTGTATCTGGTCCACGCAGCTGAGCCTGTTCATTAATCTTGATCTTGATCTGGGTATACTGTTCACTATGCTTGGATCCATTATAGATATACAGGTCAAGGATTTGCCGACAAACATCTAATGCATGTAAAGAATGTATGCTAGTCAGTGACAAGATCATTCTTGATACCGATTCCCATGTACCTTCAATATCCTCCATCCGAGAGCAAAACAGCTGATCCCAAGGTTGGTCATTGGAAAGTTCCTGAAAAGAGTTATCCTCTTGCTTGAGCATCATAGACGCCAGATAAACACAGCCTGCTGCAATTGTATGAGCCGGATACTCCATGCACATTTGTGTTCGATAACTGGTCATCCAAACATCCGTCAGCAATGATACTGTTGTCCTTGTGAATCTCCATTCTTACCTGTCAACAGCTAAACTGTATGCTTTTCGTGCTAATGATTCGCCATCCAGTTCCTTATGTTGCTGTATATATTTGACAAACTTGACTACATATTCGTAAGGATGCCGCTGTTGGAAATCAAAACACAACGTCTCGAGCAAGAGCTTCTCGTAGCCTACGATCCTTCGTCGTCGTTCTTCTGATACTTGTTCTGGATCAAGTTCTTTGTTCCCTGGATGTCGTACACTATGTGCTGCCACAAAGATATCCTTCAGCGTCTTGACAGTCTCTTCAATCTTGGAAGCAGCAAATATACATGTGATACTAATGTCCTATAAACCTATCCAGTCAATGCAATGTTCCCAATCCTTCTCATTGTTCTTACTTGTGTCACATAATCCCGGATAGAGTAATACAAATAGAATCGATGATAAAGTGCTTGTGCCGTACTCGTCGTCTGTTGAGGACTAGAATGAAGCATAAGTTATCTCTTACTACTTTCAACAGTAAAGATAAACACTTACAAGCCAATTTTGCTGCATACTTGTTGAATAAACTTGCAACTAGCGTTACGTGTTGCTGATTCCTTAGAAGAAGAAAAGCTGCCAGATCCTTTCAGTGCAGTCAAAGTGTCAAGCTGTCGCTTAGTAAAATAAGGCCGAAACCGACGACGAAATGTGTAGCCAGCAATCAACTTGGAAGGAGTCAATGGAGCAGATGTCAGTGGAGACGAACCAGTATGTGACATTTGAGTGGAGAAACAAGTGGACTTATCCCTGCAATCATACGGCGATTTCCTATGCCGCTGTCACCAACGCTCATGCAGCATCGGCACACCAAAACCACATTTAGTAAGATACACGTGCACACTTGAAGCTTTATTGTTAGTATAAGTTCTACTACTACTGGTTCCCACTATATCAAACATCCTCATCATTTGAATATACACTTTTTTATTTTAATCTTGCTCGAATTTCATCAATGGCTTTTCTTATTTGATCATAAGCAATGTGTTGCTACAAGATGGATGTGTCAGTGACTTAGCAAGAGATGAATAGGATAAACTACACTTACATCTGATTTCAGATGAGGATCTGAATGATTCACTAAATAGAAATGGCCACATATATCGCAGACATCCAATGCCGAATTGTCGTCTGTAGCAACAGCCATAGTTTTTGAGAGTTCAGCCTACCCAATCCATTAATATCTACTCTTGGCATATCTCCATCCATCCATTTCTTACCTCTGCTTGCTTCTTTAACTTGCTTCTTTCATGTATCTTATCCAAATGGCTATCAGCTGCTGTCATATCTCCTTTTCCAACTAGATACAATATGAGATCCTTGTAGCACGTGACAATAAAGTGGATACTTACTAAGACTATCACGTTCGTCTAATAAGCGTACAATCTCTCTGTGTAGGCTTAATATTTGTTTCCTCTACAAGACTTGCAATGAATCCACTGAATACAATCACACAATTCCCAACTTACTGCATCCTTTGCTTTATCATCCTTTACAAACATTTCTCGAGTACGCATACGCCATCCTTTTGAAAGATTATCTCGGTTTCTGATAAACTGCTCGAGACTTTCCAAGTGCTCTTTGTCGCGGGCTTTACTGCGATCCCGTTGTATCTCTAGCTCGTATTCTGTCTGCAAGTCTAAATCATGCACCTTGTTGCACGACTGCTCAAAGAATGGTGTCAGCAGAGCTTAAATGACATTCATTTCATCAACTCACATATCCCCTAAGGAATCGATATCAGTAACAAGCAAAAACAACATGTACCTGTCTTACTTACCGCACAAACTCTTGAGGACAAAGCCCACACAAGTAGTCAACACACACAATGGGATCAGTGTACGATCGCTGCTTGTCTTTTTGTCAATGGTCAGTCATAGCTATAGACAAGCTCATGGATAGTGTTACCATTGGTACGAGATTGTTGTGTGTTCATGGAGAAAGGTAGTTGGTAAGTGTGTGATAGACCAAGGAACGTGACTCAGCACACAGTGAAAGACAAATATTTGAACTGATCTGCATTGCAATAGGTGCCATTTGCGCACATATGCACTATTCAGCGTAGTACATGACTTACTTCAACCTGACATGTCGAGAGGGATCACACAAGCGTCATCCATCATCCATGATCCAACCATGGAAGTAAAATATTCACCCGAGTCATCCGATTCAATGTATATCCTTTATCGATTATCCTTTGGTACCGCACAATGACAAGAACAATACCAACACACTACAACGTATTACCGACACCATCAGCTTACTTTTCTATCGCATTTGTCAATAAACGCATCCTGTTTCACTTACCGACTTGCTTTGTGGGAATATGGATGCGTCAACACGAGAAAAATGATTATGCGTTCCTGTACTTTGTTCCCTTTTCTTTCTTTCTCTTTTCTCTTCTTTTCACCACTTCATCCCCATGCAACAAGACAACATCTCCAAAAAACAATCATCTACCATTATCAACGCTTACACTGGATCTCTTGAACAAGCTTATCTTTTACTGGATGCTATTCGAATGAATCGGGGTGAAAGATTAGGTTCAAGGTGCCTAGGTAAGCTTCTCAAGTGTCACGGGTACTTTTACTTATCATCATCCAGCTTATCTTGCAAAACGTGTGACCGACTTGTGGGATGCTGAACCAACACCAGAACCACTGCATGGCGTCATGAACAGCTTACTTGATGCCACACCACCACTTGATAATGCTCAGACTTTTCAACAACGACTGCAACACTTTTGTCATGATACAAGTCCCACATTAACACTATGTCCCAGTCTTACATTACTGATGGCTATTAGCTATCTTGAGCGATTAAAAGAGGCAAGCATATAATGAATCATGATTTGCTATCACGCTACTGACCTTTCAATTAGAAGCATACAAGTATCCGTGGTACTGATGGATGCGCATCAAGACTTGTAGTGGCTGCTTATGGTGTAGCAACAAAGTACATGCGAGCTAATCTTCGACTGATCACTTTTCACAATGACGCTGACAACAATGAACCACCAACACCGCCTACTCCTTCCTCATCCGATACCAAAAATAGTGACAAGGACATTGACATCAGCAACCAGCAACGAGCACTACGCATGGAAAGTGAACTTTTGCACTTGCTCAATTACAACCTTGCTATACATGAGCCATCACATTTAATTTGGTGGTCAAAGACATTTGAAGTGATTCCTGAAGAGTATTCTTGTATATGATACAATATATAATATTTACATTCTTTATTGTTTTACACACAAGTGATCAAGTTGTTTACAAATTGAAGCGTTCTTTGTATTCTATAAAAGTGGGTGAATATGGGCTTGAACAAGAGACTGCTGAAGGTGATCGTGGTCGTGAAGGAGGTGCAAGTAATCCAAATGATGGATGTTGTTTGTGTTGACGATACGTAAAGATAGTTGGCGACTCATATTTGTTACAAGATGTGAAAAGTACAGGGGGTGATGGCTGAGCCAATGTGATTGTAGTAGGTGAAGAAAGAATGCTGGGTGATGATGGTGCT
Source organism: Lichtheimia ramosa (assembly GCA_008728235.1). Taxonomy (NCBI): domain Eukaryota; kingdom Fungi; phylum Mucoromycota; class Mucoromycetes; order Mucorales; family Lichtheimiaceae; genus Lichtheimia; species Lichtheimia ramosa. Next base: position 821,220 of record CP031823.1, read on the forward strand.
GCTGCATAATCTCCAGGTTGTACAACATCCCATAATGCAGGCATGTCATCAAGTGGATGAACCATGATGGGAGATAAAAACACACCACGTCGACGTGTCAATGATGCTTGTCGCTTGTTGGTGTTGCTATCCAATGTGGAAATGGTCTTGTTATACACAGGACTGCTGCTAGGTGATGGTAGTAATCGAGATCGTATGGCTTCTACCCAACTAGCCATTTCTTCGGCTGATTCGCATGCCAGTGTTAGTGGCCGATTGCCTTGTTTGATGATTGGTTCAAGTCTAAAGCAGTACGGTCGGCTACTGCTACTTGTAAGAGTCACTACTTGACATATTTCTTCAAGATTTATAATGTAAGTGGGTGTTTCAATGTGCTAATATACATGCATGAGCCATGATGCTTATTGATTTGATGCTTTGTATATATCTTACCTCGTTTCTGTAACAACGTAACTCTGTATCAAGCAGTACAAAGAATCTTCTATGCCACCTGGTCTTGTTACTGCCAAGTCCTCGACAAGGTACCATCATCTTTGTCATCCAACCAGCCTTTGGACGTCGTAGTGAAGAGGACCTAGGAGGAGGCACTACGATCAGAGACATGACTGTGGCGTGTGTATCGATTCAAAAGTGAAGAAAAGGATATTAAAAAAGGAGTGTGCGTATACATTGCCAGTTTTTATATAGTACGCCAAATGTTTTTCCTCTTGTCTGGTTATTCTTGCAGGTACCAGAATAGTAAAGTGGACACGGGAAAGTCCCCTGCTTTGACAAATGCCCTTCTTTTTCAGGAGGTGTCAGCAGCCATGGTTCACATACCTTGATGATAGAAGAAGAGCGGGGAATAACAGTGTCTGCCAAGATTCAAGGGGATGGTGATCATTCCCGGATTACGTACATTGGCTATCATATTCTGACAACGACAACATCATCATTCAGAATTGATTGTCTACTGATGTATTATAAGCGTACCATGTGTTGGAAAAAGCACAATGAAAGATTCAAATTAGCACAATGCGGAATCCTTATTAACATGCATACATAGAAAAGGTAAAGGTGATGATTATCGTCAAAGAAGTATGGGATGCATCAGGTGTCATGATCCACATCTTCATCAATGTCACCAGCTTTTGCAGGTATATTCATAGCAACGTATTCATTATAGTGATCAACCAGTCAAATGGAATCATTTTTTAAGTGATCCAGTTGTAGGGGAATGCAGGTAATAACGATATGAGATATGGATTAAAAGCAATGTCTAGAATTACATGATAATATATGCGGATGGAGGTGTCTTGTTCTTTTCACTCGCACTTCTCTTCAGGAATATAAATGGCTTGTGGTGGTCGAATGATGAATCGCCAAATTGGGAAGATAACAAGAACTACTGCAGCAACAATTGACCATCCAACTTTGACTGCCATTGGTGCAGGTACAGGGAATTCATTCTCGGAAAACTTGAGACAGATGATTGATTCAGTCATAACATTGCAGATCATCAGCCATGCGTGTGCTCCAAGTCGTTTGGTGCCATTGTTTGGACTGAAAGTTGTACATGTTAGTATAAGAAAGTTTCCCACCTATATGCTGACTTACCTATCCATTAGATACTGGTAAACGTCACGTGCAGCTGGTAGTGAAAACAAGAACATAAGGGTGAGACGATAAGTGTTCAAAGGATGTTCTGGTGGCACCCATAGTAGATATTTGAGATAGAAGCAGTTGAGCTCACATTGAAGGGCCTAGTGTAATGAAAAGATTAACACCTTTGAAGCATGCTAATGCTATAACTTGATCTACTTACCACAATCATCAATCCAATCACACCAAAGTAGTTCTTTGGGCTGCTTGTTGACTTCCATTCGAAACGTGTCCAATCATGAGGCGTGAATTGCTGCACAGCACGTTTGGCTTTGCCCTTTAGTCCTTTGATTTGCCTGAATCCCACCCAAGAGTATTCCTATGCATCTTGCCATCAGTCATCATGTGATCCATTGTTAACACCTAACAAGTACCTTCATTTCAAAGTAACGGCAAGTCTTCATGCCGAGGTAAATACCAGCCCAGTTACACACAAGCACATCAAGGATCCACTAGAAACAGGGGAATATGTCAGCTGGACATCCATAACAAATAAAACTTTCCTGATCCATGACATACGTGATCCCACCAGCACTCTGCAAAGTTGTTCAGCTGATGTTGTAACGAGTATTCGCAAAATTCAAAGGTAACCGACACGATCCAGCATAACCAATAGTCTCGTAGAATGATTGCCTTGCCATACCAGCCAACAACATGTGCAAGAACAAAGATATCCATTTGATTCTAGTCATGTTCACTCGATCAGATCCATGATGCTTGTTATCATCCTCTTTCTTCACCCTTACCTTGAATGTATCCATTGTCAAATCACAACTTTCAGCATAAGACCTTTCAGGCAACTGCTGACCAAGATTGCTATCAAAGTAGACCATAAATCGACGTGCTTCATCCTTGTTCTATAATGCATATCTCCCATTAGTACTTAAAGGAAGGGATCCTATCATTGCACTTGCCAGAAACAATAGGAATACGAGTAATAGTTGATATAACACACTAAGACTGAGTACTGCTCTCCAAAATGGTATACTGGGTCGAATAAAGGGGCCATCACGGAACTGTAGCATGCCAATAAACACAAAGCAGCCCATAGCAGCTGAAATACCGAGCTTGACACTTGTCTCAGTGCCTTCATAGTTGGTTCGAACAGCTGCATAGAACAACCATGCCAGTAGTAAAGCCAATGCAGTCAATGTATGTGGGTGAACTGAAAAGAAATAGAGCAAGTGTGGTGTCAATGAGCCTGTTGCAAATTGCTCACTCTGGTATTGACTCACAAACTGTTTCACTGTCGGTAGAACAAGCGTCCTTTGTCTTGACATGACCATTGGAGCGAATCAGACCCACAGTAGCAACGTCCTTCTCCAAAGTGGTTGAAGCCATGTTCCACAGGATAAAGAACAAGTGTTGTAAAGTGACAAATAAAGTGGATGGAGATAAAAAGACGAAAAGGGATGCCCCTCTTGCTTTCTTGTAAAAGTAAAGCCTTGTCGTGACTGTGGAGACGAGTTGACAGATCGACAAGGGAGTTATAATGTAATACACTACACTATCATGCTTAGGGTACCCGGATCAATGTATATCTATCCTTCAAGTGTTTGGGAACCTGCAAATGCTGCAACAGTGCATGACATGTCTTGGGATCAATCTTGTTTTGTCACAGGCAGGAAGAGTGTCGTGTCGTGGATAATTCACTCATTGGATTCGCTGCATTTTGCCAAAGTATGTGTAACACTACTTTTTGATTTGGTTTGCTGGTGCTACGAGAACATGGATACAGGTATTTGGATCTGCAATGGCTTATATATGTTTCTATGCAACATCACTGTAGATATTTGATATGCATGTGACTTTACCTCCTCGCCCATCGATTATGTATTAGTCCAATGAACATATGACCATCTCACCTGTTTCATTATGCATTTCCAGCATGATTACATAGAGTATGTCATTGTGTAGCATCTTTATTCATGCAAATAAAATGAAGAGCCTTTGGTTTATGAAAGTTTGGAGCAACTTGCAAGCATAGAGACATGAAAAAGTAGGTGGGCATCACGTGTTCATGCTCATAGTCTCTCAGTCAGAAAGTGCACACTCCGAAATCCCATATTGGAAACTCATAGAAACAGCTGTAGAATGTTGCATGTCTTGAAACAACAGACCATGACCACTTTTTACAGACTTGCCATCTTAATGGATTATATTCAAGAGAGCATGAATCATAGGGAATAGTCATAGTGTATATTCTGGTGGGGATATAGTCAAGTGGGGGATCCAATCAAGGAAATGTCCGGTCTGCGTGTCTATGACAATGAGACTCCACAACGCGCTCTCGCGAACTTGCTTTCTTTCTCTTTCTTTACATATATATTATAACCATGCCTCTTCACCCTACTGTTCTCTGGGCTCAACGAAAAGACCTTATTTATTTGACTGTCCAACTTATTGATATCACTGTAAGTAGTTAAAGAATAGTGGGAGTGCTGCTTATAGCTTATGCTCTCGCCAATTCCCGCGCTGCTTTACAATGGCCATCCAACCTAACCAATGCTCACTTGTATGCCATCAGAAACCTGAAATTGACGTCAAGAGTGACCGTTTCCACTTTAAAGGAAAAGGTGAAGAAGAGCAAAAGGAATATGAAGCTGATATCGAGTTCTATGGTGCTGTGGACGTCGAGGTAAATGTTGCCTAGGATATTGCATGTTTCGTATTGAAGTCTCACTCGTTCTTTAGAAATCCAAACAACATTTGACACCTCGCAACCTTACCATGATCATCTACAAGAAGGAGGAAGGTTATTGGCCACGTCTTCAAAAGGGTGGCAAGCTCAACTATGTCAAGGTCGACTTCTCAAAATGGAAGGATGAAGATGAGGAAGATGAAGAGGAAAATGCTGATCCCATGGGTGGTATGGACTTCCAAAGCCTGATGGCTCAAGCTGGTGGCAATATGCCCACGATGGATGATATGGTATGTACATGTTGATGATGATCTGTGTCATGGAATTAACTTTTCTTATCCATTATAGCCCGAAGAATCGAGCAGTGATGAAGAAGATGCCAAGGAAGGTGACAAGCAGGAAAAGAAAGGTAAAAAGATGATGGAAATAGCAAGTTGATAATGATCTTTGGCTGATATTCTTTATTAGAGTAACAATGATACAAGGATAATGGGCAACAAATGCTAAATAAAGAGGATACTTTTTGACCCAACATCATCTTTTGCTCTATTGATTCATTGTCTGATCTAATATACACCTTGTGTACCTTGTAGATAGAGCTTCCTCATGTATAACACATCCACACACCAAACACATGATATCAATAAAAAGACATCACCTTCAAGCAAACTCGTTTTGGACTAGATCTGTGAGAATTCCTGCTGACCAACTTTAATGCGCAGGATTCCGCTTACAAAAAGGTATTGTCGTGTGTGGCTACACCAGATACTTTCTTTCTCGATAATGGATCCCAACGACCCTACCACTTTCAATAACCAATACGCCAATATCAACGGCATTCGTCTGCACTATATTGACGCCAATCCTTCATCTCGCAACGTGTTGCTCTTCATTCACGGCTGGCCTGATCTGTAAGTACTTGTCCATGACCTGTTACCGTTTATTAACGAGATTTGCTATAGCTGGCTTGGTAACTAGAAGCTATTTGAACCGGGTATAACAAGGATTACTGATCAAGGGATGTTTAGGGTGGCGAAACCAGATTCCCTTCTTTGCCAAGCTTGGTTATCGAGTGATTGTACCTAGTTTGCGTGGATTTGGCGAAACAGTAAGTGAGAGTGACCCATAGCTTAATACATGATAGCATTGGCTTACAATTGTATGTTATAGGATGCTCCTGAAGATTTGACAACATATGGTGACAAAGGCATCTCTGCAGACTTGGCAGCTCTTCTTGATCATTTATCCATTCCCACTGTTGTCGTTGTTGGCCATGATTGGGGTGGTATGGTTGCATGGCGTTTCACACAATTTCATCCCGAACGCGTTCGTGCTGGTAAGTCTCTTGATTGTTTTATTGAAGTGATCGAGAATAACACTTTGAATAGTGGCATCATTTTGTACACCATACAATCCTCCTGAACAGCAATACATTCCATTGGAGAATCTTGTTGAATTCATGCCAAACTTTAGATACCAGCTTTATTTAGTCTCTCCTGAAGCAGAGCAAGAGATCAATGAACATGTACGACAATGACTACAATGCATCAATCTATCATCTTTCTAACCTATGATCCTATTACAAAGACTGAGGATTTCTTCAAATTGGTGTTTCGCCCTGCATCGGAGGCACGAGCGCTTATTCATAAGCAAACCAACAAGCTTGTGATAGGTCGTACCAATGCTACAAAGAGTGAAGCACTTCCACAAAAGGTACGAAGACTTGTTTCGTGCAGGATAAGCTTATACTGAGTAAATCTTTAGGTCCTGGATCACTATGTCAAGAGCTATCAACGAAATGGATCACGTGGTTCCCTTAACTGGTATAAGCGACGCAAGATCAACTATGAACAGTGCAAAGGTGATTGCTTTTATTACTTGATTATCTACTTATATCATTTGCTTACAATGTCTTCACAGATCTTGATCCCATTATTCGCAAGCCAGCTCTTATGGTCACAGCAGCTAAGGATGCTGCTTTGCCACCTTCATTGACCAAGAACATGCACAAGTACATTCCAGATCTCACGCAACACAACATCGATGATGCAGGACACTGGGTGCTTTGGGAAAAGCCTGACGAATGCAACAAGTATCTGATGGATTGGCTCAACAAGGTTTCACCTGCCAAGCTGTAGATGAGATACAAGTTAGAAGCAAATGATGATTAAACTCGGAGATGTTATATACAAGGAAAGTCCTTTTATACTTTAGTACTTCTGCCATAACACTGTTTCCAAGTTACACCATGTCATTCATGCATGATTGTGGAACAACGAGATTGTCACCTTCCATTACATGATGATATATAGATATGGCTTTTAGTTTATTGACTTTATAAAGTAAAGACTTAAGACAGCATAGAGTATCAATCGTTTTGTACAGGCAATTACACATGTAAAAGACAATAGAGCAAAGAAGGCATTGTGATACAAGTAGAGAGAGGGGAGAGGAGATGGGAGGAAAATAGTGAGGATTGAGCATGAGAAGGAAAGGAGAATAAGGATTAGCAGAATGTATAATGTTTGTTTGTTTTATATACGGCCTTGCCATCGCTCCTGACCAGCAAAAGCGGGACACTGCAAGCACCATCAGCTTTCCATTGTGCTCCAATAGCATGGGTTAGCTCACCATGCGAAGGCACTTGACATAGTATCAGTTCACGACCACGATATTCAGATCTGGGAGAACGTATATCACCAAACCAAACATCCAATTCACGTGTAAAGTATTCACCATGAATACTTAAGAATACAGCTTGTGGATCTGTGTTATCAGCTGGAGTTTTGGATCTTGAATAACCAACAAGATTGGGGATCATAGATGTAGTGGCAGGTCGATAACTCATGTCAGCTAGCTCACCTTCCATAGATGAAGGCTCCCATAGGGTATATCTTGCATATTCTACAATAACAACTCAATGTTAATGAGTACCAACATCATGAAAATGACATGTTCTTTATACCTGTTCCAACGATACTCCACACTGCTGAATCAGAAACATCCTCATACCAATATGCACCAAGTTCAGACCAAGATGGAGTCAAAGTGCTTTGCATACTTTGTCGATCAGTGTAATAGTCATCAGCAATTGATACTGATCGGCTTCGTTTACTAGCCAACATGGGTTGTTGATGATGTTGTTGCATAACTGATGTTTCAGGCAAAGATGGTAATGGATCCACAGATCGCTGCTGTTGTTGATGATGCATCATGCCATAATAAAAACTGGATGCACTACCAGTGGATGCAATACGACGACGAGTAATAGCACGTGGATCATCATTGTTATGGTCTTGATGAAAAACTGGACGAATAGGCTTACGTTCATGCACTGAGCGATGCATACCAACCATGTCATTAAGACAAGCAAGATAGGTGGCTGGGCCATTATTTGATGTGCGTGGAAGCATACTGCCATTATACTGATGTGCTGAAGGATTATGTGGTGGACGTGATGCAGGATCTTGCACTATTTGTAATGCCACCTTGTGTAATTGTGATACAGGATCACCAAGAATCTCATCACCATATTCTCCTCCTCCTCCATGTTGTGGATCATCAGCTGCATGAGGATAGTTATCAGTATTTGCACCACCAACCACTGTAGCAGCACGATCCACTTTGCGTATAATCATGACAGGGCTCACCAAGCCTGTCGTAAGACACTGTAACACAATGTGCTGATTGTAATGCACAGCAAGTGGTTGTCCAGTTTTGTTTTTGGCTGCAATAGCAGGTGGTGGTGGATATGGCACGTCATTACGTAAAGATTGTGCACAGCTTGGACCAATATATTCATCTACATCAGCTTGAACTTGCTCTGTTGATGTTACCCAGTTGGTATCCACAATCCAAATAACAAATGGATCCCAGCTTGCTGTTCTTGCAATGAAACATGTGCCATCTGAGCTACTAGCAGTTGGTGTGCTTGTTGTGTTGCTATTACCACCTTGTTGTCCAGCTTTGCTGTTTTGACCTGGATACATAAAAGGCTGTGTTGCTGTGGATGATGATACACCAAGATACTTTGTGGATACAGTCTGAGATCGAATACGATTGAACAATGACACTGTGCTGCCATGATGAATGCATGCTGCAAGATAAAAGATAAGCATGCATATTCATGGTACATAAGGTTTCATAAATACCTTCTGTGTTTTTCACATTGGATCGTTTTTTGCTTGGTTTGCTAATGACCTTGATTGGCTTGCTTGAAATAGTGCCACATGGTGTGCCATCACCAAATTGGATACGAGCAACACATTCGACACGCTTTCGTTTCTCATCAGCATCATTAATGTAAAGCTGTCGAAGTACACATTTTCCACCAGCAAGTGGATCGTTGTTTGGAATACGATACCAATCACGGATTGTGGAGTTACTTTTGTCAATACTTTTCATTCGTCCGCTACCACTACCGCTTCCGGTATTGGAGCGAAAGCCAGTTTGCCCCACAACTGTCCCTGATGCTGAAAACCAGTCTACTTGTCCTTCTTGAATCTCGGATGTTTCACCCGACATGGATACTTGCAGTTTAGGAGGTGTAGTTTGTGTCCACCATGACGCGCCATCAAATATAACAGTAGGTGGAGGACACAAGAATCTAATAGCAAGACTTAATATTTACTCATTTACATGTATATCATATTAAGTCACCTTTTCTCACTACCATAGCTCTTTTGTGCTACTTTTCCGGTAAGAATAACCACTGTTCTTTCTCCCATGGCAGCTGGATCAGGAGATAATAAATAGCTTTGCACGTGGGGACGAAGCCATGTTGCTACAGCTGCATTCTGCAAGTATTTGGCAGTGCTCAAACCAAGTTTACCACCTGTTGTCAATGGTGGTTCCATGTATGCCAAATGGCTTGAATTGGAGTTGTTGTTATGACTACCATTGTTATTATGTGAAGTGGCTCCTTTGTTGAGAAAGTTTTGTTGAAATAAGCTGGTGGATGCAGCAGCATTGTCAAAGACTGGTGATCGATTTCGAGATTGAAACAAGAGACTCTTGTTGGGATGTGATCGAAAAGATGACATAGTTGTTGAAGGTGACGATGATGATGTTGTAGGCGTATGATGGTGCTGAATCGATTCTGAAGTTAGCTCATTGTAGCTAGGCTATTCATGAGAAAATAAGATGACATTGAGTCGTGGTAAGTGCCATGCATTATTCATGTGAAAGCGCACTTTTTTAATTAACTTACTGCACGCTGACGTGGGGGATAAGATGATGTATCTTGCTTTTTTGGTGATGACACAAGGCTCGATAATGGTCCATCAAGAAGATCAAGTGTAAATGTATTATCTTGCTGCTGTCGTGCTGAATCAGTGGATGAAGAATAAGGATGATTGCTGTCATTGTTATCATTTGTCCATAATGAAGGCTGAAGCCAAGGTGCTGATGTAACTACTACAGGGCTTTCATTGTCATTGCCACCACCAGAAGAGTTATTCTCGGCTATATGATCTTGTCGAGCAAAAGCACTGTATGGCAATTCACCATTGTTGTGCATATGCTGGGAGCGATTGAACATGTTGTTGCTTTCTCGGTGACGATGATGATTCTCATCATTACTGCGTACAACAGCAGATGTTTGTGGCTGTGTTGATTCCCAAGGGGCAAGGGATGATGATGTTGGTTGAGAATTGGCCCCTTCATTGGCGTCGATTGATGAATAAATCACTTCAAAAGGGCTGTTGTAGTCTTGCAAATCAGTATTGTTGTTGTGATGACTTGTACTGGTGTTGCTACGTCCATCATTAGTGTTGGATGAAGATGAAAGTGGTGGAGTTGGTGTGTTTCTTGGAGAAACATTGTTTACTGATAGAAAGCGAAATACATCCTGCTGATGAAATGATCAATCTGGTCATTAGTTGATAGTGTCATTGACTATAGACTAGGATGAAAGTTGACATACCGTGTTGGAAATGCTATTATTGTTACGTCCTGCATTCAATGTTGCTCCTAGTATTGTAGATTTTCCAGTATTGCTGTTGTCATTGTTAATAGCACTCCTTGTGGGAAGAGATGTCGATGAAGAAAGGAAAGGAGGAATAGATGTGTTTTCATTGCTTAACATGGAAGGTGACCATGTAATTTGGACTGAAGAATCTTCTTGTGCTTGCATATCTTCCTGACGGATGCAATTATTTGCTGCAAAGGCAGAAGGCGAATTATGGTGCTGTTGATGACCGATGACAATACCAGTGGCGTTGGTAGTAGTTGATGTGTCGTGGGAAGTAGACGACGTGATCGTCATCGTTATGAAACAGGACGTGTATATTCCGCACCTTCCGCTTTGGCTTGAAACCTTTTGCTTTTCTATGTATTGCTTCGATATGAAAGGGAGCAAAACCCGTAATATAAGAAACAAGCGGGAAGAAAAGAAAGAAAGGGGAAAAAAGCAAGCACTGCATCCTGACCCCAGGTTTAAAGAATAGAGTCGTACAATCAAGAAAGAAAAAGGAAGCATACTAAATAGCTCTATTCCCCACCCACGGTCTCATTGCTATCCTTTTGTGACTCATGATGTAATATATACACATGTTGTTGTGTGTATCATGTATCTATCTTTGTCTATGGCATGTATGGATAACTTTTGACAGAATTCACCTGCATGCGACTTCAATATATGTCATAACAAGCATGTTTGAGCATAGATCAGCAAACATTTATCTCTTGCATCAAGCGTGGGACGCAGTATTGTTATGTGTAGAGAAAAGGAAACCCGCCCCCCGCATTTTATTTCCCCACCTGACATCCCGCCTTGTGTCACCATCCGTGTGCACGCGTGCAACATCTTGGATGTTGGTGCGCGGAGAAGTTTCAAGCGGGAAAGCTGTATAACCAAGATGATAGAGATGTATAATAAGCATTCTGCTGTATGAAAACATAAAGTCAGAGTGATGTATGCTTGATAGTAGCTTTTGTTGTGTAGAATGATGAATCTATCAGTCATAATAATACCTTGTTTCACCACATGGTTTAAACATGGTGAAGCACAAAAGGCTGGTGATCCGCCAAAAATAAAAGCAAAGCTATAAAAACTGCATATTAGCTTGATCAAATCTGCAATGGCACATTGATGATCAGTTTAATAATGCTGTTTATACTACCCATTAGTGTGTTTCATCCCGCATCGCCCGCCTTTGTCCCAATATAAAAGGTGGTCTGTACTAAAACAGGGAAGGTTACCATTATAGCTGCCAATGGCGCACGACAACCCCCACATTTCTCCGCGAATATAGACATACATGCTCTTACTTTCGGGCACTTGATGCTGGTATAGGCCACTCATCCCAATATCCTTTTCTTCAGATAACGGAAATGTAGCTGATCATCTTGCCGACAAGCAATTCAATCAATCATCCCCACATTTTTTTGTGATCGATGTGATGCCGAAGATGATGTTAGTACATTTTTGATTCCTTGACACAACTATTGCATCTCCTTGTCATCACGCATGATTTGTAAATCTGAGCTTTACCCTATTCATTTCCCTACGTACAATCATCATACTATTGGGAAGTTGATGAACCAGCTCTTTTGAACTCCACAGAAAACAAATCCTAATGTCGTGTAACAAGTGCATCTCGATTGGTGGATATAGTGTAACTACCACTAAGCACAGGAGTATCGTGTACCTATGTAATCCGTGTTTGGTCCAAGACCAAAGCTCAATGTGCCTTGGATCATGATTGGGATACTATGCACACTATCTAGTCAAGGCGAAGAATCATTTTGCTGTGCTATCTACTGTTGATGTTATTAAATAAGAGAAAGAAAAGGGACCAGTGATGACGATGGTCATATCATGTGTCATTGGGGCATGACAGCTGTGGCGTGCTCTTGACAAGCTGACAAAGTTAAGTCTTTTAATGTGCACAGATGATGTGCCTAACTATAAGATTAGAGTGAGCACTACACATACACAAATACTGCTTTTGCAAGTATGGATGATCTTATACGCTGGATATATGGTGCTCTATCACAGCAGAGATCTATCGTCAAGGTTATCTAAGCTAAGTGTTATGCTGTACGCTGACATATGATAACAGAATTATTGTTTTGCTTACTACTTGTGCCACTTGTTTATGAATACACAGTGTCTTCTGGATCCAAAGCATGTGTGACTATAGCATGGGATCACAATGCCATTAAATTGCTTGGTTACAATAGCAAGTGTTAGCTGAGGAGTGATCTTTTGTGTAAAGCATTGGGATGTGTAAAAGCAAACAAAAGGAAACGATAGATTTTGCATGAGCCGAGTGTGTCAGCCCGCCTTAAAATATGTGTGAGAGCGTGCATAATGCTTGCAATATAAAAATACGACCCAGAAGTGTATGCATATAGGGCTGATTGCTTCTCTTTTTCTTGCTTTCCTTTCTTACCCCTTGTTTTTGAATCATCATTATCCATGTCACGGCTTTTGACACGTGTGCTACATCCATGGCGGACCATTAAGCGGCATCATGTCAAGAAGCAAGCATCTGAGCAGCAACAACAATCATTCACCAACTCTTCATCCACTGTTATTGTTGCTCCTTCACTTTCATTCTCGACATCTTCTTGTTTGACTGAGTCACAATGCTACCGGGATGATCTGGTTCATGTGGATGCTTTGCAACATGCCTTAAACCAACAGCATGACAAGGATGGCAATGAAGATTTCTTTTGCGTATGGAATGATGAGCTTGATCGAGTATACGAAAGGAGTCGTGTGGCACTAAGATCATTGGAACAAAGGGTGGATGAGCTTTGCAGTGAGATCTGCATCATTGTGCGCAATCATGCAATGTAACTTTCCATATACAGCTACTCATTCACATTTCTCTTGGCTTCATCCACAGGCTTCCCCTTTACAAAATCCAAATTGTCGTTCCCTGCAGCATGCCCAGCAACTCATATCCAATTATTTACGTGAATGGCAAGTAGCTCCAGGTCACACTACAAGTCAACGACCCAAAAGCCAGCTTGTAACAAGTGAGAAAGATGACAATGATGATGACAAAAAGATTGTATGTGGAGAGAGATTTCAAGAAAGCAACATGTCATTTGATGTTTACTTTCAAGGACTCAAGGAGAGAGTGTTATCATCTGTAAGGACATACATCTACATACATGCTTGTTTACTATCGAGAAAGCAGCTGAGCTCCTTTTTTTTTAGAATGACGCCCATCCTGAGCTAACGCGCTGCATACAACTAGTTTGCCAATGGGAACATGATCTATTTCTGTTCCAGCAGTACCTGGATCAACAAATGTTGATTTTATGGGATGTGGCTCATCACCAGCCATCCATTCTTAAATTGCTACAGTCTCGCTGGCATCGACGTTACAATCAATGTACACAAGGTATCCAAACTCTTCAAGATAGAGTCAAGGTAAAGAATATGTACTTTTGCATGTTCATCTACTAATAAGGATATGACAAAGTCACTGTTGGAGAAGAGTGCGCCATCACGTGAAGACTTTACATGTGCTATTTGTCTATGTGTCCTTTCAGAGCCAGTGACACTCGCCAATTGTTTGCACACCTTTTGTCGATCATGTTTGCTACGTCTTTATTGTACATGCACTTCACCTTATTGTAACAGCCCATGTCATCATACATCACGCCATTATCGACGACAACGTCACAGGCAATCATCCATTACATACAGCAAAAAGAAACAAAAGCTACTTGCTTGCCAGTGCAATTTCAGTATGCCAGTCCAACATGCCTGCCCCTTATGTCGATCACCCTTTACAGTGCAAGATTGTACAATGAATGTGGCTCTTGACAACTTTATTACATTATACTTTCCATATGAAGAACACTCCACAATGAATAATCATCAGCAACGCAACAAACGCCGCTCATCTATTTATCAAGCTGTACAGCAATGGCTCAATGGTGATGACTTGCAAGGACAAGAGCCACCACCACTTCCAACTCCTACTGTCACTACTTCTCCTCGATCAGGAGCTGGCATAAGGTATGACAGTATTCGGCCTGAATCTACTGCTGCAGGATACGACGCCTTCAATCGTGATCTTTATAATCTGGCTCGACGTTCTTGGTGGTTTTAATCCTTAATAAATTACATAAAGCGGATGAATAGCGGCATGAAACAATACTAAAGCCGCAACTACACCGATATTCAGTCAAAGCGAGATGCTTTATTATCTTTTGAAAAGCTTCCTGCTATCCATGTTGTATCAGTGCATATCTAGGCTGGGAGTAATACTGTAGTGATTGAAGAGTGGAAACAGCGTGTTCAACAAGAAATCTTTGCTTTTCTGGCTTCTCGATAGTGGCAAGTGTTTTAGAATGGCTGGGTGTTGTGTGCTTGTTTCATGATGGCAAACAATCAAAAGCTATGGTTCTCCTAAAGTTGACTCGAATGACGACTAGTAAACACTGTTCATCTTCCACTTACTCTTTTCAAAACACACTTCTCATTCCTTACCATCTTTTTTATTCTAACAACCAGTTGTATCCTTTCTCTTCATCCTAACCGGCATAACATCCACTTTTACATACTCCTTCTTCTTCGCTCCCAGATATCCACAAGCTAGCACTATGCCATTACACACGTCCATACCCATATATCATTACAAATTACAGTAACATTCATCCATACCCAAAAAGTAAAAGTGATTGCTTTTGATTTATCTTCATTGTCTTTCAATCCACAGTCTAACTAGTAATCTCATATACTCTATACCTTCTCCATCACCCTGATGTTACTGGTGCTTGACAATGGTTATCATAAGTAGCAGAGTGCCCGGGACATAGAAACGTATAAGTGTCCATGCCTGTGATCTATTCTCTATCCTCTTACCTATAATCCAATCTCCTGTTTCTCTTTTTCTCAGTCATCGTAACATTGTCCTGTTACTTGTAAATAATCCTCAAGTGACAGATAGTCTACACATAAAAGCGAGTGGGAATATAAGTGCCATTGAATCTGCTTTTTTCTACCCATAGTCTTACCCAATAGTGCAAGCACGTGTTATTCTTCTTTCATCCCGATGTTGTATGCACAGTGTATCTTATCTTTGGACAGTACGCTCTTGCAGGAGAACCAGTTTCAGCGCTAGCCTTCATCTGAATCGGATGACTCTTATCCATAACATAGTCTTGTCTTGGCTGGTTACAGAGCATCGTCAAGGTGAGCAGTCCATCTTCCACAACTTGCAATTGGCATTGTCACATATATCCTCCTTGTTCAAGAAAGAGGATCCATAGCTTGAGCAGGTTTTCAGTAATAGCTGTGCTAACTGGAAGCATAACAGGTCCCATTTGCGCCATACATTCCCTTGTCTGTGGTCGTGAAAAGAGTACAGCATCAGCAGGAAGCTCCGGCAACTCCAAGCAGTGTGTTATCTACCACTGATAGTTCCTAAAAGGACAACACCTGGACTGCAGCCTAGTACAGTATATCTTATCTTTGACAGCATGCTTCACTGATGGCGTTTGGTGAGTAAGATGGAGGAAGAAAGAGAGGTAAACAAAGAGCAAGCGGACTGACACAGTAGTGGATGTAGCTTCAAATGGTCATGTGTTGCAGTATTTACGTGCAGGAGATGGATCACTCTCTTCCAAAGCATTCTTTTTCCTCTTTCTTTTCTCCATTTCATTTTTCTTTTTCTTTGTTTCTTCAATCATGGTAAGCAAAATTCATGTTGTATGATTTGTGTTATCTTTTGACTCATCTTTTCATACTTGAGTATCCTAGAATACACCTCCACCTGAAGAAGAAGAGCAGCAGATTCCAGGCACACTTATGCCATCCATGTCTACACCAGCATTTTCCATGACGACACGACATCATCTGGAACCACGTCAACGTAGACACACTATCCACAGACCTGACTCGACTCTAGAACAGTTGCCAGAAGCACATGACGAGGAACAAACATTTGAACGCATTTCAGGGATACTTTCAACTCTGTTACAAGAAGCCAACAATGCAGTGAATGCAACCGAGTATAAACAAGCACCACGATGGATGCAAAACAAGGACAATAGTGATAGGATGATACAGTCACTGCAGTCCATTTCTAAACAAATCTCTCCTGTTGACTTGCCGAGAAACGCCAATCATCTTCGACAACAGCAATACAGTAAAGAATATGGTGATGACAGCAGCAGCAGCAGTACTAGTACTACAACAACATCTTCATCACCTGAACTTTCTCCCTCGTCACAATCATCATCATCATCATCATCATCATCATCATCAACATCAACTCTTGAATCCACTTCCACATTGCTCTGGAGAAAAGGATCTGCAATCATCAACAACAAGAATACTTCAACATCTTCAGCCCAATATCGCAGTACACTTTTACGTGGTACATTGGTGGAATCATATAAGCGACTTGATCATTCAATGGCTATGGTGGATTCATTATCGCGTGACCTTGCATCTTCTGATGAACAAGATGATAAGCAACACATTGACAGCCAAATGATGTCCATGTCTGGATCAACACCACGACTCTTACATAATGAATCCTACAACACGACGACAGTGGATTTACGATTGTCAGCATTTCTTATGGTGCCGTTATTACATATTCCACAAACACTGATATCTTGGGTATTTGATGCCTTATCCAATCGAGACTCGAGCCATTTGACTGGGATGCTAGCATGGTGTTTCTTTTTTGCTTTTGCCAATGTCATGGTAGATCAAGCTGTCACGTTGCCGGCAACAAAGACAGAACAACATTCACGTAATATACCAGTACCAGGTTCTTATCATAACAAGGTGCATCGTGGATCAACATCTTCGCTCTTTCGACGACGCAATACACGACGCGTAGTGATGATACCACGACGTTCATCCATTTATAGGAAGCATTACAGCAGTACAACAACTCCTATGCAAGATGCAAAGACCATCTCACCATGCAGGAGAATCAGCAGCATACGTATGCATCCACATCGTCATCTTCACTCTTTGACTATCACTCGTTCTCATACCCAACCTCCACTTGACACCACGCATATTCCTCCTATTACATCACCATTATCAACAACATTGATATCTACCAACACACGTAGAAACTCTTTCTAGTAGTAGTAGTGTATATATAGAAGAAATACAGCATATCATTGACAAAGTGGTGTGATAACAAAGCTGCTTCTCATGGATGATATAAGAATAGTAATAAATATGTACACTTCATTGTTGTTACAAGTGAATATGAAAATGCCACATAATGAAAGTTGCTATGAATCTCTCCTTTTTTCACGGGATCGAGCAATATCAGCTGTCTCTTCAGGCACCGCTTGTAAAGCAGTTGGATCAAAAAAGGAACCGGAAAGTGTTCTTGACCATCTTAAATCCAAACTACCACCACCACGTTGTTGTTGTTGTTGTTGATCTGTGGATGAGGATGAAGATAAGCGAGATGGATTGTCGTTGCTACTGGAAAGCACTTCACATGAAGCAGAAGAATATTCTCCTTGTTCTTCCAAAGTAGTCGTATTTGATTGTTGAAGCTGTTGTTGTTGACGACACCATCGACGAATGCTTTTAGAGCTGCGTGCCACTCGTTCTCGTACAATTTCAAAAGAATCACCACGACGTGTGAACCACTGTGACATTCGAGATGATGGTGAAGGTGGATCATCGTTAAGCTCAAGCCAGCTATCCACTTCATGATCACTTGGTAATGATAAGCTATGAGACATTGTTGCTGCATTGGTTGTTGTAACACATGTAGGATGATGCTGACTTGTGATACTGGTTCTCATGATATCATCATCCCCTGCTGTTGCTTCAAGAACACGCCATGGTACAGCTTCATCCAATTGATCTTCAAGAAAGATGGGTGCTGATAAGATGGATGATGATGGATGATTGCTGGATCGTGATCGTAAAGGTTGTTCTAACACTATATCTTTGAGAATATCTCGATCATCTACCATGGTATCTGATTCACTGGCACCAATCAAATAGGCTGTTGGCGAATGTAACAATGTCGGTAAGGATGAAGAATAGGATGCATTTGGATTCATGTCATCTCCTTTGGTTGCAGCAGGAGGAGGTGGTTGTGGAGATGTTTTTTCTATCTGGATTGATGTGTGTGGTAAATTGGATGAAGAAGATTGATTGTGATGTTTTCGCACTGGCCAAAAGTGATTCACAATCCACCCAATGTATTTGTTGGATGTTCTTTGTTGTGTCTTTTGTTGAGCCAATGGTGCAAGTGAAGCTGACGTGATGGTGTGTGGTAAATTGAGATCGAGAACACCGTTACCGGCATATACTTCCCAGGTACGTTCACTTGTTGTACTATGTATCGAGTAACTGTTGTGCATATGTGGATCATGCTGATATCGTTTGATCAAATCCCTATTTACAAAGTGTGTCAACATCATCAACAAAACAAGGAGAAGTCTATGTTTTACCTTTTCAGTTGCTGTATGGCGCTGGTGAATGCAGGATCAACAAGTAACCCAACAAGATTGAAAAATCCAGGAAGACCTTTGGTGGATACGCCCCATACATTAAGTGGATAGCTGACTCTATATAGCGATAGGTTGAATATATCATCATTTCATTGACACAGTGACTCACTTACTGCTTGTTATGGAACATGTAGATTTCTGATACAATGAAGCCAAGTTGTGTAAGCAAAGGTGTCATTGGATACAGCAAGATACGGCGAACAATACGACTAACAATGTCATCACTAGAATCCTCTTCATGAAACTGGAAGCTGGCGTCGCGTTTGAGTTTGATGATGACAATAAGGACGACCACGCTGCTGTATAACAAACAAACAAGTTGCGGCACAATATACGTTCCATATTCCCATAGTTGCACAGTCGATGTTTGTGAAGCTATTCTCCCCAAAGATGCATAAGTAAACAGTATGTGAAAGAGCATGATTCACCACTTACGCGTGTACCAGCATACTCCTTGTGCTGCATCATATCCCAATATATTGGATCCCAGGGGTACCAGAGCAGTAATGATTGCAAGCAGGAAAGAGACAATGTAATACCTTGAAACAAGTGAGTTACAACATGTATTCCTAAACAAAATGTAATGCTACTTACCATTTTTCAAAGGCAGGGTTGTAATAACGATCTTGCAAGTAAAGCCATTGTATATTGAAAGCAATAGCAGTGGATAAGAAGATGTATTGATTGGTGAGCCAAATGATAAGGAAAGCAACAGTAGAACATGTTGGTGCATCATTGTCAACAAGTGTGTAAACAACAAGTGAGATAGCTGAAACGAGATCAGTCATTGATATTGCTGCTGTGAGTCGTAAAGATACTCGATCGACAAGACGACGATCATAAAGTCGCATAGCCAAAAGGATAACAAGGACTGTGATTGCTGATACAATAGACATGCTGTTACTGATAAGATTGAGCAAGCGTAGACTGTAGATCTGCCATCCCTCCTGGAAGCTCAAGTTGCGCACAGTATCATCATCAGGCGTCACGTAATCAACCAAGAATAAGACCATCCCAAAGGGAATAAAGATGAAAAGATGATGATGAAGAGAAGAAAAGTTGCATGCTGGTAGGAGGAAATCGAGTGTCTATGTGTACCTTGGGGGGTGAATGTTTGTATGGGGGAGAAAATCATAAGTTGTAGGAGTATGTCGATCTCGGAATCAAGTGGCCCAACATCACTTGTTTCTACTTCCTTGAAGACGCCATTGTGAAATTGATCTATTTTAGTATTGTTAACTTCATCATGCAGAGTAATAGTGTATCACTTGTAAAAACATGAGGACAAGATGCAAAAGTTGATCCATGTTGAGGAGATAGATAGCCAGGTCAACTTCCTTAACAAGCAATGGCGCGTGCGACTCTGTGTGCCTTTCGGTTCGGGAGGGGCTGTGCGCGGTGCATGTTAAACTTTATCTCTCCTCTTGTTCATTTTGCTCCTCACCTGGATTGGTTCATTATCATCTCCCAACAATAGCTAAACCCTGATACGTTTGACTCTTGATCTTTTGCAGGGATTACGCCGCAATTCTTGTCCCCTTTTCCTCCATCTTGAAACTATTATCATGCAGAATCCCAATATAATCAAGGTATCAAATCACGCTTACAGTTGCTTTATTCACCTTGTTTCTAATCAAGTGTACATCTATATCACTGTTTTCTTCAGCCGAATATGACTCTGACAACGTCGCGTAGCATTTTCCTCGACAACGATATGAATAAAAAGAGATGTTGTTTATTGTTGTGAATCTTGTTGCTGTGATGGTGGTATACGATCCATATCGCCTTCTGTAAACTCTGTATTCATTGCTTTGATCCAATCAATCTCAATGCTGAATGGTCCTTCTTGGCGATCTGTAAGAGAAAGACCGACTGTTTTGACTTTTTCACGGAACATCTCCACTTCATCCTCCTGAATCATGCCGTTGTTTGTTAAAACAAAGTCGCGGAAAGGAATCTATGTAAAAGTATTACTCCCTTGTTACTTGACATGCCATATTCTCTTACCAAGACTGTTTCCCATTGCCCTGGTGTCCTGAGAAATAGTCGATGCTGATATAAATCGGTTTGGATGACGCTGTCGGTTTGAATGTTGACAAAATATTTGCGCTGATCTCCTCGTACTCGTAAAGCGAGATATCGGAATAGACTCGTGTCCCAACATGGTGTGCCAAACATGGAGGATTCTCGTGCCTATAACAGTATATCCATTAGCATCATCTCTGTAGAGTGAGTTGATGCTATATTCTCACCTTGGATCGAATAGCGGCATATCCACTTTGTTCAATATTGCGATCGGCTGGTAACTCGAGTGAAATGTTGCCATGGAAGCGTCCTGTTCCTTCTGGTGTAATGTCAAGCGATGCAGTGGAGAAACCGCCAATATCCTTGTCACTTCCAATAGCCCAGTGATCGAGATCGGCTTTCGTGTTCAGTTGTACCATGGGCAATTCCTTACGCCAACCCTGAAGACCTTCCATGCGTAAAGCTATACAGAGTAGTCATAGGAATGAGTGTCAATAAAGGAGAATAGGTTATGTATGTCACCTACCCTTTGCACTGGACTCGGCTACTTCAGTGGCCGTACGACGGATGAATGAAAACATGGTGTGAAAGAGAAACAAAGTACAATGACAGCTGGGCTGGGAAATTATTGTTATGCATGGCTGTGTCATTCATTCGTACCCACTTGAGCGATAAACACGCCTCTATCCTTATAACAGCAAGACAATGACACAAAGAGAATATTATGTTTTGCAAGAGAATCACTTTATATGACAATGGCTTGACAATGGCTACAACAATGACTACTACCTTATTTAAAAGTTACTAGTGTCGATGGATTACTACAAGTGAATCAGAGATAGAGCACTGGTACATCATCAATGACCTACTTGAACGTTGTCACTTTATGAGCCATTAGTGTACTTGTACATTGTATCCACATTCATCCTTGGCTTACCTTATTCGAATCTTCCTCCACCATAAGACGTACTCACTAGATCATTTCATTGCATGTTACTCCATAATAACAGTATCTTATCTCACTCGTAGATACAGTTGTAGTGATTGAAAGGATACAAGTATCGGGATGATATGCTGCAGGTCGTGTGTGTAACCTATAGCTGCTTCAATTTGATTGTAGAGTTGCTTTTTCATTCTTTGACGCAGCTCCTTCAACTCCATGTCAAGCCATGCCACCAACGATCCTCCCACCATGACACCAGTGAACGAACCACCTCTTTCAGTTTATGTTGACTATACCCCTCGACGCACACGCGTATTCAACTCAACTACAGCCAATCCTCTCCATGACCATTCGCTTTCACGACAAAAACGAGCCGAATACTTTCATCGCTTAGCACAACAGGAACCAGACGACGACTTTGACAACGTCATGGATTCACCTATAGTACGTCGATATCATGGTGTAAGTGCAGTAGTGAAGCCTGTGGAAGCAACCTATGATCCATCCAAACAAGACGAGATATCCAATGCTGCAAGAACAAGGACATGGACTATTGAAGACTTTGAAGTTGGAAAACATCTTGGTAATGGACGCTTTGGCACTGTGTATTTGGCAAAAGAAAAGACAAGCAACCAGCTTGTCGCTCTCAAGATTATCAAGAAACATGAAATGGAAGCAGCCAAGATTGTCTCGTTTCTGCAAAGAGAAGTAGAGATCCAAGGCCATTTACGGTAAGGACTGGTCTACAAGATCACTTATGTCAAAACTGATTCATTCCATCTTCAAGGCATCCAAACATTCTGCGATTATATGGCTACTTTCATGATGAGGACAATGTTTATATCGTTTTGGAATATGCTGAAAGAGGAGCTTTGAATTACATGATCCAGAAACATGGCTGTCTTTCTGAGCAAAGTGCTGCCAAGGTAAGTAATACAGTCAACATGTCATCTTTTGGTTATTAATGGCTTATCTTTTAGCTCATGCTTCAAATCATCGACGCTCTAAAGTACCTACATGCATTACGTGTGATCCATCGAGATATCAAACCAGAGAATCGTAAGTACCTGGTGATATGGATATGAATATTGAATTGATCCATGTTGTTAGTGTTGGTTGATGCTAAAGGACGCTTAAAGTTGGCAGATTTTGGATGGGCAGTGCATGATCCATGGCCACGGTACGTGTTGTCTCTTGAGTAGCATATCGATATTGAATACTTTTAATCTAGACGGCGTACATTCTGTGGCACGCTTGATTATCTTTCTCCCGAGATGGTTGAAAACAAGACGCATGATGAAAGAGTGGATGTATGGGCGATTGGTATATTGTGCTATGAAATGCTGGTTGGCTATCCACCGTTTGAAATGGAGAATGATGATTACATGGAGACCTACAAATGCATTACTGCAGTACGTTACACATTTCCAGATCATCTCAGTATACAAGCAAAGGAGTTCATATCATCGGTAAGCCAAAGTACAGTAGTTTAATGACATTCATCATATTCAATGCATCATGATTAGATCTTGCAAAAGGATCCATACAAAAGACCCAAATTAGATGAACTGGAAAAGCACCCATGGCTTATATCACAATCCCATTAGTGTAGTATATCCATGTTTCCCTTTGTATATGATGATTTAATGACAAGAATGTCTATTTACATAATAATCTGGGGTTCTGTAATGTTGGCTGAGATACTCTTGTGGGGAAGAATGGATCCGCCATTCACATAGATTTCGTCTTTGATTGTCACATCATCACCGAGGACTGAGCAACCTTCCAGTCGTGACTAAATGATAATGATGATGATGAATATCCAAGAAACATGTATCCAAGAAACACTTACCCAACGACCCACAGAAGAATGCCAACCAATGATAGTAGATTGAACCCAAGCATAATCCTTCACCTTGGCACCTTGAAGCACCACACATCGCTGAAGACGTACACCATCACCAATTTCAACGTTGGGACCAATGACCACGTTGGGACCAATACGACAATTTTTACCAATCTTGGCAGTGGGATGCACCATAACATTGCCCTTATGAACATAATCCAAAGTGGGGTTGGCAAGAGCTTCAGGGTTCTTTTTGGAAAGATGACTCAAATACAAGCAAGTACCAGTCAAGAAATCCTTTGGTTGACCAACATCCATCCAGAATCCTTCAAGATCAAATGTATGCAATTGGCCATCTTGTGCAACAAAAGGGAACACTTCTTTTTCAATCGATGTAGGTTTTAACTATTCATCATGGTGAATGATCCTAATTCTAGCATAACTTGATTCACTTACTTGGATGCGATCCAAAATCTTGGGACTTAAGACATAGATACCAGCATTGATCTTGTTGCTGATGAATTCCTTGGGCTTTTCCACAAATCGTTCTATCTGAGAACTCTCTGGACGATTGACAATGACGCCATATTTTGAAGGATCATCCACCTTGGTGACCTAGATAGATATCAATGTACATTAACAAGGGAAGAATCCATCATCCTATATAAACATACCACAATGGTACCTTCACATCCATGTGCAAGGTGGAAATCTCTGAGTTGTTCAAAAGGATAATCGCAAATGATGTCGCTGTTGAGAACAAAGAATGGACTATCATCCTTGCCGAGAATCTCGCGTGCTAATGCCAATGGTCCAGCTGTACCCAAAGGTTCCGTTTCAACAGAGAATGTAATAGTGACACCAAATTCCTTTTCATATTGCTTAAGAGCAGCAACCATGATCTCGGGACGATAGTTGACAGCAAGTACAATATCAGTAACACCAGCCTATTTGATAACGCGTTATGAATACATTCACTTTTAAAAAAAAAGTGTACATACCTTGGCAAGACTTTCAATTTGATGCAAGATCATGGGCTTATTAGCAAACTCGACCAAAGGTTTTGGCAAAGTGAGTGTAAGGGGACGAAGACGAGTACCAAAACCTAGATGATGAGACACCAGTGAGCATCTTGTAACAATGGGGTCCATGCAAGTAGAGACAACTTACCACCGACAAGAATGAGTGCTTTCATAGTGTAATATACGTGTTAAAGAGATAAAAAGAGGGAATAACGTGAAGAGGGGCGAATATTGAAAATGTTAAGGAGAGTAAAGCAGTAAAGGAAATGCTGTGCTCGGAGGATGGATTGCTTGACCTTTAGTCTTGTTCCGACCAATAGTAACAGGAACGCGCCTTTCTTTTCCGACACATACACAACACGCTTGCCATGAGCGATGCTTTGACACAGACTCTCGATCAGTTACAAAGTCGTCTTTCAAAGGCACAAGCGCAATTAAGAAGAGCAAAGAAAACAGTAAGTCAAAAGAAACCATTGTTGACTGTATCCCTTACCTTGTCCCTGTAAAAAAAAAAGGCCGAAGCAAAACGCGCAGTATTACTGGACTCTCAGGACGTGATAAGTCGCGAGTTGAAGGATGCATTTACTATGGATACTCTGCCAAAACGAAAGCAGCCACGTATTGCACCACCTCCTGGATTAGTGTCTTTATTACCAGCAACCATGTCAACATCCTCCCCTTCTATCAATGATCATGATCAGCAAAACGACACATGTCAACCTATCATTCAATCTTGTACACTTTGGGCACATGAACATAGCGACATAGTTTGGATTCGTGCTTTTATTGAGAATCCATCCTCATCCACCTTTTACCGCTTTCATCTTGCATTATCAACAGGCTCCCAATGCCTACTACCACAAACAATCCATCGCAATACAGTCTTATCTATTTCTGGAGGAGGATCAGCAATGTTATACGCCTCTTTTACAATGTTGGATGATGTGTTCTTGCACCAATTGACTGATTGTTTGAATGTAAGCTGTCAGTATACTACAACGAACGATGAATGGCATTCCAGCGATTTGGTACAACCTTTTTGGGAAACAACTGCACCAACATGGATAAAGTCAGGGGTGGAAAGGGGTAAGATTCAAAAGTGGAAATATAGGAATGTACTCATATGGTTAAAGAGCTTCATATCCTTTTCAGATCACGTGCTTCTATGTCAGTGAAAGAGGATCCCAACATGTTGGAAGCAATCATGAAACTTCTCAACTTGCAACGTAACACGGTAAGAATCATATGTCATATTGAATCCAGCCTTGTATTCACGTACTCTTTGCCCTTTTAGGAGACTTCGTTACTATATACCCAAGACCAGCAATTGGTAGTGCATCCAATCGAAGGCAGTATTATACATGTTTACAGCATAACGGATCGCATTCTTGCCAAAGCCATCGACAAGCTGAAAAGGAATCTTATGGTAGATCATGTAAAGTACAATCCTCCTCTGCCAGTGGAACATGATGTGCGTGATTTATTGGTAGCATTGCAAGATGAGATCGGATACATTGAAAACATGGATCCAGAAGAGGACAAAAGTCAGCAATTGTTGGCTGCTCGAGAAAATACACTTTCGTTGTTCAATACAATTCTTCAAACACGTACATCCCATTTCCTGTAAATATTAGATAGCATTGTAAATACATAAACTTCATTTGCCATAAGTTCACGACTATGCCATTAACTTGTGATATCGACTCTTGATCAACCTGATCATTATGCTTCATGTCATCATCCGGAATGGTTGATGTATATTATTATAGCACATGCCATCATCTTCCACGCTTATACTTTCAGCATTCCCATCTCTTTTGTTTTGGTACTTGGAACACATTGATCACAATAAACATCTCAGCTACTTTAATGCAAGAGTATACAAATGCGACAAATGATGGTATATTGTGTTTCATTCAAGCAATGTGTGTACAATCTATTACTACAGAGCATATAATGTATGTGTTGTTCAATGTGTCATGGTCCTGAATGCTTCAAGCACCCGCTTTGCACCACCACCCTTGATACTTTCACGTGCCTTGGCAACACCATCCTTGAAATCTGATGCAATTCCACTGACAACCAGCAACGCTGAAGCATTGAGTAAAACAAAGTCAAGAATAGGATCATTTTCTGGCAATTCGTCGTTCAAAAGACTTTGCAGGATCTTTGCATTGTGTGCGCCATCTCCACCCTTTACTTCAGATAATGGATGTGTTTCAAGACCGAAATCACGAGTAGGATGAAGAACACCTGTAATCACATCACCACCATCATGAACTCTCCAGTACTATTGAATACCTTGTAAGCTTATCATCCTTACTACCATCCTCCAAAAAACTTACATGTGTTTCACCAGCAGGACTGATCTATATGTCAAAAATTGAAATGAGTCTCAGCAAATCACACACTGGGTCCCAGCCACTCAATCATACCTCATCCAACTTTTCTGCACCACATACGACCAAAAGCTCCTTGATACCAGTCAATTTCAATGCATTGGCCATTAGAGCACCCACTTGAGGAGAGTGAACACCAACAACAACACGAGATGGTTTTGCAGGATTACTCATTGGACCAAGTAAATTGAATACAGTGGGAACACCAATCTCCTTTCGCAACGCAGCAACTTGTTTCATGGCTGGATGATAAGTTTGTGAAAAGAGGAAGCAAAAGTTGGTCTTGTCGAGTATATCAGGCACTTGATGTGGTTCCACTTTGCTAATATGACATCCGTGTGCTTCCATAAGATCTGCTGATCCTGATTTTGATGATGCTGCACGATTACCATGCTATAGATCAGAGTATGTATTGTTAAAAGAAGATTGTTGATAGAGTCTTTGGATAGGACATACCTTGGCTACTTTGGCACCTGCACCAGCAGCAACAATGGATGCTGTCGTTGATACGTTGTATGTGTCGTGTCCATCACCACCTGTGCCTACAATATCCACCACGTTGCCTTCAAGGTGTTCATAATGGTTGTATGGGATAAGACGAGCATGACTTTGCATAGCTTGTGCACAAGCTGCTACAATGGCTGGGTCCTGATCCTTTTGCTGTAGTCGAAGAGCGATAAGGAATGCAGAGACTTGACTGTGTGTTGCTGAGCCTTGCATGATGGCATTGATGGCGATGGTGGCATCGTTGGGTGAAAACTGCTCGGGATTGTGGATCAGGGTCTTTATAATATCTTTCATATTGTAGGAGAAGAGGTGGGTGGTGATAGTGGAAAAGAGAGTTATTGAAAATCTGGCTTGAAAGAGGATGACTCCAGTCACGGAGATTATCTCCCATACCAGGCGTCCGTGCGTATAGGGTGACAAGACATGACTCATGGTAAGAATGTTGTCAATTGTAACCATATATCAAGTGATTCCTAATGGCTCATTGTTCTTGTCAATGTATCTTCTACTTTCATTCTTCCCTTAACTACTTTGTTCACTACAATCAACCAGTCGTCGTTCCTGATTTGACAATCGATCATCGATGGTATCACTTTTGACCAATCATCATCCATTCATGCACTTATAGCAATCTTTACAATCACACAAGAGAAAATAAAGCGCTTTTTTAATACTCAAACTTATGACAGGCCTACAACATTTGTATCATTCTGGCGATCCTCCTTTTATTCTCTTCACAAACTTCGTGTAACCCAGGACATGACCCTGATTGACATGGCTTAACATGTAACCGGGATCCTTTTTTCCTGTGTAGTACTAGTGTTGGTGGATTCACGCGATCAGGCTGAAGCATATCATGATGTAGTTTAGCAGCTGATAGCAATAATAATGGCTTAATGGAGTCACATGTGTGTTGGCTTAAATAATGCAAGCTGTAGAGTTTCTCAATGTGGTTGGATTGGGGTAGGACAGTTGTTTTGTGCTATTCGTAGTCTTCATTCTCTTAGAGAAGTTCTTCATCTCATGTGTCGAGCACATCATGGGTATTTCTTTAGTAGGGAAAGTCTTATCGTATACATATTTGCGTTCAGATTGTGTAAGCAATATAACCAGACACACATGCTAAGCATCATCTGCTCTTCGTGAGAAGTTGCATCAACAAGATTATCTAGCACATGCACTTGTAAGGGTGCCACGACATTAAACCAATATGGACAATGCGGCGCAGAACAACAACATGGCTATTGGACAAGAAAAGCAAAATGACACAGGTACCAGGAACAATACATATACATTCTCTATCTATCGCCATTTTTGAAAGCGTTAGACAAGCGTGGCAAATAGGTCATTGTCTTACCGAAAAATTGGGTAAAGTCACTTGTGTTTCATTACAATTATCTTCACACAGTACTCACTTTAGGTTGCCAAGAAGATGATCCTTGCTTTTCTGGAAACCTTGCATATGAAATACTCTGCATAAGCAGCATAGACATATTACTACTTCTCAAGATGATTGCAGAAGAATAAGAGACAACTTGCAAGCCAAAAAGGCAAGAAAGATCTTCGTGTGTGTGTATATGGAATGGCTTTTTGTTGTTCACACTCAGCCACGCTCTTTATGGGTGGTATACAGAATGTAGAATCTGATTTCTACTCCTCTGTAAGGGTCAAATGACCAGTACTGTCAGAATTTACAACTTTGGCTGTATTTCCGCGCAAGTACAAGGTTCCACAAAGAAAAAAAGTAGGTTGGTACTTTTCCGCCATCCCCCACGGACATTTTTACGCTCCTTCATAGGTCCACCCCGCAACTTACATTCACATATAGTGCGTTTGGATATCCCAGACATGTCTGATCTTTCTCCTCTAGAATACATGGAAATCAGCTGAAAAGTAAAGAGCACAAGGGTCCACTTGTCTCAATAACCAAATCTCAGACTTACCTTTGCCTGATATGGTTTGCCCCAGGACCACTTTGTGGAATCAACTTTGTTTTTCTTCCATAATCATCGGCAGTTTTCTGTGTGTGTGTGTGCCAGCTGTGACATCATAGTGTGCAACCATTTCTGGTGTTGTGTGTTCCTTATTGATCAAAGTACAGATCCATGACAACACATAAGCACATGTATGTGTGAGAAAGAACACACCAATCGTCATTCTTATTCATGCTATTCTCTTATATCCCGACATTCATTGTTATCCCTTAGATTCTAGCATGCGTACATAAGGACCGTGCATTATCCCCCATCATATGCTTAATGCTTACATGATACTGCTGACGTCGTGATCATAGCATCTTGTTGTAAAATCATTGCTGCAACATGTAATCTTTGACGCTAAACTTGATCAGTCTGGTTGATCTTTATCTTTCTGCAATGGGGTGATCAGTGAGAGGGAAAAAAAAAGACCATAAGAATCGGCGGCGACCAATCATACGAAACATGTCATCGGGAATGGGCAAAATGTTTCCATCACTTTCTTGTAAATGACTTTTGCTTTTGCTGCTGTTGAACCAAACATACATGAGCACTAACAGGGGCTTAGCCTCTCACGAGACTGGAGAAAGGGATGGGAATCCCAAAGACAAAAGAAAATGAAAAAAGGAGGTGAGAAAAAAGAAGCTAATGATAATGTGTTTTAATGTAATGCCACTTTGACCATCATCATGCTTTTTAACACACACAGGCTCATTTTCTACCACTTTTGGCCCGTGAATCGGCTATATTTTCCGGCGATTCGATTGTATCGGGAGAAGATGGGTGTACAGTGCACATGTCACATGGAACATCGCAGCAAAAGAAGATCAGACAGAAACATGTACACATACACAAGCTGATGGCTTGTGTTACAATACTTTTTGGTAGAACATTTCCTTGAACGGCGTTGTCCTTTTTACTAAATAAGATCTCCATAAGATTGCTGTATGGCGGCAAACTTTGCTTCTGGTAGAGAAATAGAGCATGGTTTCTGATCTTCTTCCAGAATATACTCCACATTACGACATCAGTTTCTGATCCAGTCGCCGACAACCCAAAAAGCAGGTACAAGCTGGTCAATGTACCTGCTGTAAGAGTGATACCTGATATTGGTGGGGAAAGTGCCCCGCGTTATTACAGCCAACCATCTACCACATTGGAACAGCGATATGCTATACTCTTTATGGAACATTTTAGCCTTTAAAAGTGGGGATAAATCAGGGCAAAAAGAGCAATCTTCATCCCGTAACTTGCTTCTTTCTAAACAAAAATAAACCATGGGCGTGAAGAAGTGGTTCACGACTTTACCCGAATTTGGCATCCAAGGTGGCAAAAAGCTACGTGGTGTCTACTTGAACAAAGCTATCGGCTTTGTCGCTGGTGCTGGATTGTAAGCATGATTTTGGTTGTTGCCTATGTCATTGAATGATCTGATTGACCATTTTATCTTTATGTAGTCTGTGAGTAAAGCAGCAAATGCAAAGCTGACGACTTTGGATATACTTATTCTTCATTGCTTAGCATGTTTGGTTATGACCAAGGTGTCATGAGTTCTTTGCTCACGGTGAGTAATGCCATGATGAATAAAGTCTGTAATAGCAATGCTGATCATGTTGTACTTTACAGCTTGAGGAATTCGAAAAACAATTCCCTACTGCCACACCCTATACTCCATCTGACCCTGTGTGTCAAGACCCTACCCAATGTACTGGTACTCCAGCTTTACAATCGGTATGCATGCAAAGGCATATTTATTGTCATCACCCAACAAACTAACTTTTGACTTTTTCCGTTTTCAAGAACATGGTGTCTATTTATCAAATTGTAAGGCATTTGAGCTGCATGCATATACATGAAGGAGTCTAATCATGCTCTATCACTACGACAGGGTTGTCTTTTGGGCGCAATCTTGATTCTCTTTGTTGGTGATTCTCTTGGTCGTCGTGTATCCACCTTTTGGGGCACTGCCATTATTATTGTAAGCATTCTTCATATCATCTTATCCCTTACTTGATACTAACTTGTTTCTAAAGGCTGGTACAATCATTCAAGCTGCTGCCAATAGCTATGGATTGCTTTGCTTTAGCCGTATCTTCACCGGTATCGGTAATGGCATGGTCACGAGTACAATTCCTACATGGCAAAGTGAATGTGCCAAGCCAAAGGATCGTGGATACCTAATCATGAATGAAGGCATGCTTATTGGTTTTGGTATCATGATTTCATACTGGATCGACTATGGCTTTTATCATACCACTGGTGAAATCCGCTGGCGTTTCCCTGTTGCTTTTCAAGCTTTCTTTGCTCTCATTGTCATTTCTGGTGTCCTTATCCTCCCTGACTCCCCTCGTTGGTTGCTCAAGAAGAACTATGTCGACGAGGCTCGTGATGTCATTGCTCGTCTGAACGGTGTCGATATCGATTCAGAACAAGTTGCTGAAGACATTGCTATTCTGGAACACACTCTTGCTCTTGAAACAGAACGTTTCTCATGGCGCGAATTCTGGAGACATGGTCGTGTACAGCACTTCCGTCGCATGTTGCTTGGTGTTATTGCTCAAGCAATGCAACAGTATTGCGGTAAGTGAAGGAGAAGAACGTATAGCATAAGCGCAATACTGACTGATGCATGCAGGTATCAACCTTATCACTTATTATGCCACCATTCTCTTTGAGCGATCGTAAGTGGAACTCTGCTTTTCTATGCATACAAACATACTCATCTTTGTTATAGTCTTGGCTTTGATGCATCCATGTCTCGTCTTTTGGCTGCTGTCAATGGTACTGAGTACTGGCTTTCAGCTGTCGTTGCCATGTTCTGTGTCGAGCGATTTGGCCGGTACGTTGACTTGATTGCTCTACCAATTGGATAGAGTTATTGACTGATGCATGTGCTTTTTTCCATCTCTTATAGTCGAAGACTTATGTTTGTCGGTCTCGTTGGTATGATGTGCTCTATGGCTGTTCTTGCCGGTTGTATTTCATCTGGTGGTCGTGATGCTGAAGGCAACATTGTGTTGGCTGAAGCTGAAGGTGATGTTGCTACCTTGACTCTTTTCACTTTCAACACCTTCTTTGCCATTGGTTTCCTTGGTATGACTTGGTTGTATCCTGCTGAAATCAATCCTTTGCGCACTCGTGTTCAAGCCAATGCACTGTCCACTTGCTCCAATTGGTTGTCCAACTATGTCATTGTCATGATTACTCCTCCTGCTATTGCCAACATTGGTTATGGCATCTATGTTATCTTTGCTATCTTCAACTTCCTCTTTATTCCCATTGTAAGTCACCATTCATGCCATTATTATGCAATGATATACTAATACTGGTGATATTCTAGGTATACTTCTTTTATCCTGAAACCAAGGGACGCTCTCTGGAAGAGCTCGATGTTGTGTTTGCCAAAGCCTACGAAGAAAATGTCTCGCCTGTCAAGATGGCTTATAAGATGCCCAAGTTGGAAGGTGCTGCTTTAGAACGTGAATTGGCTCGTTACTTTGATGATGGCAGCAGTGCAGAAGGATCACATAACGATGTTGAGAAAGCACCACAGCCTGCAAGTGAAAAGGTCGCTGTGGATTCTTAAAGTATAGAGCTGTTCACTTTTTATGCTTTCAGTTCTCATCTTATCACCTTATATCGCCATTACAACCCTGTACACTAACCTTCCCTTTTTGTGTTTCCTCTCTATAACGTATTGCTCTTTATAATATATCTAATTGATTATCATCCCATAAATGCAACTTGTCGATTGACATTGACTGTGTAACCTAAACCTATATGATTCATGTCATTGTAAATAATGCATGATAACAAAGAGCAAGTGACTATAGATGTGCATTCAGGCAAGATAGAAAGAGGATGTTTATCATGTGAAGACAAGAGGGGTCCGTGCACCACAATGTTTCAAGTGTTTGACGTTTGTGGCAGCGACCCGTTTTGAAGAAATCTTTTAACAGCATCATGCTTGTCGATCAAAGTAATACCATAAGGGGGCATATTCATGGTATTCACTAAAAGCGTATATATTATCCTATTCATGTTCCCCGGGGGGTTGTTTCATGTAATCATACCAATTCTTCCATTTCTCAAGATTCTTGAGAAGACCTACACTATCGGGTATCTGAAGATTGCCATACTGGGCTGTCGCACTTTTGTATGACGTTCTCTAAGCAAAGTGAAAGATGTGAAAGGTTTGGAAGGTGTCTGTGATGGAAAAACGGAAAGTTTATAGAGTGGTAGAAAGTGCATTGCCATCTTGCAGTAACATGATGTCCCCTGCTACGACAATGACTTGTGCATATCCCACAGCTTAATGAAAGCCTAATGGTCAACATAAGAATCATCTTTGATGTATATACACATGTCAATAGCTACAAGTTCCTTGGTAACCCGAGTCGAATATTACGCATCTATAGCTTTCTCATGCTTCTTAAGAGCCAAATATTCTGCGTTGAAACCTTTCATACTTCGATTTTTGGTCCCAAGTCGCACACGATTGCCTTGCGGAAGGTGGAGACAAGCAACACTATCCCTTTTGCAGAATGTGATTCAGGATTGCACTTGCATTTATAAGAGGATGATTCATTCGCATTGTACTTTCTCTTGATTCGATTGCTTGCATATGCTATCATGGGATTATATCGATCACTTGTAGACAAGCTATCCACTATTCCAGAATACAAGGTCCACAAGGGCCAAAAACTTCATGGCCGCCTCTTAAACTTGGCCATTGGATTCATTGCTGGCACAGGTTTGTAAGTATGCATTTATTCACAAGTGAAAAGATGACTGAATACTAACTATATTCTAGTCTGTAAGTACTATTGAACAATACATCCATTATAACGTGTACCAACAAACACGAATCTAGCATGTTTGGTTATGACCAAGGTGTCATGAGCTCTTTATTGACAGTAAGTATACAAGCATTCTGCATGCAGTAAAAGTGTAACTTCAATGAAACCAGCTTCCTAGCTTCCAACGACAATTCCCTACTGCCACACCATATTCAACAGCAAATGAAGTATGCTATGAAGAAGGTCAATGCACCGGTACACCTGAGCTTCAATCAGTGAGTAAATGATCCAGTCCGTGTTTCATACAAGGCGATTAATGTTATGCCATAGAATATGGTCAGCATTTATCAGATTGTAAGTTCTTCTTGAATCTACCTTGTAGTATATGGGACTCACTTTATTTAGGGCTGCTTCTTGGGTGCTGTCTTGATCTTATTTTATGGTGACTCCTGGGGAAGACGCAGCTCGACATTTTGGGGCACGTGGATCGTCATTGTAAGCATTTTGACTCTTTCTTTTTCCACAGTCTACTTATCCACAATCGCACATGAACAGGGTGGTACTATTATACAAGCAGCAGCTCACGATTATGGAACTCTTTGCTTTGGACGTATATTTGGTGGCATTGGCAATGGCATGGTGACAAGTACCATTCCTACGTGGCAAAGTGAATGTGCCAAGCCCAAAGACCGTGGTTTTCTTATCATGAACGAAGGCATGCTTATCGGTTTTGGTATCATGGTTTCCTATTGGATCGATTATGCATTCTTCTTCTTGGAAGGCAGCATCCAGTGGCGTTTTCCTATCGCATTTCAAGCTGTCTTTTCCTTTATTGTTATTGCTGGTCTCTTTGTCCTTCCTGATTCTCCTCGTTGGTTACTCAAAAAAGGCCGTGTTGAAGAAGCTCGTGAAGTGATAGCACGTTTGAATGATGCCGATATCAATAGTGAGCTTGTAGCAGAGGATATGGCCATCTTGGAGCATACGCTTGCTCTTGAAGGTCAAAAGTTCTCTTATCGTGAATTCTGGAAGCATGGCCATGTACAGCACTTCCGTCGCATGCTGCTTGGTGTTATTGCTCAAGCTATGCAGCAATACTGCGGTAAGTTTTAGATATCCTTCCATCAAACTTTGGCTTATATCATTATCTTTTTAGGTATCAATCTTATCACTTATTATGCAACCATGCTCTTTGAGGAATCGTAAGTGCTACTCACTTTTAATGCATCACCAAACATCCTCTTACAGTACTACCAACCACATCATATAGGCTTGGATTTGATGCTGCCATGTCACGTCTTTTGGCTGCTGTCAATGGTACTGAATATTGGTTATCTGCTGTTGTTGCCATGTTTTGTGTCGAACGATTCGGTCGGTAAGTCGATTTCAATCATTCTTTGATTTCGCTTGTCATGGTAACTGATCACAATCTTTTATAGTCGTAAACTTATGTTTGTTGGTCTTGTCGGCATGATGTGTTCCATGGCAATGTTGGCAGGATGTATTTCAGCTGGTTGGCGAGATGAAATTGGCAACATTGTGCTCCCTGAAGCCGAAGGATATGTTGCTACCTTGACTCTTTTCACTTTCAACACCTTCTTTGCCATTGGTTTCCTTGGTATGACTTGGTTGTATCCTGCTGAAATCAATCCTTTGCGCACTCGTGTTCAAGCCAATGCATTGTCCACTTGCTCCAATTGGTTGTCCAACTATGTCATTGTCATGATTACTCCTCCTGCTATTGCCAACATTGGTTATGGTATCTATGTTATCTTTGCTATCTTCAACTTCCTCTTTATTCCCATTGTAAGTCATCATTCATGTCATGATTATGCAAGGATATACTAATACTGGTGGTATTATAGGTATACTTCTTTTATCCTGAAACCAAGGGACGCTCTCTGGAAGAGCTCGATGTTGTGTTTGCCAAAGCCAATGAAGAAAATGTCTCGCCTGTCAAGATGGCTCAAAAGATGCCCAAGTTGGAAGGTGCTGCTTTAGAACGTGAATTGGCTCGTTACTTTGATGATGGCAGCAGTGCAGAAGGATCACAAAAAGATATGGAAAAGTCCGGTGTTCCAGCAACATCTTCTGATGAGAAGGTCGAGGCATCTTGATCATAATGTACATTTAGTTATCCACCGCCGCCGCATATTAATTAAATAAGGCTCTTAGCTACTTAGCTTGCTAACTCACTGAAAAGGAAACCATGTTGCACTAAAACACAAACGCTGACATATGGTTGGCTTGCCTATTCCCCCCCCCCGACCCTTTTTTTTCTCTCTCAGTCTAAACACAAGTGTAAAGGGACATACATTATCGTGAAGGCGATACATTGAAACGAGCATTTATTGGTGAAGGGAAGATTTGGGATGATGGCTACAGGATGTGAATATGGTGATAAGGTTGAAGGTTGGCTGATACTGCTATTCTCTCGACTATGAACGTGGTAGATGCTGACATATTGCCTGATACTTTACTGTACACCCTGGAAGCAGGAAGTAGCTTACCACTACTAATGTATACGATATGGCTTG
Source organism: Lichtheimia ramosa (assembly GCA_008728235.1). Taxonomy (NCBI): domain Eukaryota; kingdom Fungi; phylum Mucoromycota; class Mucoromycetes; order Mucorales; family Lichtheimiaceae; genus Lichtheimia; species Lichtheimia ramosa. The sequence continues at coordinate 858,031 of CP031823.1, forward strand.
CTGAAGGAAATCAAACAGCTCCAAACACTACCATTTATGTCTCAAGCTACTCTTCTATATCCATAAAAGATCATTAAAGATGATTTGAAAGATGCACTTGGACCTTGATGGTGATCTTTGCATAAAGTGTTGAAATGTATCAAGTTGACAGGTTACACAAAGGGTGGTGCCTGTTGTTGGCATTGAATAGGCAGATAATGACCAAGTTTGACAATGAATAGTGAACCAAGGTAAAGCATATAAAAACCATGTCCTCTTTGACGAGTTTGATATATCCAATTCCTCTCATCCCATGTTGCAAAAGTGATATCAAACAGTCAACTCATATGTATTGAAGCAAGTTGCTACACTAAATAAGATACTTCTATATACTGGCTATCTGCTGTTCATCCAAAGAGAAGCTGTCCAAGTAAACAACACTGGTTGAGAATGGCAAGTGCTGGAGTAAATGCTGTTATGTTTAGTTGTGGCAGAAAAGTGCAGGCGAGTGTTGTTGTACCCCAAGTACTTGCCATTCAGTCAAACTCCTTCAAAAGAAGACCAATGTAGTATTGACATAACGGGCTGAAAAAGGACAATCGCATGTACAAGTTGTAGATGGGTTGAATGGGACAACAGTTGCCAATCGTATACCGTCAATGGGAGGGAAGAAAAGTCAAGGTAACACAGTAGCTGAAATAGATTGCATTTCCACCTCCTTTTAACTGCTATATCACGTGAGCTCAGCAAATGGCATGATGCACACACAGTGGATGTAAACAACTACAAAAAGCAGTGATAAGCTATATATCGAGAATCGAAAGTTTAGTCTTTATAAATAAAACAAGCTCTGTAGCAACAATACAAAATCACGTCAATCTTTTGCGCAGCGCAGCAAGCCCTGTAACGACAACACTACATCACATGTATCTTTTGCGAGCACGCAAAGCGCGCACAGCTCCGTAACGACAACACTAAATCACAAGTATCTTTATACAACCAGTATCGTGGAAGAGTGACAATAGCCCTTAATCTCAAAAGGTAAAGATAAACCTTGAGCACTAAATCACAAGTACCTTTTGCGCAGCGCAGCAAGCCCCGTATCGCCAACACAAAATCACATCAATCTTTTGCGAGCACGCGAAGCGCGCACAGCTCCGTATCGACTTCACAAAATCATGGCAATCTTTTGCGAGCACGCGAAGCGCGCACAGCTAGTTATAATAATTAAGAAAATAAGGTAATTGACAAATACAGTAATAAGGATACAAAGTACAAGAGAAAAGAATGGGAATAGTGGATGATAGTAGCAAGAGGAGGATACAAGAGAGAAGAATGGCAACAGCAGAGGAGGATAATAGCACGAGGATGGCACACAGCAAAGTCAATGCATACAAAAAGGATTCATTAGTATTGGACATGACATCATTGCATCCATAAACTTACCTAAATCGATTGCCCAGCTGGCGAAAGAAAGAAAGAAAAAGGGAAGGAGAGAAGGGGATAGGGGAAAGAGAGAAAGAGGGAAGAAAAGAAAGAAAAGCATAAAGAAAAAAAAGAAAGAAAGAAAGAAAGTGCCAAACTGGGAAGCCTCGTCCTCACCTACAATGAAAGACATGTCAGATGAAGAGAATGAAGAAGACAAGTACACTTACCCTTCACAGGTGGGATTTGGCAAGAGGAAAGCAGACGGAAGCAGCTGTGAAGTCGGGGCCCGAGTCAGAGGTGAAGAATCACGTGCTGGTACACCCTTGATAGTAATCCTATAGAGATGATGTAAGGAAATGGCACTTGAAAATGATAAATCATGTACTTACGACGTAGTTGATGAGGAGGAGCAGGGAAAAGCAAGAGGAACGAGAAAGGAGTGACGAGAAAACAGCAAATCTTGATGATATAAAGCTACAAGAAGTACATATGAGTCAACAGCAGATAAAAGATATTAGTAGTCAACTTACCAAATGAGTGTGCGTGGGCGTCTGTGCGCGAAAGAAAGATGAAATGTGGGGGAAAAAAGTGCTGCGGAACAGGGAACGACTTTTATAGACGCCATTCAAAGACAATGATCACGCCATCGCATTAATGATACCCACGAGCCTAACTCTTTTCCTTACAATGAAATCCTTTCCCCTGATGTTTAAAACTGATGTTCTTTTGACGAGACGATGCCAAAATGATTTCAAGCGATTTCATACGAGTCTACCCTGCAAAGTTGACCTTTGGAAGCCTAAAAGACATACAAGAAGCACAAATTGGTAAGCACATGTATATATGGAATGACTCCTTGAAAGATGCTCTACATTTTGGTCTTTTACTTTTTCAAAATGGATGCAATCTGGTCAAGAGACAGCTAATTCTCTTCATACGTAACAATACTTCTTTTCATTCATCTTCCTTTATAACAAACAATGTTGCTTCTTGATACAAATTCATTCTGTGACGCCTCCTCTACATTTTGGTCTTTTACATTTTCAAAATCGATGCGATTTGCCTGAGATATAGTCATTTTCCTTTCAATATAGCACTAATGCCAGCCATCAGTCATTTCTCCTTGGTACACTATGCCGTGACATGATACATGCTCTGCATCTTTGATCTTTTACATTTGTGTTATCCCATGGTCTGACTGAGATCATGGGTGCATGTGAGTGATGGGAGTGGTAGTGATAGGAGATAACATGCATGAAGGATGTAAATATACTTCCCACATGGATGGAGATACCGACAAGTGGAAAGGGACAAGGCAAAACGAGACATTCATCGTGAAGGCAAAGTAATGACATGATGTATACGTCAACAAAGGTATGTATGCGAGCATTTATTGGTGAAAGGAAGATTTGGGATGATGACTATAGGATGTGAATATGGTGGTAAGGTTGAAGGTTGGCTTGATACTGCTATTCTTTCGACTATGAACGCGGTAGATGCTGACATATTGCCTGATACTTTACTATACATCTTGGAAGCAGGAAGTAGCTTACCACTACTAATGTATACGATATGGCTTGCTGAAGGAAATCAAACAGCCCCAAACACTACCATTGATGTCTCAAGCTACTGTTACATATCCATAAAAGATGATTAAAGATGATTGAAAAGATGCACTTGGACCTTGGTGGTGATCTTTGCAGAAAGTGTTGAAATGTATCAAGTTGACAGGTTACACAAAGTGTGATGCCTGTTGTTGGCATTGACTAGGCAGATAATGACCAAGTTTGACAATGAATAGTGAACCAATGTAAAGCATATAACAACCATGTCCTCTTTGACGAGTTTGATATATCCAATTCCTCTCATTCCATGTTGCAAAAGTGATATCAAACAGTCAATTCATATGTATTGAAGCAAGTTGCTACACTAATTAAGATACTTCTATATACTGGCTATCTGCTGTTCATCCAAAGAAAGGCTGTACAAGTAAACAACACTGGTTGAGAATGACAAGTGCTGTAGTAAACGCTGTTATGTTTGGTGGTGGCCGAAAAGTGCAAAAGAGTGTGTAGTGTCAAGAAACGCCTGGTGTTGTAGTAGAGTGACAAGCCATTCAGTCAAACTCCTCGAGCAAACACAATCATAGTATTGACATGACAGGCTGAAGAAGGACAATCGCGTGTACGAGTTGTAGATGTGTGAATGGGGAAACAGTTGCGAATCGTATGGCGTCAATGAGAAAGAAAGTAAAGGTAGTGGCAGCGGGAGAAAGGTGGCAGGTATTTGAAAGTTGCACAGTGCTACATTCCAAAAGCACTGCAGCAAAACCAGTGAAACAGTCCTCCATTCATCATCATCATCATATATACTTCCTACCCATTCATTCCTCATTACTACATGCATATAAGTACACCATTTTTCATAGTAAATAGTCAGCAGTCTCTTTGTACTTGCTTATTGTATATCTTTTGATCTATTTGTCCAGACACGCAAATGATTGTAAAAAGATTAATATATTGAAATGAGCATTACAACAAAAACCAGTGTTAAGCTATTACTGGGCGAGAGTCGAAAGTTCGCGAGCGAAGCGAGTCGCCAGGGCCCGCTAGTCTTTTATTTCGTAAACTATCAACTAATATATCATCTTAACGACTATTCCTTGTAAATTGTATGCGGGATGAGTGCTATTGTTGGCTTGGGGGAGGGGGAAATCGAGTAGATTTCAGGCACTAGGGAACCGCCTATCTCCTCCTTCTACAACTCCAGTCTTCTTGCAATGTCGTCACCTTTGGCAGCCGTTGCTCAATTTTGTGCCACTGCAACTATCAATCGTAACAAGCTTGCTTGCTGTCAGCTAATTGCTCGGGCAGCTTCTCATGGTGCCAAGGTATAAGAGTTTGCTTGCCATTGACCAAGTGTGCAGTTGTAACGCGACTTTCACTATGCAGATGATATTTCTTCCGGAAGCTTCAGACTTTATTGCAGGCTCGACTCCCGAAGCCTTATCACTGACAACGAGTATACAAGATTCAGAGTTTGTCCAAGGTGTACAAGAAACTGCAAGAAAGGAACACATGTGGGTGTCTGTTGGTGTGCATGAAAAGGTATAGTCAATCACATGTATCATGAATGGCAAGAATACTTAGTATAACTGATAGAGCTTATCGTCAACACGTATTTACAATACTCATTTGATCATCAATGACCAAGGCGACATTGTATCCAAGTATCGTAAAATGCATCTCTTCAATGTGGATATCAAGGATGGTCCTCGACTATTGGAAAGTGAGAGCACAGAACAAGGTGACGCTATTGCAGATCCAGTAACAACAGCTTTGGGTCGTGTGGGGCCCCAGATTTGCTATGATTTACGATTTTCTGAGCTTTCAATTGCACAACGGCGACGAGGAGCTGATATTTTGACATTTCCAAGCGCGTTCACAGTCAAAACTGGGATGGCACATTGGGGTAAGTGGAATTAAAAAGAGCTGAAAACATGACTGACATATCATGCAGAGCCACTTTTACGTGCACGTGCTATCGAAACACAATGTTATGTTATTGCTGCAGCTCAAGTGGGTCAACATAATGAAAAGCGAATCAGTTATGGAAACGCCATGGTAAGTTTGTGTAACATGAATGGCTGGTGCGTTTCATTCCAATGCCTAAGCACTGATTATCATTTGAGCAGATTGTCGACCCATGGGGAACAATATTAGCACGATGTGCAGATACAACATCACCTACACTGGCTATGGCACCTATCGATCTGGATTATCTGAACAAGATTAGAATTGAAATGCCTGTAATGGATCATCGTAGAACAGACATTTATCCATGCATCCAGTAGTAGTAGTAGCAGCAGCTGAAGTTGAAACATCCAATGCCTTCCTCCTCCTCCTTTTTTTGACACGCTTGTTTTTTCCCTTTCTTCTTTATTACTCTTTGTTCTTCAATACATAGCTACCATGTCAGATGAAAATGAAATGATCATTGTTGATGATGAGTCGCCTCCACCATTGGATGATCTTGCACTTGATGATCTTCCTCCACCATTATCTACCTCTTTATCACCATCAACACCTGTACCCACTCAAAACTCACGTTCCAAGATTGCTGAACTGGTTTCCAAGATGACACGTAAACATCGCAAGAACAAGCATCAACAAACTGGTGATGGCATGTCAGAATTTGACGACGACGAGCATGATGATGATGATCCAAGTGATGAGGACAATGAACTTGACACATCAAGTTCCACTAGCAGCAGTGATGACAACATGACAGATGATCTGGATGGCATTGATACGGATGATCTTTTGGAAGAAGCTGATGACTTACCACCATTACGAAACAAGAAAGTCATTGTGTCAACAAGAAGAGTGGTTGCTATGCTCAACAAGACGCGTGAAAAGAGACTTCGGGCATTGAAACAAGCTAAAACGAAAGCCAAGAAACGCGATCACGAGGTACTGTGGATGATGAGTCCTATATCAAAGTGTTTATCACTCAATTTTCCAAACATGGATGTGGTTTATTAGCTTATCAGTGCATTATTACTACGTCCCCCTCCACGCAGGACAAGAATCCAAGATTATCAGTATGATCCAGTTGCAGTGGAAGCACTTGCCAAGCAATATCCTGATTCATATTGGCAGTTTCATGCTGATACAGGGTTCTCTATGATGGATGTGATCAATGAAAAGTACCCTGTGAAAGCACTTAACTATAACTTGGGTGATCATGGTATGTACGTGTATATTTATGTTGTATAGTCATTTAATCACTGTCACACATGTGTAGGACCTGTCACTGCCATGACCTTGTCACCAGATGGAGTCATGTTGGCTACATTTTCAAGTACTGGTGCGATTCAACTTTGGGATATTGCAGACAATTTCAAGCTTTTGAGACGTATACGAGATCGTGGAGAAACACAGATTGAAGAATTCTATTGTGGAAAGTTTTCAAATGATCAAGAACTGATTGTGGCAGGTGGCAAGCTCAAGAATCGATCTGTATGGTCTTCTCAGGATGATGACAATCACATTTTGCCATGCCCAATCAAAGCAAGTATCAATCAAGCTATATAACAGTGTCGATTGACTCATATCAGATGACGTATTAGATCTTCAGCGTGGAAACAGGCAATCGAGTGGGACAATTGGATGGACATTCTGAAGAAGTCTTGTGTATAAAAGCAATAACATTCAAGGGCAAGAACTATTATCTTAGTACAAGTCAAGATGGCTACATTATCAAATGGCAAATGGATCAAGATTGGATGTAAGTCTTTTATGTTGTCTTCCATGTCAATCTAATGACAAGACATTTATAGCACGCTTGTGGATTCAATCCCAATGGATGATGGATTGACATGCATGGCATTTACAGTATCATTTGTGCCTAATACAGGAAACAAGCTGTTTATGGCAGCATGTGATGCTCATTTGCGACTGTATGACTTTGAAGAAGCTTTGGTATGTTTCTACTTTATCGTTGCAGACCTGGTGTATAACATTCCTGTATAGCTACTGCAAACATTCGAAGACATCTACTCTTCATATTGCGACTGTGGAAAATTCGTGCGATGGCTCGATGAGTCAAACTTTGATCAGATTGTCACTACTGAACAAGCCGATGATGATGAGAAACCAGATGACGTCAAAGTCGAGAATGTTGACCAACAAAATGACAATGAGCACCAAAGGAACAAAGAAGATGGGGATTTGACAAAGAATGAAACATCATCACTGGAGGAACAAAAGGAGACCTCCAAACAACAGCATGCATGGTTCATCAGTCGAGGAGCTGAAATATGCGATGTCGGTGAAGGGCTGTGTACGTATATGCTATCATTGGATAAGGTTTCATTTCATTGTCTTGACAACTGCTCTATTTCTAGCATCAATCCCCAATGTTTGCACATTGCACAAGCTTATCTTTCCTTCAGAAAAGGGTGGTCGATTTCAGCTAGAGCGAATCAAGAGATATGGCCATGAAGAGTAAGTCTATCGATGTTATCTTGTACATTCCCGCTTATCATCATGCATCGCAGCTATCATGCGAATTCTTGGCTTGTGAAGATCACTACGAATGGCCGATATCTTTTGGCTCCCACTATTTATGGTCAATTGTTTGTGTTCAATATGCTAACAGGGCAAGTAACAGCTGTTATAAAAGAACATGAAGGCAAGTATCAAAAGATCAAGTTTCAACAAGATCATCCATTTATTGATTATGCATAGATCTCGAAGTACGTGATGTCATTTTCCATCCTTATCGACCCTTAGTATTCTCTTCTGGAGATGGTAAGTTGTTTTTAATATGTAATAGCAAGGGAGGAAAAGACAAAGTATTTACATGTACATGTTGTAGATGGGTATGTCAAGGTATACACATTCGAGGAAGGAGTTACATAGAGGCAAGATCATTATATCCCCTTGTTATAAAGAAGATTAGTGCCCTTTACCTTTGTTCCGAGTGATGTTTCTGTGATGTTTCAGATTCTTGGTGGTGGTAGTAGTGAAAGGGCTATAGAGCTTTTCCATCAAATCATCTGGACTAGTCCTGCATAATTCTCCTAATACTGCATGTCGATCTGGTGCATCGGTTTCTTCAGACTTGTAGATTGGTGTATCACTGTTAAGATCATCTGTTGGATCATGGATAGGAATCATTGTACGCCTGTAATGACCAGAATGTCGAATGGGTGGTAAAATTGGTGAAGAAGAGGAGGATACAATCTTGTACTTGGAAAGACCATCATTCTCTGTATTATCTTGATCCATCAATTGTGCGTCATGGGAACTCTTGGTGGAAGAAGAAGGACCAGCTGTAGCCATAGTCGTAGTTGCATCATCCATACTCTTGCTACGATGAACAACGTCCACTAGTCCATATTTCAGTCAATGTTATAAGATACAACATCCAGTTATCTTACCTGCAGTAGGTGATGGTGAAGCTGTCAAGATGGATATGAGGATAATGTTGAAAATGGAATGTGATCCACCAGTACTGTAGTAGTTTACCTTCATCACTGTGATGTCCAGTTTTATCCCGACAGCTGCATTTGATATGCATCTTTTTCTTGACTCGAAGCTCCCTGCAAGTACTGCACTGGCTTAACGGTCTTCCTTTCCTTTTGATTTCAACAAGACTACGATGGGTGTGCTCACACTTTGACGATCGATGTCCCTACTCCAATAAGCGACAACTTTAGATTGCATTGCCAAATGGGGTGACGAGACTATTAGGGACCAACTTGCCTTGATACAGGTAATGCAAGCATACTTGCGCGTGACACCGTCTTGATCTTTGACAAGCACCATGGACAATTGTAGTGAGAAAAAGGGAACTTGATGACACGTTGGATTGCAAAGACCAAGTATAGAAAGAGTGGAAGGAAAAAGAAGACACAAGCCTGGCTCGAGTACAAAAAGGAGTAGCAGCAGCGTGTGCAACCCTATGTTTTTTTTGCATGAAAGCGACTTTTGCCCAACGACAACAACGACAACAACAATATCATGGCTATCAACTGATCCCTTGCAACCATTCATCACGAGCCCCTGTCATGTCAAAACACTTGGAATGCATCAATGGGTTTGAGACCAATGCCCATGCAACAAATCACTGACCCCAGTTCATGGATACCATTTATCCTCCATCCCATCCTCCAACATTTCTTCTTTGCTTGTCTTTTTCTTATTTCATCATCATCAACAACATCAACAACATGGACAGCTACAGCAACATTTATCCTTTGACAAATCCTCTTGTACTTATCACTTCTTGTTTTGCAGTGGTATGTTAAGCATCTTATGATATATCTCTTCATCTCATCAACATCATATGACTAGGCTGGATGGCTCATTGCTTTTATTGGTGCTTGTGTCGCTGCTTTGCATGGCATTGCATGGTGGATCATCATTTTCGAGCTATTCTTTACAGTGGGAATAGTGGTGGCATTGGGATTAGGAGGATTTCTACCACATCGTGGCATGGTAAGCAGAAACATCTTCCTTGTCATGTGATTTGGTTATTGATACATGTTTCTTTTGTCCCATAGCTTCTCACGTTGCTGGCCATTAGCTTTGTCTACCTCACTTATATCATCCCATTGATTAAGGCTGATGGTACTCCAGGTGGTCGTGCTACAATGGGTGGTCTTATCATCTTGATCATTATGCAGGTAAGATTCTGTGTGCAATGTCATCGGAGTACATGAGTGATTTATGCCATGAATTCTACACTAGGGCTTTTGGATCTTCTTGCTCGGCATTTCGGAAGAGTCTCGTCTTTATCCACTCTTTTATGGTCGCAACAATGTCAACATCCCAAACATTCCTTCATCTATTCGCCCAAGCAACTTCCAATCCAACTATACTACTCGTAACAAGGAAAATCCTTTGCCACCCATTGGCTCTTCAAGTCCTGGTGAAGGTGAAGCTGGATCCTACTCTACTGCAAAGGCTCTTCATACATGTAAGTGTCTTGGCTATTATTCATTCTGGCGTTTTATACATTGACACTTATCTCTGTATAGATCGTGCCAATCCTCAAGATCCAAGTGAGCTTTCCTTCTCCAAGAACGAAGAGCTAGAAATCATTGATCGTAATGGCAACTGGTGGAAAGCTAGGAAGCAAGATGGCTCTGTTGGCATTGTGCCCAGCAATTATGTAAGCAATTCAAACGACTAATGACTACTACATGTACTAATCATGGTTTATAGTTCTCTTCTGCTTAAATACATCACTTTTACTAGAAATGAATCCACCAACTATCTAAATACAAGAGTTTATTTACTATCTATAAATATATGTACTTTGTAGTTCATTCGTTTTTGGCTTTGCTTGTAATCTTTGTAGTAGGTGCTGCTGCTGCTGTCAATAGAGTGATCAATCCCATACCGAGAGCTGCTGTTGCGTAACATTGTTGTGGACCAGCAATCCAGTATAATCCACATGCTGATACAGGACCTAAAGCACGACCTAATTGACCAGAACTGCGGAATTCACCAAGTGCACGACCTTTGGCAAGCAATGGATGGGTGTCTTTAGCCTTGTCATCTTGACATTGTAAACTGGCTAGACCTGTCAAGCAGTTCACCACTGTGCCCGTTGTCAATGCCAAGCATGAAACACCTGCATACAGCCATCGTACTGCGCTTGTAGTTGAAACTGATGATGATGACATGATACCCAGACATACAAGACCAAGTGTACAGGATACCATGCCTTGTAGTACCAATGCCTTTTCACCTAGTTTTTGGACTCTTCGACGCACATATCCTCCTTGAAGCAAGGCTGAAAGAATACCCATATAGGCTAATAGCTTGCCCTGTTGCATATTGGTATAGTCAAGCACATCAAATGTCAAAAAGACCAGTGTGAATTCCATTCCCGAGAATAGAAACAGATGCAATCCATGAATCCATTTCAGTCGTCTCAAGTTGGAGAGTCGTTTTTCAATAGTAGTATATGCATCAGATACTGGTTTTGTGCTGGGTTCCTTTTCATCAGAGTCATCATTACTTGGTGTCAAATGTCCATGGATTGTTTCTGGCAACTTGAAATAAATGTAGACTGTTTCAATCAACAAGAGAAAAAGGGCTACCAAAGCAGGAGTGGAATATGGATATATGCCAAGTCGTTCTGCTGCTATCGGATGAAGCTGACTGAGATCCACAGACGCAAACCACGCACCAATAGCTGGTCCCAGTGTGAATGCTACTGCAAAAGCTATTCCTACCAGAGCCTAATATAAACTCCTTTCAGTTTGCGTATAGTAATAAAGTTATATCTCCTGTTACTTACCAAATGCCTTGATCGCTTTTCTGGCTCGGTCACATCCGAAATGATAGCAATACTAAGCTGAACATTGCCTTCACTCAAGCCAGCAACAATGCGAGCCAACAGGAACATGGAGAATGATTGTGCAAAGATCCACATGGCAGAAGATACCAAGTTACCAATCTATCATCCATGTCGTCAGTTTTTTCTTCCTTGGTCACATTGACATACTTACCATGGTTAACAATAAAACGCGACGTCGTCCCATACGATCACTGGCACGTCCAATGATGGGTGAAACGAAGAACTGAAGCAATGAAAACATCGATCCCAGTAATCCTCCTAATAGCACTGTATCCCATTTGTCTCCACGGTCGTTTTTTGATGCTGTAATCCAATCCTTATAATGCTGCATCACTTGAAGTGCATAACTGAGTAGTGTTCCCTTGAATTGATATGTCAGCATCCTGCAACTAGCTGAAAGAGAGAAATATTGGCTGTAGAAGGATAAAATAGATACACACCTCATTGCTCTCTTGTTCACGGTAGTAATTGAGTAAGCGAGGAAACAATGGCAAGATAATAGTGAACGCCAGAAGGTCAATGAGTAACGCAGAGATGACAGTTGTCACAATGGCTCGTTGTCGTGTCATAGCTACGGGAAGAAAGCGGGAGAATGCCGCTACAAGACGCATGATTTTTGAATCCAGGTTCTCAACATCCGCCACGTGGATTAGAAATCACACTCCATCCACTCATATGCCTTTAAGAATGTTGTCATCCAATGTAGTTGCAGGAAAGCATTGAATAAAGCATCATCATCAACATCGCTTTCTAACTGAAGAAGTACTTTCTTTTTTTAAACAGCTTTTTCAAACATGATTGACCTTGATATTGTCTCTCACGATTCACATCGATTCAAGAGTGATAAGAGTCATTTACGCAACTGACAAAGATTAGCTTATGTTGTCTATGAAGACATTACATACCAGCTTTGTGTAACAAGGCAATCTTTCAACATTATCTTTCTGATTCCAGCTACATGGCTCTACATTTAGCAGCTGTTTACTCAAAATATCATAGACATTCATAAGGTGACTTTGTTGATGTGTATGAAAAGAGTACAAGTAGTTTACGAAAAGGGATATACAAATGATGATGAGAAGGAAAGCAAGATGTAGTAGTAACAGAGAAAGATCCTTGTATGCAAGGCTGATCAACATATCGTGGACAATGACTTTTTCTCCAAGGAGCACTTATACATCCAAATCAGTCTAATGTGGAGATTGCTGTATCATGTTGCTAGGTGCTTGTAGATAAAGAGTCAAAATTGCTGGATCCAAGTGGATTGGCGGCGGTTCTGGAACTGTTGAGCAGCCATCCACGTCACAAGGCCAAACCCAGTTTTGCCAATTTTGTCCACAGCCGTCAAGTAAACACCTTTCGAACACAATGTCCTCTGGTTTCGGTTTGGATGGCGGTAATGCTTCCTTGTCACCTTCCCATTCCAATGTCACTCGAGTAACAGTGGGCTTTTATTAGGCCGCGGCCGATGCTTTCACTTTTGGCAAGAATTCAACAAGTGCTATGCTAGTGCCGATTTTCCCCAACAGTGCCTTGCTCAGCGCGACGACTATCTCGAATGTCTTCACCACACCAAAGAGGTAAATAAACGACTTTTGTATATCATTGGATGATGAGGATGTTAAATATATGGTGTGATAGTTTGCTCGTGTGACCCGTATCAAGGCTGAAGAACTTAAGCAAGCTGAAAAGAAGATGAAGCTCAAGGAAGCTGCCAACGCTGCTGCTACTTCCAACATGGCTCGACTCAACATTGTGGATGATAAGCAACAAACTATCGAGACCAAAGCATAATTGCTTATTGTACAAATAAAAAAAGACGAGACGATAGATCAACAACTACCTTATGCACGTACTTTTTGTTATCAATTGAAGAGAAATCCAGCACTATTCTCGTTTAAACCGATGCAATATCATGCAGCATGGATGGAAGCTGATCTACGATAAGTATTCTCCTTCCCCCTCTTTTTTATATCTTTTGCTCTCTTTGGAGACCTATGAAGCACGGTTCACATTCACTCGTTCTTTTACAAAGGAAAATCAACTGCCCCAGAGCGGCGTCATCACTCTTCACCCAGGATTATACTGCTCATGCTTGATATTCTTTCACTTGCACCTGACAATACCTCTTTCCTCTTGCCATAAACCATACCTATCCTTTGTAAGGAATACCATAGAAACTACTCTAGCCAACTCTACTAACGACAACCAAACCCATTTAGTACCGATTTTGTCCTATTCCAATTCCACTTTTTCTATTCCTTCCTCACGCTACAAGGTACATCTGTAACCAAGACAACTCCCCATGACAGTGGCAACTGATAAGAGTCTTCTTTATTCTAGCAATGTACACACGATCGCCCCATGTCGGCGGCCAAAGGTCACTCATCAATCCTCCGACCTTTATCGAATACAAGTATGCCCGGTTCCTCATTGTCGACGCACCAAGTAACAACAACTTGCCCCTTTATATTGAAGTATGACAGCTGCATATACATGTATGGGATGTCGTATCAACATTGCTTGTCGTTCATTTAGGAATTCACTCGGTGGAACGTTACCGATGTAGTGCGTTGCTGCTATGCAACCTATTCTCCTGTACCATTGAAGGAACAAGGTATCCAAGTCCATGATTGGGTTTTTGGCGATGGTGAAGCACCTCCTACACATATTGTCGATGCATGGCTCAACTTGATTGATGAAAGATTTGGAAATACAACATCTGATACCACCACTACAACAACTCCTGCTTCTTCTTCAACACCTGCATGCATTGCAACACATTGTGTCGCTGGTTTAGGAAGGTAATTCAATGTCTTTTTGAAAGAGAATCATGTATTCATTCTATGCTTTATAGAGCACCTGTTTTGGTAGCAATTGCACTTATTGAACTTGGTATGCCAGCTCTGGATGCTGTCGCTTATATTCGTGAACGACGACGAGGAGCTATCAATAACAAGCAGCTGAAATACATTGAAGGATACAAGCGACGAACCAAAAACAAGTGTATAATATGCTAGATAGGGTGCTAATGTAAATTTCGTTGTTCTTGACAAGGACTTGTTACTGGTTTATTGTATCCATTACCCATCCACATCCACAATCAATAGAATAAGTACATAAAATGAAGTGCAAATTCATTGTTAAACAAAGACTTCATTGTAGAAGTGGATTAAGGGATAGAGGATGGAAGGCTATAGTGATATTGGGGAATGCTTGCAAAAGGGTCGTATCCAATTTTGTTGGTGGAGGAATCATTCTAGACGACTGGACCATCGTTTCAGCTTTCACCCTATCCACTCATGCCAACCTGTGTCGAATGTGGTGCTTCAGTTAGAAACCTTTACACACAGTACAGCAAAGACAACATACGATTGACGTCATGTGCAAGTGAGCTCCCAAAAGTCGTTGCCAACTGGTGAATGCTGACACGAGACAATAGGATCAGTGTAACGAGTTTGCTGACAAGTACATTGAGCACGACTTTGTCGTCATATTCATTGACATGCTTCTCCACAAGCCCCAGGTCTATCGCCACTTGTTGTTCAATAGGATATCTCAAGCTGGGAATAGGATCGAGGTAAATATACATATCAGTGATGGTATACGACCTTGCAAGTATTCATCTTACCTATGATAGCCACACGTGACACGCTTCGCCATCTTGTTGATCCTGTTTGAAGTTTGTAAGCAATGAAACATGCGATTGGAGAGATATAAGCTAAGGAATGCTTGTAGATATGAAGTGGTTTCGACTCGAGACATATCATGCCGACTATGAAACGACCTTTGTACAGCACCCATTGCATTACCAATACATGTATATCTTGACTCTGTGTATTATTGGTAAGTAGTGTCATTACTGTAGCTACAGGGAATACTAAAGTGATTACAGAATTCGTGGCGTTTCATTGTTGCGTTCGACTAGCCATTCGATGGTACTTTCTATATCACCAGCCATCACCTAAAGAGATAAGGTACGTGTTAGTGGAATGGATCATCATTTGCAAGATCTAACAATCATGCTAGATACAACTATGTTTCAATGGCATTGATCATATCAAGTTTTGGGAAGATGCTCCTCATCCTGATGGTGATATGGGATTACAAGCAGCTCGAATATTCTTGGCTTGTCAGTCTTATTGTATTAGCATCCAATGCAGAGGCATTATCAGGTACGTCCACTCGTTTTGCATATATAGACTATTTCAGATATCTAAACAAGACATCTCTCTAGTGTACTTGGGAATACGATACGCTCGGGTAGTAGGGATTCTTCTTCTTGGTATAGCTAGCAAGCTTTTCGCGCAATATCTTTTCCTTTACATTACGGGGAGAATGAGCTCTCCGCCATCTGTTTGGCTTAGCTTTTGATCCCATGCATGTAGTACAACGCCCTTTTTTATACCATTTGATCTTTTGAAAACTTCCGGACAAATGAACAATGTCTTTTATCCTTCTCTTTTATCTTGTTTGCACATACAGTTATGATGGAAGCTGTCAACAACAATGCAGAGGAATCAAGTACAGATGTATCCACAGTGCTTGATATGGCAGAACATGGACACCAAGTTATAGCACCAAATACTATCGATGAAGACAAGACAACTACCACTTTGAAGCATAGAATAAAAGCATTCTTCCTTGGACCAAGTTTCATGTGTACTCTAATGCTGATTGCTGCCGGAAGTGCAGTAGCTTTTCAATCGGGTTGGTAGTTTATTGGATTGGATAAAGTGTGAATGTTAACCTTGATTTGGCACGATGGTGATGTATCAATGATAAATACGCGTGATATAGGGGCAAATGCTACAATGAATCATATTGCAGGACGAGCTTTTTCATCAGTTATGAACTTTTCAACTGGATCTATTGCATGCTTGCTGTTCTTGCTCATTGATATGCTCTTCTTTCGAGGACCTGCACCTACTCTAACAAGATTGAAAAGTAAGTGAAGGGTATTCTTTGCACCGGCTCTCTTGCTTTGTTTCCAAAATCAGTAACCAACACAACCTTTCCCCCCTCCCACAAACTCCTGCTCTTTATTTCTTGTTCTTTTTCTGTGTAGCATCCCCTTGGTATTCCTGGTTAGGTAAGGAGTAATCCCATGCATCACACAGGGGGTCGTAGCTAAACTTTTTCTAAAAGGTGGTATCCTTGGAACCTATTATATCATCATCAACATCCTCACTGTGCCTAAACATGGTGCAGGAACCGTTCTCAGCATCTTTGTGTGTGCACAAGTAAGCAAAGAGTAGCAGTAAAGATGTAATTTATTGATCAACTATTAGGTCATTATGGCATGTGTAATGGATCATTTTGGTCTAACAGGCATAGCCAAGAGGAAGTTTTCTATCTGCAGGTGTTTGGCGTCTTTAGGTCTGATTGGATGTGTAGCTGTGATCACCTTGTTTTAGAATTCCAAAATACAATGTTTTAAGGGGGGTCAAATACAAGTGCTATTATCGCGATTATGCATGTGGGATCCTTTCCATGAGAAAAAAAAAAGGGAGTGATAGAATGGAACCGACTAACTTTGTTATTCCTCCTCAATTTCGACAATACGTGCAGTTGAATTAGCTGTAGTAACATGATGATCGTGAATAAAACTAGTAGTTGTAGGTGGACTATTGCTATAGCTATTGTTGTAAGACTTTGTATCCTTTCCCTGGGGATAGCTGAGTTGCCTATTGATGAATCGTATCCCATCTCCTCTTCCATTGCCTGTTGGCTTTGCTTGTACTTGGATGATTGGGTAGTGGACAATGGATATATTGGGTCGATTGATAGGTGTTGCGTTGATTTTAGCTGTGCCATTCTCAAGTAATTGTCGATCTGATTGTACAGTCAAAGCACCTTTCCTAAGCAGCTTGGAATAATCTATAAAGGAATGCATGTCAAATATGGTCAATGTAACACCTCCTCACAAAGTCAATTAACTTACGTAGTCCACAAGCATTACACAATGTCCGCGCTCCATCAGGTCCTCTTCGCCATTCGGGCGTTTCTGTAGTGTGACACGAATGGCACCGCTGTCCTGCTGTGCTCCGCTTCTATTATTACACAAAAGATTTGCATGGTTCAATTCATCATTGTCACTATAACATTGTAGACTGAATACATACTGTGCGTCGTTTAATCTTGGGTCGTATAGCGTCATCTTGTGGTGGTCTAGCCTGACGAATCAAGGCATATTCTGAATCCTTAAGCTGATGATGAAAAGAATAAGGTTATACAAACTATAATATGGGATGATCCTCTTTCATACCTCTAGTTCAGCATCATTGTGAGATCGTTTTTGACTAGATCGTAATTGTTGTTCCTGAAGCATTCCCAAAGATGACAATAAACTTTTTGCTGTGTGTGCTGCGTTGTCCAAGAGCTGTAGCCAGTCGATTTCAGATCGCGATCTAAAATCATGATCCCTGCACCGATCCAAGTCTTCACAAAGAGTAGCACATTGTCCAATGATCTATTGATCATCAAAAGGGGAGCATATAAACAAGAAGGAGTGTAAGATGTAGAGTTAGTTTCGTGGCTGTAACCAATAGTGAACGATGATGGATGCTGCATCACTCTACGCACCTCCTATCATCCATTCCCAAACAAATGTCAACTACATACTTGATTCAAATCCATAGCAGATGACTGCATTGTCGAACAAGGTGGTATTGACTCAGTAGTATCTTGTGACATGGACGGTGAAGGTGACGTTTTTGATGTATCATGTAATGTATTGCTGCTATTTACAGAAGGTACTGGAAGATATTCATGAATACTGTTGGGTGTTGGCGTTGCTGTTGCTGAAGTAGGGTATCGTAGCTTTGGTAATTGCACATTGGGAGTCAGGTGAAAAGTTGGTTGTGTAGTGCTGTTTCCACCACGATCGAGTGGTTCCAAAGCACGTGCATCTCTGTGACAAAGTAAGGTGTAAATGGTAGAGTCAACATTGACAGTATTATATACATACACCTCTGGTCGGTGAGGACTTGCTGGTGAATGGGGAGACGGCAATGCATCGCGCTCTTCTGAAGACGTAGAGCAGAGCGCTGAAATATCCATGCAGCTAGTGAGAGGAAGACAAGGAGAGAAAAAAGAAAAAGATCAAGCGGGACCACACAGCTTATACACGAAATCAGATGGTTGCAAAGCACACATCATTGCTTCACTTGGATAACAACTATTACCTTGACTACCCACCTACATAGCCCCTTCCTTGTCCTTTTGCTATTTCATTCTTGATATAAACAAGCACATCAAATGTATCATCACCATTCTTTAAAGTGATCATCATAGGAGAGTGATATACAATCAAACTTGACTATCATTGATATTATATTGATGAACAACCCTTGATTTGCATATTGTCGATTACCGGTCTTTAATATACTCTCGTTCCACACATCTACAACAAGGTATTATAAGCCTTGACTTTCGATTTTGATATCAAGATCTCAATTGTCCATATGTGGAAATCGGCGATCGATACGCCTGTAAACCGAAAGATCTACATGCGTGATCCTTTACTTTAGACAGCGCATCATCTCAAAGTCAGAAAGACCAACATGAATTGACTCATCTCATGTCATGGTCTTTTTTTTATACCTTCGTGATTTAAAAAGATCATCAGCCATGCCATTTTCACCTCATTTGTTCATCGGGCGTTCCCGCAGCTGACAGAAAGCCAGATCTCTGTGCAACTTTGGGAAAATCACCATTACCCTTTTTGTCGGACCACATGTCTGCTCTAACCATGCACTTTATAAGGTCTGACACAAGCTGCTTTGATACTATAGCCATGGATCATGCAGTAGATGATGTTGTTATCTCGATGCATTGTATCATGCACAAGTAGCAAAGTCACAACTCGCGACGTATCTTTTTGAGAATCCTTGCTATACAAACAAGATGAGCCACTTGAGTGATATGACTGCATTAAAAAGTGATGATCCGCACAAATTACTTGTTTTGGAGCAATCCGCCTTCTGCAAATCAAACGGATATCACTCTGCCAAGCCCAAAAACGATCTGCTGGGTCAATAGAATAGGATGGCTAGATTAGCTTAGTGCTTAAGTCTCCTGTGATTGCACAGAATGATATCATGGCACATGCGTGCCTTCATCTGGGGTAAAATGAGATCTTATACTTCCACACCACATGATGACAATGTGGGACATTACAATAAACTTGTCAAAATACTGCTCATAATGACGTGTCTGATGAATTTCCTCAAAAAGAGCCATCCACAGTCGTCATTGTCACTTGTACATGGCTTTCAAAACTTGAACAAACTAAACATCATCATCCATTTTACCGCAGCACATCCGCAGTGAGCGGACAAGTATCCATCCCTGCCTCAGCCACGTCTCTAACACTAAGTCTAGTGGAATCCACTACATAGGTAAATGTACAACATGGATGAATGTGTATCTATTAGATCAAAGCTTTGAACAGGACACAAGTTTTGCTACATGTACCTTTTATACCTTCTCTTTTGGCAGACAAGAGAATGATAAAGCCAAGCAATTTCCAAAACTGGAATATCTCCGCAAGAACTAGTGCAGTCGCCATGGCAACATTGACTTCAAAGTTACACGAACCTGCATGAACAAGCACAAACCATACTGCGGGATAGTTTCTTTGTATTTGAGCTTGGAAATCCGCAGTAGACTTTCTTCTTGCAGTAAGTCGTTTGCTTGACACCCGAAATGGATATTTCACCCTACTAGGCATCCGCAGCAGAATGATAACAAGTATAAAAGGTGCAAGTCGTATTTTCCAGACAAGCCAAACACTCTTTTGCTCTTCATTATCCACCACAGACTACCAAAGCATTTTCACTATCATACACTATGCCAACGCAGTCATCCTTGATCCAATCATCAACACGTACAATCGATACCATCCTCACTTTTCTGGAGAAAGTGCTTGATGAGTCATTTTGGGAAAGCATGATGGGCCCAAGGCTTGTCAATCTTGCAAAGCGCTACTTTGGAAATGACTTTGTGATTCTCAGTGCTGTTTTTTACATTTCAAGTAAGTCTCATTGTGAAAACAAAGTGAGCATGCATGCTGATCCTAAGTCATAGCTCTAATCCGCACATCATGGGCTGATTTGTTACAACGTATCCTGGAAAAAATGAAAAAGCCCGAGCCTAATACAGTATCTGTGGAGTTGATCACTCATGATCGAGCATACACAGCAGTCGATGACTTTGTTCGACGCAAGATAAGGACCATTCCAGACCTGACGCGTGTATTTGCCACCTTTGAAGATTCCAATGATGAAGATTCTGATGAAGAAGATGCCAGTAACAAGAAAGCTCTTGTCCAATTCTATCCACGTAAGTCAAATAGCATTCGTGTAATGCTTTACAGATGATAACCATGGTGTTTCAGCCGAGGAGACATGCAATGAGATTGAATACAAGGGATACACTCTTCAAGTGACTTGGCGTACTATCCACAAGCCTAAAGATGATGATGACACCGTTGTTGAAGGAAGCATGTTCCGTGGTAGATTTGTCACTCGTACATTGGAAATCAAGTAAGTACAACATACACACTATTAATACCCATGTCTTAACACTTTTGGTTTAGAATGGTGCATGATTCTCTTGATCTGCTGAAGCAATTTATTCAAGAATGGACTGATATTTACAATGATCGTCAAACAGAGGAGGTTAGTAGCTATTGGGTAATAAAAAGACAAGGTATTGACTTTCTGGCAGATCACTATCCACAAATATATGGGCAGTTATAACTCCTGGGAATACTACAAAGCCATGGATCCAAGACCTATTTCGACTGTAGCCTTAAAAGCTGGCCTTAAGGAGAAGATTGTCAATGGTAAGCATTTATATTGGGTGCAAAAAGACATATACTTACACATTTGTTGAAGATATGGAGCGTTTCCGCCGCAGAAAACGCTGGTACAAGACACGTGGTGTCCCATATAGACGTGGCTACTTACTATATGGTCCCCCTGGTACTGGTAAAACATCATTGATTCAGGCTTTGGCAGTATGTATTGGTCTTTTGGCAATGTGTGCATAGCAATGACTCATAAGGATTATTCTCGTTGTAGTCCAATCTAGGCATGGATATTGGTATTGCAAGCTTGCTGGACATGTATTCAGATTCTGAATTCAGTGACATGTTAAGCGAGGTGCCCAACAACTGTTTGGTTGTCCTGGAAGATTTCGATCACTATATTCACAAGATCACTGAGTCGAATGAACGCTCTGGCGTTAGTGTTGCTGGCATGCTGAATGCTTTGGATGGTATTCAAGGTCAATCTGGATCAAGTAAGTAAAAGTCATTGTAGCATTTGCTGATTGATGCTAATACTTTCTTCAGTGATCTTTATGACATGTAATGATATCACCAAGCTTCCTCCAGCTTTGTTGCGCCCTGGTCGCATGGATGTAAAGCTCAAGCTGGATTATGCTGATCGAGGACAGATTCAAGATATGTTTTGGCAATTCTTTGGACATGATCCTGATACATTGGAGCCCATGTTGGATGGTGAACGCAAGGATTACGTACAATCACTGATGAAGAAGTTTGCTAATGCACTTCCTGAGAATCACGTCACCACGGCTGAATTGGAGAATTACTTTATCACTCTTTGGATGGAAGCTGATGCCGAAAATCCTGAGGATGGATTATACGATCGCCTTTTCAATGATATACCCGAATTCTTGGAAAAGGTCAAGTTGGATCGAAAGCAAGCAGAAGATCATGAGAAGCAAAAACAGGAGAAAAAACAACGCGATCGTGATCACCGCCGTAAGCGTCGACAAAAGGATGATAGCGATAGCAGCAGTGATGAAGAAGAAACTGCTAGTGACAAGAAGGATGAATCAGATGATCCAAAACCATCGACCAGCAAGGATGATACCCAAGATGACAACAAAGAAAGCAATGAAGAAAAGCAAGATACCAGCAAAGAAAACAATGAAGAAAAGCAAGATACCAACAAAGAAAACAATGAAGAAAAGCAAGATACCAGCTCCTCCACCACACAAAATGAAGACAACAATGACTCTGATTTCTCATCCACTTCAACAAAATAACCGTTATCATTTAGAGATGACATTCATATGCATACACATACTCTTTGTACATAATAAAAGCAACTATACTATCACATATACAGGTCAACTGATTTAACTCTTCTTGGGCATACGGCCATCAGCTTCTTTTTGAACACGTTTCCATTGGTTGTTCTTGTGCACGAGCGTTTTGCCATCATATGTATCACTTAATTCTTTGCTGCCAACCTTGAGTGCCTTTTCAGCAGACCAGTAAGCAGAAAGAAGTGATCCAGGAGCACCAAGTCGTTCTTTTCTCTTCTTGTCTGCTGCGCGCTTTTCTTCAAGTGTAGGTGGTGTCCATTCCAAATGTGGTACCATAATAGATGGATCAGGATAACGCCGAACACCTCTAAAGTTGGGATTGATACTGACTTTCCTTAGGTTGCCACCTCTACCACGTCCACGAAAATTGGGTGATCTTCCTCTTGGTCCTGTAGAAACAACAGCATCTTGTCGTTCTCGAAACGTCATATCCTGAAATTGCGTAGCTTGATGCCAAGCTGCATCCACAGCACTGAGATTGACTTTGCTTTCTTGGGTATCATCTTCATCCTTGATCGAATGTTCACTCCCTGTAGCAGGTCCTGCCACTCGATTGGCAAGCATTGACTTGATTGATGTGCATACCTATACGCAGAGCCATATTAGCACGTAGACAATTGATTTCATCCTCTTCAACTTGCCATGCCATGAGAATCAGATAGAGTCGCAAAACGCTTTCCAACAAGATACAATGCCACAAGCAGTCTTCTCGCCAAGATTCTACAAGTCACTGGTTAAATCAAATCAACTATGTATGCTGAAAACTTACTGGGTATCTTGTCGTGAAAGAATGGGGCGTTTTATAACCTTCAGCTTTTTCCCTATCAGGACATTGTCAAGATACTCTATAGCCTATGATAACTGAATAAATACATGCCATGATGAGAGAGAAAAGAAACACAAAGACACATACCGCCTTTGCAGCTGAAATTGCTAGATCTGGTTCTCTCACATTGTCTTGCAGCAAAATGTCCATAAGCTTCATCAAATGACGTTCCAGTTCTGCTGTGAGATCCTAAATGTCACGTTTAGATCATCATATCATCTTGTCACTATATGATCACCTACCGAAAGCACGCCAAAACCTGATTCCAAAGGTGAACCCACTGTCATTTCGAATGCGATATCTTCTATGGATCTTTCTGGATCTGGAATAGAAGGGAATCGATCTGTGCCCATACAACTTCGGAAACAAGAATACCATCGTGTGATACGCTCCACATAATCCGTTGTTGTTGGTTCTGGCTTGATGGGCACGAGTAACCAGCGAGAATTATACTTGAGCGGATCATAGCTGTGGACTTTGGACGCCTGGTGTACATCCTCAAAAGAAACTGGCTCAATCATCATTCGAAAGAATTCCTATAAAGGAAACAAGTTGGTTATGTGATCATAGTTCTTTGGCTCATAAGTTACCTCTGTTTTCAAAGTATCGATAGGTGGTTTGGCATCCACGCCTTCCAATTTGACTTCCTTGATCTCAAATGCATCCTGTTCAGCCCTTGTTACTTGAGCATCCAGTGACTTGTCCAGACAATGGAGGAAAATCCGATCTGTATTCATGTTTTAGACACATGAATATGCATGCTGGTGAATAAGCCAACTCACTCTCTTCAATGCTCAACATGTGTGTGCTTTCCTCTGATCTGATAGGGTCATATGCCGCTTGTCGAGATGTCAGATACGATACACTATCTATCACATAAAGATAATGAATACCAAGGCTTGTGAAGCTGCTTCAAATATACCTACCTTGATGGATCGGTGATAAAAGCAATTCATTGGATCTATCCCCTGGCTGAAGAAAGAGACATGTCAACGTAACTTGTGATAACTTTGCTTGTTGTACATACATTGACTGGAATCATCATGTGCATACAAGAACACCATCCTACATCTGGATTACGACATATTAGAATGATGCATCAATAATATTGAAAGACAATCTTCCTTACCATTCCCATTCTTCTTCATTTGCTTGAAATATGCAAACTCCTTTGTGTTGGATTGTAGATAGTTGGGATCATAAATTGGCAGGGATGTTGGTTGTATACTTTGCGTCCTGGAGCTCCGTTGACAAGGGCGAGTGAGCATCTGTATATCCTGTGTCATCATAGGACTGTTGTTGTTGTTGGCTTGATCCATGAACTATGCATATGAATATCAATGACATGATAAAAGGGTCAGGTATTGTAAAGATACATACATTGGTGGGTATATTGGATATTTGTATCACTTCAAGACCATAGTGTAACTGAGCCAAATGCCGCATGGAAATCTTGAGTGCTGTATCATGGTTGGGAATGTCGTGGATGGATAAAGTGATATTGTCGGCGATCTAGTACCCATGATTACTACATGTGTTGCGCTATTCCATGACTACTTACCTCTTGATTAAGGATAACAGATGGTGTAGTTGATGTGTGCTGACATAGGCGTAAAATGTCCACATGTAGTTTACCAACACTTGCTGCCTTTTGTGTTGCCAGAAGAATTGCAGCTCTAATATCACGAGGATCGGTCGCGTCGTCGTTCCTGTACCTGTTTACATGTATTAGTCTTAATGTATATACGTGTAGTTACACTTTCAAGATGACATACATGTATGTTCCCATATCGCCTGGATTTTTGTTCATAAGAAGCAAACATAGATGCTGATCCTGCAGAGATTTTCCTGAACACGCTGCATCCAATGCAAGTTGTATACGATCATCTTGTGAAACGCGTCTTGGTTGCAATCGAGAAAGACTAGCCATCATCTACTATCAAGTTAGTAATAGCATAAACAATCTTCTCTACTACTTTACCTTTGACATATCTTTATCCTCATGCGCCATACGCACATAACGGGGATCCTGGTCAGCGACTATGACATCGATCTACTTTTCTCCTGTGAGCAAATGTGCTGTTCAATAGTTTTGTTTTCAAGCATACATTCGACGTGTTATTCGTGTTCAGGTCCCAAACGATTCGACAAAGTTCTTGTGTGCTGTCCACCATGCAAGTCCACCATGGCACAGGAGGAAGCATTTCTAGACGAGATACCCGATCAGTTGGCGACTATCAAAAGAGAGTGGAATAGTATTCATACGTGTTTTGTCAACATTGGCATCGTAAGTGTGTATTGTTGGCGTGAAAACTGAAGGGTGGCCGTCTAAAATGATAGTTGATGCATTCATTGTCGGGAAGAGATACGTGCTCTAGTAGTCAAGGTCTTTGTTCCCACTTGATTTACCCCGCTCGTTTATGCTGATTCACTTGGTATCTACTTCTAACGATATTCTGGAAGCAACACACATTTGATAGATCTCTCTTATCTCTTATTCGATAACATGCCCTTTTCATTTGATGTAGTATTGGGACTAGTCATCTAGTGATCCTTTTTCTTACTGGTATATAGCATTCCAAGAAATAGAATCTTCTTATTAGTTGTCTGATAATACAATTCTTCATTTCATGAAACTCCAGTGCAATCATAGTGTAAGGGACACTGTGATGGAAGCAGAAGTAGCAGTGAGGAGATACTGAGTAGCATTATGATGGAGTGAGTAGGTCAGGAAGAAAACAAGATGACTCATTCTATGCTCAGGCAAAGAAGATGATAAAAGAAGTTATGCATGGAACGATGCAACAATTGGGTGCCTTCACAAGGACCAAGTAGACTTCTTTGTCAAAGAAACAAGGTGTTGATAATGGCTATACAATGAACCAGTAACTGACATGACCAAATTAGGGCAGACGTCAACATTCCTGTTACTTGGAGGATTGCTCATGCATAATAAAAGTCTTGCCATTATTGTCATACAATCTTTCATTCTACTATAGACTGCTTCAGTTATCTAGCAATGATGATCCAGTGACATGATATGCATTTATAAGGTGTACTTTGACATTGACAACAATGACGTACTATCTGAGACCTAAATAGATGTATTTGGTATGGTGGCAGCAAAAAAACCCGTGTCTCCGGTACACGTGTGTCACCGGTGTCAAAGTGTACACAATATAGTTTCTGGCAGAGAAAATTCTTGTTCAACACTCTCTTCCGCTTATTTTTCCCACGCAAAAGCATGTTGCCTACGCGCCAAAACGTACAGAAGATCCTCCAACACTTTGGTCAAACTGCTGGTGCCATTTACCTTAATGGCCAAGTTGTTCATGAACGCGATGACACCGACTGCGAGCTTGCTTTCCGTCAAGAGAGCAACTTTTACTATTTGACAGGTACTCAAGTAGACTGCTGCTCATTTGCAACAATGCAACCAACTTACTCATGTATCTTCTCTTTCAAGGTGTTGCTGAACCTGGTTTCCACGTTGTCATTGATATTGCTACCCAGCGTATCAAGTTGTTTGCTCCTGCTGTCAATCCCGATGATGTTATCTGGATGGGTTTGCCTGATTGTCTCGAGACCTTGAAGTCCAAGTATGATGTCGATGAAGCTCTCTATGTTGATGATTTGAACAAGCACTTGTCTGAAGCCAGTGTTGTGTACACCATCCCTATTGCCAAGACTGACTTGCTTGACGCTGAACGTGTTAAACTTGCCAGCGATGAGGATAAGAACAAGTTGTATGCTGCTTTCTGTGAAGCTCGTGCTGTCAAGGCTGATTGGGAAGTTGACATTATTCGACAAGCCAACAAGATTTCATCTGATGCTCATGTCAAGGTACAATATCAAGTATATCTTATTACCACATGGATTCACTAATTAAATGATAGGTTATGGAAGCATGCCGCCCTGATTTGAATGAGAGAGATTTGCACTCTGTGTTCCTTAATGGTAAGCTACAATCGTATGATCTTGGGAAAAGGAGACAAGCTAATACTATTTTGCATTAAATAGAATGTACTCGCCAAGGCGCCTTCTTCCA
Source organism: Lichtheimia ramosa (assembly GCA_008728235.1). Taxonomy (NCBI): domain Eukaryota; kingdom Fungi; phylum Mucoromycota; class Mucoromycetes; order Mucorales; family Lichtheimiaceae; genus Lichtheimia; species Lichtheimia ramosa. Next base: position 885,333 of record CP031823.1, read on the forward strand.
ATCCTATTTGCCCATTTTTGGAGCTGGTAAAAACGCCGCTACCTTGCACTATGGTAAAAACAACGCCACCATCAACTCAACGGATGTCATCTTGGTGGATGCTGGTGCTGAATATGACTACTACGCTTCCGACATCACCCGCACTTTCCCTGCCAATGGCAAGTTTACTCCCGAAGCCAAGGTTATCTACAACATTGTACTTGATATGCAAAAGGTAATAAGGTTTCTAGATATGGATGTGATTGCATTTATGCATGTTTACTAAGGCAGGACTCTATCAAATATAGGCTTGTTTCGCCAAGTGTAAAGCTGGTGTTAAGTGGGAAGATATCCATGAAACTGCACTCCAAGTTGCTTGCGATGGTCTTTTGAAGGCTGGTATCCTTGTTGGTGACAAGCAAACTCTTTTGGATAAGGGTGTTGTTGCTGCTTTCTTCCCCCATGGCGGTAAGTAACATGAGATTTTCTAGAGAATGAAGGTGTTCATTGACTATGAAAATGTAGTTGGTCACATGCTTGGTTTGGATGTTCATGATGTTGGTGGTTATCCTGCTGGTGTTGAGCGTATCAATCGTCCTGGCTATCGCTACCTTCGCATGAGACGCACTCTTGCTGCTGGCAACGTGGTGACTGTAGAGCCTGGTGTCTACTTTTGCGATTTCATCATTGATCCCGTTGTCAAGTCTCCAGAGACCAGCCAATATATCAACGTTGATATGTTGAACAAGTACAAGTCTGTTGGTGGTGTTCGTATTGAAGACAACCTTCTTATCACTGAGGATGGCTATGTCAACTTGACTACTGTTCCCAAGGAAATTGAAGAGATTGAAAGCATCATGTCCCAAGCTGGAAATGAAAGCAAGAAGAGACGTGTAGAATAGAGAGCTTTGTTGATCAGAGCATGTCACTACGCTTATTAGCATAGATCCCCTTTGGTACTTTTTAATGCCTTGTTTATAAAGATGTTCTTATTTACATAATCCCTTTACTGTACACAAGTGAGAATCCATTAAAGCAACACAGTAGCAATACTGGCTTATGCTTTCGAGCACGCAGGCTTTGGTCACTAAGTAGATACATCACACAGCTACTGATGAGCAGAAGTTTGACTCGCCCTATGCTTAATAGTGTGTATGCTGTTACCAGATGCCTATATCTCCTTTGTCTATTCCATAATCCCGGCTTTATGCAAGTCCTTCACAACCCATTCTTGTCAAAAATCTCTACTTTGGGCAAAATCTCAAACCCATGGAAACCAAGATATATATAATCCAGCCATTTTCTTATTCACTGCAATTTGTCTTTTGAAACACATTATGGGAACTCCTTCTGATTTCATCCACCTTTTCCACAGACATCACAAGAGTAACAAAGATCCATCACAAAAAGTCGTAGCTGAAGAAGATCGTACGTCAAATGAAGATTCGGCTAAAAAGACCAGTAGTGCTGCTCAATCACCACAGGAACGAAAGTTTCTAAGAGATCCATTTCGAAATACGAATCATCCGGATGCCAATTACTTTGATCCAATGTCTCAAAAGCGAAATGCATCACCAGGTGTCGATCCAAGCAACACAGGAGCTTAAAGCATAACATGTAGTTGATGATATGTAAATATACATTGGCATAAAACACGCTTTATATGGAGTCAGGATATTGAATGATACATTTCTAACGCATTGTTGGAGACCGGCATGAAGTTGACCAGCATATTGTGACAATACAAGGTCGACAAAGGTTGATAGGGTGTATAGAGTGCAGTGCAAACATCCAATGCATAGATTCAGATCAATAGACATGTAAACATGAACCCATAACTCCCATACATCATATATGAGGAAGACCTGACTTTATCAAAACGTAATGCACAAAGATCTCTGAATAAGTGATATCCTAATACTTGTACTTCGTCGAGTAATCCTTGAGTGATACAACAAGACCACGTCCCTTTCTGGCACCACGATACACGATCTAAATCGATAAATTTTAGCCTAGAATTCATCATCCACATCATGTTTCCCTTACCTCGATCAAATCAATCATTTCATTCTTATCATCCAAAGCCCAGTTGATCTTGTTGTTGTTACCAGTTCCCAAATCGACCATGATATGCTTGTTTCGGAAAAAGAACATGGTTGTGCATGGATCATAAAGCTCATACATCTAGATGATGATGATGACAATCAATAACTGAAGATCGTAGCAGTAAAAAGTCATTTACCTTGTTGAAATCAGGGACTTCTGTGATATCCACCTTTTCGATACACAAAGAGAAACTATTAGAACACAATAAAAGATAGAATCGTATGAACTTACCAAATAGATAACTGCAAAGTTTTTGACTTTCTCGGCAATACTGTAAAGGATCTCATCCATTTTCATGCATGTCTAGTATATATAAGTCAGTGGAAACGTCGTAATAAAGAAACACTGAAGACTTACCGGGTCCCAATCGTGGCCGAAGCGAATGACAACCACGCGGTCTTCCTCGGACAGAATTGCCTGGTCGACTTGCCAACCTTTGTATAAAAGAACAGTCAGGCTCCAACATGGATCTGAAAACGTGTGCTTGCTTACCGTTGGTCAAATGCGGAAGGAAATACTGGATAAAGTGGGATCAGCTTATTGAACCTAAACGCTCATTCGATCAGAGACTTACCGACTATATTGAAGAAAGGATAGGTTAGTTGAGTGAAACGTTATTGGCAATGCATACAGCTTACCATGTTGGAAAGGAATGGAACGCTGTTGCTGAGTAGGTTCTCTTGCAGACGAGTTATAGCGAGACAGCTGAGTTTCAACATGCGAGTGGGAGGAGCTGCAATCAGCCCTTGAGTTCTTGTCAAAATTGCTTCAAGCCGAAATCCTTCAATGATACGTTCCCATAGCATCTAGCTGCTTTTACCATTGCATAGTGTGCTTAATCCGCTACACAATAAGCTTTTTCCGGAAGCAAACAATACACCTTCCATATATGGAAATTTTGTGGTATATATATGTCCTGCCGCGGCAAAAATCATCAAGGAAAAACAGTCCTAAAGCTCGCTTAGCTCAGGTGAAAAAGTAGAGTTTTATTTGGGCAAATGGCTCCCGCCTTTAGGCATATTAGCCGCCCTTGACAAATACAGAAAGATATACATGAGGATTATATAAGACATCAGGATGGTGCATTAAAAACCCCTTAAAGGGGAAAAGTCAACCATCAGTAGTGAATGAAAAGGAAAGAGAAAGAAAAAACAAAAGGGGCGAAAAGTTGTGCTACTTGACATGATAGGTGTGGTACAAATAGTGATAGCATTAATAAAGTGTTAAGCACGGGCCAATTGGGCCTGTGCTGCTTCAAAGTCAGCTTGTAAGATTTCTTCAAGAGCCATATCAGGAGGATCTTCAGCACCATAGTCGTCCGAGTCAGGATGGGATAGATAATCCACCCTACGGAGGTACTTGAGCAACGCCGGCCATGTAAGCAACCATTTACTACGTTTAAGAGCTTTGTAATGACGTGGTAAAGCATTCAAGACAGTATCAACAATATGAGTATCCGAAGAAGAGGAGACTTGTTGTGTGTTGGCAAATGCAAGTGTAAGATCTTGGAGATATTCAGTAACCAGTGGACAGGTAAGATAATGTTTCCTTTTGGCTGCAGGACTACCACAACGACAATCTTTTGGAGGAAATGATGGAAGCCAATGCATGCGCCAATGTATCAATCGATGTCGATCACGAGAGCTAACCGGTAAATAAAGGATTGGGTCCACACATCTGATATGGCGAAGTTTGTTGACAGAGGAAAACTTCTCACGCCTATTCACCAATTCCTTATCTCTTGCTTGCTTGATCACTTTCCGCACTGGGTGACGTGTTTGGGGATTGTTTTTCAACAATTCGCGCCAAGCCTTCCACAGTGGGTTGTTTCTTGCTATTTCTCTCCATACTGGTTCTGTGCGTTGTTTCTCCAACCAATTCAGTGAAATGGAACGTAACATGGTGGTAGTAGGCAGTTCAACAGCACGTAGCACGAACTTGAGCTGGAGAATACGCATTCGAAGTCTCATTGAAGGCAGGTCAGCTAATACTTGTTGGGCAATGGTAGGCAGTCTGCGATCGGAAGGAACGTTCATGGCAAGTTTGACACAACTATTCTGTGCATGTTGTAGCTTGTGGACAAGTGGTGCTCGTAATGCAACAATAGCCAATCCATATTCAAGGCTTGGGCGAACAAAGGTACGATAAGCACGTAGTGCAGCCCATAAGCCCATTCCATATCTGTGTAATCCCAAGTGACGAAGCAATGTCATAGCACCAGTGGCCTTGTTGATACGGTCGTGGATCAGCTGTTCGTGTGAGATGCCTTCAGAGCCAAAAGGAACACCAAGATACCGGAAAAGTGTGGTATGTGGAAGTGGGCTATCGTAGAGTGTGAAAGGTGTTTCTTGCATTGGATTTAAGATTTCACACTTAGCAGGACTCCAACGATAGCCAAGTTGTTGTGAATGGGATTCGACAGTGTTCAGCATTCTTTGGACATCGGCAGGTGATCCAAATATTGCGACATCATCAGCATATAGTAGAGCATTGATAATGGTAATATCAGTGTCAGGTCGTCGTGGTGGTCTTCCTTGCAGGGGACGATGGTATTCAAAGAGGTCATCTTGTGCTTCTGTAGAGCCTTGATGTGGAGTTGTTCTGATCAACAATGGACGACGGATGAGAGGAGCTGTGCGCAACAATCTTGGAAGGCTGTCTATGAACATGGCATACAATAATGGGCTCATGATGGATCCTTGAAGTACACCACGAGCTGGGTGGATGAATCTGGATTGATGATTATTCAAGATGACTGCAAGCTGAACGTTGTCGAACATGTTTCTGCACAAGTGGAGTAGCAATGGGCTGGTGTGTCCTCTCATATGATTCCAAATGACTTGTCGATCTACAGAGTCATACGCAGCCTTGATGTCCAGGAATGCCACTGTTGGCCATTCTTCGTACTGTTTCCAGAATTGTCTCATCAGAATGTGTAAGGAGAAGGCTTGGTCCAGAGCTCCACGATTGTGTCGAAATCCACCTTGAGCCATATCAAGAGCTGGCACTTCAGCCAAGAGTTTTGGTAACATACAACGTTCGAGAATCTTACGAAATATGCTTGTTAAACTAATTGGTCTGAAGTTTGCAGGATCATCTGGGTTGCCTTTCTTGAATATTGGAACGACTTGAGCTGTTCTCCAGACAATTGGTGTAGACGACCAGCGCCAACACAAAGAGAAGAATTGTACAAGTACTTGTGACAGAGAACCAGCTATTGGCTTCAGCATTGCACCAGTAATACTATCACTTCCTGGTGCTTTTCTTGGTGCTAGTTGTCGGATGATTCTGTGTATGACATCAGCTGCAAATGGTGAAGGATCTTGTTCTTCAGGTACAATCAATAGCGGTAGAGGAGTATCTTGAACGCGATTTCCACCAAAGACTGTTTCCAGATGATTTGCCATAGCTTCAGCCGCTTGATGTGGACCATCTCGATGTGTCAACATTGGACCTGTATTACGACCACGACGCATACGTTTGATCACCATGTTGGCATCCACATGTGATTTGCGCTCCATTGATGTGCAAAATTGTCGCCATTGTCTATTTCTTGTGCGTTTGAGCTCCTTGTCAAAATCTTGTCGTGCTGAAAGAAACACTTCTCGCCTTTCTGCAATGTCAACCAAATCATCACTTCTTGCATGTCGCCAAGCTCGAAATGCCACCTCTCTTTTCTTTGCCAACCTTTCAAGCTCATCAGTCCAGAACCACTTCCAGTGTTTAGGTCTCATCCTGCCACGAGTAACACTAGAATCCAATGCATCTGTAATTGCCTTGAGGAGCTGATTGTTCAGATTATCCAACACTTGTTGACTTGGGACTTGTGGAGCATTGTTGTCAAGGTAAGTGTTGATTGTGTCCACTAGTGTAGATGCTGTTTCTGTGAATTTGTCCACATAAAGCTGTTTTACCTCTGGATCCTCTAAGCGTTGTAATTTCCAATGTAGACGTGGTGCATTTGCTGTTGGAATTGTTGGTAATGGTTGAGTTGGAATAAATGAGAATACACAGAGTCGATGATCTGAATTGAGTGACAAGTCGTGTTGAATGTTCAGTGTTGGATCCTGTACTGCTGCTTCTTGAGAGACAAAAAGATCAATAATACTACGTCCACGTGCGCCATCAAAAGTGTATTCACCAAATGCTAAAAGTCGATTCCAAATTGTCAAGCCATTGATAGTTGACCAATCTAAAAAGGTCTCCTGTCTTTCGTTGTGATCGTGATCACCCAGAATTGTCATTCTTGTATTCATATCCCCAATGATCAGTGTGAATTCGTCAATGGTGAGAGAATGTAAGATTGTTCGATATTGACTGAGCGATAGTGAAGGTGGCAGGTAAAGTGCATGAATTGTGTAACGACCAGCGTTAAACGTGAGAACATAAGGAGATGTAATTGCTTGAACGTGTATATGTGTATGTAAGTCTGGATTCACCAGGACTGATATGCCACCAAAACCACGTGTTCCATTTTCAGGACGTTGTGCATAATTGTGATATTGATGCCAATGCGTATGCAGTCTTCCTTGTGTTAGATAAGTTTCATTAAGGATTATAATGTTGACATTCATGTTGGTGCAATGTCGAACCACCTCATCAGGCGACCGGTTGATACCAGCCGCATTCAATAGACCGATTGTCTGTCGATCTATCATTGTGTCATTGTCACATCGTTGCATTCTTCATCCTCGATTTCAGGCAAGCCTAAAATCTTTCGTGCTTCGTGGATTGTTGGCACGTGGGATGGTGTTGGTCTTTCTTTTCTGGGACACATTGCATTGAAACGTGTTAGAGCTGATGGTGGTAGCACATGTGGATCCTGAGAATCAACATCTTGTACAAAATAACGGATGATGGCAGCTCCCAAATATGTTTTTGGCATACGAGCACAAGTGCGTAACATGGATCATTGAAAAGATAGGGACCATGGATGTATATGGATGTATATAGATATATGTAGATAAGTAAAAGAGCTGAGTACTAAATAGAAAGTCAGTCAGGGGTTTTCGACCACGCGCAACTCATTGGTAACAATTTCAGAGTGCAGTCACATAGCAAAATCATGCAGAAATTGCATGCAAAAGAGATGCTACTGTATCACTCATGTAAAGTCATGCAAACAAGCAATACAACCATTTCCCCATGTTTTTACACTTGTCATATGGCTTCCAAAGCAGAAACCAGCTTCAAACTCCCAGTGGATGCAGAGAAATAGGCTTTCGACTTTGTCAGTTTTGATGTAAATTCACAAGTTTTTTGCTCATATCTCGCCAGCATTTACGTGGATTCACCTGGGATCTTCTTTCCCAGATTTGTATTTAGGGCATGCATATGCATGAGAAGTTTCACGAAGATCGGAGTACCGTTTTTGGATGCACCATGATCCATGCTCATTTTGCCCAAATGGCATGATCCGAAACGGGCGATATCGCATCACTGGGATGTCGGAGATTGATACAAATTACACCATCATAATCCTGAGCTTCAGAAGTATATGCGTGCCAAATTTGGAAGGAATCGGAGTATGTTTGGTTATGCAGGAATTGTACATGACATATGGTCCCTATCTTTTCATTCACCCCGTAACATGCGTTCTGTGAAAAGCTCTGCTGCTTTTTCCTTACGCTTATCTTCAGACAAGTCTTTGTATTGTGATTCGAGTAAGGATTCTGCTGACTGAGGATTGAATTCATTGTCGATCCTGATTTTTGCTTTCTGTAATGTATCCTTCAATTGCTGTTCAAAATCCTTGTGCACCAAAAGACCAATAACACCTCGTACAGGGAAATGAACATCAATGATTCTACCTTGTGGAACACCCAAAATAGCTAATGCCTTTCTGGTTTCACTGTGTTGGGAACGATGTGTTGACTTGAGATAGATGATTGCATATCCTTTTTTGGAGGAAGTGGTGGATGCATCATCTGAAGTATTTGCAAAAAGACGTGTTGCCCAAGAAACCATGCCTTCTGTTGGGTTGTTCACATTGTTCCTGCGACGTTTTTGAGCACGACCAACATTTTTCTTTGCCACATTAGCATAAGACACCTTTGGTTTTGCTGTCGTTGTAGTGGGAGTTGCATGCATAGAATCTTTAGTACTCGATCCTGCTTGTGACAATTTGGACATTGCAAATGCAACAGTATCACAAGCCTTGCCTATTTCATCCTGTGTGTCATTGTCAGCATCAGCTGCCATATCCACATCGTAATCACGTTGCTGATGATGCTGTTGCTGCTGTTGTGTATCCTTACGCAATGCATCCAATTCTTTACGTAACAAGATGTTCTCATTACGTTGTGCTTCCAAATCGGATTCGAGTTGGCTGTTTTTTTCCATAAGCGTTTGCAGCTGTGTGAGAATTTCCTGATGTTGTGCCAGTTGCACAGATTGCTCGGTACATTGCCGAGATAGGGCTGAGATTTGTTGTTGCAAAGATCTAGCCCAGTCAAACGCGTCAGCTGGTTCTTTTTGTTGTTGCTTGTCTTTTTCTTTTTCCACTGGTTCTGCCCAATCTGCTTGCTGATGTGCACTTGTTTTGTCAAAGCTTGCTTCAGAAGCGATTTGTTGGTTCTGTTGTGAAGGCATCTCGTCGTGGTAAGTGTTGCTCATTGTTGCAATTGCGTTGTGCTTTGCCTTTGACTGACGATTTCTCTTTTCTGCAATTGGCACAGGCAATTTGGTTTCACGAGCACCAGCTGACCGTTTCTGAACACGCGCTTGTCCTCTGGTTGTAACAGTAGGTATCACTGATGATGCGTCTTTTGTCACCTTGGCAACGTCTAACTTGTGTTTGGGGGTGTATGTGTACGTAGGTAGCGGATGAATGTTTTTCCAGGTCCGAAATGGGGGGGGTGCTGAAAAAAGTATATAAACGAGCGAAAATTTTCGCGCGTTGCTCGATAGTATCTCGCTCGCTTAGCTCAGTTGGTTAGAGCGTGGTGCTAATAACGCCAAGGTCACAGGTTCGACCCCTGTAGTGAGCATGGACATGAGTGAATTCCTTAATCTTAACTTTTTGTTTTCTCTCCGGGCGTGATCACGTGACTTTGGCTACTTCTGAACTTAAGTTGTGATAGATGCCTTTTAGATAGCCAGTTTTATCCTTGAATACATTGTACGCTTATATATGTATCTGAATGTAATGTATCAAAGGGAATGTCATCCTAATGGCTTGTCAAAGACGTTGGGTATAGACCAGTAGTCATGCTTTTTATTATACATGATAGTCTTAGAAGCAATCCATCTCTCTATATATAAACTACAACTATGTATGCTTAACACATGATCCTTGCTTATCATCGTAAACGCTTCCTGATCTCATACAATTCTCTCATGTGTAATGCCAGTGTCTTAGTCAAATAGCCAACATCATGCTGCTTCAAACCACGTCGATGACGCCATGCCCTATCATCGAGATAATACGCTTCATAGTTGCTGTTTACATTCATTCCTGATGTGTCTTGTTGAGGACGAACAATCTGCCATACTTCATATGGTATATCTCGCACCATCCAGCTTGTCATTTCCAAATACACCAAAGTTTGACATTGTCGTAGAATATGAATCATGCCCAACTTTGCATCTGAAAGTCTATTTGCTGCGACTGTATTGTTGACATTGGTTGACTGTCTCCTCCTTGTTACTTCAAAAGGCGTAAACTGCTCTCGTAATGCTTCTGCTCGGATAATCAATTGCTCCAGTTGTAATGCATTAGCAGCAATGATAGTCAATATCCTTGGAGAATCGCATGGTATAGAAAGATGTCGAAGCTGATGGCCATAGGAAACAATAAGCCGACATATGATATCCTCTTGTACATGTTGTAGAGATATGTTCAGACTGTGAATGCCGAGACAATACTTTTCAAGAGCTAAAAGTGCATTGTTGTTTGCTGACCGATTCCTGTTATGGTTGGTGCCAAAATGTACCCGAACGAGATTGGGCATGTTGCCAAGTAACAAAGTGATCGCGTCGTCTGAAAAGTCGGTCCAAACAAGATTCAAGCTATCAACGCTTGCAAGTATGCCTTTGATCTTTGCATTGATATCACTGCTACTGTACTGAAGATGACAACAGCGGAATTGAAGAGTGCTGATACGGGGAAACAGCTGCAGGAGATCGATCAAATGGTCAGCAGGAAGAACATGATAGTCGCTAAAGGTGAGCGTGTGAATATTTGGCAACCATTTGGCAAGGTTGGCTATCATAGAGTGACTCCCAGTCTGTCTGCATACAAGGTGTAGGTGGCGTGTGTGATGCTCGAGTACATGGCGAAGAAACGCATGTTGGTCGTTGACAATGTACTCAATGTGGGAACGAAAACTGAGTTCAAGACATGCATATAACACTGGAAGGCACTTTGCATAAACCTGACGATTGACAAGGCACAGTTGAGCAATGCTTGAGCGAGGAAGAAAAGAAGCAATAGTGTCAAGTATTTCGATGGGAAGGTGGGAAAGAAACATGATTGTATTAAAAGTAGCACAGCAGTTTCCGTGGTATATGTACTTCATGAATAAAGGCAACTTTGTGTTATCTGATATATCCACTCTTTTTTTCTGTTCTTCTTGCACAATTAGGAAAAGTAAAGGGGAATAAAGTAAAGGGTAAATTGATACTACATTCGCAACCAAAGATCGCGTAAGCGATTGGTGCTTGATGATTTTAACCTTGGCTCTACCAGGTTGGATCGCTTGTATTGTTCCTATAATGCAAAAAGTAACTCAGCATAAATTCACGTGCTCATCCGCTCTAATGCATCACTTACATCTTCACTTAAGATTTCCGAGTCAGCAATGAAGCGAAGAATTCTTCCATCAGGCTCAATATCATATGCTGGACACTGGAATTTCATCATTGCTACAATGCATTCACCCATTAGGCGGAACTTGTCCCAATGAATTGTACCATCCGCTCGAAAGTCTTTGTTGCCTTCAGCAAGTGAAATCAAATCTTGATTATGGATACCACTATATCTTTTGTTAGTAAAAGGATGAAGCCTGTATATGACAAGTACTTACAGATAGGGAACACCAGGTGGTTCTGAAGCTTTCAATGCAAGGCGATAAGAGCTGAATGACCTAAATTACAAAGGAGCATGAGCTTCATACTGCATCATGACATGGGATGAGATGATCACTCATTACCTATCTGAGCTCATTAATCGCTCTAAGCTTTGGAATTGCTTGTATATCTTCTTGTCAGTCATTGCTTCTCTTGTTTGCTTTAATCGAAGCACAGGTGCACTGTTAAGACCAGCCAATACAGCCATAAGTGAATTGTAGTTGTTGTGATTTCTCAGCTCCTATATGATTCCGAGCAGTGAGTAAAGATGAGAAAGAAGCATGTTTCTACACGTACCACAGCAATAGACATGAACTTTTGTAACAATGCAGCTCGTTTGTTCACTTTGGCTTGTGTGACAATCATGGTAGCAACCCACGCTGAAATAAAGTTGAAGTGAGCAATAGATGCAACCACAGCACTTCCAGCTTTGATTTGATCTTCAGATGACACAGAGGATGGCCTTGATTGCTGTCCTGGGGCCCAAATATTACGAATAAATTCACGTGCCTATAAACATACTTAATAAAGAAATGTTCTATATGTGGCATATAAGACATACCTTGATCTTGCCAAACAATTCAGCTTCAATCCAAGTCAACTGATTTGCAATCACACTGTCTGGAATATCCATCATCATCTTGTAAATCTGATTATTGGCTTCCTTTTCATTCCGTGCTTGTGCTGGAGGATTGTTATTGCCAAATGTGCTCATATAACTCGTTGTTGATGATGCTACTGTATTTGCACCAAAAGATGTCCAACTAGGTGATGCTGACATGCCACAATGTAAATCAATGTTGATCAGACCACCAGCAAACTCAGCTCTACTAGCACGTTTATCACTGTTTTTGCCATCAGTAGTAGATCGAACATCAATAGATGGACGTCTGCGTAAAGAATGTGTTGAAGATGAGATGCTTAATGCTGGTGATTTAGGTCTTGAAGGTGGTGAAGGTGTACTGACGACTTCCTTTACTGGTGCTGATTTTGGAGTTGGTGGTGGTGGTTGTTGCACAGGCTTTTCCTTCTTTTCTGGTGGTGGAGGTTGTTGTTGTTGTGTATCAGGTTTGGCAGCTGTCATGGGTGATAATCCAAATAGGAAACCAAAGGATGATGAGATGGATGATTTACGTGATCGACCAAAGAGACTAAACGAGCTTGAGCTGGATGTACGCTTTAATGGTGGTGCTTCTTCATCCAATTTGCATCCTTCAGAAATCGACTTGCTATCTTGTGTATCCTTCTTTTCATTGTTGTTGTTGCTGCTTCCACCACCAACGCCAAAAAAGCCAAATACACTAAATGAATCAGCCGAATATCCGCTATCCTTTTTGTTTTTGCTTGTCACTGTTGCTGGTGTTTCTTCTTCCTCTTGATCAGCATCATCATCATCAACATCATCAGCAGTTGGAACTGGTTCACACTCTTCAAAGATATCATCATCTGAATCTGAATCAGAATCAGAGTCTTCATCATCATCTTGATCATCCACCATTCCCCAATGAGCATCTGGATCTTCAACAGGTGGCAAGCGTCCTATCAAAGGGCGTAACGAATCACTGATAGGTCGTAATACTTGCTCTTTAGCAATCCGATTCAAAAATCGTGTGATGAGCTTTCGAGTACGACGACTATGAAAATCATTCCAGTAGCTGTTGAGCCATATAAGAAAGATAGCCTGAATACGTTCTTGTAAACGAGTAGGTGGTGGCTCAATCAAGCTGTCACTGTCGAATCGATCAATGAGAATGCGTGCAAGATCAGCAGGTTTCATAAAACGTCGAAAGAAAGTGATGAATATAGTGGCAATGTGCTCATCTAAAAAGGATTATTAGCATGTTGCATAGCTAATGTGCATCATTCTTGTCTATGCATATACCTGATCTGGGTGGATCTGCAGTCAAAAGCTTATCAATGATATCATCGACTGTCAACCCTGTAGTCATTGATTCGCTACATGATAAAGAAAAAGATATCAGACAAGTCCCCCTGCATATTATGTGAAAGACGTACCAGCTATCTTTTGATCCACGTCGACTAACATTGCAAGTGTTGTTCTGTAATGCACTTTTGCGATCAATTGGTACCACTGCGACAGAGTGTACTGAACTTTTGTCGTCTAATGATGATCTTGTTGGGGTAGTAGTGGTAGTGTTGGGAGTAGCAGTGGTATCCACAGTGATTGATGCTGTTGTAGCTGCTGCTTTATTATTGCTGGTAGGAGCAAACACAAAGCCTGTCACTGTTTTGGCTGTATCGGCTGCTGGAGCTGCTGCAGCTTTCTTTTTTGATGACAATGAAGGAAAACGATAGTCTGAAGAGTAGCTCGTGTCACTAGAAAAACTGGATCGGCGTACAGGTTCCTCATCATCATCGGGTTTCTGTTGCCGAGATGTAGTAGGACAAACTATGTCACCCGATATACGACGTTCACGCATAGCAATATTGCTTTCATTGTCTCCAGCATTGCTGCTGCAAATACTAGTCGTAGCAGATGAAGATGAAGGTAATGTAGATGCTGGCTGAGTATGAAGTGATCGAAATTCATCGCCATGCTCTTGAAGACAGCGTTTGACAAGCATAGTGTAAATGTCTTTCATCTTTTTGGTGCCTTCTTCCGAAAATGCATCCACTTCAAACAATTCAACACCAAATAGATTTCCCAACTTTCTTCCAAGATCAGGATCGACTTGACGTAAGCTTGATAAGTCTGCTTTTAAGCCAACCAAGTATGAAGGGATATTGCGTGACACGTACGCGTCTGTTGTGACAAGTAGTGGAAAAAGAAAGGAATGCAAGCAGTGAATGAGTCAAAATGGTCATTTTTGTTATGTAAATATTTGCCTTACTGAGTAAATCTGGTAAGCAATCCATTGAATCGCGGTTGGTGGTGTCATAACAGATAAGGCCACCATGTACGTTTGAAATATCCTTTGTTCATAAAGACAATGGGTCATTTAGGAGGACATAACCAAGACAATGAGCATGATCTCCTTACCTCTGGGAATTCTGGAGGATCCTGGTCAGTGTTGATCATTGTGTCATCAATTTCAATGACATCCATAGGGTAATGAACTTGGTCAATCACCATCGTGGTGCGGTGACACTGCCATTCTGTGATACACACATGGATATAAAGCGTCAGCTTGCATGATATAATCATCCATCCCCCCAAAAAAGGCATCTCCCATCATCATCACCCCGATGTTGGGGGGTTTGTTGACTTGATGGGAGACTCCCGAAGCACTTTAGCATGGCACACTTACGTGTTACGTTATTTGGATCATAATTTGGTGTCAAGTTTTGCAGTCCCAATCGGATCAAAGTTGACTTGCCAATGTTCAAAGTGCCTGAAATGATAACGACAAGTGTCTTGTCACAGACCTACCCCTTGGCAATTCAATATATGATATGCTTCAAGTGCTGTTATTTGCTTTTCATGACAAATTACCTTCTGAGGAGGCAAACTGGGTATAAGAGGAGGAAGTGGTTTTGTTTTTGGATCAGTTGATGATCCAGTGCTGGTACCAGTTGCTACAGTGCGTACAGTGTTGGTAGATTTGATTGAGCCTGTTTTAACAGATCTTCCGGACTTTGTTGATTTTGTGTCAGGTGCCGCTGCTACTGGAGCTGCTGTTGTTTTGATAGATGGTGTTTTTGGTGCCACTGGTTGAGATTGTTGTTGTTGTTGTTGTTGTTGTTGTTGTTGCTGTTTATGCTTATCTTTTGTTGGTAGAAACGAGTGTTTTCTGGATGTAGTTGACTTTTTTGATTCTGTTGTAGAAGATGGTTGTTCTTGCTTCTTGGGCTTTCGCTCGAATGTTGCAAGTGCAACGAGTTTTCGGGTGAGCCACATGGCCGAGAAAGGAAAGTCGCAAGGTTGATCAACGAGAGGAAAGAGAGAAAAGTAAAAGAGAAAGAGAAGGGATAGAGCAGGTGTTGAGTTGCTCGGCCATCTTCAATTAGGGGAACACAAGGGGCAAAACAAAAAGAGAAAAGAGTCCACATGAGATTTGTGCTGTTGATCAAATTGACAACTAAGTATCATCTGCTACTTGCCCCTTTACATCTCTCTTTTGGGTAAGAGTTCATCAATCCATATTGTCTCCTCTTGTCTCCCATTGCTAAACGACACAAACGAAAGGTAAAATCATACAAAGATATTTATAGATGGTAATTGCACAAGAACTAAACTATATACTCTACTTTTCAATCGTGTGTTAATGATAATGATGGCCAAGTGTCTACATCAGCTTGCAAACCGGGTGTAATCCGCTGGTGGTGTTACAAGAATCGTCCCAAGTCAGTGGAGCTCAAATTAAGATCAGGCGATTGTCCATTAAGGGCTCGCAAAAGTTCAATCAATTGTCCCCGAGTTGCATCATCAAGTTGTTCTTCATTTGATAGCACAGTCGAAAAGATAGGCAAGAATTGAGGAATATGTCCCATAACCTATGAATAATAAGGATGTTTAGTAACATATCATCTGCATAACTTAAATACAAGAGCACTTACAAATGCATTGTTGACGCGGAAGAGATGGAAGAGACAATTGAAGACTGGCTCATTCTCAGCATAATCAGCCTTGAGTGGTAGAGAGTTCAAAAAGACTGGAAGTACTTGATCCAAAGGAACTGCATCAGGACGAGCAAGAATCAAACGTGCAACAGCGCCTGCTGCATTATCAGTGGTGTTGGGCATAGTCTGATTCTCAAACAATGGATGAAGAGCGGTCAAAATGGTGGGATATTGTCTATAATATATCATAAGATAAATGATCATGCCACTGGTATATAATGATCGACTTACTGTGAAATGTCAGCAGTAGTATTGGCTGCAAGTACACCTAAAGCAAATGCTGCATTGCTTCGCACAGCTTCATCTTCATCAGAAGCAGCCTTGATAAAGAGATTGAGCAACTTTTCGGTATAAGGTGTCACTGCAGACTTGATGCCACCAACACATTCACCAAGACAACCGGTAGCCATAAGACGTTCACTAGCTGACTTTGTAGATTTCTAATAATGCAATGATGGTAAGACCCCTTATTTTGATCGTTTCACAAAGGCACACTTACGTAGTTCTTGGCGATCAAGGGAAGGAACACATCAAAGTATTGGACATAACCTTCACCGATAGCTTCACAAAGAGCAGCAACAAAATCACCAGCTGCAGCAATGAGCATTGATTCGGATTCAGCTTCTTCATCCTCATCCACAAAATCCTCCACGTCATAAGTCTCCTGGCAAGCGGAACGCTTTTCAAAGATTTCCAAAATACGATCAGACACCTCTTGCAGATCTACAAATAAGGAAATTGTTAATCATCTAGAAGGATCTCTCATCCATTTCAAAATATACTTACTATCAGCAACAATGCAGGGACCCATCTTCTTGAGCGCTTGTGTCATTTCTTTGCAAATTTGTACAGCCACCATTCTGTCATCTTCGTCAGCCCACATGGCCATCACAGTAGGCATAACAATACCAAGCATCTTTTGGACATTCTCGTGAACAGGATAGCTGACAGGCAAGCCAGGTGCCCAACCTGTATTACCAGAAAGCTCATGGAATGTCTTAAGGTAAGTAAACAAGCTACCAAGAGCTGCCTTGCGAACACCATCGAATATGTGACCAGATGCTTCCATAAGAGCTTCGACTGATTCTTCAACATAAGGCAAAAAGTGTGTACGAGTGTTTTCAAAGAGTTCACCAAGAGCATCAGCAGCAAATTCCTTTTCATCAGCAATAGCAGAATTGAAGTTCAAAGCACTAAAGTCATCTTCATCCTCTTCATCTTCACCACCAGCTGTCAAATCAATCTCGGTTTCCAAATTGGGTTCATTGCCTTCTTCAGCTTTGCATGAAGCGAGAATAGGTGGCATGATGGTAGGAAGGAAAGCTGCAAATTCTTCACCAAAAACGCTGGCCATGACTGAGAAGAAAGCATAAGAGCATTCACGAAGACGTGGGCTGTCGAGATTGAGTTGTTCAATAGCAAGATTCATAAAGTCTTGAGTATGTGGACGGAATACATCAGCACCAACAGCTTCAGCAATGGCACCAGCAGTATCAGAAGCAACACCACGCAATAATCCATCATCATTACCAGAAGTGGCAGACATAAGTTGGCGAATACGAGGCATCACTTCGTTGAAATAAGGTTGAAATGATTCCTTTGATGAGTGAGCAGCACTGCCAATAGCTCCAAGAGCAGTTGCCTTGGTTTCAGCGTGATTGGCATTGTCAAGAAGCCATACAAGTCGTTCCATAAGCATAGGAAGATACTGAAGAATTTCACCTTCAAGACCATCAAGCATAGGATCAAGAGCATTGCATGCATGTTTGGTGATTTCAGGGTTGGGTTCGTTCAAAAGGTTGAAGACCAATGGCATAAGTGTTTGGTGGTGCTCAGACATTTCGGAAGGAAGTTCTTCAGCAAGACAGCTAAGTGCCATACAGGCTGCACGACGCACAATCACCTCTGGATCTTGAAGACCTGCACAGACAACAGGAAGAAGTTCACCCAATCTGGTAGAGATAAATTCGGCACATCCTTCAATAATCACAGCAACGCTCATCATGGCAGCCTTTCGATGACCAGCTGAAGGGTTTTGCATATAGTTGAGAACAATAGGCATCATGATTGGCACGATTTGTTGTGGTGGCATATTGGATGCAAGTGCATTGAGCACCTTGAAAGCAGCCTATAGTTTGATATATAATAAGTGAATTGTATCTCACTTTTGTCACAGGTATTTACTTACTCTGGAAGGTGATTCATCATCCACATCCTCAGGATCCTCTTCAGTACCAATAGGCATGACGCTTTCGATAATAGGACCAACCAACTTGAGAGACTTGATCTTGCTTTGCTTGCTACAAATACACATGTATCATGTCAATACATTTCAAATAAAGCACTTGGCACAAAAACACTTACTAGATGGATCCCCACATCAAAGAAGATAAAGCCAATTCACGAAGGCTGTCATCCAAGTCACGAGTACCAGCAACAGTAAGCATGAATCGCACAAGATCGGTCATGTGATCAGAAAGGAAAGGAGTATCCTGTGTTACATGTAAATGAGCGATCTTTTATACTAAACTCCCACATAACACTCAAACTTACCAACATGAACAAGTTGTCAAACACTTCAAAGATCTCGGCAGCATTCTTCTCATCACTGTTCTTCAACACTTGTTCAAGGACATTCACCATAGTAGGAATCAGTTGCTTGAATGCAGCCTAAAATGGATCAACGTTATTAAACAATCCTTTGACATCCCATGACATAAGACTTACGATATCTTGTTTATCCTCGGGATCAATGAATTCAGCCATCTTGCCAAGAGCACTAGAGATAACCTTTTAATTCATCCATTCGATCATCCAAATCATAAAGATATACTTACAGTACAGTGGTGATACGGACTTCTTGGCTTTCAGGATCAACAATGGTCTTTGCAAAGAGTTCAAAAAGAGAAGCAGCTTGGTTCATGAAGAATTCGGCCACGACTTCGAATAGGGTATAGATACAATACATGCCAACTTCACGATGGCTCACAGTAGCACTGCTAGTGGCTTGATGCAAGAAAGACAAAAGTTCTGGCCAACGATTCTCGGGAATGTCAATACGAGCAATGGATGAAATAGCACGCGAGATAGCATGACGAGTCAATTGACTATACATAAAGTGAATGAGTCATCCTCTCCCAAATAAAGAATCCATGACCACTTACTGTTGCTCGGAAAGGACTACTTGCAACAACTGACTACGAAGAGGAGCACGAGTAGATTCATCGAGCTTCAACCACCACTTTGAAACGCGCTTACGAAGCTCTACTGCAGCAAGTTGTCGTACTTCGTCTCTTGGAGAGCTGCTAAGGATTTGTACAAGAGCAGGAACACATTGGGGAGAAGCGTAGACTTGAGTGTTCAATGCAGAAGTGACCTAGTCGAAAAGCCATGAGAAACTTGGTCCAACTTGTTACCAAGCACACGCTTACATTGCGAACAGTCTCGGAATCTTGTGCAGTAGCGAGTCTCGCCAAGAGATCTTGAACAGTGTTCTAGAAATAGAACGAGTCAAGTAAAGTATCGTGCCAAGAGCAATGCAACTTACGACGTCCATTGCCAAACAGGCGGTGTTGTAGGGAAAAGATGCAAGTATAAGCTTCCTTCCACCATCATTCGCAAAAAATTTCTCAAGTGCGTCTCGTGTCACACATCTCGAGGCACGTCAGGTACACAGCATTACATCTGTCAATGATTTACCTTTTAGCCATCACTTTCACCATTATTGTCATCTTTACAACTATAAAGCTCTTTATATATATCAAGAAGATCGCTAGTAGTGGGATCATGGCTCGTTGTCACCTTGTTACAGTAGTCATGACTTTGGATGGTGTGCATAGGTCAACAATAATAGATAGGATCACATGTAGTAATAAAGACTCTTTAAATACATCTAAATAAACACACTTTGTAGTGACATGTATATAATGTATTAGCTCTTATTCTATACTATTATGCGTATCTACAACTTTACAGGGTAAACAATAGTCGGCAAGGGGCTCGAGACGGAATTTGATCTCGCGTAACCTGGTACTAGTCGGAGTCCAAGCTTTGAACAACCTGTGCAATCTCTGTAGCTCAGATAACGCTTGTTGAACCACTCTTGTGTCATCAAAGATTCCTCGAACAGCCCAGGGAAGATAAAAAGGATTCAATCGTGCTGTAGCTTTGAATGGCTCCATGTGTGGTTCATGTAGTGTACTAGTATCGATAGGTTGTTGAAATAGATAACGTACAGCTGTCAAATAAACATCCACTTCTTCATATATCGTTGAATGTCCTCCTTCAAATGCATAAATGCTGCCTGCCAGTACTTCACTTAGATGAACCAAAAGACCATGATCCGATAATCCAGCATTGCGTAATCGTAGAGCAAACACCACCAAGTTGATCAAAAAGTCGTCATCTGCATAAATGTGCTTGTCAATGTATACAGCACGTAAAATGTTGGGATGCGATATGCTCGTCAATGTAGCTGAATAAAGAGGCACAACTTGATCTTGTAATGAAGCCACCAAAACGAGCTTGATCCCCTTTTCAAGTATGGCAGCAAGTGACTTTCGAAAGCGTTGTGAAATGCCGCTGTTTGAATCCATAAACTCGAATAGCTCACGCGCAGCATCCGCTTCCACATACTACTCATTGTCATTAGATACTAATCATGACTTTATCCATATATCCAGTTTACCTTTACAATCAAACTTCCTTGTAAGGCTGCAAATGGACCATGACCAATTCCTGCCATAGCAAGCATGCAAATGGATGTGTGCTGGGTGCTTATATGACCTTGTTCTAGTAGTTGGTGTAATAGCATAACAGATACAGGCGTGCCTTGTGAATGCGTTCCCCATAGAATGACATTGGCAGAGGATATTGCTTCCAACCATGCTGTATTCTTCAATAGCTGATGATATAACTTGTCAATCCTCTCTTCTACTTTGCCTTCGCCTTCAAGTGGCATAAGAGTGATTGCATCTTCTGGTAGTGCTAGTTGATGCTCTGTGAGGAAATATTGACCAAGGGCAATTCGCATTTGTTGACAGAACTTTTGTGATGTCCCAGTAGGTTCTCCAATCATGCTTCGAACCAGCTATATAGAATCCATGTCATCAACAAGCTCTTTCTGGATGATGTATCACTATTTACCTTTGTAGGAAACCAACCATGAATACCAATAATAACGATTCGATGTCTATGTGTATCTCTTTCTTGATGACCTGGTTTCCAATCCTCGACAAGGGATGTCAATGTTGAATGCAAATGTTGGATCCATGCTGGATACTGTTGTTCCTCCTCCTCTTTTTTTGTTGTAAACAAGTTGCTAATGGATTGAAATAAAGATGATTTCTTATTGTCGTTCTGTTGAGTGGGTAATGTAGATGTGGATGGTAATAAAGGCAATACAGGATTGTGCTTATTGGCTGATGAAGATGACTGACCAGATGACAGAATAGATGGGATATCCTGTTGCTGTTGTACAATGCCGCTGGTGAACGAAGGTGCCGATTGCTGAGTCGGATCACTGGATTGGATCATGCTACTTGAACTAGCTGTGTCATTGGTTGCAAAGGAAGCTGATGCCTGATGTTGTTGTTGGTATTCACAAAGACTTGCTACTGCCAAAGATGGTACATCTTCCTTGACACCCATAATGACATCCCCATTCACAAATACTCGAGTAGACTGGCTTTCAGCTGTTGCCTTTGTTGAATAGTTCCAAAAGGGATCAGTAAACGTTGATGTCGTCTTGTTATATTCATGTGCTGCTGATAATCGCATCCAAGGTATAAGCATATTGACTGTCATCTTATTGTGTGTCGACCAACGTTGCTTTGATATATGCCGTGCAAGCTCGATTGTAGCATTCGGCTTACATTCCAGTTCAGAGTCTTCTTTGACAGCATCGACATGGACTGTAGTGATCTTGATGGTGGCCGGTGTAGACTTGGAAGGCAACATTGCTAATGTCATACAATAATACAAGGAAACATGTTGAAGATAGTCGGGATATCGTGCAGGTGTTTAGTAAGAAAGAGAAAGAAGAATGAATGACAGAATCGACCCAGTTCATGCACGAGACCAGATGATCAATCCTCACATGCACTGCCCTTTTAGGGACTACCATCCATCTCACGTGACTTTGACTCTTTCATCACTTGTACGCAGCCATACGTCATGCTTTATAAATAGTGTCCCGATTAATGTCTAGAATCAATGATGTAGTTGTAGTTGTCTATGCACCTTGAATAAAGAATGTTGTAATATGACGATTCATAAAGAATGAAATGATAAAGCGAGCTTTGATCATATACAATGGTGACATCTGCCCATGTAATACTTTATTGTCGACACACATCTTTATAAGAGATGAAATGTAATGATAAAGTCTTGGTTGAAGAACACTTTGCATGATGTCGATCCATAGTACAACCAACAGTTTATGCAGCCACACAGCTTTTGAGTCCGCTTACTTCCGACAACCAGCAAATGGTGGTACCAAATACAATACAGGTCCGTGTAATGATTTGATTAACAATTACCCGTTGGCAAAACGCCCATGTTGAGTAAAAAAGGATTAAGCTCAGCAGTCAAGGAGAACAGACCACAACAAGTCTCCTTTCCCCACTTTTCACTAGACAGGAAAAAGCAATGTGCCTGCATTTATTGCAGTATTTAAGGAGCCTCCTTTCTCCACAACAACGCCACCTTGATCATTCTCTCTCTCTTTCTCTTTCTTTCCCTTCAAGATGTTGCTTGGTGCTTCAAGTCGTCGTCTTCTTCTTCATCGTCATCAACACTATCTCTGTACATCAAGTGTAGTTACAAGACATCTTTCTTCTTTGTACCACGAACCCCTGAGAGAGAAAACTGTCAAAGTTACACATGCAAGAGGAGTGGGTGTGCTTCACGATCCACTACTTTCCAAAGGTAGGTAGTTGATTACAAGATCTCTTGATGCAACCATGCTGATGGATAAAGGATATGTATCAAGGTACGGCATTTAGCATTGATGAGCGTGAACGTCTTTCGATTCGTGGTCTAGTACCTCCACGATGCCAAGAAATGGACAAGCAGTTGCTACGTGTCAAGCGTAATCTAGACCATTGTGATACGCCATTAGCAAAGTTTATTTTCTTGACAGCATTGCATGATCGAAATGAGACATTGTTTTACAAGTTGATCATTCAATATCTTGAAGAATTGGCTGGTATCATTTATACACCTACTGGTAAGCCAAAGGATTAGAAATGTGTATAAAGAAGCAAAGATTGACTTGTACAAAATAGTGGGACTTGCCAGCTTGAAATCTCACAGCATTTATCGACGTTCCAGAGGCATGTATTTTTCAACCCAAGATCGTGGCAATATGTCAGCTATGGTGTATAATTGGCCCCATGATGAAGTGGATGTGATTGTCGTTACCGATGGCTCTCGTGTTCTTGGTCTTGGAGATCTGGGGGCAAATGGCATGCAGGTAAAGTGTAAACAATGTAAACATCAGGGGTCGGTTGATCATTGTGCTTACCACAGTGCATGTATATGGTGTAGATCCCTATTGGCAAACTCAGTCTGGTAAGTTGGGCGTAAACAGCAAAGTGGTCTAAATGACAAACATATGTGTTCCTTTCCTAGTATGTGGCTGCAGGTGGTATTAGGCCACGCGCAGTATTACCTGTTGTCCTTGACGTTGGCACCAATAATGAAGCACTTTTGAATGATCCATTATATCTGGGTATGGGACATCCTCGCTTGGATGGTGATGAGTATTATGCTTTTGTGGATGAATGGGTCACAGCGATTCTTACACGATGGCCAAGTAAGTACTTTTTTATTTGCTGATGATACATGTTGCTTATACATGATATCTACAGATGCTTTGATACAATTTGAAGACTTTAAGCACCCACATGCATATAATTTGTTGAACAAATGTAAGCTGTTCTCCACATTGTGTACCCAGCTGCATGCTCATTCTCATTTATTTATCATTTGCAGATCGTGACCGAATCACTTGCTTCAATGATGATATTCAATCAACGTCAGCCATTACTTTAGCTGGTCTTTTGGCTTCATTGAAAGCACGTGGATTGGATCCATCAGCATTGGCTAATGAACGTATTGTTTGTGTTGGTGCAGGAAGCGCAGGCATCGGTAATCATCGTACCAAAAGTGATAAGATGCATGAAAAGTGCTAATATGGATGACCTTTTTGTACCAGGTGTCTGTGAAGGTATTGTTGATTGTATTGTTGCTCAAGGCAAAGTGAAGACACGTGAGGAAGCATATAGACAAGTTTGGATGTTGGATCAGCATGGATTATTGGGCAATTCAGCTATTGCAGCAGGTGATCCCACACGTATTGTACAGGGTCCAGAACGACCCAAATACTCATTAGATGAGCGTCAATTGCGATATGTGAAGCGGGATATGGCTGATCGACTCTCATTGGAGCAAGTTGTTGAGCAAGTAAAGCCTACAATCTTACTGGGACTTACTGGCATTCCTGGTGTCTTTACTGAAAAAGCTGTGCGAACCATGGCTCAATATCAAGAGAAACCTGTCATTTTTCCTTTAAGCAATCCTGATAGTCATGCTGAATGTACTGCTGAGCAGGCTTTCAAATGGACAGATGGTCGTGCTATTTTTGCTTCTGGCAGTCCTTTTATGGATGTGACATTACCCAATGGCCGTATTGGAAGAACAAACCAATGCAATAACTCATACAGCTTCCCTGTAAGTATAACTTTTGTCATTCATATCAGAGGGAAATGCTTATATCAAGGACTAGGGATTGGGATTAGGCGTTGTCACTTCAAAAGCTTCACGTGTAACTTCAGAGATGTTTTTGGAGACAGCAAGAGCCATTGCAGACATGGCAACACCTTCTCAACTTAAGGAAGGCATTCTATATCCTGGTGTCACTCATTTACGCGAAGTGTCTAGAAAAGTTGCCACTCGTGTATGCGAAGTTGCATTTGAACAAGGTGTTGCTCAAGCTCGTCTTAGAGAAGGGGAACTATTGGAAGATATCGTAGCCAATTCAATGTATGATCCTCAATATGTGCCATTGGTTCATCAAGCATAAGTGGAATTAGAGATAGTATTATTAGCATTTATTCAAATAGACAACATGATTGCTACGAACAAGTTTATTGAATCAAAACATTTAAAAATCAATTAACGGCACCGCCGCTGGACTAAGTTCCATTCTACTCTTGAAAGCAACTGGATCGGTGATGATAATGTTTCCTTCTGGTAGCGATGAATGATCTCGTACAGGTGTTTGTTGACCACTATCAGTGGATGAATTGCCATCGACTGCTGATAATCGACGTGCTGTCTTTTTATTATCTACTGTGACAAAAGTGCCATTGATAGTGCCATTGCCTTGTGCAGCTGTTTCAGTCATTCCCATAGCAGTAACCAATTTGGACATGAGCTCTTCAATCTCTTCTTCGTTGCCCTTGCTTTCATCAATCAGCATTTCTCGCAAAACAGCTTCCATGGATGCTTCTCCAGCTTCGCCTTTTTCCACTGCTGTACGCAAATCATCAATGCTCACTCGATTCACGCCTTGTGCAACCAAACATGTATGTAGGGATTCAATGTCGACCTTATACTTGGCAGCTGGTGGTGTCTTTTGTGATTGAATATGCACAGCAATCTTGCGAACATGACTGGATGCTGGATCGATGTGATGGTCAAAGAATTCAAGCAACGACTCCTTGGAAATGGTCTTGAGCTCTTTCACGTCCTTATCCACTATAGACAACAATAAGTATCATGTCATCTTTCCTTCTTAAAAGTATGCTTACCTTGATCAAACTCATAGTATCCAGAGTGAATATGTGTCCAATATTTGCCACCTTCTTGTCCCAAGTTCTTGTCCTTTTCAAGTTTCTTGAAGATGAGCGATTGTACTTGTGCCTGATACTCTTCATCCGACATGTTGACAATGATACTTCTCAATTTGATCAAGAATTCTTCAATACGGTTCTCAAGATAGATGGTGTCTCGTTCACTCTGCACAATGAAACGCATGCCCATAGATCCTGCTTGCTTGCGTACACCACTGAAGACAAGATAGCCTAATTCATGTCTTAATACATCTTCCTAACCAAGTATAGCATTGTTTGCTTACCTAATTGTTCCTTGGTACGTAGTTGGTCAAAGCAAGGTTCTTGAGCAATTTGTGCCAACAAGCTTAAACGAGCGCGCAAAGATGTTTGTGTCACATTGCCAACTTGGATCAAATACTCAATGCCAGAATTGACATTGTGTGGATCTTCGACTTGTCGCTTGTATACCCATTTGGTACCAGGTGGAAGGATCAAGCTGCGATGTCCAATAAGTTGGCTTGGAAGCAATTCACGTGGATTCAAGATGTTGATCACTGTATTCATCATATTCTCAGCATCCTTCTGAAGGACATTGCCATGGACAAGAGCTTCAAGGTGCAAATGCGAAAGAATGGTTGGATAAAAGGCTTGAATATCTTCAGCTGTAATGGCGTCAAGTTCTCTAAGCTTTTCAGCATTCGTCCACATCTTGTCTTGTGTAAAGTAGGAGAGATAGTATAAAGCGTGCTGATAAGGTGGCTCAAGTGCAAAATTCTTGTATGATCTTCGCAACTACAAGTCATCCAGTCAGATATATGGCGCAATACTAATTCTTGCGAACAACTTACTTGGTCTTTCAAAAGCTTGAATCGCTCAGGATCCACTTGAAGGTCCTTCATCTTTTGAACCACCTTTTCCAACAAGACTGAAAGTTTATCATTGTAGCCACCAACTGCAAGCTATTTTCACAGGTGAGTAGCTAATCATAAAACAGAGTCATCCTCACTTACCAGCATTCCTTCTAAAAGGTTTTCAATGTTATAAGCCAGACCAGCCACTTCAGCATCATATGCGTATTCATTGAGCGAATCTTTGAGGAGATCTGTGAAGAGACTATATCATACACACGTATTAGTTTCAGGTATAACCAAGCATCCAGTTGCCAAATTACCGTGTTTTGACACAATTGGTAGGTGTGGCATATGCAAGAGGACTTCGGAAAAGGATCCACACATTGGCTCTTGGCACCCAGAATGTATCATCCTTCTTGTACCATAATCTTGTCTTGGGATTGTTCAAAATGAGCTCAGGCTTCTTGGAAGGCTGAACAACTTCTTTCTTGTGCGTCTCAAAGTTGGTGGGGATAAAGTCATTCTTGCCTGGCAAGTGCAATGCATTATTTGGTTGAAGATTTTGTAGTGTCTATATATATAGATGATGAATAAAGCGATCATTCATATGACTTTCGATCCATACCTTCTTTAATGAATCGCTGAATTCAAGCACATTGTATTCAGTGTCGTACCATTTCTCACGTTTGGTGAATTGTGCTCCATTTGGTGGTTGTTGTGATGCGACCATGATTCTGAAATTGTCTGGGCGAAGATATTCAAGGTTCTCATTGATGACATCCACATTGTATTCACGAATCAGGCTTGGACCACTGAGGATGAATGGTGCTGGATAACCATGTTGCATAAGACCAGCCAATCGCGAAGTGTATTGAGATGGTGGATACTTTTCCTTGAATCGAAAAGCCAATGATGCAAGAGATTGTACTTCATTGAAGATGGATCGTTGTACACCTGATTGTCGAAGCATATTGATATACTGGAACACACATACGACAACATCCTCGTATGAACCTGAATCGTGACATCAGTACATCGTCCTCTAGTTCCTAATATGAATACTTACGTAGACCTTCTTCTGTCAAGTCAATACTGATTCTCAAGAATTCAAAGCCAATGCCACCATGAATAGAGCCAACTTGCAAATAATTAGCCCAGCCATTCTTCTTGAGCAAAGATAGGATAGATCCAGCACCTTCATGTCCAATGAGATGAGAGATATATCGACCAGGCTAATAATAAGAGTGAGTCATTGAATATGAAAAGATGAAAAGAAGGTACCTGAATAGCATAAAGTGGTCTCTGATCTGGGAAAGGGAATGTCATTTCCAAGGATCTCACATCTTTGACAGGTTTGATAAAGATTTGTTTCTAAAAGACAAGGATCAGATGGGTGATTCTGCATTGATTCAATCATTGTTTGCTTACCATGAGCTCCTTTTCAGTGAGAGGATGACCTGGAAACTTTGGTGGTTCAATACCCTTGTTCCTCACATCATTGAACTTGTCAACAGCCCATTCAGTCAACTGATCAAGTGATTCTATATGTCTATGCATTAGCGTTGGGTATTTGAAATGGCGATTGAAAAGTATCCTTACCTCTACCCAGGATGCAGAGTTTCATGATATTGGCAGAATAATAGTTGTCATGGAACTTGAGTAATTCAGCACGAATGTCTTGACCCTTTGCTTTTGGACTGTCATACAATGTCTCCAAGTTGCCAGTGCCGAAATGACAATAAGGATGATTTGGGTTGCTCAATGACTTTTCCAACTGAAACATGCGCCAGCTATCTTGTTGTCGGTTCTTCTTGTGTTCTAGCAGGCGGACACCGTTTCTGGTATATTAGCGTTACCCATTCATGCAACCAAATATTTGTTGTATTCATTGTTATTGACTCACCTGAATCAACAGCTCTCAATTCACGTTCTGTACAACTGGCAGAGAACAATGGTGAAATAAAGAACTGAGCAAAACGATCCAATGCACCACCAAGGTATTCATGACCAATCTCAAAGTAATAATTGGTGTTTTCTACACCAGTGAAAGCATTGGAGAAACCCGAATGTTCGGCCAAATACTGATTGTAGTCATTCTCTTTTGGATACTTTTCAGTGCCCATAAACAGCAAGTGTTCACAGAAATGTGCCAGTCCTTGTAAATCATCCTGCAAAAAGAGAAAACCATGAGTTTTTGGATGTACTACACACATGTTACTCCACCCCCAGTTTTGCTCCGAGTCTCTATTACATCATTGTCCTTCCTATAAGGTTCATCCTCCCCCCACCATAGAATAAAAAACTCACTGGATCACTGAGATGGCCCACATGAACATCTAATGCTGCACTGGATTTATCCGTATCCGCATCATGAATCAATAGCACTTGTAGATCATTGCTGGCTAGTTTGATGAGTCGATACTTTCTGTCGTCATTGTCTGACTGTTCAAGAGGACGAGTAAAGGTCCAATATTTGCCGTTGCTGGAAAGTGACCAGTCTGAAGGTGATTCGGCTGTTGTTGCTGGACTTGGCATAGAGGATACTGATCGTATAAAGGTGAAACGCTTTGTGTCGAGTATCTGTTGACGATGCAATAGAGTAGTACTGATAAAAGTCGTGTTCGTTCGAGTCAAATAGAGATGGCTAAAAGAAGAGACGGAGAAAAAAAGACAAGAGAAAGAGAGAAAGAGAGAGATAGGGATCAGGATAAAGTACGCGATCGGTACAAGCCAAAACTTACCAATTCAAGGATGAGCACCTACGATTCAATAAACTAAGAATACGTGGCGCCAATGTTGGCATTCAGTAGGGGAAAGAGAATAGTGCAGGTAAGCGTGTGTATATGTAGCTGCTAAAGACCAACGTGTTTGCTCAGAGCTGTACGTCATTGCCAAAAATAGTTGGAGCCAGCAGCAGCATACAATCCACCACCACTTTTTTCTTTCCGCACGTACCGCTTGGCACGCCATGAGCAACAAACACCAGTACAATGTCCTCGTTGACATGGATGAAGGGAGCTACACTCAGGTAAACCTTGTCATTCACGTGATATATATACCTTCTTCTTTATAACTGACTCCATTGTTGTAACTATTTAGCCAGCAACGATCGAAAGCGATGGGCTCGAGTTCCAAGGTATATCGAAAAGTGTTCTCTACACCAACAGTTATTGAACATGGACATAGACTTTTCAAGCAGTGCAGGACAACATGGATCAGGTAAAGAGAATGATGGATATCTTTTAAGATGTTGTTGTTGTTGATCCATCGTGTATAGCTCCTCCTCCTCCACCACCACCAGCTGCATCAAGTACAAGCAATTTCTTTGGTACGCAGGAATCACGACGTAGTGGCACAAACAAAGCAATTTGGTCTTTAGACTATTACGCACAATATTTTGATGTGGATACTTCACAAGTATGATGGATGAGATGTATTGCAAGTAGTACACATGTTGATTAGTTTGACTTAGGTCATTGAACGGTGCCTGAAGACTTTGTATCCTGTTGGTGACTTTGCATCTGACACATTGAACAATCAACCTGATCTTTATGGACCATTCTGGATTGCAACAACAGTAGTCTTTGCCATGTTCGTTTGCTCTTCATTAGCTGGTTCTTTGGCAGCCTATATCGCAGATGTTCCACATCAAAGTGATTTCCGATTACTGAGTTATGCTGTTGGTGTCGTATATTCTTATGGATTCCTATGTCCAGCTTTGGTCTGGTTGGCTACAAAGTACTTTGGTTGTCAACCAAGTCTTTTGGATATTGTCAATTACTATGGTTATGGCTTAACTGTGTGGATCCCTGTTTCGGTAAGGAAGATTACAATCCATGTGCAAAACATGTTTATTCATTGGATCATGATAGATCTTATGTGTTATGCCATTTGATATTGCACGATGGGTCTTTGTTGGGGTGGCTGCATTGTTAACTGGTGAGGAATAAGGAGTATGTGGTATGGGATGATAAACTAATGTCCTTGATAGGCTATTTCCTTGTCAAGAACTTGTATATTGTCATATCAAAAACGGATGCAAAGACTTCACGTATACTTTTATTGGCGATCCTGGGTGCTCATGCCGGTTTTGCATTGATTCTCAAGTTTGCTTTCTACAATTACGATTTTAGAAATGCAGCCCAGCCTAGCCAATAAAGTTGAATTCATGTCTTCTCGTCGACAACGTAAAATACTTGAACGTCAACAACATAAAGCTGCTCAACTAAAGCAGGACACAAAGACATATGTGAACCAGACCCCTTTTCGTTATGTTGAACGCAACTTTAAGTCAAGAGTTCCTCCTCCAGATTACTCCAAAGTTATCGATCTACACCAACACCCCAATCACAACCGAGCTGTTCAAGTAGATTTGGCTTGCAATCTCACTAGTTCACTTTTCCAACAAAACAAGCCTTCACGAGCTTATGTATTACATGATATACCAGGCAAGTGTTTGTTTAGATCTTAAAGTCAATCTACTAATGGATGTTTGTAGGTCTTGTGATCATCTTGAATCCATTCTCTCATCAAGGACAGCGACAGTTGATTCGTGAATGCCTTTCATTGTACACCAGACCACCCAACACATCCAACCTTGATACACATTATGCTATCCCTGATGAAGGTCTTTGGACTTTATGCGAGAAAGAACATCATCATCAGCTTGATCCATCCTTTGTTGTGCCACGAAAGACGTTACAGGAATGGCAATTACAAACCAACGACTCTGAAAAGCATGATCCACCACCTGTCGACTCTATGCCACTACTACGACCTTTTGAATTGATGCATCGTATGCGTTGGGTGACTCTTGGTTATCAATATCACTGGCCAACAAAGACTTATCACTTTGACAAACGCTATCCAATGCCAAAATTGGTGGATCAACTTACATCTGATATCGCTCATGCTGTGGATGGGATTGGACAAGAAGGTGTTTGGAAAAACACTTATCGTGGTCAAGACTTTAAGGCTGAAGCTGGCGTTGTCAACTACTATCAGTATAGAGATGCTCTGATGGGACACGTGGATCGAAGTGAATTGAACATGGATGCACCTCTTATCTCCATCAGGTAGGCAGATATACTTGCTTACCTTGAATGACGGATGACTTATGATATCGCTAGTCTTGGCAATTCTTGTATATATGTTATTGGTGGCATTACTCAAGATACAGAACCTGTTCCGCTTGCATTGCATAGTGGTGATATTGTTGTCATGACCAAACCTTGCCGTAAATACTTTCATGGTAAGTTGTTCACTCTATTTGTGACATCTTTGACTTATCATGTTATAGGAGTACCACGGATAATAGAAGATACGTTGCCAGAATACTTGTCAGCACCATTACCAGATACCGATGAGGATGATGATTGGGAGTTATATAGTGAATTTTTAAAGACTTCAAGGATCAATATCAATGTTCGACAAGTTTTCCCACCTTAAAAAGTGTTCTTATATTATGTTGTCAATGTTATGTGTCATGGTGTTTAAATTTCAAATCGGCATACCTCTCCTAAAGGTAGCTTGTAATGACAAATCTCTTTGGTCATGTCACTTCCAGATTCATGCACGGACGAGTCTTTTATAAGAAATAGACTTCGTTCTGGCGTACATGTTCCAACCCCAGCTCATGTACTAATGTATCATCTTAGGTATCATCTTCTCGATCACTCTTTCGATGTGATCACAGAACTTCACACGCCCATGCAGCATATATACATCCCCACTGCTGTCGATTCCTCATCGTTAAACTTCATTTTCACAAAAGTGATTGACATATAGCACACATTAATAGGAGTAAAGTGAATAAAGGGTTTATTACAAGATAGCATGTCAAGTTGATCGTTTGACACAAATGCTTCTTTATTAAGTAGAGAAAAGTAGTTATCTTGTGCTTGATCTTTGAAATACACGTCCAATACCGCCAAAATAATGACGGATGATGGAAAGGATATAGGCTACTGTACTGTGAATCTTGTTCTTGATGGCTCTTAGCTTGCTCTTGAATGACGAGTCTGATGTTGATTGCATGTTTGAAGGGCGCCACGAGCGAGTATTTTCATAGCTTGGATACAAACTTAAAGCATAAGCAAGACCAGGATGCACTTCCACTTGAAACTCCTTTGCTGGTGCATGTTCACCATCGATTGCTACGTATGCCTTTTTACCAGGCTTGGGAATAGGCTTGATGCGGAATGCACGTACTTTGTAGTATTCAACCTGTGTCAATGTCAATCCTTCATTTAGTAATTCAGTTTGTTGACTTGAATCATTATTGACTTACTGCATCTGAATCAATATGGTGTCCTGATTCCACTTTGCCAAACATGTCGAGTTTTGCAAACATACTATGCTTATCACGAACAAGCAAGAGATCCAACAAACCATCATTGGGAACAGCACAAGGATGACTCAACATACCACGTGCAAGCCATGGTGTCTTGCTAGTCAAGAAGAGCGAAATATCACCTTTGATGGTTGTCCAATCTTCTGGTACAGGTTCAGAAAGTGGTGGGATTGTATCTTGAATGGGACCTTCTCCTGGTTCACTTGTATTGATCATCTTGTTCTCATTGGCAAAGTTGCTTTTGATCTTGTCCTTGGTTGCTTCAACGACTTGAACAGCTGCTTCAACACTGTAGGTTTGACCAGTGAAAATCTGTTGCAAGAGACCAAGGATTGTGCGAGCATCACCCATCCAACTGACAACATTGTAAGTCATGCGAATCCAAACGACGAATCCAAAAATGCAGAATTTACCGAAGGTTTTCAGTCGCCAAGTCAGCATAGGATGTGATACCATAATTGTGTGAAAGGAAAGACATGTATCGATGATCATCATATGTCACTGAGCAAAGATCAATGGCCATAGGTGTTCCTACAAAGAGTATAAGTAATTATTTGATGAATTGTAGTTGTAGCAATACCTTTGATCACTTGACGAGCTGTATGGACAGCATCAAATCCTAACTTTTCACCAAGCATACAAATACTGAGAGCGTTGCCAGTGCCACCAGGAATAACACCCATTGGAACCTTCTTCAAAGCCATTCGAGCATCTGGTCGTTGACAAAATCCATTGATCACTTCATGAATGACACCATCACCGCTCACTGTGACTATGGCATCATATGCATCAATATCGAGTTCCTTGGCAATCTCAACTGCATGTCCCTGATATTCGGTTTCTTGTGTCACCCAAAAAGACAAGTTAGTATACCAACTGAGCTAAAACGTGCATTAAAAGATGATTCACCTTGTACATCCACTTTGCAACTTGCACTCTCGAAAACAGGAGCCACTTTTTCTCTGAATATCTTTCTGGCTAATCCTTGTCCTCCAAATGGGTTGATAAGCACTTTGAGTCGTTTTTCATGCTTGGCATCTTTTCCAAATTGGAATGTTGGTCATGTTGTTATATCCTTCAATATAAGCTGATAATAAATACCTTGATAGACGTGATCAATGACTGTTTGAATAAAGTGTTGAGCTTCGGAAACTTTTGACTGGTCAACAGGACAACTGAATATGCAAAGGTCGAGTGGCGAGTCAGGAACAGCTTGCTTGCGAGGTACCAATGCATGGATACGAAGTACACGTTGTGATGAATCAAGTAGAACGTTCAGGATGTTAACTTTAGCGATAGGAAGCAAAGTCAAGTCGGATAGAGTGCGTCGGCTCCCTGCTTGGCAAGAAATAACATAACATGAGCATCCCATAGACCCCCCCATTGCCAATGTCAATAAAGGATAGCTTACCTTTTTGCTCAACATCGACAGCACCTTCTACACGAAGACCGAGTCCATCATAGGTGAGCGTGACAGAGTTGGGCCCATTGGGCAACTTGAGTTGTTGTAGCATCGGACAAAGTGAAGGAAGGTGTGTGTGTGACGTTTTGGGGAAAAAGAGGATTCGAAGGACAATCATATCTTCTGTGTCACATGTCGGTATGCTCAAGTCGATAAGCATTAACTATGCTATTGTAAGAACTATTCCATTTAAAACAATCATGATAGTGTATTGTGTGATATATCCGATGCTTTAATCCCTCCTTATTGTGATATAATAGTAATATGCTAACTTTACATGGCCATACTCATACTAGCTTGTAAAGCCTTGAGCTCCTTTTCTTCTTCATCCTCTGATACAGATCCCTTGGCTGAATGAGAAAAGCACGTGATCAGTGATCATGATATCCCATCCCTCTTTCTCTCTTGACAACTTACATGGCTTGTGTACAGGGACATCTGGCGTAACAACAGCTGGTGCTGGAGTATCGAGCATCTTTGCATCCAATTCTTCTTGTTCCAATTCTTCCAATTCATTGAGTAATTCATCTTCATCCAATTCCTCGCCCATGCCAACAGGTCTAGAGATAGCATCCGAGATTTCATTGGCAATATCCATTTGATCACGAATATCATCCATAGTTGTATCCACCTTATTAATGTCCCTATCATAACAGACAATGTTAGCATAATCCTAATCGGAAATCGGAGAGCTACTACATACATTGATCCATGGATATTCTTCATTGCTTCAGCACCAGCTCGCATAGCTCCCATCGTCTCCAAGTTGACATTAGCATTCTCGATAGCCATCATTTGTGTTTCAATCGTCATACGAGCACCATTGATCTTTTCAATGTTGGTTTCATATGCTTTTTTCCTCTTCAACGCTAGTAGTGCCACTGTTTTCAATAATAAAGACATGGTTCAACACCTGATTAGCTTCCTGACATACAGTGCTCTCTTGTGTTTCAACTTGCCTCGTCGATTCTTGGTGGCATTGACTTTAGCTGTTTTAAGTTCATTGTTGGCCTTGGCTTCCAGAAAAGCCTGTCGTTTCTCGAGCATGTCTAACGTTTCTCGTAACTTGTAGATTGCATCTTTAGCTGATGTCTTGGACTTGGCTTTTCCAAACAAGTTCATGGTGGGGGGTAAGGTGGAGTTGGGGTAAAGGGATAAGTGTAAAAAATGCTGTGGTAGTCTTGGCCTTCACGACAACCCGTTTCCAGCACTGGCAGCCTGACCGGAGTTTCATTACGTCACAAAACGATCCAGCACCCTCCAAAGAAGATACAACATCGACGTATTGGATCAAGTACTTACCAACAGATGGCATTCAACATGTATTTGTGTACTGGATTCAGTATTGGTATGTGGAATTGAAAGCGATTTAGTGCTGCTTGATTCATCACTGATCTATCTCTATACCAGTGATGATAAACCATTTGATCGATCATGCAGCGTCACAGCATTACTCCTGGATAAACATGTGAGAGATAGATCGATCCATTAGATTACTGCAAGCTTAAAGACATTACACATATCATTATGAGCCTTTTGAGATACAAAAGATGCATTCCCATGAAAGCATTGTCTGTGAGAAAACTTGAATCATTACAAGTTGGCTACTGCGCAACAACAGGTATTGTTAAAATAGGATCTATTCTTTTTCGAGAAGCGAAAACATAACTTTGATTTGCATAGCAGTATAGTTATCCTTCTATCATTGCAGTGAAGAACAAGCATAGCAAGTTTATATTGATTGGGTTATATACGCGCTCTTACTGAAATTCATGCAGATTAGGCACTGACTTGCATGATACTTTTCAAAAGTCTTCAAATTCAAATGTTACTCAAGACTGGTTATCGGTGACAAGTCAATAGTTGGTTGGTTATTATCTGACGGCAGAATGGGAAGGGATCCTAATCGCAGTAGTGAAACCATCCCCACATCCCTCCCCCGATCGCATGATGCCCCTCCTTTCCCACGCTCTCAAGCTCAAAGTATATCATACACTTGGATATTGTTTCGTGCAGGTTTGTGTACTTCTTTTCCTTTCAAATAATATTAAAGCCTTATGGTTGGTCTCACTCGTGTACTTCCAACTGCAAGGCAATCTTATGCACTTGCACGACAACTTGGTTATCGATCTATCTCCTCCAATTCATATGTGTGGCGTTCTGGTGACA
Organism: Lichtheimia ramosa; assembly: GCA_008728235.1. Taxonomy (NCBI): domain Eukaryota; kingdom Fungi; phylum Mucoromycota; class Mucoromycetes; order Mucorales; family Lichtheimiaceae; genus Lichtheimia; species Lichtheimia ramosa. The sequence continues at coordinate 921,741 of CP031823.1, forward strand.
ATGCTTCAAGAACAGGCTTTCTTAGTATTGGTATCCGGCGTGAAGACAAAAGTCGTTGGGAAAGAAGATCACCTTTGACACCTGAAGCTGTCAAGGATCTTATTGACCAAACTGGAACACAAGTCTATATTCAGCCAAGCACCAAGCGCATCTTTACAGATAATGCCTATGTCAAGGTACATCATCATCCACTATCCTTAAGATCATCACAGCTATTAACATTGTATCAAAGGCAGGTGCTACATTGACTGAAGATCTCTCTGCTGCCGATGTTATTCTTGGAATCAAGGAAGTGCCAACATCCAAATTGTTGCCTGGAAAGACATATGTCTTCTTTTCACATACACATAAGGGCAAAAAGGAGAACATGCCTATGCTCAAGGATATCCTAGATAAGGTAATGTATCAATGAAATTGCATATATGCTTCTTGCTTACTTAACTTTATATGTAATAGAAAATACGTTTGATTGATTATGAGTTAATCAAGGATCCAGAGTCTGGCAAGCGATTGGTGGCATTTGGGCGTTTTGCAGGAAATGCAGGCATGGTGGATGGTTTGCATGGCATGGCACATCGTTTCCTTGGACTTGGTTATAACATGCCTTTCATGGTAAATGATTGTTTCATGAGGGACAATAGAGCATGTTTATTCACATTCAACATTCTTATAGTATCTATCCATGGCTCACAGCTACAGAAGTGTGGCATCGGCTAAACTTGCAGTACGAAAGGCTGGTAATCTGATAGAAGAGGAAGGCACGCCTAGTGATTTTGGTCCACTTGTGTTTGGATTCACTGGTTCTGGCAATGTGGCTCAGGTATGGCATCAACCAGTATTGTGGCGCGATCATGTTGATACAATGTCAAGCGTGTGAATCTTACATTCCTTTACGTCATTATCTAGGGTGCTTTGGAGATTTTCAAGGAACTTCCACACGAATTTGTTCCCGCTGAAGATTTGCCTAAGCTTGTGAAAGATAAGAGTAAGTATAGTATCGAGTCAAAATGAGTAGTCAAAGTAGTTAACCAAATATGCAGATCCCCGATTAAAGAAGGTTTATGGTGTGCAACTGGAAACAAAAGACTATATTCGCAACAAGAATGGCTCAGCTTTAGCGTCTCATCACGACTATTTGGTAAATCCCAGTAAATATGAGTCCTGTTTCTCTGAAAAGGTACATTGTATACTCAAGTGTCTTCCTGATTTGGAAAACTAATCCCCCATGTGTCCCACGCTCTTTTTCTCTCCCACGCATCATCCTCTACACAGATTGCCCCCTATGTCAATTCGGTGGTCACAGGTGCATATTGGGATCAGCGTTATCCTAGACTTATGAGCAATGAAGACCTTGCCCAATTCCAAAGACTTCAGAAACAAGGTTCAATTGATAAGGGTAAAATGATGTCGTTGGTGGACATTGTGTGTGATCCAAGAGTATGTATTACATTCTCTAAAGATACTCAGACGTATATCATGTCTAACAATGGAATACAGGGTGCTTTTGAATGCTTGTCACGCACGACCAATATTGAAGATGGCTTTTATTATTATGACGCGATCAAGGATATCGAACATCAAAAGTAATGGCTTGAACTTATTGTAATGACATTAGGCTAATGAAGTATATCATTTCAAGTGTTGAAAAGGATGGCATTCAAGTCATGGGTATCGATATCCTTCCTGCAGAACTTCCAATTGAAAGCAGTGAGCATTTCAGCAATGTGCTGTATCCATTTATCAAGGATTTGGTAAGTCCTACACTTACATGTCACGTGTTTTTCTTTCCCACGCTCATTGTCCCAATGTAGATCCATCCTTCTACCAGCGACTTTAAGAACTTGCCACCAGTCCTTTCAAATGCCACTATTGCAGACAATGGAAAGCTTCTTGGTGAACATTCCTCGCTCAATGCCAATATTGCTCAACAAAAGGAAAAGCAGACTGTTTTACTTCTTGGATCGGGCATGGTGGCTCGTCCTTTAGTCCAACATTTACTTCGTCGATCGAACGTGCGCGTAGTCATTGGTAAAGTGTTGCTTTTATTCTTTTGTAGCTTTGTATCTCATTGTATATTTGTGCTCTATCTATAGCTAGCAACGCTCTTAGCGAAGCTGAAAGCTTGGCTTCTCAATGCCAGTCAGCCAGTCAAGGTGGTGAAACAGAAGCTGTACAGTTGGATATCTCTGACAAGGAGAAGCTTGGAAACTTGGTTTCTGGAGCAGATGTTGTTGTGAGGTATGTTTACATGTATGTTTTCTCGTCCATGTTACTGATGCATAGGATAGCTTGGTGCCTGCATTTTTGCATGATACTGTCGCCAAAACATGCATTGATCATCGCAAGCATATGGTGACTGCAAGCTATGTGTCCCCAGAGATGGAAAAGTTGGATGATAGGCAAGCATGTTATGATGAACAAGTGCAATGAAGAAACTAACTTGTTGTATAGTGCTAAGCGTGCAGGAATTACCATTATGAACGAAGTTGGTCTGGATCCTGGTATCGATCACATGTCAGCCATGAAGATCATCGATGATGCAAAAGCACATGGCAAAAAGGTAAATCAATTCATGCAATCACTCCATTTCTTATGACTAAGTCAATCGTGATTCAGGTGCGCTCCTTTGTATCATGGTGTGGTGGACTTCCAGCTCCTGAAGCATCCAATGTACCATTAGGTTACAAGTTTAGCTGGTCTCCTCGTGGTGTTCTTACTGCCAGTGGCAATGATGCTGTCTATTGGGCTGATGGCAAGGTAAACAATCTTTTCATGATGACCATCTTGTATACTGATTCGCATGATGCTGTTCAAATAGCAACATAATATCTCGGGCATTGATTTGCTCAAGCAACACTTTCCATCAGTGCGTACGCCATTCCAAGGATTCACTTTTGAAGGATTGGCCAATCGAGATGCGCTCAAGTACACAGATATCTATGGCTTAGGAAACTTGAATGATATGGACACCATGTTCCGCGGCACATTGCGCTATCAGGTATGATTGAATGTTACTTTACATTGATCGTACACTAACAAGGAAATCTTATATTACATCAGGGATACTCTGATTTGCTTTATGCATTCAGAAAGCTTGGCTTCCTCTCTTTGAATGACAACTTTACATCACTTGTTTCATCATGGGTAAGTGTTCATATATGCATCACCTTGTGTACTTTTTTTGCTGATATGTATGATGTTAGGGTAAACATGCAAATGATGTGCTAGCTGGTGATAAAAAGGCACTGGCTCAGATATTGCATCTTGATCAAGACAACCCATTGATTGATCGTACAGTTGACGCTATTCGCTTCCTATTTGCTTCAGGAGTTCCCGCCAGCATGTACAAGGCACCCACTTCTCTCGATGCATTCTCGATTATCCTAGCTAATAGATTGGCTTACAAACCTGGAGAGCGTGATATGATAGCCATGCAACATGAATTTGTGATAGAAGATAGAGTTACCAAGAAAACGGTAAGTCAATGATCTACATCATGCAAATGGCATTGAAGCTGATACTGTAATCTATTATAGGAAACTGTCATCTCTACATTGATTGATTATGGTGTTCCTAATGGAGAAACAGCTATGGCAAAAACAGTTGGCTTACCAGCAGCAATGGCTACCGAGCTTATTCTTGACAACAAGATCCATGATCGTGGTGTGTTGAGACCTATTTCGCCTGATGTATACTTGCCTATTTTGGATCAGCTTGAAGAACAAGGCGTGCGTTTCGTGGAACAAACGATTGAAGGCCATCGTAGACCACTTTCTGATGCTACTGGTAGTGGATTGTGGACAGCTTAGATATGATCGATCAATCACTTTTATTGTATTTTCGATTAAACTACAACTACAGTACCAGCTTTTGTAATGGCCATATTCTCTTGTTATCGACTGTTCTTCACAGCTTGTCAATGCCATAGAATGATGACATACATCGAATGATAATGCTAAAAGAGACTTTAGCAGTGCATCAACGTGAATTCTTCTTCCTTCTCTACTATCAGCAATCATGCTATTGTATACATTTCAACCATGCTATTTATCACTGATTCGACAGATCAATCAGCAACTACAGCGTGCATAAACGACATCCTTCATCCTCACGTGGTGTTGTTTTCCTCTCTCATAAGATATGTTTATATATAAAGAGCAGCTTGTTGTGTGTTTCAATGTCTGTGCGAGCGTTTTGTACAACAAAGACGACGATCTGCAACACTTTATCTGCCATTTCGATTCTGTCATGCACTTCTTGGTAACGTCAGCAATACAACTTGCCTATTTGTCTCTGGTCAAAGATACATTAGCCATATCCTATGGCACAGCCATAAATGATTGGCACGACTATCCATTCTTTGTCATATTTGGTGACAAGGTCATATGTGGTGGCTCATTGATATCCACCGATCCAGCATGGGTATTGACTGCTGCACATTGTCTATTACATGCAGATGCAGCTGAGCATGTTTATGTGATTACTGATGATGGCAACAGCGATACATGTAATGATAAGCATTGGCGACAAAAAAGTAAAAAGATTGGCATTAAGCAGAGCATCATTCATCCCTATTTTGCAACCAATGATCAGGTTCAAGACCCATCATCATCATCGTCAATACAATCCAAGAGTGAATCGGCCTTGGAAAATTCCGTATATGACCTTGGTCTCGTGCAACTTGCATTACCCATGAAGCATTGCATTGCTATTGGTTCCATGATGGATGGCACTGGTACAAATGCTCGTTTTGTGGGGGTAGGCTATAAAGATGACAATCAATTACCCGATGCCATCCAAATGGCATTCATGACATACCCAAGTCATACCACCAATCGCTTATGGATGACGACTACAACCAATTCACAAAACACAGCTCTTTGTCATGGTGATTCAGGTAACTTAATGAAATTGGAACCCTGCATGGCTTCTTTTGTTTCGATGTTTTGCATCATAGTGCGTACAGCAACGCCATTTAATTACTGATGACAATGATCCAAAATAGGAGGACCACTGCTGATATCTAGTTCAAGTGGAGCATTGTTGATGACGGGTGTTCTTAGTCGAATTTTCAATGTCCATGACCAGGATCCAAGCAGGGGAACATGTCCAGTACCCGACCATGGAAAGACGGCTTATAATGCCTTTGTCAACATTGACCAGCATCTCGATTGGATCTCGAATACAACTGGCTTACCGAAAACAGCATTTAGGCTACAACAAGAAGAGAAGCATAATGAAGTTAAGAGCAGATGTATGCAATCAAGCAGTGGTAGTGGTAGTAGTAGTAATCGGTTCTCACGCATTACTAAAGACACGGCAACAGCGGCATCCCTTTTGGTGTTGGGACTATTGATGACGACCAGCATTCTTGTCAGCTAATATGGATTTGCTATAAGATAAAGAAAAAAGGAGACCCCTATTTGTCAGGACATTGAATAAAGTTTTCCGCACGCTGCAGCCTGACATTGGCTGTCCTTTGATACTCCTTGTCCTCCCTGGTGTGAAGTCAAGAGGAGGCATAAAGTGTTTTATATGTGTTTTGTTTATGTTTATGAGAGACCATGCGTGAGAAAAGGCTATATGGCTAATTACATAGCTTTGTATAAACATTGAATGATGTGCTTTTGTTTGTAAGGAAAAGTAAAGTCTTGTCGGTGGTTATAAGCATATGAAAGCAACCCGTGACCTCCCATCACCGCTTTTTGATTCCTCACCCCCATCCCCGCATCCTCCCCCCTTTCCCTTATCGCTGTTCCGAAAAAGGAAAACCAAACTTGGCTATTTAAAAGCATCCATTCAACTTTCAATTTGCACACTTTGTCTTACCAACTTTCTTTTTCTTTCTATTCCTTATCATTTTCATCCCCGATTGCATATATTGCATATTCTTTCTCCAATGCCACGCACAAGAAGTATCAGCAACAACAGCAGTCTTGATATTCCTGAAAATTTGACTCGCGATGTATATCGTCATCGTGCCAAACAGATCACTGCACATGCACCTGTGCCATATGGTACTATCCCGACGCGGCGTTCTTCCAGAAAAGTAAGTTTTGGGTGTTTTTGGACATTTGGTTGGTTATGGATATCAATGGTGGTGAAGAGCAATAACAACGGGCGCATTGACGTCTGTTGTTTTAGCATTATTCTTTTAGAATGAATGTATTGCTGCTGCATTCAAAAACTACAATAAATGTAGATGCTTTTGAGTGAGAAAGAGTGAGAGGAGTGGGGAAATATATGTGCTCAAGTGCATATGTGGTGAAATGATGATGATAAACGCGATAAAACATGTATAGTAATTGACTCTTCATATCAAAACAGAAGCATAAGAGCCAAGAGCATCAGCACAAACGATCATTGTCAACACCGTCAACACCAAGGAAGCAGGCACCTTATCCATATTTCGAGAATGCTGATAATGATGACTCGACATTTCTTGTATCCTTATTCAATCGCGTACTAGCACATTTCTCGGAATCATCTTATGCCGATGTCAATAAGGAGCCATCATCACCTGTTGGATTCATGCCTCGATCCCCATCCCCCACCACGCCGCTTGACGTCAGTGTTCCCATTACCATCTCTCGTACAACCAGTGAAAGCAGTGATGATGCATGCAGCTGTTTAAGTACCAGTTCATCATCTAGTGGTAGCTTAAGTACTTCAGCTAGCAGTGCATCCAGCAGTAGTTTGTCAACTATTAGTGAAAACACAGCTCCAACAGCACTATCTTTATCACCAACATCATTGCCAAATCCACCAACAACAACCAATACCACATTAGCCCTTTCAGATCTTTTGTGCGACCATTATGTACAAGAAAGGTCAACTGCCACTATTAGTACCGAGAAGGAAGAAACACATGATGTGGAAAACAAAGGAGTGCCTTTGGAAACTTTTCGCATCTTTGAAGCACCTTCACCAGATGATGATGAGCGATGGTTTGCTTGGAAAAGTCCTACAGATTGGACACCGATATTGGATGATGAAGATGAAGATGAAGATACATATGATAATCAATCACCATCAACAACACAACCATCATCATGTATGCTGGATGGCAAAATGAATGACATGACTCGATCCAATAACGACTCAACAACAACCAAGCACAATACCAAATCATCATCACCACGATCTTCCAGCTCTGCAAAAAAGAAGCCAAAGAAGCGACACAATCCCTTAAAGCATCATCATGCTCGAGATATCAGAGTCAATAGTGATCATCTTCGTATGATTGTTGCAGAAGCAAACATGATGCGTGCTCAAAAGATTGTTGGCCCTCTTCGACCACGAAGTTATCTACCCAAACGACTTGATCCCTTTACATCATGTCGTCCCAGCAGTTTACGACATGAAAGCTTTTGATGATGACTAGCTGTTGCTATTATATCCAACTTGGCGTGACATGTATACCCATTTGGCACAGGGAGGATACCCAAGGTGGCCATCACCAAGTTTATGCTTATCTACTTTCGGGACATCATGGTGTTCGACATGGTGCAACTTTCCTATTACAACAAATGGCATCTGATCCTTTTCATATGGGTGTGTGCTAAACATATTCGCATCATTGTCGATCTAGTACTACGATCAAAGAATGAGATTATAGTATCTGCCACTCTTATCATAACACGTAGCAGCTTATACGCTAAACACTTTGGTCATCTAGTCTTCTTTTTTAATACATTTCATTTACTACTTTAACAAAAGCTACTTGTCATATGCTATGTGTATTGACTAGATGTGTATGTGCATGTTTGTGGGATGGTGAATGTAAAAGTGTCATCAAGTCGCTGTTGTATATGAGTGCCAGCTTGCCACCATAGGATCAAGTAACCCCTCTTGAGAAAAGAAACATGTTTTCATCCTCAAAAGCCATGTGATGTTGCTACTTTCACTCCTTCGCCCCTTGAATCACCCCTTTTTGATAGAAGATGGCTTGTAGTCTTTTTACATAATCCAAGTATAGCTGATCATACGTCATTCCATATAGGACATTTCCTCAATCGTATTGAAATATATACATGCATCATGCTTTTAAATATGGTGGAACTGATAGGGATATGTAACAGGTATCGGGTGCCATTGTATCAGTCAAGTCCATCTAATTTGGGTGGCAATGGCAGCAGCAGCTGGGATAAGTGGATATGTGTAGCTGACGCCAAGCCACTGGGCACGGTCGACTTGAATTTTGCTCTTGTTTTCAGCTTGTTCACTCCTTTCATTCACTCCCCCAGTTTTCACCATGCCCGGGCTCGACTTGAAGAATCTGCCTGAACGAGAAGAGGATATCGATTTCAGCGACATTTACGAGAAGCACAAAGTGACAGTTGACGAAGAACTTGATACGATCGTTGTTGTCGATGGTGCACCTGTCGTTGATGAGAACAAAGAAGAGAAGCTTCTTTCAGTATTGCGTAAGCTCTTGACCAAGAATGCCGGTGAAGTCAAGGATGGTGGTATTTGGATGCCTATGGAAAACAAGGACGGCAAGCGTGAAAGCAAAGGGTACAACATCACTTTACGACATTCCTATACATACGCGTCATGATATTAATCCCTTGTTGATCGTTGTATAGTTACTTGTTTGTTGACTTTGAAACACCTGATGCCGCTTTTGCTGCTGTCAAGAATTTGGATGGCTACAAGATGTCCAAGTCTCATCAACTATCTGTCAATCGCTTCACTGATGTTGAAAAGTACACCAGCATGAAAGACGAGTATGAAGAACCAGAACTTCCTGAATTCACTCCCAAGGAGCATCTTAAGAGCTGGTTGATGGATCCTCAGGCACGTGATCAACTCTTGATCTATCGTGGCAAGGAAGCTGGTATTTACTGGAATCGCAAGACTGAGAAACTTGAAGAAGTTTATGTTCGCTCTGTAAGTAGTGTTTTTTATTCATCTATCATTGATTACAGATCCATTGACTCTTTTTATCATAGGATTGGACACAAAACTACTTGCAATGGTCTCCTCTTGGTAGCTATGTTGCTACTTTCCATGCACAGGGTATTGCATTGTGGGGTGGTCCTTCTTGGACTCAGATTGTACGTTTCTATCATCCTGGTGTCAGACTTATTGACTTTTCGCCAAATGAACGTTACCTTGTTACATGGTCAAGCGAGCCTATCAGTTTGGCACGTATTCCTGCTGGTGCTCCTCATCCTTTCTCTGAATATGACGAAGGCAATCACACTATTGTTTGGGATATCAAGACTGGCGCATTGCTTCGTTCATTTGCAGCACTTCCTTCTGAAGCACAACAAAAGACTGTGAGATGGCCAATGTTCAAGTGGTCTCCTTCTGACAAATATTTTGCACGTGTTGTTCCTGGTCAACAATTATCTGTTTATGAGGCTCCTTCTATGGGCTTGGTTGGCAAGAAGAGTATCAAGATTGAAGGCATTGTTGATTTTGAATGGTCCCCATCTCTTGGTGAAAAGTCAGACGCCAAGCTCAACCAAAAGGAAGAAATGCTTGCATATTGGACACCTGAAGTTGGCAATCAGCCTGCACGTGTTACTATGATGGCTATGCCTAGCAAGGAGATTGTACGCACCAAGAATTTGTTCAATGTTTCTGACGTAAGTGGGATGAATAGTGATTTATTGATAAGGATACTGATGTCTATATCTATGATGTGTAGTGTATGTTGTTCTGGCAATCCAAGGGTCACTTTTTGGCTGTCAAGGTCAATCGTCATACCAAGACCAAGAAATCACAGTTCACCAATCTTGAAATCTTCCGTGTTTGTGAGAAAGCTATTCCTGTGGAGACTCTTGAACTTAAGGATCCTGTACTCAAATTTGCATGGGAGCCTAATGGTGAACGTTTTGCTATTATCACTACCAATGATCCTGCATTTGGTGCTACTGCTCCTGGTCCTGGTGGTGCAGCTCCTCCTACCACTTTCAAGACTGCTGTTACATTCTATTACCTTGACACAAGCAAAGCAGTTGCTGGTTTCCGCCCACTGAAAAAGATTGACAAGAAGACTACCAACAGCTTGTCTTGGTCTCCCAAGGGTCGACATATCGTACTTGCAACATTGCGTAGCCCAAGTGCACATGATATTGAATTCTGGGATTTGGATTTCGAGCCTATTGGTGAAGCCAAGAAGGAAAAGGCTGAACTTGGTTCCACTGTGGTGCAATTGTCTGCTCAAGAACATTATGGTGTCACTGATATTGAATGGGATCCTACTGGTCGTTATGTTGTCAGTGGTTCCAGCTCATGGCATCATTCTGCTGATCATGGTTTCAACATGTGGGATTTCAAGGGTCAATTGTTGCGTCAAGAGAGTATTGATCACTTTAAGCTCATCATGTGGCGTCCTCGTCCCAAGAGTTTGTTGACTCCAGAACAAAAGAAGAAGATCAAGAAGAACCTTAGACAATACAGCAAACAATTTGAAGAAGAAGATCTTGCTGCTGGTGATGCTAATGCTGCTCGTATCATTGCTGCTCGTCGGAAGGCAATTGAAGATTGGTACGCTTGGAGAAAACAAGTTGAGAAGCAAATGCTTGAAGAACGTAAGGCTGCTGGCAAGGAACTTCGATCAGGTGTCGATGAAGGCAAATCAGAGACTATTGAAGAATGGGTTGAAGAAGTCATTGATGAAGTCGAGGAAATCGTGGATTAATCTATCTCTTATATACAACCACTGTTATACAATGCATTTATCCCACTTTCATCCGCTGTTTAGTTGTTCCATCTTTCACACACACGCACACTACACACACACGTTCACGTTCTTTATAAAAACAACATTACAATTGTCATTTGTTGGTATCATCGATGTGCTTTATTTTCACCGATTCTTTTCAATATCTTTAAGTAATTCCTTTCTTAACAATGTCCAGCGATCACGGCATATCTTTGATAGATGCTTTTGTTCAAAAATCGTCTCCAATTCCTTCCATTTGAAGTTTTGAGGAACACCAAGCACATGGGATAGCAATAGTCGATCATCATGCTCAGTCCATTCATTGTTGGTTGGGGGGTCATTGTCATGTGCCTTCTTGTTATGGTTACGACTGATGGTATCTCGAATCAAGCCTTCAGTTGCATAAATCACCTTGCGAGGACGACCACGCTTCCGCTTTTAAAAAGAAAGAAAAAGAACAATCGTTAATGAAATGTAATAAACAGAAAGCACATGCACAACCAAAGTGCTTCCATGTTTTGCATGAACTTTCTCAAAATGGCAAGGTGCATCTTACAGGAGAAGGTGAATCTTGGTAGTCGTAGTCGTTTCTCCTACGTTTGCCTTTGTGTCCATGTATACTTAGTATCATAGCCAATACAGCTTCATATATGTCACTTACGAGATGTCAGGAACACAGATGCAGAGTTGACAGTGGATGCTTGAGGAGATCCCAACTTCTTGAAGTTGCTAATGATCCTGTGAGCAGCCGATCGAGGCAAGCCAGCGATTTCTGCACAACGTCCTTCTGTTGCACCTGCTTGATGAGCACCAATAACGAGCCAACACTCGTTTTCTGTAGGTTCTGATTTCATGATATACAAGTGTATGTTGCAAAGAAAGAAAAAGAGAAAGAGAAAGAGAAAGAAGAGTGATTAGGAGTTGGGGGAGAGCAGATGATGAATGAAAGGGGGGATTGGTGATGATGTACACGCAGTAGTATGGTGATGACTCGTGCGTCGTAATGCGCGTGTACTACCACATCCAAAACGGCGACACAGATCAAATCGACACACTTTATTATCCTCTATCTTGTATAGCTTTTGATACAGTATGTGATAGATTCAGCTAGTAGTTGAGGATGGTCATATTGATGGCGTTGCTAGGCAATAGACACTTTTTACCTTAATTCGTTGTTGTCAAGTAATGTTTCATGAACCATGCTCCTTTAGAGTGAATAATGGCTTAAAGCTATTCTAAGTACCATACAATTGATATTGATTTATTGGGGGTGATCTTAAGTGACGCACGGATATATGTGTCTACAACAACTACGTCACGGGGATGGGAGGAGACTAAGACATGACAAGCAGTGAGTATAAGCGGATTCGGAGGTAGAAAAGCCTCTCTGTGTGGGCCATCACTAGCTTGGTCCCAAAATCTTTTTGTTTTTGGCTCTTTCGGCACATATCTTTCAAGCATGTCTACACCAACAGCACCTAACCTTGCCACGCCCCCAACTGGAATCTATTCACCATTGTCAGCATTCCCAAACAAGCCCCAGCAACCTACGGGCACCTTTTACAATCCGCTACATTGGCCACGTCTTTTCAGCTACCATAAGAGCCGTCTCGGTTTGCCAAACCCTGGCAAGTTTGAACGCTTGCATGGTGAAGTAAAGGGTAAATTGACCTTCAGCAAAAGAGACAAAAGACAAAGAATATGCGACTCAAGTACACGTATCATTCAATATAGACACTTTTGTCACCAACTACCTTTTTGACGGTGCTCAAGCTAATATTGTCAAGGAATTGTCACCCAACTTTCATGTACAACACCAGTTCTCTTTGGGTTCTCAAGTGATGCCTCCAATGTACAATTTCATGTCTGGATACATGACTGAAAGGGTAATTTAAGATTAGGATGAGTGGGATGCGTATACGGAACGATCTAGGGCGCGTATTCTATCTATGTGTACACACGCGACTTACACACGACTCCAATTATAGACGATGATCCAAGGCACAATGGATAATGATACCAATCTCAATGCTGTTGTGCGACACATGTGGTCTATGAACTCTCTTACAAAGATCATGGCTCAGGTAAATTATTAGAGAAAGAGACATTTGGATTCTATACTAATGATTGTATGTAGCTTACCCATATGCCTGGTCACTCTATGTTGCAAATGGAGCACGAATATGCAGGCTCTGATTATAGCATCAACCTTAAGGCAATGAATCCTAATCCAATGGAATTTACTGGTCTTTATGTCGCTTCTTACTTGCAATCTGTGACATCCAAGCTTGCTATTGGTTCCGAAGTTGTCTTGCAACGTCCTACACCTGATATGGAGGAAACTGCCATGTCTTTGGTTGGAAAGTATACTGGCAACGATTACATTGCTACTGCTCAATTCCAAGGTCTTGGTGCTATTCAAGCCAGCTATTATCAACGCATCAATGAAAAGGTCGACTTTGGTGTCGAGATCAATTTGCTTATGCAGGGTCAGAGGAGAGAAGGCGTTGCTACTGTTGGTGGCAAGTTTGACTTTAGACAGGCTACTTTCCGTGGCCAAATTGACACTACTGGCCGCGTGTCTGCTGTTCTTGAAGAGAAGATGGCTCCTGGCTTTTCTTTCCTCATCAGTGGTGACTTGGATCATATGAAGGTACATAATTCAATAGTCAATGTCGAGATAATTGTACTCATCATTTCTTTATTACACAGGGCCAAAGCAAATTCGGTGTCGGTATCATGTTGTCCGCTTAGATAGTTCCCCTTCCCCGTTTTTGTGTATAGCTCACTTTTATAAAAGTTTTAGACGTCTACGCTGTCAACTGTATATGCACGAGATTACTGTGTTATGAAAGAGATACTTTATATCCATTTTAACTGATTCAAGGATAGCTATCATAATGGTATAGGATACTAATATATCAAGGGAAGAACATGGCAAGATTGCTGTAGTAGCACAAACATTGGATAGCAACAACATCGAATATGTTTACAAATGGTCTCGTAAATGGATCGGCTAATAATGAAAGCCAGTTTATTGCCTGCTTCGTGCCAACTCATCCTGGTATTCGTAATGAAGAGGTCCAACATCATGGTTGCCGTGATATTCCCATCCACTCTCGGTGACATGATATACTACATGATGTTCATCAGTATCCCTGCTATAAACATCATCACCATTGGACACTTACAGTTGACCGAACCACCAGACATGGCATCTCTGTGTGTTGCATGGTAGATAGATCGTTTGCCAAGTTCAAGAGCATCAGAAACAGATAAGTCAAAGTCGTATCCACTGTCGAGTACACCATATGCAAATGTAGAACCAGATCCAACTGAGAATAAATCACCCTTCAATCTCTGGCCATCAGAATCCACGTAAAAGAGATTTGGTCCCTAAAAAGATAGATGTTAGACATCTAAGCTACACACCATGATCTCTACTACTTACAGTCTTATCCCAACCAGTAATCATGGTACCCTTTAAGAACAAGAAATATAATAAGTACACGATTCAATCCTTTTGTATACATTGATCAACTTACCATAGAAAGACCCATGCCCTTATAAGAGTATACCATATTACCAAGCAATTTGGATGCTGCTGCAACAGAGATACGTTCCTTGTTGCGAAGCTCATAGAGACGACAACGACGGCCCAACTCACGTTCCCAGTATTGACAATCTGCAGCACCACCAGCCATTGTACCGAGCAAATAAGGATTGATTTCAATCACCTTCTTGACAGTTTGAGAACCTTGAATGAAATATACATGTCAGTTTATCATTAAGGATTGTCTTGATGTTATATCCTACCAATATAGTTGCCCATGGTAGCTCTAGAATCGACAGCAACAATAACACCACCCTGGAACTGGAAAGCCAAAGTTGTAGTACCGTGTTGAATCTTGATCTTGTAGTCAGGCGAGTCTTCATCGGTGACACTTCTCAAAAAGTCGACAGGCTATACGAAGAGTATATGAGATGAGGTGAATAAAGGTTGGAGTTGCAAATAGGCTGTGTTGCGTATATTACGTTGTGAACGTCAGGGATATCGAATGTTGGAAAGGCAAGATCTTGAGCAGCGTCCCATTTGCCGCACATGTCTACAGCACCACTTTCCAGTGGCATTTGGAAGGGCGAGGAAGAATACTTTTCCACAAAGCGATGCATAGTGTGTATGTTGCAAAGAAGTGAAAAAAGCTGTAAGGAAAGGGACACGCGTTCAAGATGCGTTACGAATGCACCAAAAGATAAATTGAGTGTCCGCACTGGCTGCAAAGTGCATCCCACTACTAAATGCTTTGTTTCAATGCTTATCTACTGTACACTATAATAAAGATAATCTATTTGTAAGGTGCTTTAACACGAATAATACGACCATTGGTCTTTGCCCATTGTGCACATGCTCGATTTTGTTGTTCGCATAATGTCAATAACACCTTGCGCTCTACTAGTTGGGCAACTGTA
This sequence comes from Lichtheimia ramosa, assembly GCA_008728235.1. NCBI lineage: Eukaryota > Fungi > Mucoromycota > Mucoromycetes > Mucorales > Lichtheimiaceae > Lichtheimia > Lichtheimia ramosa. The sequence goes on from CP031823.1 coordinate 936,889, forward strand.
TCCCAGTCGTCGATTAAATGACACTCTTTCATCTCGAATACGGAGAGTTTTGTACAGTATTTGGCAAATGCTCGAATAGATGCATTACTTAATCGATGACAGTTGTTGACTGAAATACGTTCCATATACCGATTACGATGTACTGCAAGTCGAATCATGCATTCATCATCCAAATCACATCCTGCAAAACCTAACACTCGTACTTGTGTATTCTCTGCAATCAAATTGATGGAGCGTGATGTGATACGATGTCTTTCCTTGATACGTCCAACATTCAAATGTTCAAGTCTTGGACAATGTAGTGCCACAGAAGAGATAGAGTCATCTGATATTTCACTGCATGCACGTAAATCGAGATGTTGTAGGCGTGGACAGTGTTTTGCTACTGCATGAATCAACTTGTCGGTTACTTGAAAACTACCAGCCAGTGATAGATAAGTCAAATGACCTGCCATTACAAAGGGTTGTACAGCACTGTCAATGATAGGTTCGCATATATATAACTCAAGATGTTCAATGCGTCGAACTTGTTTGCTAAGACACATCAATTTATCAGTTACAGAGTCATCCTTGACTTTATACAATGTCAGGTGTCGTACAGATCGCCGATACACTGATATTCTTGGATCATCCAGCTCATTCTCATTGATGGTATTTGGCAAGCTAGTGTCAATATGGTAAGGATCCATCATGGGAAAGCTGTCCTTGTTGCCAATGGCAAGTGAAGCAGGAGACATCTGTAAAGGTGCTGTCGTATGCTGACCGAGAGTTGATACAAGATTTTGGAAAGCATTCAGATCATGTTGACCTTGGCCGAATGTGATTGTCCTATACATGTTCCTTGCAGCACAATCGTGCCATAAATGATTGACAAAAAGGCATGGGTATATCCAATCAAATAAAGGTTTCGATGGCGATGATGTGTCATAGTCTTTGACAAGATATTGTACAATCAAATTGACAACTTCTGGTAGTCGAAACACCAAGTGGGAGTCTTCTTGATGTCGATGAACACATCCGATTCTGTGATCCATATACTGTACTGAAAGAAAGAAAAGATATGCAATATCAAGCGATCGACAATAAAGAATGTATATGATGAACCACGGAAGTTTTTTATTCTTTATCACATGCCATATGATTGTCCAGTTTCAAACAGTGACACACATAGATGTCTATAATGATTTATATCCGAATCTTTACATCTAAAACTTGGGTCTAAATAGTTGACGTTCTTCAAAGGGGATTCGCACAATCAAAAGATCTCGTAGCGCCTCGATTTGATCACTTGTCAATCCACAATGCTGCCGGACATATCCTTCAATTGATCCATGCATTTCCTTGACACGTCGAATAGTCTCCTTCATGGCAAGGTATCTGTGAAAGTGATCGAGATTAGCATCAAGACAAGTTGAGCAAACTAAGAGCAGACTTACGGAGCTGACATAACCAAACGCATATCATCAATTGACACATTAAGCATATCGGCCTTGGCTTGCAATTCACTATCTTGCTCTAATAGATAAACAATGTTAGACATCATGATGCAGTGTTTGATATATCCTATACTAACCCCAGTATCCCAAGTTACTCATGGCATATTCACGGGCAATAATTTCCTCATCAACACCACAAAGACCATATAAAAGCATGATGAATACACCAGTGCGATCCTTGCCAGCCGTACAATGGATGATCAATGACTTTGTTGAATCACGGGAATGGTTCTCCAGCATGTGTAAAAAGATCTTACGGAACTGGGGACCACCTTTCTCCAAGATCACCATATACACTACATGATATAAGGTCTAGTCAGTATATGGTCAATCGACAAGATGTTCCAAATATCACCGACCTTTGGGGAATCCAGTTGCTCCTTCAAAATAGCCTTGCCAACGGGATGCCAATGCAGCAGGGGAATAATCAGCTTCACTGAAAATGGCTGAAGGATATCGTGTCAAGCCAGAAATGTCACTACATGATCAAGAATCCCTTATCAGTATTGAATGATATGATATAAAGACAACTTACGCCATAATGCCTTGTCGTTGGATTTCGGGATGTGATCGAAAATCAAATGCAGCGACAACATTGAGCTGTCTCAGTACTTCTGCACCCTTGGGAGTGACATTCACCAAACTATTGACACGATCAGGAACTAATTGATGTTTATCATCACATACACAACACTTACTGGCCACATCGGAAAACAAATCGCTCTCTTATATATCCTTTGCCATCGCTCACTGGCCATCCACCAATATCTCTAAAGTTCTTGACACCTTCCACATCGATCCAACGTGGAATGACCAAACCAGTGCTCTGTCCCATTCGTCTTGCTGGCACATTTCATCAGTATAAAGTGAAAGTTTAGAAAGATCATACTCAATGTACCTTTTTCATAAGCGTTCTTCTCATGTTCCTCAAAATATTCCAAGATTGCTTGAACGATCTCTTCATATTTGCCGATAAAGTTGTGATTGGCACCAGGGAAAAGCTTTAGCGTGTGATTGGGCACAATATTGGAGAACATGGCAGCATTGTAAACTGGGACAACCTAAAGATGTATAGTTAGCACCTGATTGATATACCCATTTCTCGGTTCTGTAATACTTGCATCATCATCAAGACCATGACACGTGAACATGCAGGTTGCTCTGGGCATGCGTGCAACTATAGGAGATCATGTTATCAACCTTTCCTAGTACATGCATCATCCATCTTTTCTGCTTACCATGTGAATTATCCCAATTTGTAAACTTCTCAACATCTTCTCGAGTCATCTTTAGTGTGATATACTGATCTCTACGACGTGCCTTCCACTCGAAATAGCCCTATTGATCCAATAGTTGAGTATATTGTATTGAACTTGTAGCATTGCATTTACCTTCTTGTCCAATTCTTCGAAAAAGTGAGGACGATTCCTAAAGATCTGAGGATCATTCATCATGTAACGACCAGAGACGTTGACAAAGTGAGCCAATGGCTTCTGACAAGTGGTTGCATATTTCAATCCAGCAGTAGAGCCTATCATGAATGAGTACAATTGCATGTATACATCCCATATCATGTTTTTACCTCTTGAATGACCGACTACTGCCCATATTTCATAGCCTTTGTTCTCAAAGTACTTTGCAACAGTATGATAATCCTCCACATCGTCCTGCCAATGATAGAATCCAAGTGAATCTTAGGATGCAGCGGGATCTATCTCATGCTTTACCGCAATGTTGCCAAATCCAGCAGTGCCTGTACTATCACCGTTGCCACGAAAATCAAAACGGAAACTTGAATAAGGGAGTTTTTCTCCAAGCAAGCGTTGGAACAAGTAGTTCTTGTGACCTTGGATAGCAAGTAAGTCTGTTTGTCACATACACGGTGCCATTCGCATGCGAAATACTACCTTGCACACCATGACCGATGAGAACAAGCCGAGGTTTCTCTCGATTGGCGTCAATGTCTCTGTGTTCGAAAAGGCCAACAATGGTCTCGCCACGGTCGTTCTCAATTTGTATAGTTGTCATGTCCAAGTTGGTGTTGTATGCCGAGTAAAGAAAAGAGAACAAGGGATACTCCGCAAAGTTGACACAAAGGAAATGTACCTGAGTAAGCTGAATTGCGTTTCATCACGTCTAGCTTACCTATTCAAGATCCAATCTTACTTTGTGGGAATCTTTTTATCAATCCTAGTGCCAGAAAAAGAGAAGGAATATCTTCCATGTTCATTGTCTTCAAGTTACTCCTCGAACAGGGAGTTGGGTATCCAAGAAATATTTAGAAGCAGTTCCTTTATACTTTTATAAAAGACATCTTTATATCCAGATATATGAGAGCTCATTGTAGATAAAGAATATATACACAGAGTACAAAACTCTCACCCATTGTATTCAGCAATACTACTACTTGAGCGGAGATGGTTTTGTGTGGGGATGATTCAAGTGAATTGGTGGACTGATGCATTAAGGATGGAGAATAGCACTCTTTGCAGATGGACATTGGTTCAATGATGATCATCAGCAAGTTCTCCTTAATCAAGCTCGTGGATCAGCGGAACAAAGATGCATCTTGCATTGATGGCATTTTTGTCCGACGAAGAGTCGATGTCTCTTTGCACTTGATCGCTACAACATAACAATCAACAACTTGGCATCATAATCAGATATTGCATGCACTTTCAATATCTCCAACTAGTCATATGCAGATTGTCGCGTCATTACGTATGTAAATGTCCTTGCTCAAACATAGATGGCAGCATGGGAATGATAAAAGCTGTCTATGACATATCACATTGTTGGATGATGTCAAAGTAAGCAAAAGCGTAATCACCATCACCACCACTATTGCATAGATGATAAGTTAACTGAAAGCACACGTTGTTTTTGGATATAAGGGATGCTTTATGGTGATGAAAAGAAAAAGTAAAATGGTTAAATTAAGGGGTGGCGACAGCTGTTGCTTCTACAGCAGCTTGTTGATCTCGGAGTGCTTGTGTAAGGAAACTGAGACGTCTCAATCGCTTCAAGTTCAGCTATCAATGTCGGGTTAGATGAATGCATTGCGCCATCATAACAAAGTATTGCTTACCCAAGCTGGCAAATAGCGTTGTACTTCTGGCTCACGAGGCACAGGAATCTCGAATGGGTTAGTTGTATCATCCATGGAGACAGAATCCAGTAAAAGCACATCACTCTTGTCGCCGCTGACAACATGGGAAGCAACTGCACTAAGGATTTCAGGTTTGATTGGATTCTAAAAAGAGCAATGGGATTTAGTCTTCTTTGTTCATGCAATGGATTGGATCTTACCTCGTAATCAGCTGTCTGATATTGGGAGATCAACTTTTGAATCTGAGTGGGTGACAAGATCCAGCAGACATCATAAATATTCTCAATATCTTCCAATGATCCTTTCTTGAATTGTAACAATTTGGTAGCCTGCATCAGATGCTCAAGTTGAAGTGTTCCTTCGGGTATCTCGTGGCTCTTGCACCACTCTTCGATGCGGGTAATATTGTATTGGATTTGCATAGCTGTCATACATGATTGAATCAGTCATTTCTATGAAATCATTACCTTTTTGAGAATCAACTTACCTCGCTTCCAAGATGAAAAGTTCTTTCGCATCAACAAATCATTGAATGCCGATACACCAATAAGCTTGAGCAACTCGGTAAGTACTTGATTGGCAACAGAGTGCTCAATGTAATAACACTTGAGAGATCGGAAGACCTTGTTGAGCGTGTTGAGCAAGTCATCCATGCTGAAACTTGGATGGGATGATCCAGTCAATAACTTGTTGAAGAAGCGATTCGAATCCGATGTGACAAAGCCAGGTAAAGATTGTCCTTCAATGATAGCAGGAATGACCATTTTGCTAATACGCTTCTTGAGTTCCTTCATCCAAGCATGGAAGATGTTGTCTTCAAGACACTGCAATTCAAACTTGATAGTGGCAACCAACTTTTCAAAGTCATGCCAGCCAGATGCCATATGTCCATTGGAGTGCATTTCTTGTTCTAGCTCGTGTTCGGCAATGCAAATCAATGATAGCAGCTCATGTACATTGGATAACCAGAATGCGCAGGGAACAATAGCTTCTTCACCAGTAAAGCTCTATAAAAGGATATGGATTAGAATGATTGAATTGCATTTTTAGTGATATCCAACATACCAAACATTGCTTTTGGATTGTATCCATCACGGTAAACAAGAGACGCTCTGATTCAGCAATGTTACCAGCATGCCACATTTCTGACACACACATGGCAATCATATGTGCTGGGAAGAAGATTTCCTTCTTGGATGATAGGTTTTGCAAGCTTGGTAGTGGCATTTTCAATCCCTTGATAAGACCTTCAAGTACTTCTTCTTGGAGTCCATCTTCATCACGCAAGATCTTGCTCAACTATGTTTGATCCATGTTAGGATGACTGATGTGAATACCATGATTTGTATAATAAACATACCTCTTCTTCAGGATGCTCACCAAGACTTTCAGACATAAGACCAGTCTTGCCAAGCAATGCACCAACATGATGAATAGATGTAGGTCGAGGATTCTTGGTCAAAAGCTCTGCTTGACGGATGTTGTCAATAGATGATTTGGTGCGATTGACAGGCATATCAGCAGTGCTGTTACGACGACCACGTCTGTTGATAGGCATTCCACTAGGTGATTTGCTACGAGGTGGTGCTGTGAGATTCTCTTTGACAGTGTTGGTGTCCAAAGGCTTGATAGGTGATAAAGATGCATTTCTTGCACTGTTGCCATTAAGAGGAGCTGGTGATAATCCACGTGATGGTGATAAACCGCGTGAATGAGACACTGATTGTTGTCGACGAGGGGTGTGCATCACTTGGGTCAACTGTGCTTTAAGGGCTGCAATCTGACTCTTGAGCTCAGACACTTCTCCTTCATCAGCAGCATTGTCAGCTCGTTCTTGTGCTTCTTCAAGTGACTTTTGCAGACGTTCATTCTCTTTCTTTTGGACACTGAGCTGTTCTGTCAAACTGGCAACTTCACGTTGATGAGCTTTGATCTTCTCTTGTGCTTCACGATAATCAGCTGCAAGTGTATCTCGCTCAGTTTGCAATTCAATCCATTTCTCTTCAGGCACTGTTGGTTCCTGCAATTTGACTTCCAAGCCCTTTGACTTCTTCTCCAACTTGTCATACTTTTCACTCCATGTGCGAATCTGTGCTTCAAGCTGTACTGTGCGATCAGTGGCTGATTTCTTTTCATCTTTCAGTGCTGTGATTGTCTGTGTCAACTCCACAATCTTGTTTTCAAGCTTGTATGAAACTTCCTTGAAGTGATTGGCAGATCGTGCTTCAGTTCTCAATCCAATCAGCTGCTTTCGACCAGCTCTGCGACGCACACATGCTTGCAAATTGATGATGAAATGTCGTTTTGCTTGATATTGCTTACGAGCAGACCTAAACATGACATGTTAGTTACTACGATACATCTTCTCTCTTCACAATTGTAACTCACCATCCACGAACAAGACGTTGGATTTGGGTGGCAGCCATATGCTCCTTGACTGAGCTAAGATTACGTCGTGCTCGACATCCACGAATAGCTAAAAGGGAAAAAGACGTGATGAATAAAGGGTCTTCAATATCATCTTGATCTTCATTTACCTGTTTGCAACTTGAGAATGAATTGACGTGTCGCAAGATACTGCTTACGAGCAACATATCTTCGCCATTCGGTTTGAATAACAATAGCAGCTCTTTCTTCACGATAGGATTGCAGCTTGGCCTGTGCCACTTTACGTCGAGCAATGCATTGAAGACCCAAAGCCAGTTGTTGCATGCGTAAATAACGTGTGCGATAAACATAGCGACGAATATTCTTCTGAACAAGGATAGCACATTCATTGAAACGATCCGAGCGTAACTTTTCCATGTAAGCAAGCTATTACAAGTGGTGTTAATGATTTGCTTGAATCAATAGATCAACAGCATTCATACCTGACCAGCACGGAAAAAGATTTTGGTTATGCCGACTTGGTACTTGTCATTGTCCTTGATGGATGCTTCAAGAATAGTGGTACAAAGCTTTCCCATGTCAGGATTCTCTTTATGGTCCCAGTGCTTGGAAGGAACAAGAGCATAGTAGCGATCAGCAAATTCTTCAAATGTCCAACGAGAAGGATATCCAGCACAACTGATGCGAATGGTCTCCAAAACACCACAGGCACGTAATTGAGAAAGCACCATGTTGGGTTCAAATTCCCAGGCCACCTTGGCTTCATTTGGCTTGATACAACGGATATAATGCACATTGGTTTGACCAATTGTATCCATGAGATTGATCAGGGAGAGCTGTATACAAAGGATGATTGGTATTCAATTCATGCTGCTCATTGCATATTGGTCATTACCTTAAAGATAGAGCCCAATGTTGGCTTGCGAACCATCATACTCATGCGCTTGTTCTCAGTCTAAGGTTGAAATATAAGTCAATATATTCTTTCATCTCTTGACTCATGATACTTACAGGTGGTGGTGGATTGTTGGCTGCAGCTTTTTCAAGCACTTCTGTCAAGTAATCAAAGCTTGAGCCTTGAAGAAGACTAAGATGTTCATCTGGCACAGTGTCCTTGTTCTTGTCCAAAAAGCTTTCAGCTTCATACTGCACATCATGGGCATAGTGAGCAATGGTGAAGGCATTGTTGGAGAATCTTGGCTTCTTGAAATAATTCTTGTATTCTGGAGTGGAAAAGTTGGTATACAGCTTTTGACAAAAGCCTTGATCTGATCCTGCAGGAAGTCTTGATTCCTAATCATACCAAGGATTAGCATGAATATAACATGATGCTTTTCATATTTACCTCGTCCAAAAGAGCCAAGATACCAAGTCTAGCTTCGATCAATTCGATACACTTTTGGTTGTCGCTGAATTCAATGAAGCTCCAGTTGATCTTTTCACGCACATATTCCTCTTGCTCCAATTTGAACACATGTTGATTGAACTATCATCGTTGTGTCAAATAGCCATCTTGTCACTGACCAGCATCGTGACTTACCTGTTGTTGCAGCTTTTCATTGGCATAGTTGATACAGAATTGTTCGAATGAATTCTTCTTGAAGTGTTCAAAGCCATAAATATCAAGGACACCAATAAAAGTAGCCATCTTTTCTGGATCAGGACAAGAAAGACTTTCATTGATGACGCTGACGAGCCATTCGAAAAGGTTTGCATAAACGTATTTGGCCACAGAGTCTTTGACGACATGTGCTTGTGCTGGTGTGAGATTGGTGACAATTTTCTCAGAGCGCGTGACAATCTGCTTGCGTACAATCCACTTTCTGAATTCTGTTGCATTGATACCCATGAGACGTGAAGCCGTTTGCAAAGCTTGATCACTTTCACTCAATACTGCATCTCCTCGACCAGTGATCTGAATGTTGCCAATATGCAATAGTGCTGATAACAATCTGAAAATCTTCCATTGAAGCTGAACTGATAATCCAATTGTAGACAATGCTCGTTGTGTAACTTCAAATTCAGCTGCATCATCAACGCCTGGGATAGTTCCTGTGCCGCTTTGATTCAAAAAGTGAAAGTTGGTATAATCTCCAAGCTCATATTCCTTCTTTTCTGACAATGGTGCACCAGCACAGAGCTATTGAAACGACTTGTTAATCAAGTTCATCATGATCATTCCTTTTGGCTTACCTGATAAAAGATATGATAGTTGCGTTCAGTTTGGGGTTGAAAGATCAAGCGAGAACGTTCCAAAAGATAAGTTCTGATCTTGGCACCAATGATGTTGGCACCTTCATCGAACTGGATCTCAATGTACTTGCCGAAACGTGAACTGTTGTCGTTTCTAGTCGTCTTGGCGTTGCCAAAAGCTTCCATGATGGGATTGGTGGCTAACATGCATGATGATAAGCATCCTATGTCCTAATCCTTTTCTGATAAGAACTTACCCAAGATTTGTTCTTCCACTTCTGTCATTCCACTACCACTGGTTTTCTTCTTTTTGCCAACTGATTCTTGATCATCAGCAGTTGCAAAGTAACGCATAATGTACTTGGCGCTCACAGTTTTACCAGCACCACTATAATAAAGAAATAAGCAATAAATCCCAAACATAAAGATGATACCTACCTTTCACCTGAAACGACGATGGTTTGATTCATCTGTTCTCGGATCATACATCTGTAAGCATCTTCTGCAATAGCAAACAAATGTGGCTCCAGTTCCCCTCTTCGTTTTCCAGAGTATTGTTGAACAATATCAGGGTCGTACAAGGCCACTCGATCAAAAGGATTGACAGCGATAAGGACAATACCCGAATAAGTATAAATAAGATGCTGCATGTATCTTGTTCGGATGGTGTTCAATACTATTAAAAACGGGGGATGAGACTCCGAAGGACATTAGCGGTGAAGGAGTGATCATCCCTTACCTGCAGGCTCATTAAGATGACTCAAGTTGGTCAAGTCGTCTGTATACTCCATCTTGGGTGGGTTTCTCAGAGGTGGCAGCTTGGATCCTCCATTCTTCTCAATCTCTTGAAGTGTTGACTCAAAGACGTATTCCTTTAAAGACATTGATCAGTCTTCTTTGGTCATAGATACACACACAAGACGCGTTTATATTTTAGTATACCTTTTGGTCATTGTCTCCTTCAAACACTATGGTCACCTTGTTGCCATCATTGGTATTCGAGATGCACGTTGCAGAGATCCATGCTTCGAGTTTATCTTCAAACCAAGCCTTGGTCCCTTTGGTATAGACTTCTACAGATTGAAGTGCTGAACTTGGTGCCGCCATTCTAGCAATCCCCAAATCCACTGGTTAGCTTTCTTGTACAGCTGGTATCAAGTGCATCGTTTACCTTGTGTGTGCTTTGGTTCAAGTACTATGCACAATGCTGTTCTGGACACAGGAAGAAGCGGGGCTATATGAGACTCAGGTACAAGACACAGGTAAAAACAGGTCCACGAAATGAAACACACAGCTTACCGCGTGCGGAGTTCTCCACGTTACACCAAAGTCGTCGTCTACAACAGTACTGCACTAGACTCGTCCGTACGCTATACAAATGTCACCTGCTTCTAGTCTTGCATCGAATGAACATGGAACCACCTTTTTCATAGTCCTTGCTACACGTCTTTTATCCATAAATGATAGCTTATAAAAGTCGATCCTTTTTTATTTCATTGACACGTATGTGTCACTTTGTGATCTGATGATAATGTTTGTACACACACCCAGGTCACACTACTGTGTTATGAAAATTTGACTTTCGTATCCGAGTAGATCTCCCTCGTATGATTCATGTGCCGCTTTCAAATGATCACGTGATAAAGGTATTCAACATTCCCTTCATATCCGATAAGGTATCAGCCATCTTTGATTATACATTGAGGAATTAACATGGGAAGGATAAGGATTATGTGTATATAGATGCAGAAGGGAAGAGCAAAGGATAATCTCAGGATGGGTTCTTGTCTGTGATTTTCATGCAATGTCTCTTTTGAACATCATCTGATCCTTGTTTACGTATCAAATCTCTTTTGTTGCTTCTTTGCAGCTCTTTTGAATACATCCATCCTTACAAAGTATGGATGGATTCTATCCAATAATCACATCCAGCAAGATGATGAGCGTATCAGTCTGGCATGAATCCAGCATTTATTCCACAAGAACATCTATTATCACTAATCTAATGTCGTCCAGTCACCATCACGCAATAAGGAAGATAGCATACCCCACTTTTTATATGAACATGCGGATTGAAAGGATCACGTTGTACAAAGCTATCTGTGCAACACTCCATGGCGATGTTGTTTGGAACTTTTAGGGTGGGAAAGTTGCTTCCTTCTTTTACTCTTTTGATATCATGTTTTCCATCACCAAGCAGGTAGATAATGCCTTGACCTTGCTTCCATTCTTATACTTACATGTTACTACAAGGTTGCAGCAGCAGCAGTACAAAGACGCGCCTTCTCCTCGGTAATACCCTTTACAACATATCCTTATCAGACGATTGACTTGAAACGTCCATATAGACACCTGCTTACTTTAGTCGGTGGACTGATATGGTCAAGAGCACCAAGGAGTCGTTGAACATTCGCGAGATTTCAGCTGACGAGCTTGACAGTGACATGGCCAATGTCGATGGCAAGAAGCCTGTCATTATCGACGTGCGTGAAATAAACGAGTGTGAGCAGCTTGGCAAGGTAAAACATAGTTGATGAATCATGCAGTGTTATCTCATGTTGTCAAAGATTCCTAGTGCTGTCAATCTCTCCCGTGGTGTATTGGAGCTTGGCGTTGAAAAAGTGGTGACTCCTGAATCTGGCAATCCTGTTGTTCTTTACTGTGCTGGTGGTCTTCGTAGCATTATGGCAGCTGAATCATTGATCCGAATGGGTTATAGCAAGGATAATGTCAAGAGCTTAAAGGGTGGTTTTGCAGCATGGAAGAAATCTGGTTATGCAGTGGACAAAGGCAATTAAATGAAGTGATGATAGACAATGTTCCTGAATGAACTTTAAACAATTATTGTGATAAGGGCATTAAAGTACCCCAGTAATGAATTTCTTTCAAAAGCACATTGCAAAAGGAGAATAGGTAGACATGAAGAATAAATACGAGAAAGGGGGACACATGTACATACACAAAGGGAACTATCTACCGCCACCGTGGTGGTGATTCGGATTGCTGTGGTGTTATTGATCGTCTCAATGATGAAGCTCGACTAGGGGGTCGTGTAGTATTACGTGATATTGTCGGTGATGATGATGGTGAAACCATGACAGCAGGGGATGATGATCGTGATAGTGTACGTGCCATGGATGTTTTGGTATGATTGATGACCGGTCTAGCCGGTGTTGGTGGTGTTCGGGTATTAGATGCTGATGGTGGTAAAGATTGTCTCTTCTTCTTATTAGATGATGTAGTATTTCGTGGTGGTCTTTGATGTTGTCGATTCACAATGGCTGTGTTGGTACTTGGTGTCCATGAACGTCGAATGGCTAATCGTTTTACAATTCCTAAACAACCAAGATGAGCAACTTGCACTTTATATCTCCATGACTAAAGATGACATACCTTCACTTTCTTCTTCCTCTTGAGCACATTCTGCTATTACTCGTGCTGACACGTTGATTTTTTGAACCAATGCAGACTCAGCGTTTTCAATCATGCCTTGAAGAGTACGTCGTAGTCGTTGAAATATCTCATCATTCTCAACTGCTTCATTTGACAACTTTTCAGTCAATTCTTCATCCACTTCAAAGGTAGGTTTCTCTGGAGCTGGTGATGGAGGATGATCACTGTGGATATTACTATCATTCTTATCAATATAGGGTGAATATACATCTCTTTGAAGTAGTTTACCTTGAAAGACGCTTTTCCAATTCTGCTATACGAGCTTCTTGTTGTCGTAATGTTGCTTCAAGTGTGGTATTGACTGCCAATAACGAAGACTTTTCAATCTCTAAATCAGCTATCTAGCAATGATGAAAATAACATTGAGCCCTAATGCATACTGTTATCTCCTCACTCTCGTAACCAATACATCCTCTTGTTCTTTTGTACTCTTATCCCATCCTTCATACCTTTCGATTAGCTCTTGCTTCATCCAGCCATCCATCATGATCTTCGTCATCGTCATCATTGCCTCCTTTACTCAGAAACTCGCCACGACCATTCATAATTGTACCATTCTTGATCCTGGCAACAATCTTGGATGGGGAGACTTCTTCTTCTTCTTCATTACTGCTGCTATCTTCCATGGGTATTATTGAATAAGGCTGATCATGAATACTACTACTGTCGGATATGCCATCAATGCTGTCTTCATCAATGCTGTCATTTCCATCGATGCTGTCATTTCCATCAATGCTATCGATTAGATCTTGATCGTTGTCATCGTCTGAAGATAACATGCTGTTCCTGGATAGATTGGAGCTGCTTCTAGCACGTTGCAGTAGATGCTGTGGTAAAGATATCGGGCCATTTCCAAATGTAGGTGCATGCTGTGTCGCGTAAAGAGAGAAAAAGTTGGTAGCACCAAGAACTGAAGGACGAGACAGGAAAGGCGAATCGTGATGGGGACGTTGATGATGGGAACCACTGAACTGAGAGACAAATGGTGAAGAAGGACGAACAATGTTGACAGCTTTTGGCGGAGGAGAAGGTTGTTGCTGTTGGTGTGAAGAAGCGTGGTTGTCGTTGGCAAGCATTGATTGTATATTTGTACAGGGCAGGCAAAAGAATGATAGTAGAAAAGGATATAAATATGTTCAAGAGAAAACACGCCAGATGACTGACGAGAGAGAGGGGTGATATTGAGTGGTATAAAGAGAATAGAGAGCGAGTTAAAGAGAATGAGAGAGTGGGGTGAGAGAGGAGAGGAAAAGAAGAAACCCAAAAGGCTGTTTCATTTACAACTCCTCCTCTTTTACGTATACACTTGATACTGACGATCTTACTCCCTTTACACTTTCACATCACTTATCACGCACATATGGACAATAGCAGAATAACTTGGACTTTTTCTTATTCATGTATCTTGACTTTGTTCTATCTAAAAGAGAAAAACGTTACTTAATACAGGGATGATGAATGATCTAAAGGGGGAAAGATGATATTCACCTTATCACTATGGGACTTGATCTTGTGCTCCATTTCCATCTTATCCACCACCTTTTTTAATTCAAACATGGTAGCAATGGATGTCTGTAGTCGTTCAAAGCCATGGCAAACGGCAGCTGTCGGCATCACGGGTCGCGGACCTGTATAAATCATGCGACCTTGCTGTCAGAACTAGGCTCCGCCCAACCCAATATTTTGAATAACTTACCAACGCCCAATTCATTCATGACTTTAAGCACCTTTGCATGCATATTTCCCTTTGTTGCAGGTAATCGTTGACTTTGAACATGAACTCCTGGTACAAGTTTCTCCTTTGGTAACGTTGATACTATTATGCAAGAAGATGAGTGGCTATAATTTGGGGGGAGATACACCAAAATGTCATGTCATCCCATCCAATCTTCTCCCACACACACACAATCACCCCATACCTTCTGCTACGGATGAACTACGTCGAGACTTTTTGGATTGATCATCGATACCTGATCGTCGTCGTTTCTAAATAAAATAGTTACAATGCTGATCTCTCTTTTTCTTTGTGCAACATATTTACCTTGCTGTGCTCTGAAGTGCTGTTATTAGCTGCAGTGTTGTTTGTATCACCATGAGATGATACCGGTAGCTGTGCTAACAAATGCATGACGCCTTCCTTTTCTCGCTCCAGTCGCGCTTCATTTTGTTTGATGCGTTGTATTTCCACCAGTAAAGCTGCTTCTTCATCCATTTGCTCCTTTGTACGTCCTGCTAATGTCTCCAATGCCTGTTTACGTTCCACTTCTCGAGTCTTGTCAAATGCATACTGATAAAGCGGATCTTGTCCCGAAGCTCGTTCTTTTGCCAGTGTCCGACATATAGTGTAATAGCGATCCTTGAGATCCTAATCGCCCTTTTAGTTAAATGCATACAGGTGACCTGGTCACACATACCTCCATGGATCGTGACTTTTGCTGGTATGAATAACGATCTGTAATGAGAATGAATCGCATATTGTATTGCTGACACAAGTCCATCAAGTAGTCTGTTTCTTCCTTTGACCAGTCAGGATCCAGATCTACAAGACTCTTGTTACTTTTCATTCTAATACGCTACTTTTATCCCT
The DNA here is from genome assembly GCA_008728235.1 of Lichtheimia ramosa. Lineage (NCBI taxonomy): Eukaryota > Fungi > Mucoromycota > Mucoromycetes > Mucorales > Lichtheimiaceae > Lichtheimia > Lichtheimia ramosa. Next base: position 952,115 of record CP031823.1, read on the forward strand.
TTCATACCTGCCAAGTATTTGTCATATTCTTCATCTGTATACTTTATCACTGAATCATGCTTCTCGGTATATGCAAATGGGTATGCTAACAAGTCAAAGCATCAGCCAAATGAATGATACATCTTGCTTTTCGTTACATACTGCTTCTATTGGCGTTAGCTGCCTTGATCCAGTGCTGCAAGGTAAGGTTGTCCGATCGTGCATTGTTGGAAAACGTTTCAAGTACCCTGTTTGTTCACAAGTATGAGTTGTCCGTGTTGGCAATGGAGAGTGTTGTCAAGTAGCCTACCATGGTGTAGCCTTCTTTTTTACGTTGAACTTGGCTTTATATGTTGGTTTCAGCAATGCTACAGAAGGAGCGCTGCCGATCAAGGAATAGAGCTCTCGACTAATGCCATCTAGTTGTCGAATGCTGTCAATAAAGGGTGTCGATTCAATAAGGTGTTGAATAGAAAGTTGTACCTGGTCGTCGTTCTGCTGGTTGTTTTGCTTTTTTGATGCCTGAAGATTCTGAAGGTTTGCCGAGTTGTAGAATATCACGAATATCAGATCCACTCATGGTTGACGTTGTTGTTTGGGAGGCGGGAAGAAGATGAAGAGATGGTTGATAAGGACAATCAAATGTCTTGCTACTTGTTTGACTCTAGCCAATAAGATAACGATAGGACAGTCAGTGCATAATGAACCTTGTTGCTCTTAACGTGGGATTCAGTTGCTATTCTATATCTTGAATGCTTTAAAACTAGTTTCCATTTTTGAGCCAAGAATACTGTCGTCCATTAAAGTGAGAGCTGCTGCAGTACTATTTCTTTGTTCAATGATGGTATCATGCACTTCATACAATGACAAATGTAGCATACAGTACATTTATTCAAAATGGCTCCTAACGGGTCATGTTGCAAGAGATCGCTATCAACACTGCTCTTTGAGCATATGGTAGTATTGGATGTATGTAGACATCCGAACTATTCATCACCTGCTTTCATTGAAATGAGGAAATGGGAAATAACAGTGGATGCGTTTATAAAGGGGATGGATATACGCATTAAACAAGCGGAGAAGGACTCTTTTCAAGACACACACCTCTTCTTGTTCATACCACACTAGAGTGACACGCTTCATTCACAATCTCTCTTGCCAACATACTACTTTACAGCTTTCTTGCCATTGGTTCAACGACATTGCAGTCTCTATATACCCCTCTCCTTCACAAAGTACAAGATCGTGGCATCAGCAAAGGATAAGACGACACAAGCAAAAACACAAGAGAATATGGCAACTTGCAAATCAACACCATCATCATCATCCACAACAGAAAAGAATACACAAACATCAGAGGCAGTTGCAAGTTCATCTGATACAACCAATGCAGAAGGAGGAAGCAGCAATATTGAAGAGACATCACATACAATTCCTGCAAAGAGACAACGATCCACATCTGATCAAGAAGAACAAGTACAGAGGAAACGACCCAGGGAAAGGTTTTCAGAGATTGATGTGGAAATGTTCTTTGAATATTGGCGTCGAGCAAGGACCAAGGATCGACCTAGTGGTGTCACAAGACGATTGACTGAGAGATACATGGAAGGGCGACAATATCAAAAGGAGACTGGAGATCAAGATGTGGATTGGATTTGGTTTGATGTTATTGACAAGTTCATGAAACGACTACAATCCACCAAAAACCTTGACTTGGATCATTTATTGGATGAGAATGGCAAGTTGCTTATAGTCATGCTATATTCATCACTAACATGACATGATAGAACAATCATGTTGGTATATCCCACCACGAGTCACAGCCAAGGATACACTTCCACAACTAGACACAATGACTGAAGACATGGTGATGGATGCTTTGAAGGATCCCCAAAACCAAGATCTTTCTGATTTAGTCAGGTGGACTGAACTTGCAAGTGATTGGATCGACAAGCATTACAATGAATCCATGCAGAATTCAAGTGAGATGAGGACGTACATGGGACAATATGCCGGTCGTTTAAGTGATTCCATTTCCAAATTATATAGATAGAATAGTTCTGCTAAAAGTAGTGCATAAAAGAAGCGTATAATATATTCAAACATTAATGGGGATCAGTGGGTAGATCTGAAAAGTCATAAGATGGCCATTGTTGGGGTGGTGCTGCATTAGTGAAAGGAATTGTAGAGGCATAATAAGGATTGTTGTTATTGGCAGGCATTCCACCAAGAAATTGCATAGCAGCTGCAAGGTTTTTGCTATTATCACCGAGAATCCAATTCGTAGCAGAGCATCCATCCGCTGTTGATAACGCAAGATCGGCAAGTGACATTCCGCGTAATGATCCATCAGTACCATTATTCGTAGTCTGCTCTCCTGAAGTAGTTGTGTTGTATGTCACTGGTGCTGATAAAACAGGTTGACTTGGTTGTACAGTAGTATCAGGCGTAAATGTTGTCCATTCTTGTTGCCTTACAGCTGATTGATTCGGCATGGATACAACATTTGTCGTGGATGGTGGCCAGGTCCCTGGTGATTGCTGTTGTTGTGATGTTCGTTTTGCTGGTATTGATGATTGCTGTTGTTGACGTGTATAATTGGTGTGCATTGCATATAGATCACGAATCATAAAATACAACTTGTCAGCCATTGCCCAATAAGATCGTAGATTCTGCAGCACGTCAATGTTAATGATCGGACATTCGCACAAAGAACAACATGGTGTCACGTACCTGTAACAGTGAGAAATGTTCAGTCAACGCTTTTTTGGATTTGTATACATCATCTCCTTTGCCGAAAAAGATATTGTTCACGACAATGGTAGCCACGGTGTAGGTCAAATAGGTCAAGAAGGGTGATATCAAGACTTTGCTCTCTTTGATATAGCCAATCAGATCAGTCACTGTAGCAACAGCTTGCATGCATTTGGCAGCACTGGCAGCATAACATTCACGTAAATGGGGCTGAACATTGTCGGCATTGGATGAATCCATTTGTGCAAGAGCTGGTCGATGTAATAAAACAATCATGGTATTGTGCAATGTATGAAGCTATTTGCAATATGAGTTTTGTGTCAAAAAAAGAAGCAGATCATCGCTTACCAGAAGAAATTGACAAAAGTAAGACATGGATCGTTGTCTTATGCAGGCAATATTGGCTGGTGTATACTGAAGTTCTGCTGGGAAACTGTTGTACCACTCATCAATGGCTTGATCCAATTGGGCAAAGTCTGATCCAGGGCCATCGGGAGTAAATAGCTTACGTTGACGACATTTGCGATTGATGAATACTGTCAATCTTCCCAACAATGCTGCGCCACGATATACATTTGCCATGCAGCTGAGTTGAAGTCTGTTTCCATTTCCATCGACAAGTGATTCAGAGCTGATTGTTGTGGATACTCCCAAAAGATTACTTCCTGGCATTGAACACACGTTGAAAAGGACATACTGCTCTTTGTTGATTGACTCAGTGTAAAATTGCCGTGTACACCATCCATTCTCATCACAAGGTAACAATATCTCACAATCCTCTTCCTGTAGTATGGGTGGACGACCTGTAGAAGCACTCATGAATCTATAAAAGGAAGATTCGTCATCTATGCCATAATAAGGTAGTCTATGACTCAAATTTACCTATCTACACCAAAGATGCACCAGAACAATTGGCGTTGTACCTCATGCTGCATCCATTGTGCTGTTGATATGGGTCGATCCTTGTGTGCCAATCCGGGTTCCCTGTTTAAGCCAATCTCCAACGCCATCCTAAACATGTATTTGTCAGCTTGTCGATAATGAAATCCTCCAATCTATACATACCTGACAGCCATTCCTGATAACATCCAGCTCCTTTATCATGTTTTCGTGAGTGAAGGGTGTCATTTTACTGCTTCAGCCTCATCGGAATGAAAAATGCTTACCTCGGACCTCTAGCACAACCATATTCGTGTAATGACAAAAGATGAAGTGCCTGAACATTAGCCATACTAGGATTATCAACAGCTTGAAGTACCAGATCACGGGCTTTACATGCATATTTCTCTCCTGAATGCCAAGGTGGATCTTCAGCAATGTCACTTCGATCTGAATATCTATAAAGTTGTGTAAGTCATTCTTGTTTCATTGTGTTATGAGTGATAAACTACCTTGCAGATACTGCCATGATGGCAAGGATAAGGAATTCAGGACATCGTTGTTCTTGAACATCGCGTATAAGTGTTTCTTTATCAAAGATAGGCGCATAGTTGTAAATGTATTCAAAAAAGAGATGAATCAAATGCAATACAATGTCGATGGGTGGTAATAGACTTGTTGGGAAAGTATTGTTGACATTGTTTGCAGGTGAGAAAGAAGAGACTGTAGTAGCGGATGTTGGTTCATTGATAACACTGTTATTAGCTGTTGCAGTGGATGATGATGAACAAGGATGATGCTGTGATAAGATCGGATTATTGTTAGGGGGCTGAGGACTCTTGGTGTTACTGCCATCTTCACTCAATGTTGTATCTGCTGATGATGAATGTTGTTGTTGTTGTTGCTGTTGCTGCGACAGTTCATGTCCGCGAGTGAGCATCTTTTCCATCTTATCCAGTCGTTTCTCCAACATCTCCATGTATCCCTGTCGTGGTCCTCTTTTCTTAACATTGGGATTATAGGTACACTCTCGCCCAGTTCTTTTACAGTTGCCACACATTGGTTTCACTCCATCGCACTTGATCTGGTTCAATCGCGGACATTAGCTTATTCAGCAAGAAGACTCGTCTCCCGATAACACAACTCCCCCACCTTTTTCCTTCGGCACACGTCACAAGCTTGAGCAAGTCGTTTACGTTTTGGTCCTCGTATATCATCATTGTGATCATTGGCATCATCGGACATGTTTAGTGTAGTGTTTGAAGGAAAAAGAGGAGAATAAAGAAAGAAACAAGGTTTGGCTCTTTTGAGTGACCAGTGCGCAGCATGTTACACAATAACTACTTGGGACGGGATGGGAAGCAGCTTGACATTTGGAACGTCAGTCTGAAACTCAAAAGGATTGAAACATGCATGCAATGATAGTATTGATTATAAACAATGGCAACGTCAGTTTATTCTTATAGTGATGGTAGTAAAGGTGATAGTAAAAAGAACAAGATGGTTGTCACGGATGTTTATGCCGAGTACATGCCTGCTGCTGTATCGAGAAACATTCCCTACTAGTGAGAAAAGTATTGACTGATATATGAGACTACTCTTCAGATCATCATGATTGGGGATCTCCTCGATCATCTATTGTAGCATCAAGCGACGTCACCAGGTGTCACACACTGTTACTATTGTCCCATTCACCCTGGTAGTGGATATACCATCTTGTCTGTACCTGCATATGAACTCTATTCAATACGCTCTACTCCTGATCGTCGCTCTTTTTCAGCTATTGGCAGGTGTTGAATGTATGGCTGTGGCACGACAAGCACTTGTTCCCCGCTGTATGTCAACTGCTATCAAACGCACGCTCGTTTTGACCGACTTTGACGAGACAATCACCAATGAGGATACTACAGCATTGTTAGGTCAAGTAGGCCTGGATCACCAACACAGCAACATGTCATGGTCTTTCTTTGTTGACGCTTATATGGAAGACTACAATCGCATCAAGAGCTCCATTCCCACCAATGCGACTGTTCGCGAACGTTTGGGTGCCTTTCGACCAGCAGAAGCAGCTTCATTGGATCGTATTGAGAAATATAACGTGTTTAGAGGACTGACACGTCAATATGTGAATGAACAAGGTGCACGACACGCTTCACAATATCTACGACCTGGTGTAGTGGATGCATTGAAGCATGTGGATAAAGACAACTTTCGAATCATGTCTGTCAACTGGTCAAAGGATTGGATCCTTGGTTTCTTACGTCCACTTGGATTGAATCTCGAGCACGTTTATTCCAATGATTTGAGTTACTATGAAAAGAATCACACAGCTACTGGTCATATCACTCATGAATTGTTGACTTCAGTGGACAAGGAACATTTGATGGATGCCATTCTACGCAAGACACCAGCTGATACTCGTACTGTTTATGTGGGTGATTCTACGGGTGATTTGCTTCCTATGAGTAAGTATCTTTTTGCTGTATTAGTCCCTTCTTAGCTAATCATCATTATCATCATAGTGAAAGCGGATGTAGGCATTGTCATGGGCAACAATACAAAACTATTAGAAGCCATCCGAAATGACTTTTCAAGAGACATCCAAGAAGGACTGGACAATTGGAACACAGGTGTTTATCGCGTAGATAACTGGACACAAATATTAGAAAGTGGTGTTCTTGGTTCCAATAGACATTAAAATAGATTTTATAACTTGTACAGTGTCTAATAGTGTAATTACAATGGCCATTTGGCAACATGATGATATAAGAAATTAAGTGGATAAAGACTAGTAACCCCAGACCTATGTACCAATGTTAGCAATGTCTCACTGTTTCTGATGAATGATGATTGACATACTTTCAAAGAATGATCCCAACTACCGGTACATAAGGACATGCCATCCGAAGATACACCAAGACAAGATACTCGATTCTCATGTGCATTCAATGTACCAACCCTTTCTCCACGTAATGCATCCCATATCTGAACATTGTAATCGTCATATCCAGCGAACAAAACACGTCCTGATTTAGAGAAACTGACCGAGCTCACACCACATAAGATACTGTCTTCAGAATAAACATTCAAATTGCTTGCTGCTCGCATATCAAACAATCGGCATGTTCCATCATCACTCCCTGATCCAATGGCTTGTCCATCTGGGAAGAAATCCACTGCATTGACATCAGATTCATGACCAGTGAACGTTTGTACACACTTTCGACTGGTTTCTCGTATATCCCACAACTTGACAGAATTGTCACATGCACCTGATCCAAATAAATGAGGATTCGTTGACGATACAGCAAGGCTATCAATGCATAATGAATATCTTGCATTGACTTGTGATAATAGACACTTACCACATCACATCACCAGTATGATCAACAAATTGATGAATCTTTGCACCCACATCGACATCCCATAAGGCACAGCTTGCATCTCCACTTGCAGATAAGATTTGACGCTCATTGAGGAATCGACAACTGCTGAGAAAGCCAGAATGACCCACCAAGATACGTGCAGGGCGTGATGGATCTTGAGCATTCAAATTGTGGACTGTGATGACATTATCAAGACCACCGGATGATACCAGAGTAGCAGATGGTGATTGGGCACAAGTCATTACCCATGAAGACTGCAATGGAATAGCACAGACCTTGTGTGTTGTATAAGCTTCCCAAACAAGTAGTTTTCCATCCTGTGATGCTGTAACAAGCTGTGGTATATCCTTGGCCCAATGAAGCGCATACACCTTGGCTAAATGACCTTTGAGAACTCTTCGTACACGTAAAACAATCCTTGGTAGTGGCTCCAGTTGCTGACGAGCAATATCAGATACTAAAAGTCTTTTGTCAGCAATCCATAAGACCCATTGACACTTGTCAACTCACAATGACCATCGTTCAAAGCGTCTTGTTTCCTTTTAAGCTTTTCTTTCAGGATCTCGGCTTCTTGTCTTGCTGCAGCAATGCGTTCAATGGCATTGGAGTCGGTTCCTGGTGAATTCATATAAAAGCGGAGAAGGGTTGTGTGGAGAACAGAAGCAAAGAAGCGGTGTTTCGTCTCTTTGACAAGGCACGACAAATGATAATCTGGTTGGTGTAACATCCCTAACTCTAGTCTTTCGAGATGCCAAAGCCCTTGATCTCCTGATCATACAATGCAACATCAAACGCCACAAGTAGATACATGTGGAGAACTTTATACAGAATGTATTACATGCATAGAACAGTCCAATGTGCCACATACATGAACATTGTGCCGATAACGCTATCGGTAACTTGTATAAAGTCACCAAGGTGACAACAATAACAATGCGGCAACATCTGCATATCCGATAGACTAGTACTATAGAATAATGCATTAGACAATCAACATTTTCCCAGACACAATAAAACAGGGTACAAAAATATGAATGTGCTATTTACGCACGACAAAGAAACTAAAGTGGGAAGATTGAACGAGCCAAAAGCAAGAGCGTGTGTGCAAGTGATTGCATTCTTTTACCTGACCGGGCAGCTCCGAGCAAAGGAAAAACCCAGAAGGTCGCACGGTAGCATCGATGTGCACGAGACCCTCGTCTTTTTTGATTCCTTTTGCTTTATCGCCTTCTCTTTTTTCCCGCTTGGCTTTTTCTCTCATTCTTTCTCTTTTCTTCCCGCTCTTTTTCACTCTTTGAGTCATCCTCTTTGTCTTTTTCATTATTGCTGCTTGTAGCCTTTTCTTTTTCTATTCTTCACTTTTTCTATCATTGCAAGAGAAAAGAAATGGTTCAGCAGCAGCAGCAGCAACAACAACAACAGCAACATTATCCATTTGACTATCTTGCATCACTATCGCCTTCTCTAAGTGCTGTTTCAGATAGTTCCAAATCCACCTTGTGGTATGACTACCATTCTATGTTGTGTATCAATACATATATGCATGCAACTAACAAAGCAGCATATATATATACAATAGGATAGGTGACCTTGAAGCATGGATGGATGAAAACTTTATCAGACAACTTTGGGCATCTCTGGGTGAAAATGTGATTGTAAAAGTCATCCGAGATAAACGCACAGGGTGAGTAATGAATCACTAGATACATCATTGTACTCATGCATCTTTCAAGTATTAGTGCCGGATATGCATTTGTGGAATTTGAATCCATGTTGGCTGCTCAAAGAGCTTTGGTTACTTTCCATGGGGCCAAAGTACACAATATGCAAAAGCCGCTGCGACTAAACTGGGCATCAGGTGGAGGGATTCATGACCGAAAGTAGGTAAAAAGAGGATAGAAAAAGTCAGAGGATACATTGTAACTAAATCACACTTTTTCTATATGCAAATTACCCAAGAGAGGACCGTGCACCGGAATATAGTCTTTTTGTAGGTGATCTGAGCGGAGACGTTGATGAGACATTGTTGTTGGTAAGTCTTGAAGCATTTATACATCCGCAGCTCTTTCTTGTGTACTCATTTTCTCCCCCCAAACTCTGATTATTCCCATGACCCAGAGCCTATTCCGACAACATTACCCATCTTGTCACTCTGCAAAAGTGATGAGCGACCCACTCACGGGTATGTCACGCGGATATGGCTTTGTCCGCTTTCACGATCCCAGGGAGCACCAGAACGCCTTAATTGAAATGAATGGGGTCTATTGCAGTAATAGGCCTATGCGTGTGTCTCTTGCCACTCCCAAGAACAGTAATGCACGTTATCATCAGCTGGCTCTTCAGGCACCAGCTCTTGTGCATCAAGCTACTGATCCTAGTAATACAACAGTCTTCATTGGTGGTTTATCAGCTACTCCTATTAGCGAAGATGAATTGCGTCAATACTTTGCACCTTACGGCGACATTGTTTACGTCAAGATTCCACCTAATAAGGGCTGTGGATTTGTTCAATATGTTTCACGACATTCAGCTGAAATGGCCATTGAACAAATGAATGGCTTCCAAATTGGTGCTTCTCGTATTCGATTATCATGGGGTCGTTCTCAAAATGATAAAACATCCATGGCTGCAGCTCAACAGCAGAATTGGCAACAAAGCAATATCGCTCAGCATCATCATCAGCATTCGTCTTTATACACATCTCCAACACTACAACCAAATATCATATCTCCTTCTTCATCGACTATATTACGGTATGATAGGATTCATTTGGTAGTTTAGCTTTCTTCTTATTCTCTTTTTTACTAGTAGATCCGAGCAAAGTACACTTTCACCTTCTCATAGTCGTCTGATGGATCAACCAGTACCTTCTCATTCAATGCCAACATTCAATCGCCGTGGATATATTGACAGCGCATTTCCTTCTTCATTCTCTACCTTGTTTCAACCTTCTCGACGTACAGACAATGTGTTTGCACCCACAGCAGATGACATGAGTTGGCTTTGGCCAGATAGCAGCAAAAGACCTGAACATACATCCACTAGCAATCCCACATCAGGTACTACAGCTGCTCCTGGTTGGCATCCTAGTGGGATTTATGCTCAATGATATTTCCTTTTTGATTTTGCGTTGTCATTGTTATATCTCATTTCACCCCTTTTTTATCACCATCCCAATCTGTCATCTCTTTGATCATTATCCTTAGCATGTATATGTACTTTTTGTTCTGTAAACCCTTCCCATCCCTCATATTGTATTTCATTAGCCTTATGATGTTGACATTACTATTTATATGATGTATTTACTTCAACATGCATTCTTATATCTATCATTCTGTACCATGCATGAAATCGCTTTTGATAGGTGGGTGAAACAGGGACCGGATTTGTTATTGTTCTTCTCCCAGACACTTCTTTTGACACACACACACACACACCCTTTCTTTCCCATTTCCCGAGCCATTGACACATACACCCATGGCGTTTCTGGGAACAGCATTGAGATCTTGTAGAAGCACTGCACGATCGGCATCGGCAACGACTCGATCGCTTAGTTCAACCACTCCATTGCTCGCCAAAACCAAGAATCCATATACCGACACCTTGTTACTACCAAAGACGACATTCCCTCTTCGTGCCAATGCAGTGTCTCGAGAGCACTTGTTTAAGGATAGATGCACGAGCGAGTTATATGAGTGGCAGGTAAAGCATGTCTTTAACATATGTCTTGTATATCTCTTTCTTTTTGACACATTCTGTGGCGAATAGCTCAAGAACAACCCAAAGGAGCTCTTTGTATTACATGATGGACCACCCTATGCTAATGGCGACGTGCATTTGGGTAAGATAATGGATAAACATATGCTGTGATATGAGTGGATGTTGATGTAATCACGTAGGTCATGCTTTGAACAAGATCTTGAAAGATATCATCAATCGATACAAGATGATCCAAGGTCATAAAGTCTGGTAAGTACACTGTAATACAGGAAATCAAATGATCTGGAGCACTTATGGGATGAAAAGGTATCGCCCTGGATGGGATTGTCATGGTTTACCAATCGAATTAAAGGCTCTGGAAGCTATTCGGGTAAGATGATCAAGGAGTGACACTACAAGGATGTATATTTAAAAGTGATCATGGATAGGAATCAGGTACCAAGTTGTCTGCAGTGGAGATTCGACAGTTGGCCAAGAAACGAGCATTGTCAGAAATCGAGAAGCAAAAGAAGGATTTCATGAGCTGGGGTGTCATTGGTGATTGGAACAATCCATATCAAACATTGAGTACGTCAAATGGGGATAATCTACTATGCATCACAACTTACACATCCTTTCTCAGCCAAGGATTATGAGATTCGCCAACTGCGAGTATTCCATGACATGATCAAGCGAGGTATGCATTGAAAATCTATTGTGAATGGCCTTTGGTTGAATTTGGTGATCATCCAGGATACATTTATCGTCGCCTGAAGCCTGTTTATTGGTCTCCATCATCAAGGTAACATCTATTGGAAAGAAGCAACTTGGGATACCATGCTAATCTGAGAAATGTATAGGTCAGCATTGGCTGAAGCAGAGCTGGAATACAATGAGCAACATGTGTCAAGATCCATTCACGTGCGTTTTCCTATCACGGGTTTATGTAAGATCACAGGCAATGTGTTTATATCATCTACGTGCTCACTTTTACTCCTATTAGCATCTGCGCTTGAACAAAAATGGAAAGATATGGGTGATATTTATGCTGTCATTTGGACAACGACTGCTTGGACATTGCCTGCCAATAAGGTTAGTGGCACTACAATGCGGCATGAAAAGAATCGCATCACTTATGCAGTGATATGTAGGCAATTTCAATCAACCCAGCTTTGAACTATTCCTTGATACGCATTGCTCAAAGTGGAACCAATCGTGTTTACATCATTGCTACCGATCGAGCGGAAGCTTTTGCAGAGGAAGTTGAAGCAGATTCATTTGAAATCCTTGATCAAGTGTCTGGCAGCGATCTTATTGGTACAACTTATTCACATCCATTTTGGAAGACTGAGATGCCATTGATTGGTGGTGATCACGTTACTGCTGACTCGGGTACTGGTCTTGTACACACGGCACCAGGTCATGGTATGGAGGATTATGAAGCGTGTCAAAAGCTTGGTATTGAGCCATTCAGTCCTGGTATGTCAATTGATACTATTGCTGGTTAAATGATGACTAACTACATATGTGGAATAGTGGATGATGAAGGCTTTTATACAAATGAAGCAGGTTCCCAATTTGCAGGGAAGGAAGCATTCGGTGATGGTGCAAGTGCTGTGATTCAAGCATTGGAAGAGGGCTCATTCTTGGTCAAACAATGTGATTATGTGCACAAGTATCCATATGACTGGCGTACAAAGAAACCTGTCATGTTAAGGTAATACTATATCCCCCAATGGATGATCATCGAGTAACAATGGATCTTCCTAGAGCCACTGCTCAATGGTTTACCAATGTCGAAGAGCTTCAAAAAGAGGCAGTGCAAGCATTAAAGAATGTCAAGATGGTCCCTGATGTTTGTGAGTAGGATCTTAAAAGTATCTTTATACAAAGCTAATGATATCATGTTTGTATAGCTCTTCGACGACTTGAGCAATTCACTTTATCGCGCAAAGAATGGTGTATTTCACGTCAGCGTGCTTGGGGTGTTCCTATTCCTGCTCTTTATGATGTGGAGACTGGAGAACCTTTACTCACTGATTCATCTGTGGAGCATATCATCAAGGTGTTCAATGAAAGAGGAACCGATTGCTGGTGGGAAGAAACAGACGATACTGTGTTTGTTGCACCAGAATATCGCGATAATGGCAAGGTTTATAAGAGAGGATATGATACCATGGATGTCTGGTACGACAGTGGCACTTCTTGGACAATGATCAATGAATACACTGGCCGGTAAGGTATACAATGACACTCCATCCTTTATTATGCTCATTCATTGTTTCACTAGAGATGGCAAAGATAAGCCTTTGGCTGACGTATATCTTGAAGGCAGTGATCAACATCGTGGTTGGTTCCAGTCATCATTATTGACTTCGAGTAAGTAGTGGCAAGTGCATCTTATCTCTGGTTATACTTATGGCAAATATAGTTGCTGTCACTGGGAAGACACCATATGGAACATTGATCACACACGGCTTCACTCTTGATGAACAAGGTCGCAAAATGTCCAAGAGTATAGGAAACACCATTGTGCCTAGTGTCATTACTCATGGTGGAAAGGTAAATCAAGATGGACATCATAGCTTTTCCCCATGTACTGACTTTAAGCAGGATAAGAAACTTTGGCCAGCCTATGGAACTGATGTTTTGCGTATGTGGGTTGCAAGCTGTGAATATACACGCGACGTTTCACTCGGACCATCCATCATTGGTAAGCACTTTCTATACAATGACGATAAAAGGAAATACTGATCTTTCTTGCTACTTGCATAGCTCAAGTATCTGACAGCATCAGAAAGATCCGCACCACAGCACGTTTCTTGCTCGGCAATCTCCATGACTTTTCACACAACGAATGCATTCCTTACAATGATCTAAAAGACGTAAGTTGTAAGAATGATCCAGCAGAGGATTTGGTCTAAATTACAGTGTATAGATTGACAAATACATGCTCCATGAAGTGGTACAATTCAGCAAGCGAGTTACGCAGGCGTACGACGATTATACATTCAATAGAGGTATGGCATTGTTTCTATGGTCACGTTGCTGTATCCTAACGCTATCATTCACTTAGCTACTCATCACATACAAAACTTCACCACCAATGACCTTTCAGCATTTTATTTCGATGTTATCAAGGATCGCTTGTATAATGACCAACCCAATTCTCCATCACGACGATCAGCCCAAACAGTGCTTTACCACATTCTTCGTGCTTATACATCATCATTTGCACCTTTTGCATGTCATACAGCTGAAGAGATTTATGAAAACTACAAAGCAATGACACCACATCCTGAATCATCAGTATTTAAACAAGGATGGTTTTCATTGGTAAGTTACAGAGGAGACATATCAGGAACAAGGAACAATGCATTGATAATCCATATTGAATCTCAGGAACCCCAGTGGCACAATGCTGAGCTAGAAATCAAGTGGTCTGTGCTGAAGCAACTCAAAGCTCAAGTCAATCAAGTTTTGGAATTGGCACGACAAGACAAGTAAGTAAGATGAAAAGCACGGCATGGATTTTCAACTAATAGCAACATCTTTAGAGTGATTCGATCATCCCAGGAAGCTGATGTGGACCTTATCATTGATCAAAAGTCGCCTGCAGGATCCCTGATACACGGAATGAATCCGGATGAATTATCCAGCTTGTTCTTGACGTCACGAGTACATTTGCATGATGTGGGCGCTGATATCTCTGGTCGATTTGAGCAGGGTACTGAACTAGGATCAGGTATGATTATCGATACAAAGGAGAACCAATGTCGGATTCACATGTTTACAAACAATCTCTACATAGAACAAACACCTTGTCGTATTGTTGCTCGTACTTCATCACAACACAAGTGTCCACGATGTTGGAATTATCATGCGAACCAAGCTGATACACTATGCCCTAGATGTACTCATGTTTTGCAGCAATAAAGAAAGATCACTTTGTTTTTACATTTCCATGTTCATTTATTCCAATAACATCAGGTGACGCTTAGCTATGTGGTACAGTGCTTTCCCATCTGATGTTCATGAGTCTACTAAACAGAGCCGGATGAGGTAAAGACTAACCGTGCACACCTTTTCTTTATTTCTTTTCTCACTCTTTCACACACAAGCTTTCTTTCCATGACAGAAACCTACTTTAGTACACCAACTAGTCATATACCAGGAGAACAAGTGCCTTCTCAGAGTTCCAACGCTTCCGATAGTATCGTTTTTGAATCCACCATGGAGGAAATCCCACACAGAATATCGACGCCATTTAGAACAGCTTCCGAGATTGACGTGGATGAGCCATTAGAAGAAAGCGACTTTAGGGTCTATGAAGGTGAATACCACACTTGTAGTCGTAATAGTACGTATTGACACAGTGAATAGGCAAGCTACCAGACTGGAATATGATTATCGACTCGTTCAGGCCACAACGTGAAGGTATATCAACACCGGATCATATACTTTATTACTGTAGACTAACATCTATAGCAGCGTTACATGAAGGGATCATCAAACAACTCAAGGAACTACAGGGACTTGAAGAATGGTACGAGAGAAGCAACAAGGAATTCCATAGTCGAGTGGCAGGAGCTCATCATGATGTGTGGAATGAATTGATGGAGCGACAAACGCGTTTGGAGAGTGACAAGAAAAAGTACGAGCATGAAAAAGAATTGATGAATGACATTCGTCGAATGCAGACTGAAAAGGTCAAGCTCAATGTTGGTGGTACACTCTTTGTCACTTCTTTTACGACACTTCAAAAGGATCCCAATTCGTTGCTAGCCAACATGTTTCGAGGTAACATCCTGTCTTGTTTATGCTATTCATGCAAATTGATGTGTTATCTTTAGACCAGCAGCCTGATGCTGATGGTGCTTACTTTATCGATCGTGATAGCACATACTTCAAATTAGTGCTCAACTATTTACGCGATCTCAAGGTAAGATCAATACAATCGATATTTAGTGATACTCATAGTAGTCATCTTGTACTAGATTCCCAAAAGTGTACGAGAAGATCCTCGAGTGTAAGGCATCAAGAAAGGAAATGACTACAAGAGGAACTCATGGGCAATCGTTGTATTTATCCATATAGCATGGACGAGCTTATGCAAGAAGCACAATACTATCGTATTCATGGTATGCATAGTGTATATTGATATCTTCATGGGTCTTATTCATGAGTTAGGGTTGCTCAAGTTACGCTGGATGGAACTACCGGTCATTAGTCAAGGTGAATGTTGATTCTTGTTTTTGTCTTCAAAGCTGACAACCATTCTATAGCCGAGCTTGAAAGAAGATATCCTCGACCCACGTCAAGCAAAAGTGCCATCGTATTCAATCTTGAGAGAAAGAACCTGACAGGTCTCGACTTTTCGGGCTATCGTATCGATCCAAGTTCAAGTTTTCATGGCAGCAACCTGCAGGATTGCAACTTTAAGAATGCGTGGTTCATCTTTGATTTTCAAAACGAAGTCAACTTTAGCCATACATTTCTTAAAGGCGCAATGTTCCCCAAAGAAGGCACACCTTATCGATCACCAGGTACTTAATACATAGATGGATTTGGCCTTTTCTCACTCTCTCTTTCTTTGGATACATAGGCGTGCAATTCAATCTTAATGGTGCAGTTGTAGATAGCGCTTCATTGTAGATCATCTTTTGTCAATCATCCCCCACTTTCCAAAAAGAAATCCACCATTATATATCCCCTTTATTCGACAATGAATACCATGCAACACCCGATTCGAAGAGACATCATTGATAAAAAAGCATATGCACTAGTCGATTAGATATTGGTGTTTGTCCCCTACATGTTCATTTCTTTGCTTTACCAACTGCAGCCATAGTCATCAAGATGGGATTACTCAACTCTGGACATGTCTAATTTGTTAGCTGTAAGCATATGACGATGTGGATGTTGTCAACTGGTCTAATCTGGTCATGTCATGCATTGACACTTTGGCTCCTGGATATCCTGACATCATCCATAAAGACATCCCACCACTTTATCAGCTTATGCATCATACCCAACAAACATTTATCAGCCTTTGTGAGCAAAAATATTCACACGCCCATCCATACACATGAAATAAGAAGGATGTTGTCGCGCAATATCACATTTCTTCTCTCTATTCCATATACTTCTTTGATTGCTTACATTGTCAAAAGTGTTTCCTGCATCCGGAGCGTATGTACTGAGCTTCAATGATTTCAATTGACCTTGTGGAATACCTATGAATACTGTGTGAATGCAAAGCAAAATGGTGAAGATTCCTATTTACCAAGAAGTCTGGCTTGTATCTTCTCCTCACAAAACAACGACAGCGATCATGCAAGTAGAAGCCATGTACAACAATAAGGATCGATCATAACCTTATCTCATTTAATATATCATTCAAAGACCATCCAAAAGAATACGCTACAATCCTCCACGTAGCAAGAAGAAACCTGATACACAAGCAGTGAGTATAGTCATGTTGAGCAGTAGATGGTATTGTTGACCATAGCTATCAAATTGTAGGTCCAAACGCGAGACAAAATAGACGCAATGATTTCTTCAAGAGTAAGATGAAATGAAAATGTCATGGTAAGTCACTCTAACAGTATTTGCTAACCAAAACAAATGTACTGACCACAAAGGAGTCTGTGTTCAGAGAAGGAGAGGAGAGATTTTCAAGTTTCAATCAGCCGATCAACAACAGACTCAAATAGTCCTGTCACCATGCCCACGGATATGATCAAGGATGAATTGAATCATGATGGATGCCTTGATCTCGCGAAGGACGCTATACAACTTTTCAAGAAGAGTGTTATTGCTGTTAAGAATGTGTGCAAGAAGTGGAAGAAGTGAGAAGGTTGTGTCGCTATTGATCGAGACGTGGTTGATGATGACTGTGATGAATGTTGTATACATGAATTATGAACATGACATTGACTTGAAGTCATTCATTAGTGCTTCATTGTTATCCTATTCTCTCGGTCGTGATCGTCATTGTAATGCGTAATAGCATCTCCTTTGTAGGTGGGGAGGGGCATTCCACCATTTGGATTATCATTCATTTCTTTAATCTTCCTTCTCTTTTGCATTTCACTTCTCTCCTACCCCATTTCTTTATCCGTAGCTGGAAGATCATGATGACGATAAGGCTGTAGTGCAAATGCTGATGAAGACTTCCATATCGTCTTGGCTACTATACACCAATCACTATAGTCACTTTTCTCGCTAACCCATCCTATTCTTTTCTTTTGTACTACAGTCATTCCTTTATTACAATCATATAAAGTGCCTACATCAGGGATGCATGTGTATCACGCATGTATTGGATAAGGTGTGTCAAAATGCATGGATGCACAAGTGTCAACTTCAGCAAATCTTTTCCCTCTCAGCATGTCGCATAGCAAAACCTTGTCTTCTTTTCCAGCACCATGTTCAGTGAAGTAGCTGTTTCGGCATCGGCCACCGATTCGACCATATATGTTTGGGATATTCGTTCAGGATCAACCTTGTTTTCTTTCAAGCAGTCCATGAGTGGCAAGGGCTGTCTTAGCCTTGTACCAAGACCCAACACCTGTTCACAGATCGGCGCGATCCTCAGTGCCCAAACCGATCGTGCTGTTCTCAACGTTTATCAGTGGCATCGAGACCAAGTTATGCACAAAATGCCAACACCAGAACGACTTGTAAGCGTGGCAACATCTCACCGTGGTACATTGGTGGCAGGCGGCACAGCGAGCGGGCGTGTCTATCTTTGGCAGGTGGCTACTGGGATGCTACTCAAAGTATTTGAAGCCCATTTCCGAAGTATCACTCGATTAGCATTCAGTGGTGATGATTTAACACTGTTGACAACAAGTGAAGATGCTGGTGTTCATGTATGGCTTATTGGACAACTCTTGGAACATGATGTGGATCAAGGTCGACCTGCACCCTTATTCTCTTGGTCAGATCATACATTGCCTGTCACTGATATTGCAGTTGGTATGGGTACTATGTCTACAGCACGTGTATATACTTCAAGTAATGATAGTACTGTCAAGGTAAGTTGAAATGGATATCCAGGTTTATCATGTATTAATGGATATACATTTAGATGTGGGATATTGCCACTGGTGAATTGTTGACTACCTTCTTGTTTCCCAAGCCTGTATCAACAGTCATTGTCGATCCATCTGAAACAAAACTCTTTGCTGCATGCGAGAATGTCATTTATCCAGTGGAACTTTATCGACGTCGATTCGATCAAGCTTATGGTGGTGATATCATTGAAAGTACAGGTGGAATGGCTAAGGTGGAAACAATTGGTATCAGACAAGTCGACCCTACTTCAAAGGAGGATCAGGATGATATAGCAACTGCACCCATGTTTAGTGGACACACGTAAGTTATATAGAGTGATGATGAATATTGGATGCAAAAGTCTTATTTCTTGTTACTAGTGGCACAGTGAATTCATTGTCACTCTCTTTTGATGCAACTTTATTGATATCGGCTTCAGAAGATGGCGATTGTATTGTGTGGGATGTTAGCAGCAGACAACCATTGAGAAAGTTTGAATCACACAAAGGCCCTGTTACTCAAGTATCATGCATTTTACGCCCCAATGAGCTCGTGACAGGAAGCAACAGTACTAAAGATATGGTACCCATGCCATGGAAAACATTCAAGCGTACCATTTCCACTGAAGCAGAGGAACAGCGAGCGGAGACATTACAAATGGTGCCAGATACCACAATGGTAGATATTTGAGCAAGACTTGATGTATGAGATACTGATTCAATATTGAATATAGGATATGAAGAGACATCAACAACTTGAATCTGACGGACCTCTCTATTCTTCCATCGCATCAAGCTTACAAAGTGTCAAAGATAGTCAAAGTGCAGTACAAGCGATGCAGGTATGAAAATGGTTTATTTGGGATAGGATATCATGGGAATAACAATTTTCTATCTAGACACAAGACGCTGCAGGTGCATTACAAGCACGGATTTCTACATTAGAAGAAGAACTTTCACGTTTATACAAGCATCACAACAAGGTTAAATCCCTACATGATAATTTATATGGTACAATGGTAGATCAATTTATGGCTAAGCGCCGGAAGGTGTCATCCTCTAATCAATAAACACTCATTTGTATCTCATTGTAAAGTGTGAAACCATCTTTTATTTAAGAATTGCCACCATTAGAAAGATGTCTAGGCTTACATTCGTTGTCACCAATGTGTTTGATAAAGATAGCGTCAGGTGAATGATCTCTCTCCCCTTCATCAAAGGTATAACTACTTGCTACTGCCAACATTTTGCCGTCATGACTGAAAGACAAGCTTGAAATCTCATCCGGATAGCGTGGAAATTGTTTGATGCGCTTCCTATTGACGCCATCCCAGATGCTTACCACACAATCGGACCCACCTGAAGCAAATGTTCCATAGCTATATAGATAGTAGATGAATAAACGTTCTTGTTCTATATAAACATGATCATCACTTACATTGGGTGGAAAGCCAAAGCATTGACAGGATAAACAACTTCGGTATCATTGATGACTTGTCGATGTGACTTGAAGGCATACTTCTTTGATTGGGCTTCAGCATCAAAATATTCCAATGCAACACGTCCCTCGATGGATGAACAAGCATATCCTAATCAACTTGTCAATCAAAGTCATCATTGGGAATCATGTTGATCATTTACCTTGACCATCTGGCATACATCGAACGCACTTGAGCATATATCGAAGGGAGCTTTCTCGTTCTTGTTCAGGCTTATCCATATTTCTGATGTCGTACACGTGGATCTGTCGATTGGCCATGGCTACTACCAAGCGATTGTTGTTGATATCCATGCTGAACACCTTTTCAGGAAGATTGTGCTTGAGCTGTAGTGCTTCACTGCTGCGACTATCCCAGACACGTAATGTCTTGTCCCATGAGCCTGAATATACACTATCTAAAACAAGTATAAGTAAAGGGAGAGAAATATATCAACCAAGACCAACATACTCTTTTCTGAACTCCAGCAAAGACAACGCACGGCTTCATCATGGGTACCAATCACTTGTTCTGTCTTGTTCTCAAGGTTGAGCCTGGAATGATGATATAAGTGACAAATGGTATTGGATTTAAAAGGAGAACACCTTACATTTTGATTTGCCTGTCAAGACCACCGCTATATGCCACATTGATACCACCAAAGCATGCATCAAGTACTGCACCCTTATGATTAAACTGTGCGCGTTTTTCATTCAATTCGACGTCATAGAGTCTCACAGTCTATAAGAAAAAGACGCCAATCAGCTCTGTTGCAACATGGAATGAAGCAGGTTTATAGCGTACTGTATCCCATGAAGTGGCGAGTAAGAAACGTGAGTCGGAAGGATTGAAGTTGACACTGGAAATGCCATCGCTAGGAGGATCGGCGATCTCGAATTGTGTTGCTGGATCTTGCATTGGTTATGGCGGGAAGAAAAGGATAGAAAAGAGAAGAGAGGGAGACATTGACAATTCGGAGTTGTGCTTTTATTCACTTGGATGATGTGCAAGGTACAATGGATGACTACTACCAATAACAAAGGGAAGAGTGGCACGTTGATAGTACTCGGGATACATTTCAATGTTGTCAATAACAGTATCTAAGAGATGGGCTTGTCCAGCAACGACACCTGGAGCATCTGCAAATGCAATGGCTGTAATATGTACATGAAAATGATAATAGCTTGGTTGATAATGAATAAACAGACGTAACTGATCAGCTTCCAGATTGGTTTTCTCCTTGACCTTGTCATAAGCAGCTTGTTTAATGCTTTTCAGTAGTGGCAAATGAGCTGGTGTCAAGTCGCGTAAGCACGTGATGTCATTTCGGAAAGCAATAGCCACCCAATATAAAGATTCGCATGTCCCATCCCATTTCATATCTGGCAAAAGAACAAAACCATTCTGTGGATCATTGTCACGATAAATGATACGATCAGCTTCAGATGTGCCATTGAGAATATTGGTCACCCATTGAATACGTTCAGAAGGCAAACTTTGAATATAAGGTCGAGTGATATCATCAAACATGGCTGGTGTTTCTACAATCATGCGTCTATCTTGATGCTCGTACTTCTTTACATGGAGCTCAGTAGCAGGATAGATGACTTTGATGCGAGTATCTGGTTGTGGGATATCAATGTTGCCAACTGCCCAACCATAAATGTTGTTCTCTATGATATCTTGTAGTTGACAGGCATGTTTAGCCAACTCTGGAATAAGGGAGTCGTCATATTGAGCACGTTCGAATGACAGAATGGCGAGTTGGTCGTCGACGTTGCCAAGTACATAAACGAGCTTATTACGTGTGTCGTGAGAAAGGATGCGAGTAAATTTGAACTTTTTCAAGGTGACTTCTAAGGCTGTCATTATGGTAATAATAATAGGAGAGAAAAGAAAGAAACAAAGGGGGTTAAAGTGGGATACCACCGAAAAAGAAAGGGCTTGTCACACAAGACGCGTGGGCTAAAGGGTGGATGGTGATCATCCATGACCCAAATGGGAAACACTCCCGCAAGGTACACTTTTTTATTACTATCATTCCCTTCAATCTCCCATCCAGCTCCTTTTTCTTCTCTCTCCCCAAGATATAATATGCCACACAAGAATTCATTTGAGCCAAAAGATGCCAGAGTAACCAATGTTTATGAAGATGAAGATGAGGATGAATTAGACTTTCTAAGCTTGACATCTTCCTCTGATGTAACTCCTCGTCCAAGACGTAAAAAGACTGGTACCCAAGATCTTGCAGAGTTTCTTATCACAACAAGTCCAGAAGAGTTTCAAAAGAATCCTCCAAAACGTAGTTCAAATCCTTTCTTTCGACGTCGCAACAAGAGTAAAGCATCCATCGTATCACGTCCACCACCTTCTTCTTCATCATCCACTCCCGCTCGTAGTCCAAACACAGTTCACAGGTCAAACCATATTGAAATCGTCCCCAATGAGACTTCTTCAACTTCACTTGCACGCATCGCCAGCAGAACACCTTCATTAGCTTCATCCAGACCTTCCATTGTGCGTCGTAGTGTTATCAGTAATAGCGAACAGCCTGTTTTGCCTTCCAACAGAAGCAGCAAACAACGTGAATCCAGCTTATATAGCGACTCGATTCGATTTTCAATGTCCACTAGGAGCCATGCAAGCAATAACAACTTTGCATCATTACGTGGAAACCCACTTAAGCGACATGATACTGATGGCACCATGGGAAGCAGAGCAACGACATCCTTACCACAACGTATGAGCCAACGTACCATTGGTACTGCTGATGAAGATACTGAAGAACGTAGCAAGAAGGCAACAGAAGCATTGGTCAACCAAATTCAACAACATCCACATTATGATGCAGTGGAAAAAGCATTGTTACAACGACTGGAACGCTTTCAACTCGCCAAAATGGATAAGCCTAGTGATGCCATGACAACCCAGCTTGCCGTGGAACATATTCGTGCTCTGGAAGCATCCAATCAAGATCGACATCCTGCATTTGATAATGATGATGATTGCAATGTACAAAGTGAAGCTATGACGCCCAGTGGCAACAAGCCCAGAAAGAAAATCAGACATATGCAGGTCCAAACAATGCCCATGGAAGATAACAAGGAGGAACAACAGCAACAGCAACAACAAAAGGATCCTGTTACTGGATTAGACAAAGATCATGCTCAAGGCAATTCAGATCAAGCTCAATTGATTGAACAACTACAACAACAACTTGCAGAGGAGCAGTTACAGAGGAAACGACTTGAAGCAACATTAAGTGAAACACGGGATCATTTTGAGACATTGAGTGGACTTGCATACAAAAAGCTTCGTGAATTATGGGAAGACAAGATGCACTGGGAGAACGCGTGTATTGATCTTCGGGAGCAATTGATCAATGGTGATCGACGAGACGACATGATACCAGATTTTCCAGATAGCATATATGAAGAAGAATAAATTGATGAATGTCAATGTAGTATCAAATAGTGATTGCCAAAAGCTTAATCTTGATTCAATGAAGAAGGAGAAGAGTTTGACATATGAATGTCACCTTGTCGTGTGATAGCAAGTCCTGCATGTATCAGATGTTGTCTACATATCAGGACCATGAAGGACTATACAATCAATATTGGCTCTTTCAAAGATGATGTACATGACTAAATTCAAGTTGTAGTGATTTTGTCGTGAATGAAAGAAAGCTGTAGGCTGGATACGCTATATAAATAGATTACGCTGCTTCCTTTATTGCTTGCTGAATAAAGAGATCATCATAAAAGACACACCTTGTAAGTAGGATCAACGTCTATTTTGGGAATGTATTGCTGTTGTTTGCATGGATCATCAATAACAGTGGAATTTGCTGCTGTCGGAGACATCAATCGATTGATTTATACAAGGTCTTTACTTGAGGAGGGGGGTTTAGCCCATACAAGGGAGCTGGTCACTTTCGTAGGAACCGAAACTTTAAACTAAAGCTAGTACTATGATACTAATGCTGCTACTAATGCTGTTGCTGCTGCAGGGGAAGTATAGAAGCTGTATACTGAAAGATGTATTAATTGGTATGGTGATCCTTCTTGATAATGAAAGCCAATGGCAATACTCTTCACACAATGTGATTCATCATCTTGGAAAAGATATTCTTGTTCTGCCATCGTTCTCGCACCGGTACGTCCATGTCAATCTTATCATCCTAATCGTCTTCCCATGCAGCTGCAGTTTCAGATAGTAAAGATATAAAAGAGCATTCATTTTGTCTTCAGAATAAACATCAATCTCAAAGGACTTATCCTTGTCTCCCTGTTTTTCTTCTTGTATCAATGTTCATTTCACTATGTATCAAAATGAATATCAGTTGAATGCTGATAAGTTTCACAGTTGTTGGTGCTGTACCTTTATGCGATGATGTACAGGAGTAAAATACAAGAGCTGTCAGACAGTGGAGATTGCAAATAGGTAGAGAATGATAATTCTAAAGATTTGAAGAAGGATTTGGAAAAGATGGAGGATGAATACTGAATCGGTGTCAATAGAGCACGTATTTTATATCTTTCTCTTGTCGCCAATCCATGAAATGTAGTCATTATGGTCTCACAAAGGTAATGCAGGGGCTGTTACGCTGGTTCTAAGTGTTTACTTTGATCAATGGAAGTGTTACCCGATCCAAGGAGTGTAGATTCTGATCCTTCAGGACTTCATCATCATTTCCATACAATCAAAAACACATGGCAGTAAGCAGCTAGCTAAAGCTTCTCACCAAAAAGGAATATGAGTCGCAGTGAGTCAAAAAGTTGCATGAACTGCTGTAATATGGCAATGTAGGCATCATAAACAGCAAACTGATGCAGAGACTACATACAGGATTTCACACAGACAAAGAAATGTACAATGAAATTTGTGCATGATTGATTATGCATGATCCACCAGGCTCACCTTGACCCTTCCCAGATCATATTCATACCCAGAATCCTGCTACAACAACATTGTCAAGAGAGACATACTCTCCAATGTGACAGGATTAAATTGGCCAACATGAATAAGCATCATCCTTCCGGTAATGAATGTATTGAACCAATTGTCTATGTTCAAATGACATGGTGCACAGCAATCAATCTTCCTATTACCAAGGATTCCCTTCACATCATCTCTCTACAGCAATATAGTCAACTATCAATATATAACTTTACAGCAATCTATATTGTTCAAGCAGTTGGCAAACCAATCTTCTATCCAAGAGCGTGGGACGAGTACTACAAAAACTATTATGCACGGGAGTCAATTATGCAAAAAGACAGCCAATACAGTGCAACAAACGTAATAGTTGAACAAAGAAACATGCTATTTACTACATACAATCACTCCTTTTGCAAGTGAAAGATATTGATGACTAAAGTTAAGGAGGTAGGGAAAGTGCTCTATCTAACACCACGGGTCGGGGGTTGCAACAATTTCGTTAATACCCTTGAGAAGTGAATACGCGACTTGTCGTGTTTCCTTTTCTCGACTTCTTTTCCGGCCAACACTCATCCACGACTCATTCCACATACAACAACCATGTCTGACAGCAGGATATATTCAGCAGTATACTCTGGTGTGGCAGTTTATGAAACAGTCGCGAACGATGTGGCAGTGATGCGACGGCGGAACGACTCGTATATGAACGCTACTCAGATCCTTAAAGTCGCTGGCATTGAGAAGGGAAAACGTACAAAGATTCTTGAACGTGAAGTGCTCATTGGAGAACATGAAAAGGTGCAAGGTGGCTACGGCAAATTCCAAGGAACTTGGTAATAAACCAGTGAGAAAGAGACAGAACTTGTAGGGTTGTACTAATATCTTGACCTTACAGGATACCACTTGACAAGAGTCGACAGCTTGCAGAACGATATGGTGTATTGGAGATGTTAAAGTATATCATTGACTTTATTCCTCCTGCTGGTGGAGATGACAATGAGGAGAATCAGTTGCCTACTAAAGAACAAGCCATGATTGCACAACGAAGGCTTGCCCAGCAACAGCAGCAACAGCAACAACAGCATCAACAACAGCATCAACACCAACTTCGTAAGCATCATCATCAACCACCACCACCACCACCATCAACCCAACAACAACAACATCTACCACCACCATCATCATCATCACAACAACAACGACATCATTATCAAACTCCCGATCAATCCCATAATCAATATCGACCAGGAGAAGAACCGAATCGTAAAAGAGTCAAGATTGAACAACAACAACAGCAGCAATTACCACCACCTACAGGTGCATCCACAGATGAGCATCGAAGTCTTCTTACGGCAATTTTCTTATCGGATGACTCTGAACATATTCGTGACCTATTGAAGAACACCACCCCGACGAATTTCAATATTGATCTTGTGATTGATGAACAAGGCAACACAGCGTTACATTGGGCAGCTGCGCTGGCACGCACCACCATTGTTCAACTGCTTGTATCAAAAGGTGCAAACCCAGCATGCGTAAATTATGCAGGTGAAACACCGCTGATGCGTAGTGTCATGGTGACCAATTCTTTCGACAATAACAGCTTTCCTACTCTACTTGCAGCTCTTGGTGGCACAGTGAATGCTATTGATCATATTCGGCAGACAGTTCTACATCACGCGGCTAAAACGGCTGGTATCCATGGTCGCACTTCAGCAGCTGTTTATTACGTCAATCATCTATTACATTTACAACCTCTTTCTATTCTTGATTGGCAAGATCATCGTGGTGATACAGCGCTCAATATTGCTGCTCAATTGGAATGTCCAGAGCTTGTTGATATGTTGGCACGTGCTGGTGCAAAGAAGGATGTCGAGAACAATGTGGGACTAACTGCGGAGGATTATAATGAAGATAAGGCAAGTAGCGCTACTATTTGATAAAGGATTTCATGCTGATGTCTATTATATAGAATACGCCAATAGAAGATTCAGAAGATCATCAACGACAACAACAATCCAAACCCAATGTCGTTGTACCGAGTGAACGTGGTCGTGAGATTGTTTCTAGTAAGTAATGTGGCTCCCGTGACACCTTTCATGTGACTAATAAGGTTCTTATAGCTGTACAGAAGATTGTGGATGCATTGGATGAAGAATATGGTGGACAGCTCAATCAGCGGGATAGTGAATTGCAGCAGATAGAGAGTGAACTTGAACATGCCACCAAAGAATTGGAGACAACGAGGAAAGACTTGGAAGCACGACAGACCCAATCACAACGCCTTGTAGAAGCACAACAACGATTCAGGAATTTACAAGCTGCGCTACAAACTGAATGGGATCGAATGACAATCACACCAGTGGATACTATTACAGCTCTTGATGAATTGGTTGATACCCAAGATGTGGATGCACCTTTTGCACCAACGCAAGATGAAACAAAGTCAGAGCCATTAACACGACGCGTCAAGATTCTTCGAGCACGTATCGCTGCTTACAAGCAAAATGATCAGGAATTACGAGCTGAAGTGGAGGAGCAAAGAGCACAATCAGCTGAAAAGGAATTACAGTGCAAAAAGTTGATAGCAGCTTGTTGCAATTTGCCTATAGAGAAGATTGATGATCTCGTTGAACCACTGATTCTTGCTATCGAAAGCGATCCACCGGATTTGGATTTAGCCCGTGTCATTGGCTTCATGGAGAAAATACGACGTCAAGGAGCATTCTCAGATTCGCTTACTTCATCACAATCATCATCTCCACCAACTACAGCAGCAGCAGTACCAGCCACAACAGCACCTACTCCACCAAGTATTTCAGGACACACTACCACATTACCACCTCCAGTATCACCTACAGAGCCAGTTGTTATTCCCAATGATCATCCTTCCACTCCCAATAGCAATATAACAGAGCAATAATAAACAAGTATTATTGTAAAGCCAAAAGTTCCATTGTTAATCCTCATTACTATTACTATCTGATTCATCAATACAGTATGGATTACTCTGTGATCCTCTTCGAGCTTCTGGCATCTTGCCTTTCCTTTCCTTTGTACATTCTTGATGTTCACCTTGAGTATTCAATGAAGATGATGATGATGGTTGTATGTCGGGTACTTGACTTGTGGAGGATTGTTCTGGTTGTGTTGTTGAGGAAGAAGCAGTAGCAGGAGCTGTTTGTGCTGATGTACTAGGATTATTGAAGACTGTGTTGTCAGGAATCACGCTTAGAGCTTGTGTAAGCACTTGCATGCTGTGAAAGATTTGGTTTTGTACAGTCTCTAATAAACGTAGTCGTTGTACCATGGCATCTCGTGTTGTGCTTGATAATGCTTGAATTTGCTCATCAGACAAGGAAACAGGTTCTGTTGCTGAACTAACTTGAGCTGGTGTTGGTCCTGAAAGTGGTATGAGAGGAATCATGCCAGGATAAGCGCTATTAGATGCAGCTGCTGATGATGACCATGATGGATCAGGTGTAAGGATGCCTATTCCTGGTGCTTGTGTTTGTTGTTGATATTGTGATGGTGGTATGTTATCATGACCATAGAATGTGCCAAATTGATTTGGTTGTGGTTGTGCTGTAGTTGGTGGTTGCTGTGGAGATGATGCATTAGGTTGTTGTTGATTGCCACTGGGAACACCACCATTTTGCTGTTGTTGTTGTTGCTGTGGACGGTCTTCTTCCCGAGAAGCATTATTATTCCCTGTATAGCAATATCAGTTAGATCATGCTTTGAATGTTCCTTTTCCTTCTTACTCACCATCAGGCAACACAGATCGTCGACTAAGAAAGAGAAACACATAATGAGACATCTTATCATGATCCGATATAAATAACTTACCATGTTGGACAGCTCTGCTGCCGTTCCAGCCAACTTCTGAGACAATGAAAATGGAAAATATGACCACAAGGCAGTTTCTTTGGCTGATCCATATTTTGTTGTTGTCGTTCTCTAGGTGATGTTGTTCCTTGATCTTCATTGTTGTTATTATCGATGACGTGCATCTCTTCTCGGCAAATGATACAAGTGCTGTCATTGCGAGTGAAATCTTCAGCTGCTGCATTGGGGTATAGCTCGTTCATGTTTCTTGTTGCACGGCGATAACGGTACAAATCACGACATTTCTGGATGAATGAACGTAGAGTCACATACACGTCGCGGATGATATGCAATGGTAGTTGATAGTAGTAGCAAATGAAGACAAAGAAGACGATATAAGTGATCAACTTGAAGAAGTCTAATGTGGAAAAGAGTAAATATCATCCCATTAATCATATCCTTTTGAAATATACCTGTGAAAAGATCCAAATAAAAGACACACATGGACTTGCCCTCCCATGGCTCTTCACTGCGCATATCAACGACATTGATAATGTACTTGCCCATAGTCGATAACATGGTCCAGATGAGGATAGTATACTAGTAACAGTTCATCAGTATTGACATGTAAAGAGTACTTTTGGTCATCCATACCTCGAATCCAAACATGATCATCATATTTGGGCCTTTACGCATAGTAACATTGATGGCATGCTGAGCAAGGATACAATCGACAATCAACAGCAATGCCATAAGATTGATCATTCGTACATGGAAAGAAACACGATGAGAAGGCGATTGTTCCATCTATGTATAACATGAGTCAAATGATAAACTGAAAGAGAATGCTTTCAACATACAAACTCGACTCGATCTTGGCACAACCAATGGAATATTTTCAAAAAGAGCAATGTTGTAAAGACAATAACAAACTGCAAGTTGAACTCTTCTCGAAATATCGTCATGGCCAAGCATGTTTCACTGACAGCATACCAAGAACGCTCATACAAGTGCTATTGTTCTTACATTAGTATATGTCATACCAACCAAAATAGTTGTCATACCTCGACTTCAATAGCTCGTAGTGTACCAAAGAATAAAGCTTGAAGTGCTTTACCAAAGCAAATAGCCAAGATCAATCCCATATTAAGCAATATCTATTCGTGTAAAGAGTGAGTGATAAGGCTAGAGAGCTTGTCGATCTTGTAGCACGCGTACCATGATGCAAGCACTCGATTTGGCCAAATACAAGCAAGCTGCATAGAAGTTGGACCGTTGATGCATAGCATTGAGGATGACGCCGAGTGCCAATAGCGAAGAGACGCCGCTGTAGATAGCGAGCCTCATGGTGGTAGTCGAAAGAAGTGAATGGAAAGTTGGAAGAAGTGTTGTGTGGTGGCAAGTGAATATGCCAGGTCAGAAAGTCCAAGATTGTTGGAGGCATTTGATTGGATTTGTCTTTTCAGTCAATGCCGCCAGGTGGAAATGCATTGTATCCCACCCTTTCTTACATGACATAGCAGTGAGTTTATAGCTATTACACAAAGATATGATATTGTTTCGTTGGTTACAAAAAAGCTGATCATCTCTTTCCATGATATACGGCAACTATTTGCCGAGTCTGTTGACAGCTCAAAGTAAACTAGTAGCTTTAGAGAATACTGTATCGAAAGAAAGGAATGTGGACATTTCTAGATAGAAGTTT
This sequence comes from Lichtheimia ramosa, assembly GCA_008728235.1. Taxonomy (NCBI): domain Eukaryota; kingdom Fungi; phylum Mucoromycota; class Mucoromycetes; order Mucorales; family Lichtheimiaceae; genus Lichtheimia; species Lichtheimia ramosa. The sequence continues at coordinate 982,824 of CP031823.1, forward strand.
ATAATTCAAGATGTAGATGATAGTATCAAGGGGCAACATGCTAAAGCTTGTTTTGTTATTAAAGAATCTCGGCATACATCATCCGTTTTCCCTCCTTTAGCCTTCGAAAAAGGAGCAAGAACACGTTTCATCTTGCACTGGCGCATAATTGATCGTGAGATTACTACCAATAGTCCACCAAGTACAACAAACACAAACAAACTTACATTTTGACGCCGCTCACAAGATTTGGCGTACTTGCAGTATCTGTTGTATGTACCTTGTTGCAGTATAATATCTTGACTAGTAGGATAGTTCTTTGATAACGATACTCTTGGCCTAATTAGCATTAGAAAGTCTATTCATTTTTAATGCATTTATACAAGCATACCTGCAGAAAAAGCACGTGGCAAAGACATGCATCTAGCAAGATGATGTGCAACAATACAATACCCGGGTGACTGTCGGATTTTGCTTTGCATCAATCCTATTTGAATGTAAGGGCAGCTCTTGCTGGAATCAAAAGTGGTCCATGGTCCTCTCTTTCCCCTCGATATGCCTGATCCCGAGAGTGTGCCGAATTCACCCAATGGGGATCTGCACATGGGCTCACCAAGTTCTCCCCCTGTTCCTCAGATCACTTTGACAAAGGCAAACGATACCCATTCTTCACAACCATCGACTAGCACCCAACTACCAACTCCTTCTCCACATTCACCCCATTCGCTATCTCCTACTTTGGGTCGACCTTCTACTGCTTCCAATTCACCTCCTCCTTTACCTTTAACTCGAGATTTGCTTCAAAGAAAGAACAAACTAGACGCCCTGCTTCGCAATGGACAAGGTCCAACACAACCACGACACTATCAGAACCAGACACCTATAATGACATTTGGAACTGACAGCAATATCGTTGTGGATGAGCGTGTTACTGCAGGGTTGGGGATATCAACACCTGGGCTGGGGATATCAACACCAACACCAACATCCACCTTACAACAGCATGAGATGCCTTCAAGACATACGACATCTAGTGTACGACATCGTCGACATTCTACACGACCTTCTATATCAACCAACATGACAACAATCATGGATCATGAGAAACGATCAAACAATCGTAAAACACCACCATCATCACCACACATCACCAATGAATTCTATTCATGGATACACGATATTGATCTGAAACCACCACCAGGTCATTCAACATCTATCAAGGATCATATCATGATGTTTTCTGGTTATTCTTCTCGAGCAACTTCACGTTCAGCATCATCAATTCATAACAGCATCTTTGACGAGAAGAAGGGTATCTATTATGCAGATACAACTGCACCTTCAACATCTCCACCACCTTACAGTCAATACCATTCTTCACCTATTCACCATGTTCCTGATCTGTTTCGTCCTCATTATGGTCATCAGTTACTATCCTACTTTTTTCAAGCAGCTAAGCGAGTTGTCAATCTTCGTGGACCAGAGGAAGTGGATGATTTACTACAAAAGAACAACATCACACCATCTTCTTATCCACGTTCACCTCGAGATGATTACGACACTGCTACTCATTATTATCCAGAACCATCACTTCAGAAACGCATATCCAATGGTACATCATTTGACAAACGATCTGTATTCAGTAGTCCTGCACTATCACTTGTGGATAATTCACCATCACTAGCTGGTCTTGGTGTTGGTGACAAACGATCCTTGTATTCCGATTATCCGCCATCCTCAAAGCAAGAGTCGCGACACACAACAGTGCCATTGAAAGAAATGTCACCGATTATACCACCACCACCACCATCATCATCAGGTCCGCTGGGCGGCAACAGTCTCTGTATGTTTACGCCTAATAACCGATTACGGCGTTATTTGTGGCACAATGTCATTCAATCGTGGTAAGTAGCGTGTGGTGTGTGCGTATGTGTTTGTTTGAGTCACTCATGTGTGTATATGTAGTTATGTGGAAGCTTTTCTCTTTATTATCATCATGCTCCATTATTTTCTCCTGATCTGCGATCCAATCTATGAGAATCAACAAAAGACTATATTTGGTGCACAATGGACCCATTACGCTATTCTTGGTATTCAGGTGATCTACACGTATGTATAAACAATCCAGGAGTTTGACATGCCACTAACACATTTCTCTTTAGTTTGGAAGCTATTTGCAAGATTATCGTTTATGGCATCTGGCTTCCTCCTACCATATCCACAAGCAAATGCTTTTGGTTTCGTCGTTGGTTCATCACATTGTTATCCAAAAATGGCAATGAATCCTCCAATCTAGCTGCTGCTGAAGAAGAAGCTCAACAATCTACAACCAAAGATCAACCATTGACACATCGACCTTACATTAGTGGATTTGCCAATACGCTTGATATCATATCCATCATTTCTTACTGGGTGGATTTTGGTCTGATGATTCATGGATACCCATATTGCTCTCTTTTCAAGGCCATTGGTGCTTCAAGACCTTTACGGCTTGCAATGATATTCAAAGGAACAGCGGTATGTGTGAATGTCAAGTGGATCATGATACAAAAGTGCTCATTGTTATGTATTAGACAATCTTGCGTTCTTTGCTTGTCAGCTGGGATATGTTGAAAGATGTACTGGGATTCATTTTCTTCTTTCTTGTCCTATTTGCACTTATTGGATTGATCACATTCAAAGGTGTCTTTTCTCGACGATGTTATGCAATGCAACCTGATGGCCAATGTAAGTGTCACATAGCATTTACTGTTTGCATACTCTCTTACATTGTTGATATTAGATGCTCTTGTACAACCACCATTACATTGCTCTGGTTATTATTCAGGGACGACAGTCATGGGGGCCTATAATCCTGATACCGATTCACACAGTTATGCAGGCTTGGGTGGATATATTTGTCGTAACGACCAGATTTGCATGGAAAATCAGGACAACAATCCCAATTTTGGCTTTGTCAACTTTGACACAATCTACTTTGCGCTGCTTGCTGTCTTCAGTTCCATGTCGCTTGAATTGTGGACTGAGCTCATGTCCCAGAATATGGATGCCGATTCAAATGCTGCTGCCTTGTTCTATTGTCTTGTCGCTTATGTCCTAAGCTTCATTCTAATATTCATGATCTTTGGTAAGATTGTCTAAACATCCATGCGTTTAGAGAGTTAGCTAACTTGTATCAATAGCTGTCATTACATCAGGATTCTCTCGTGTACGTGCTGCTCATCGTGTCAGTGCTTTTACTGGAAAGAAAAAGTCATATCGTGTGCTCCATTCTGTGCAAGGCGAGGAAGAAGAATTCATGTGGCGATTTGAAGATCCAACAGCTTTCGATCAAGGTCGTACACGTCGCATTAAGCAACTATTGATCAGTCTTGTCAAAAGCCGAGCTTTCTTTTACTTTGGGGTTTTATTGGTGGCATTGGATATTGGATTCATGTGTGCTCGGTCTGCACATGCAAGTGAATATGTTCTCGAAATGATAGGTAAGAGATAGATGTACACATCATGAGCATTCTTCTGACTGCTTGTTTGATAGACAATGCTGAAACTGCATTCACTTTTCTTTTCGCTTTGGAAATCTTTATACGCATCCTTGGTGCACCAAGCTGGACACAATTCTGGTATTCTGGAAGAAACAAGTTTGATCTCTTTTTGGTGATTGTCACGTGCGTCATTCAGCTGCCAATGATCCAAGATTCAGAGTCATACAAGTATCTTACTATTTTCCAATGTCTACGGTCCTATCGTCTCTTTATTGGTATTCCTCGTGTCAGACGTCTATTGGTAAGCAGACTCTGATTTGCCTTTTTGCCGTTTATGCTCACTTTCCAATGTTATACAGTCAGCTGCGTTAGGAAATGGTGAAGGTGTCATCTATGTCGTGATTTTCCTACTCTTACTTACGGCGTTATTCTCACCCATCTTTATGCAACTATTTGGTGGCGACTTTGGTTTCATTGATCCTAATGAGACTGAATTGCGATGTGACACATTTTGGCAGTCGTATCTGACACTGATAATGGTAAGCTTGTATCCGATTTTCCTATCGTGTATCATCTTACTAATACTATCATTCTTATTCTAGATCTATACAAGTGAAACTTGGACAGTGAGTAATCTACATGTTTGCATTCAGGCACAAAACTAATGTGGTGGATCATTAGGATTTCCTTTACAATGCCATGGAAAGTCAGCCCAATTTCTCAGCAGTCTATGCTGCCATCATCGCTAGTGGATATTTCGCATTTGCCCGATGTAAGTGTCATGATTCTTACATGTGTACATTGAACAAGGATTGACATTCAGCATGCTATTACAAAGATGTTATGGCCGGTCTTTATATTGCAGTGATTCTGGAGAACTTTGAATTGGAGGACGAGTTTATCAAGCAATACCAAATACGTCAATTCATCCAAAGACGAACTCATACTGGCGTTCATCGCTTCCAAGGCATCATTAACAAGTAAGTGAAAGGCTATAATGTCTCTAACAATCACACTGACTCTATTCTCATGTGTGCAGGATGTTTGGATCAATGTATTTGAAATCCAAAAAGAAGCAAGTGAATGTTCGCCGTCTACCAGCTGGATTGACAGCATCCATGGACAAGAATGCTTTGACAGATTTGCTTATTGGCCAACCTACTGCTGAATCAGGCAACGAAAAGTCAACAGTGATTGCAACACACCAGGATCGTTCCAAAAGTTTATTCGACAAGATCTTTCGACGACGACAGAAGCAACAAGAATCACCAGAGAAGTATGTTGATTTCAAATAGATGCCTATCGTCATCATCTTAACCTTTGAACCAATTAGGAATGACATACCAAGTCCACTGGATCCTTTTGCACATGATGTACCTGACGATGATTATGAATTGATTGTTGAAGAAGAGAATCGACAAGCTACAGAAGCCGAGATCCCAACATCCAAATCACTTTTCATATTCTCATCCAACAACAAAGTACGCCGTTTTTGTAAGATACTTGCAGGATCATCCGCCAATGGACGTGTTGAGAGAAAAAACGTATTCAATTGGTTTATTATGGCATGCGTTTTGGCAAGCATTCTTCTCGTTATTCTCGATGAGCCATCAACACGTTTAATGCGACAAGACACTATTCGACAATCAGCATATCGAATCGCTGATATGACACTCAGCATCATTTTCGTGATTGAAATCATTGTTCGTATCATTGCAGATGGCTTTATTTTACCACCAGACGCTTATTTGCGCAACGCATGGAATCGACTCGACTTTGTTGTCGTCATTCTCAACTTGGCTGCTCTCTTTGCTGGTGATGGTGATCTTTCCAGAGCACTTGGAACAGTGCGTAGTCTTCGTGTACTTCGATTGATCCGCTACTTTAGTGGTATGCGTGATGTATTTGTGGATCTTTTTCATGCATTCCCACTCATGCTGGATGCTCTCCTGCTGGTGTTTTTGGTCATGATTTTCTTTTCCGTGTATGGTGTCAATATGCTTGGTGGTCGTATGACAGCATGCAACGATGACCAAGTAGAAGGCCGTGCTGGATGTGTTGGCGAGTTTATCAATAACGTCAGTGATGAAGATGATGCAACAATCAATATCTTACAACCACGTGTATGGGCTATTCCTGAAGGTGGCATGTACAGCTATGATGACTTTCCAATTGCATTGGCTCATTTGTTTGGTCTTTCATCCACTGAAGGTTGGGTAAGTTGACAAATATGCGATATAGGTGAAATGCTAATTAGCTTTCTATATCAAGGTTGATTCTCTCTTTTATGCAATGAGTGCTCCTCCTGAACCTGATATCCAGCCATCGTTTGATTGGAATGGTCCTTCAGTTTATCTTTCGATTTTTTATGTCGTTTTCATGGTTGTATCTCATGGAACACTGCAACTTTTTGTTGGTGTCATTATTGAAAAGTTCAAACAAAGAGCTGGCATCACGACAATGACTACTGGGCAAAGACAATATGCTGATTTGCTCCGCCAACTGGCAGAAATCAAACCGACTCCCAAAGCTCAAGCACCTAACAACAGGATTGGTCATTGGTGCCATAACTTGGTTGTCAGTAAACGCGGCTTGTTCAACAAGTTTATGATGTCAGTCGTCATCCTGAATATATGTAAGTACCAAAGTCAAGCATCACTTTTATCTTCTATATTGACTTGAATGATACAGGTATCATTGCCACAGAGTTTCAGAATCAGCCTGAATGGCTTACAACCACTCAAGGTCAGTATATCAGTTATTCTAAGCTTATCTCTTTCTAACCTATCAAATGCAGATTACTGTTATCTGGTGTTCATTGTTCTCTATATATTTGAATCCATTGCCAAGTTTATCGGCCTGGGCTGGAAAAAGGTATGTACAGCATCACATGTCCTTATCAAGAGCTAACAAGATATGTATAGTGGAGCAAAGGAAAATGGAACTGGTATTGTGCGTTTATTGCTATCAGTGCATTTGTTTTGACTATTCTACGATTTGCTTTTCCCGATGTAAGTACCAGAGATAAGTGGAAGTGGATAAAGCATCCTATTCACCCATATTCATAGCTTTGGACACTGCGGTTGGAGCGATATTGTCTTGTTCTTGCTGCTTTTCGATTGGGTGAAGGCATTGATGCATTGCAAACTTTGTACCATACGATACGGTAAGACTATGATGACACTTTATAGTATCGTACGACTCACATAACACTATTAGAATGTCGTTGCCAAAGATCATCCGCGTCACTGCAGTCTTTTTACTCGTCTTGTGCCTTTTTGCAATGATATTCATGGAGTTGTTTGGCCTGACAAAGTTTGGACTAGAGACACATGAGCACAGCAACTTTCGAGACTATGGGAATGCACTCCTTTTGCTTATTCGTGTCGCTACCGGTGAAGCTTGGGTAATGATTTTGTCACGCGATCTCATTGTCATGTTGTATCCTCATTGTTTTTCTTGTTTTAGAATATTGTTATGATGGATTCGACAGTGCAAGCTCCCAATTGCGTTGCATCAGATGATTACTTGTTGACAGATTGTGGATCACCAGCATGGGCTTACTTTTTGTACAATACGTTTTATCTCGTGTGCACACATATCTTTCTCAACTTGTTTACTGCTGTAAGTCCAACACTGTTTCTTGGTATATCTGGTGTCTAATTGCATGACAATAGGCTGTATTGAGCAACTTTGAATACGCTTACGAGACAAGATCACGATTCACTTTGTTGAGCAAAGATGATTTACGAAGGTATGTAATGGCACAAGCAGACATGGATAGCAATACTAACGTGCATGATGACAGCTTCAAGTCCGCTTGGTCTGAAGTAGATCCTTCTGGTTCTGGGTACATTCAAAGAAAGGACGTGGTCAAGTTTCTTAATGTAAGTTTTTATTCAGTGGCATTCAGAGGCGAAATGACTCACTGATGTTTATTTCAGCTTTTACGTGGTCGCTTTCGGATGTGCATTTATGATGATCGACATAGTATCAGCAATCTGCAAAAGCTCAGTCAACAAGGAACGTCTGGCTCTTTCATTATCAATGAGAAACCAAGCGGATTTTCATCTACGACCAATGTGGCACTGCCTATACCATACAACATTGATCTTGTCAACAAAAGCTTAAGCAAGATTGATTCAATTTCTCTTGGAAGGCGACGACGTGATTTCAACTTGTGTTACTTGGTAAGGAAACATGATACTTTGATGGGAAAAGTATGTTTATTCTCTGCAATAGGAAATCATTGGAGCTGAAACTGCACGTGGAATCTCATTTGAAGATGTGCGTACTATCATGTCTTATCGTTTTGTTGATATCGAAGAAGCATTGCCGTAAGTCTGATGATAGTATCAATGATACATGATATTCATTGCTCTTTTGTATAGTATTGATGCGTTGATTGCACGACTTGAAAAGCAAGATCAAGTGAGCAAAGCTTATGCAGCCGAACGAGCACGTGGTGTATTCTTGACATTACTCCAGAGGAAGCGATATCTCCATGCTTTGTGGCAGAAGAAGAATGAGGAAGAAATGCTCAAATTGGGTATCAGCACCAAAAGTCCACTTCAACTGGATACATCAGCTGCAGGGTTGTCCCCTAAAAGTCCAAGGATGGCTAATCAATGGAAAAACAGATCACCTGGTAAGTACTGAACCATATTGATTAATGTACTAGGTTGACTGATGATGATTGTTTTGTGTTACTGTACAATAGTGCCAACTATCGTCATTGAAGATGCTCCACCTTCACCACGTCTTGTATCCGATTATGCATCACCTGCATCGCTTACTATTCCTTTGTCACCCATGTCAAACTATTCCTTTGAGACACAATATGGCTCACCTGCAGGTGGTGGAGCTGATTCATTACATGTCGCTATTGGTACAAACAGTCCACAATACTCGCCATTTCCCTCGACAGATCAAGAAGAGAACACATCATTACCTGGAGCACTTTCACCCAATTCACCTTACAGTCCAACTACTTTACGCCAAAACTGGAGAGTCATTGATGGCAATGCAAGTATGTCTTCAGAGCTAGCCGAGTCGTTGATGGATTCTTTAGAAAGAAATGCATGGGCTGGTAAGTTATTACTAAAGTGCATATGACATTTGTTCCTGACCAAGTTCATGTAGATATGCTCCATGACAACCATTGAAGCATTTTGTAAACAGCATCACCTACTTATTGTACAATCTAGTAATATTATACCCCTCCCCAAACACCTCCTTTGCAACCTTTACATTTTGGTGTCAATCAACAATTGTATCATATTCTTTTGTCAGCATATAGACTATCAGGTTGAAAATGTGATTATATAAACATCACTTTTGTTATAAACAGTTATAAGTTCTGCATAGCAACACGACCACGTGATGAGAAAGAGTGCGGGGTGTAGAAACTAAAGGATCAACTTCCAATCATGCGTCAGTGGTCTCCTTTACTCTCACGTCCCACTTACATATGCTACAAAGCAACCATTGGTGACCATGGATTCCGAAGAAAGAACTGCTGTCTTATGGTTTATGCAAGGCAGTTGTATGGTGTCCTTTTACAGCTACCCAGAAGAGAAAGGCACTCGCAGACGCAATCTAGGCACAGAGAATCTCGTTTTGGCCGATCTATCTTATCGCCAGATTTGTTCATTGGTAATATACGAAGCTACTTTGGTTTATATAGCAATGGCTAATAGGATTGGTATGGATACACGTGATATAGAAAATAGCACAGCCAGCAATCCAACATTTGACGCATCTCACCAAGCTGGAGTTACAAAGCAATCGATTAACGACATTACCAGCCGAGCTATGGCGACTATCAGGATTGGAAGAGCTCAACGTAGGCAAGAATCGAATCACATGTATCCCACCTGACATTGCACGTTTATCACAACTGCGTGAATTATACCTGTACGACAATCAGATCGAGCATTTACCTTCACAAGTGGGTGATTTGAAACAATTGCAAATCCTTGATGTCACTGCCAACAAGTTGAGCTATTTACCTGCCGAGTTGCTTCGTCTGGCTCTCACAAATACCTGGATTGATCGAAATGACTTTGCTGTGGATCTGAAATGGAAGCAAAAAGAAGGACCTTTTCGGATACGTGGTGCCAGTTTCTCAAAGACAATACGTGTGGATGTCTTATCTTTGCGTTCTCTTTGTCTACAAATCGCTGGATCCAATCTCATTGAACTTTCAAGGAAAGAAGGCAATCAAGAATTACAACATCAATTGGATATGTTACAACACCAATCATGTCTTTCCCAATTGCTCCTTGATGAATTACTTGAACCCTTATCACCTACTTCTGTACCTGCTCATTGTTACGAGTGTGGCACTATTCTCTTTCACCCTGGTCTTTCCTTCATTCGTTATTTTGATATTTATAATAGAGCCAAAGTCCCCTTTATGTATAGATCTTGTAGTCAAACATGTCTTAATCAACTGCTATCTAGTACTAGTAATAAAAAAACAGCAATAGCCGTTCCTCCGCTTTATTTACATAGTGCAATGACATCGCCTTGTCGACGCCAGTCGTCGTGGAAATGTGAATTGAAGAACCTTGCACATTCATGATAACCTTGTTGTTCCTTTAAGATATGTGTGACATGGTTGTCTTGGAGTAGTTGTTCAAACATCAATAAATGGGATGGCCATTCTTTGTCAAAGTCATCAGAAAGGAATTTCACTGGATCTGCATAAAAACGATCTGCTTCATCAACATAATCCTTTTTGGCGTCAAGTGGTGGCTCACAGGTAAGAAACCACATGCTGGTATTGGGTCGATGTATCATGGATTGCCATGGTGTTGAATGACATGGCATAAGTACGCCCAAAGATGTCAAGTCAGATTGATCACGTAGCCAAAGCATTACATCCACAACACCACGTTGATGCCACAAGTTGAGATAAAATGCCATAGGTAGCTGGGTGATAACAAGTAGCAGCATAACAGCTCTTCGTCGATTCGATGAGTTGATGTGAGCAAGTCCTGAAGCAGCCAATACAAGCATGATTGGGAGGATTGGATATATAAATCGAAACTCCTTATGGGATAACAAGCTGTATATACCAATCACCCATACTATCAATTGCACAAGTAAACGTTGAGCTCTTGTAGCGTCCGATGTTGTTGTAGTCATTGCCTTGTAGCCACCAAAAAGTGTCAAAGGAAGGAGTGTAGTGAGTACCACGGGTACACCTTGAGAGAGATACCAATGCCAAGGATGAACACCATAAATCAATGAAATCGAATCAAGCACATTGACCTTGACAAAGTTGAGCGGTGTCAATACCAATTCGCCATACATCCATGAATTGAGAAGGATATCACCAGTAACTACCAATGATCTAGTTGTGTATATAAGGTCAGTATCCAACCTTTGCTTCATCCCAACCTAATATACTTACACAATGACAGCTGCATTGAAAAGCACTGCTACACGACGACCTGATGATCCAAGTATCAATTTCATGCCAAGGAATAGCCAAACAAGTCCATTGGTAGGTCGCATAATGCATGCCATCCCAGCTAATAAGAGTGCCACGCGGTAATCCCTTAAGGAGAAATAAGTCATCCATCTTCAAGTACTATCACCTTTCATAGATACCTGACGCTTGCAGACTTGTTGAGATTAGACAATGGCCAGTAATTGAGTGCCGATACAGTGAACATGGCTTCCATAGCATTTGAAAGAGTACGTGCAGCGATGAAATAGTTGTACCAAGAGCATAGGGTGATGAGCAACTAGATACATGACACATTTAGCATATACGACATAACATATCGTGCTTACTCCACATACGATATAAGGTGCGATGGTTTGGTTGATCACTCTTTTGGCAAGGTTATATGTTGCATAATCGGTGATAGCTGCAAAGCAAGCTTGTAATAGTTTTGGAGCCCAAATCTGTCAAATGAAAAGAGAGCATGTTTGTGTGTGAGCAAAGATTCATGCAATCATGTTTGAACACTTACCAACGCCATAGTCTGATCCAGATGTAACCAAGCAACTACTTTGTACAACGTGGCAAAGAGCATAGGATGTGCATAGCTCCGTATGCAAGATTGCCACTCCCAAGTGATATATCCATATGTGTCAGCTAATGGTTAAGGATTGTATCATCATCTCGATTCGTGTACATAAGAAGGTGAAAAAAAAGGATATCCAAAGACCATGTGATGTGCCACTTCTTGTGCTTGCCAATATTCATCTGGATTATCATAAGTTCGGGTAAAGAAAGCATTGACCAGTCGATACATCAGGCACAGGCCTAAGATAAAGAGCTTGGATGTATGCGTCGACTGCTGCCTGCCTAATATCACATGGGTATCTTTCTTGCTGTCTAACACCTCCTTTTCGGGTTGTATTGCTGATGACGGTACGCGATGGCGTAAATCGGGACGATCCGTGGTCATAGTTGAAGGGAAAAGGAAAAGCAACGTGGAAGGTCAGCTGCTGGTTTGGGAGAAGAAAATGGGAGCGGATGAGTACTGATTTTCGCCTTGTTTCTCTCCCTTTACACACACATACATATATACTACGCCATGGTGAAATCCAGTATTATTGTTCCTACCCAATCCACAGGGTCAACATCACGTAAACGATCTATCGATCAAGACGCTGAGCATAACGACAACAACACAGAAAGAGCAACTGACGATAAAGAGACTGAAGTAAATAGATCGACACTTGAGCCAAACTGGACATTGAACTGACGACTTTGACTTCAATTCAGGCAAAGAAACCTCGACTTGAAATGTCGACAGACAGTAGACGACGAGGACAGCGTTTATTTGGTGTGTTGCTGGGTACACTTAACAAGTTTAAGGATGATAGCGAGAAACGATCTGAAGGGGTAAATATCATTCTCACACGCGCTGTTCACCAATGACTAAAATGATCCATACTTGCAGGAGAAGAAGCGACAAGAGATTGATACCAAGTTACATGAGAAACTAGCGAATGAGAAGAAGGAACTAGCAGAAAAGATGCAGGCTGATAAGGAACGTCGAGAACAAGAGTTGAACATGTTAAGAGTGCGAGACCAGCGTATTTTGGATGAGAAAAGGGTATTGTATTGTTATTTTCTCTTACGTGTATCATTCAGTCACTCACATAACATGATGCATTATGCAGGATGCAACGAATGTGCGACACAAAGAATACACTGCCAACTATTTAAAGACTACAACTTCACCCGTTTTGCTCTACCGACCAGCTAAACTGACCGACGACATGGAAAAACAGATTTTGCAACAAAAAGAGGATGCACAACAGGCTCGTAAAGCATATGAAGAACGTAGAGAACAGCGCATGAAACAAGAGGAAGCTGAAGACAAGTCGGCATTAGAAGCAGCGGAAAAACGACATTATCACCAAAGTGAACAACGAGATGAACATAATGAGCAAAATGGTGATGAACGTGACAATGGATCCATGACGGGTAGTCCTCGTTTAGAATCACCTGCCCCTGAAGACGCTGTAGCTGATCGTGATGAAGAACAATAAACAATCATCGATTCAAATATACATAGTTGGTGATATTGGCATCTAGAGATAGTATGCAAGTTATATAATAGTAGTAGAGTGTCTTCCTATGATAAAAGTACCCTATTTGATTCCCTTGTAACTTGATCCTCTTTCAATGCTTTCAGTAATAAATAGTCGCCATTTGAATTTGTAAAAGAATGACATTACAGATCATACATGTGATTGATACCTAGTCTATTACAATGTGCGGATAGATCCATCCACAGCCACTTTATTTGGCATAGTTGTAGAAACCACGACCACTCTTTTTGCCGTACCAGCCAGCATCTACATACTTTTGCAACAACCAACATGGGCGGTACTTGGAATCACCAGTGTTGTCATAGAGAACCTTTTGGATTGCTAAGCAGGTATCCAAGCCAATAAAGTCAGCCAAAGTCAAAGGACCCATAGGCATGTTGGTGCCCAATTTCATAGTGGTATCAATATCTTCGGCACTTGCAGCACCCTATTCAAAAGCCTTTGGTTAGTACCCCTTTGATCATTTGCATCACTGTCATCCTATACTTACACTTTCCAAAAGCATGACTGCCTCGTTGATATAAGGCATCAACAAACGATTGGCAACGAAACCAGGAATATCTTCAGCAACAGTAGTAGTCTTGCCCATGTTCTTGGCCAAAGCAAGAGTATCCTGGAGCACAGAATCTTTGGTAGCAAGACCAGGAATGACTTCAACAAGCTTCATGACAGGAACAGGATTCATAAAGTGCATGCCAATAACCTATCATATATGTTAAGACTTTCATCCATGATACATGACAGTGAGCACTTTATACCTGCTCGGCTTTCTTGGTAGCAGCGGCAATCTTGGTGATACTGATACTGCTTGTGTTGGTAGCAAGGATAGCATCCGACTTGCAAATAGCATCCAAATCACGGAAGATGGCATTCTTAATGTTCAAGTTTTCAGAAGCAGCTTCAATGACAATATCAACATCCGACAAGGATTGCATCGAGTTGGTGGTGGAAACCAATTCACGTGTACCCTTGGCATGTTCAGCGGTGATTTTGGACTTGGAAACATCCTTGTCGAGCAACTTGTCTAATAATAAACATGTTAGTTCACTGTAAACATGGGATCATAGATCGAATACTCACTCATAAACTGGATACCACGCTCAGTTTGTTCCTTGTTAATATCCATCAACACCACGGGAAGACGTGCGACATTGGCAGCAACATAGGCGATACCCAAACCCATTTGACCAGAACCAACCACACCAACACGCTTGATATGGTCAATGTTGTGCTAAATAGAAAAGGATATCAATAAACATGCATATCAGACGTGTTTCATACTTACAAGGTTGGCAGGGGTGCTTGAAAGGAAACGACGAGTAGTCTGTCATTTGACATGTGTAAGCGCAATGTTGTAAAAGTTACAAAAGTGAAGCTTACCTGAACAGTGACAGGAAGACATTTGCAGCTGTTAAGAGCGAAGCCGAGCATGTTGCAGTAATGGGAAAAGTAGACAGGAACAGTAAAGGCGGGGGAGCAGGACGACTCTATATTGCGGGGGGTGAAGACATAACGGAATTCAATTTGTAAGCTCTTGTTCGGCATTGCATTTTCCCACGATGGTATTCTTTCAAGTCGGGATCTCTCCCGTGACATTTCGTGCCATTTGGCATCAATCACTCCTTGTCAGGGACAAAGAAACCACGCAATTAATTAAAACAAGTAGTATGAACAAAGCTGGAAAGTCAATTCAATACAAATATGTTATATGCATTCCTTGCATATTATTCATTGTCTCTTGCATCCATGTTGTTATATAAACCAGGTATGATTGAACAAGCGAATTTCTACAACATCTTCACATCAATTTCTAAATGGCACGTCATACTTCCATCATCTTTCTTACCACATTACTGCTTTTGGTCTATTCGTTGTCAAATGCTGTCATGGCATTACCTGCTGACTCTGCTCCCAAGCATTTTGAGAAACACACCAACATATGCACTTGCTCAGTTGAGCCATCCGATCTTGGAACCTGTTGCTCTAAAGCATCGGGAAGTGTCGACGGCGAAAAATGTAACTTTAAAGATGACAAAACCATGTCTGCTTTTGAGATATGCTGCGCTAGTAACGGTGGATCAAGCTCCTGTGATGTGAACAACACCTCGATGACTCTAGATTAAATATCACCCCATGTGTCTTCAACTTCCTTTCTGCCTTACTTTGCCACCATTTGAAATACCCTGAAAGTAAATCTAGTGCAATAAACCAGCATGTTGATATAAGGCGTCTTTTATTTGTACTGCTGCCTTGGTAGCATGATGCTATATTGGAATGACTTGTGTACACATAGCTACGCAAGCACTTGTTCTGTGATATGCATCCCTTTTACATAGGATTGCATATATGTATCTCCTTTCTAACCAAGGATCCCACTTGAAGGGATGAAGTGGGTACCAGTGCTATTGATAGTATACTGATCAGGAAAGGTAACCAGTTTTAGCATATGTGTGAACATCCACCATCACATGCTGTGCAGCAACTATCATCAATGACGCTGATGACTGGTGCATGTATTGTCAGCTTTATCCAAGCACACAACACATACAATCTCTTGAGATGGTAATGGTTATGCTTCATCATGTAAACATATATGCATGGCACATCTGAAGTGAATTTCGTCATCCTTGTGTCCACATTATCTATGCAAAAGGAAAAAGGCACTGACAAACAACTTTATGTGCATCATGATGCCTTGTATTATAACACATATGTCAAGAGCAGTCCCAGTAGCTATGCACAAGAAAAGGAATATGCAACAAGTGGAAAGGATCCGTAAAGATCCGCAATTCACACCTCCACGCACTCTTACTCCATTGAGAAGTCTTCTGTCCAAAAATCAACACATGTGTAAATCGAGACAAGCTCATGGGGTTTATGTTGTGGATGAGAAAAGAGCATGGCATGAGACTTGCACCAGATGTACCCAGTTTATACTTGTCTTGGTGGTGGTTCCTTGTGCACCGGTACACTATTCTCTTATCCTGTGATGATTGTACTCATCACTTTTTGCCATTGGCACGTGGCTGACATGACAAACCAATTCACAACAGCAAAAAGAAGGTTTGTGTACCAAGATTCATGTAGGCGATCATCATCGTCATGAAGAAAGCAACATCTTATTCACTCATCACGCATCTATGCACAAAACCTTTTTCATGTGATGATAAATGGATCACGGGAAAAGAAATGTAAACAAAGATGCATGTCCTTTTCTTGCTGCGCCAAAAGTAGTAGTGGATGCGAGCATATTTGTACTCGATAGTGAGTGTGAGAGCGAGAAGAGATCGCCAACTAGCCCCGACTACAAAATGGGCGATCGATGGACATGGAAAAGAGAGATATGACTTTGTGTGTAGTACTATCTTGTGTACACTGAAAGAACAAAAGTCATGGGACCAATTAACACGAGAAGAGAACTGATTGTTGCTGTGTATGTGTACCGCTCCTGGCTAGTATGTTGTGCATTATTCCAGATGTGTTCGTGTGTACCATTTGTGCAATATCACAATGCATTGTTCAAAAAAGACAACAACACCAATACCACGGAATCACTGCCGAGTGTTGTGCACATCATATATTTGGTTTGAGCACAGACATTGCTAATCTATTCTCATTTCTCAATATCAACAGCGACTTGGTACAAGAAAAAAGGTGTTTCTTTCATCATCAAAGAAGACTTTATGCTGATCTAATAGCTATCATCACTAAAGAGCGATCGCTTTGGGCCGTGCACGACACTTTAGATGGTTGCAAATAAACACATGAACGCTCAGACCACACGCACACTTGTGTCTAGAAAATCAATGACATCTGCTCATGCTCACATGGGATGAATCAGGTTTGTCCTTGTCGTTTTCAATACTTGTTATAGCCCAATACACTGGTTGCCAACATCATCCAGCTCCATTGCTGCATTGTGAAAAGGGAAAAACATAACGTGATCATGGGGGCCGTCTTTTCATGGTAACAAGCAGCCAGTGTAGACATATGGGAAAGCTCTAATGGATGTGGAAGCATACCTTTGACTTTAGAAGTGCACCCAACAGTACATTGTGTATCCCTATTGCTCCCATGACCTTGAAAACCCTAACGTAAAAGTGCTCGTGATACTTGAGCTCGGGATTGTTGGGCCGTAATGGGAGCACATCCACTATCACCGGTAACGCATATAGAGTTTTGCAGCTGATAGCATGGTTGTGAAGAGTATGTGGTTCTCATAAAATGCAAAATCCACATACACGGTGCCACATCATGAAGATCATGGTATATATAAAGGCCGTTTGATATTGGAATCACCCTTGCTCTCTCTCTCTCTCTTCCAATTCTACGCACTTACAAGACCATGGTTACTTTTAGCCCAATCGATCATAAAGATATAAACCAAGCAGCTGCAACTATCTCTGATACAAGCCAACAAGTATGCAGTGTCCGAGGCAGAAGCTATTGTTTGATCCATCGTCGTTATTTTGAGACAAGCTGGTGTCCTGACTGTGGTCGTGCAGCAATTAGTAAGTTCTGGAATGGTCGTGATGATTGCATTTGGATCATTTTACTAATCTGATGGAATGTACTTGTAGTTCGCCGCTGAAAATCGACATCACTGCACACTTTGATGATCATCTCCTCATATCACATATACAAGCACAAAAATCCTCCTCATATCGCCAATACAACACTCACCAAAAAGCCAAAAAGCACATGTCATCTATTTGCTACCTACTCACTCACTTTCAATTAACCTGCTGTATCTTCTACCTAAAAGATTAGTCCACAAAACACACCCTGAAAAAGAGTAAAAACACATCATGCATCATATGCATATACGAATACTAAACAAGTAGTTACACGGATCATGTCTTTACATGTATGACGCTATCTTGCATGTATTTGCAATGCTTGATAAGGCAGAATGTCATCATCATATGCTTCAACAACATTGTTGATTCTTTTCATGTATGCAATAGTAGTAGTAGTAGCACGATGTTATGGCTTTTGTTCTAGGCTTTTGTGTATGTGACCCTGTGATGGAAGCGCATGTACACAAAAAGGCATGTCTCGGTACCACTTTCTTATCGTTTGTTATGTCATTACTTTCACATGCACAGTGACAAAAAAGAAAAGGAAGCAGTATATAATGTTTACTGCTCGGTTCTTGGTCTCTTGACTCATTGGGAGAGTTTCTTGCATGTGAACGAAAGGATACACATTGTCCCACCCAATAAGCTATTTCCATATTCTACCTTTTGCATGCTACCATGCCGTCATTCTTGTAAAGATCGCCAACGATTACTGTGTCCGGTATCCACATTACTCCATGTAGCATAACTTTTGGGTACTCTTATGTGCAAGGTGACAATATTCATTGAACAATGACATCAACCTGCTATCATGGTATCCTTTTCAATCATATGCAATTTCAATGTGCCAACAAATACAAAGAGAACTATCCTTCGAGTGCCATAATGCATGCCATGGGCAGCTGTCTGGGTTGGAATATAAGTAAGCATGGTACAAGTGGTCAAGGTCTTTCCGTCACAAACTCTTTATTGCTTTGCTACTGTACCGGATTGCACATGTTCAACACTACAATGTCTCTACTCTATCCAATTGGACGCTGGCCTTGACCTGGATCCACTAGCATGCAAAGTCCAAGACTTACAACAGCTCATTTGGGACCAGGCGTTCAACAGCATCTACTTCTTGCACCCATTACGAACAGCCATCCTTAGCAAGTGACAAGTACAATAGGTCTATGCGTATATACCAGCAGATTCTCGTGAAAGCATGAGATTGGAACTATGACACAGCTACAAGATCGATATCAGTATCATCCATGTTGATGCAGCAGGAACACTTCGATAGTCATCATCTTATCAGCATGTTTGGATAGCTAGATTGTATTGATATATACACAAATACATGATATTGTCTTTCAGCATGAATTCACTATTGTACAACACACATTAATCACTTTGAGAATAAGGGGATGAATGAATGGATGACAAGTGGTCTGTGTCAGTCAGTATACAATATCTGAGCCAAGATGACAGTGTCACAAGGCAGCGAATGAAATTGATCACCAGTGATTCGGTAGAAAGTTTGAGCATTCATCGAACCTGTCAAGTAGATGGAGAAGAAGCTTACCCAATAGGATTTGAAAACTCAACCTGAGTCACAAGGTAAGCATTAAAGACATCGTCTCTCCGCCACTACTTGATTCGTGTCATTACTCTTTCTCTTTTTCCCCTTTCTTCTTTTCTCACCCCCTACTCTTTTTACTTGCAATATCATCATCAACATGGGACGTACTCTTTACGACAAAGTTTGGGATGATCATGTTGTCGATCGTCAAGAAGATGGCACTTGTTTGATTTATATTGATCGACATCTTGTCCACGAAGTGACCAGTCCACAAGCATTTGAAGGTCTTCGTAACGCTGGTCGTAAGGTCCGTCGTCCAGATTGTACACTTGCTACTGTCGATCACAATATTCCCACGACATCTCGCAAGACTTTCAAGAATGTCTCTTCTTTTATTGAAGAAGCTGATTCTCGTACTCAGTGTGAAACACTTGAACAGAATGTGAAGGAATTTGGCTTGACATATTTTGGCATGGATGACAATCGTCAGGGTATTGTGCATGTGATTGGTCCTGAACAAGGTTTCACGCTTCCTGGTTGTACTGTCAACTGTGGTGATTCTCATACATCCACTCATGGTGCTTTTGGTTCTCTTGCATTTGGTATTGGTACATCAGAAGTGGAGCATGTTTTGGCTACCCAAACCTTGCTTCAAAAGAAGTCCAAGAATATGCGTGTCAAGGTGGATGGCAAGGTGACTCCTGGTGTTACAAGCAAGGATATCGTGTTGCATATCATTGGTGTTATTGGCACTGCTGGTGGCACTGGTTGTGTCATTGAATTCTGTGGATCAGCTTTTGAAGAAATGACTATGGAGGCACGTATGTCAGTATGCAACATGTCAATTGAAGCTGGTGCACGTGCAGGCATGATTGCACCTGATGAAACAACATTCGAGTATGTCAAAGGACGTCCTCTTGCACCACAAGGAGAAGAATGGGATCGTGCTGTTGAATATTGGAAGACATTGAAATCTGATCCAGATGCAGTTTACGATGTGGATATCTTTATTGATGCAGCAGATATTGCACCTACTTTGACTTGGGGAACCAGTCCACAAGATGTTGTTCCTATTACTGGAAAGGTGCCTGATCCAAGCAAGGTGGAAGATCCTGCTCGTCGTTTGGCTATGGAACGTGCTCTCACTTATATTGGTCTTGAACCAAACACTCCTATGGAAGAAGTCAAGGTTGACAAGGTCTTTATTGGCAGTTGTACCAATTCACGTATTGAAGATTTGCGTGCTGCTGCACAAATTGCAAAGGGTCGACGTGTAGCTGATTGGGTTTATGCTATGGTGGTACCTGGATCTGGTCTTGTCAAGAAACAAGCTGAACGTGAAGGATTGGATGTCATTTTCAAGGAAGCTGGATTTGATTGGCGTGAAGCTGGTTGTTCAATGTGTCTTGGTATGAATCCTGATCAACTTAAGCCTGGTGAACGTTGTGCAAGCACTAGCAATCGTAACTTTGAAGGTCGTCAAGGTGCAGGTGGACGTACTCATTTGATGAGCCCTGCTATGGCTGCTGCTGCTGGTATCAAGGGTTACTTTGCTGATATTCGCAAAATGCTTCCTGCTGAAGAACAAACCAAGACTACAACTGCTGCACCTGCTCATCCAATTGAACCTGAAAAGGAACCTGTTGAAGATCATGCCAAGGCTGCAGACCAAGCTGATCCTGTCACTGACGCACCTGCTGGATCACAATCACCTGCAAGTGGAGCTCCTACAGATGCTGTTGGTATGCCAAAATTCACCACTCTCAAGGGTATTGCTGCACCTATGGATATTGCCAATGTGGATACCGACATGATCATTCCCAAGCAATTCCTCAAGACTATCAAGCGTACTGGTCTTGGTACTGCTCTCTTTTATGCTTTGCGTTATGATCCTGCTACCAATGAAGAGCGTCCTGAATTTGTTTTGAATCAAGAACCTTATCGTAATGCTCGTATTCTTGTATCCACTGGAGCCAACTTTGGCTGTGGTAGTTCTCGTGAACATGCTCCATGGGCATTCAATGACTTTGGTATTCGTTCCATCATTGCACCAAGCTTTGCTGATATCTTTTACAACAACTGCTTCAAGAATGGCATGTTGCCTATTCCACTTGCTCAAGAAAAGGTTGATTTGCTTGCTGAACATGCCAAGAAACAAGAAGAACTTGAAGTGGATCTTGTCAATCAAGTCATTCGCTATCCTGGTGGAGAAGTGCCATTTGATGTTGAGCAATTCCGCAAGCACTGTCTTGTCAATGGCTTGGATGATATTGGTCTTACTATGCAAAAGGATGCTCAAATTGAAGCTTTTGAAGCAAAGCGTACTCGTGATTGGCCATGGCTTAATGGAAAGGGTTATTCTGGCAAAGCTACCAAGGTCACTGCAGTTCCTGTTGGCGATTCCAAGAAGCAAAAACTTGACTGGTAGACATATCCCATGTACACATCTCTACGCACACATGTATATCTCCCTTTTTCCCTGTAGTAAATATATATCAATCGATTCTTCCTTTTGTGATGATATAATAAGATGAATGATGGAATGAATAGATTTGAAGAGTGATGGTGGATCACTAGTTTATGTAGTATGCTTTTAAAGTACATTCTATTTGCTAGCAATACAACACTATAACTGTATCGGCTATTGTCTATATTTCTCTAGCACATCATCATCCCAACTGATAAAAGATCCAGTCAAAGAACGAGGAGGATCAAGAGCAAGTCTAGCAATAATAGAGCCTGGTATTTCTGGATGGAGGAGCCTGCCTTCCTTATAAGCCTTAGTCATTGCTTCATGAAGTGAATCATCCACGACCCCCTTGCCTAAAGCACGCCAAGTTATCAATTGAGCTGACAAAGTCATGTGATATATACAAAGATTCAACTACCTGCATTTCGAGCAGTCTTTTGCATATCAGTTGCAACTACTCCAGGTCTAAATGCTATGGTTGTAATATCAGGTTCTTCTACTGACAAGGTTGATGCAAGATGATTCAAAGCAGCCTTGGAACTAGATGTATGAACAATGCATTAAAAGATATGCAAGAATCATCCATTAGCCTTGTTATCCTATACTCACGATCCATATGCATCCCATCCTTTGATGTAGATGTTGGCAGCCCCTGATGATACCATCACAATCGATCCTTTGGTTTCACGAAGATGTGGTAAAGTCATTTGGATCAATTGAAAGACAGAAAACAAGTTGATGTCAAATAGTCTATCTTGACCAATATGAATATCTCCCAACATCATCTTTACATGCATCAGCATTTACCGTTTCCACTGATCGAGATTCACGTCACACACCTTTGCAATAGGCTCCAATACACTGGCATGAATAACAATGAATTGAGTCGGAACTGTCTTGTTTCATTTTTCTCACTCACCCGGCGTTGGCCACAACACCATCAATTCTTCCCCAGCGAGCTATAGCAGCTTGAATGGCTTGTTGAATGACAACTTGGTCTGCAACATCACCTGGAACAATAAGGAGCGAGTTCTGTTTGCCATGTTGAGCTACTTGAGTTTGCAATTCCTTGAGTAACTCGGTATTTCTTGCAATGGCGACGACATTGGCGTTGGCTTCTTGAATGGCATATACAACAACAGCTTTGCCAATACCCTTGGATGCACCAGTGACTATCAAGACATGCTGTGACATGTATGGATGTATGTATCAGTAGCGTGTGTATTATGCTCGGACAAAAGAGGAATGGCTTGACTGGAATGGGTTCTCAAGGTGACGCATTTCCCCCTTTCTTTCACAGTGATGGTGCAACCAAACGACTGCATTTCCTTCTCTTTTCCTTTTCTTGTACTTGCAACAACAACAATACAACACTTATCCTTGTCTTTATTTCATTCTTTATCTTCATCATCACCTTTTCAACATGGTGATCAACTCTTCTTCTTTTCCACTCTTGGCACCTGTGATGAATAAGGCGAAAAAACGCATGTCATGCCCTGAATCGACTCCAGTGATACATAAGAGCATCAATTTAGAAGACAACATTATCTCTAAGCAGCAACAACAGCAACAGCAACAAGTACCCGATCCACGCGATTGGGAAGATGGACCCGTGTTTCGTGCAACTATTACACAACTTGAAGCAAGGACACGTAGCTTGAAAGCAGCCATCAAACACATTCTCAAAACAGCTACAGCATCCTTACGAGCAAATCAAGCCTTGTTACAAGCTGACACTGAATTTATTGCTGCGCTACGAGAGACATCCAGCACTGAACCTCTTTTCCGACATTATCTTGACAATGCTTGGCATCACATGCAACAACAACGTGAACAGCTATTATATTCAATGCAGACATTGCTTATTGAACCACTTCAGAAACTGTACGACATGGATGTTAAGCAAGCGGAAGTGAAACGACGTCAATTTGAAGAGGAGAGCAAGAGATACTATGCATGTTTATCCAGATATCTCGGCAAAAAGTCCTCCAACAAGAGTGAACATAAGCATTTGGCCAATACGAGACGCTTTGATATGATTCGTTTTGACTATTACACCTTCTTGATGGATCTACATTGTGGCAAAAAGGATACTGAGCTCTTGTATCATTTACTCAATCTGCAACAAAAGCAACACAGTTATCATGCTGCAATGTCCGACATTCTTGATAGCAGCTCATCAGGATTACAAGCGTTTGCTTCACTTATTGCAGATGCATCTCGTGAACATACTGCCATGCACAAAGAACGTTCAGAAACACGCAGAGCACTTGAAGCTGGATACAAAGAAGCAGCTGCAGCAAAGACAACAGTGACAACTAGTCTTGTTCAACAACCAACAAATCACTCGACTGTTTTATCCAATGATGAATCAAGACTTTCTTTTGGCGTTACTGGTGGCGTTGATGACCGAAAGGCTGAAAGTTTATTTCATGGCATTAGGGACCTGCAGTGCTACGATCGTGATCTTAAGGGCACTGTTGGACGAAGGAAAGAAGGCGTACTGTTTGCAACATCTCGACCACTCAAAGTCAATGATTCAGATAAACCTCCTACTGGTGTTCCTTGGCACAAGTAAGTCTGCTTTATGATAGCATTGATGAATCATCTGACATCATTTTATAATAGATACTGGTGCGTACTCAGTGCCGGTCAATTATATGAATATAGCAATTGGAAACGAAGCTTGGAGTCACACATGGAACCTGTGAATTTACGATTTGCAACAGTACGTGCAGCTCGTAAGGCAGATCGACGCTTTTGTTTTGAAGTCATCACACCCAGATTCAGACGATTGTATCAAGCGACATCACAAGAAGATATGCAGGCATGGATTACAACTATCAACAATGCGATTGAAAGTGTGTTGAATGGCCAAGGAAGTGTATTGGACCTTGTTCACCCACAGCAAGAACAAAATCATGAGCACAAAAGGCGACCAAAGTCATGGGTTGCAGCAGCAACAACAGCCAGTCATAAGCTCTCCTTGGAAGGTGCACTTGTTAATCTGACGACTGATGCTAGCAAGGAGAAGAAGAGAAAGTTACATCGACATTCTATTGGACATACACATATCCCAGCCAACAAACGTCGTGCATCAATTGGATTTTCTTCCTATGAGCTTATTCAAAAGATCTATCAAGCAGATGACGCCAATACTCGATGTGCAGATTGTGGAGATGATAGACCAGAATGGTGTTCAATCAATCTTGGTATATTCTTATGCATCGGTAAGTGTTACAAAGGAGGCATATAGGAGATCATATGCAGCACCAGCCCACTTATACTTTCTTGGCAACAACAATAGAGTGCTCGGGAATACATCGTGGTTTGGGATCGCACATTTCCAAGATACGATCATTGACACTTGACAGCAATACGTTTACACCAGAAGTGATTGAAATGTTACTATCCATTGGCAATACACGTGCTAATGCAGTGTGGGATGCATACAATACTGGCACAACTACACCAACCGATTCAAGAGATTCAAAAGTCGATTACATTGTTGGCAAATATCAGGATCGAATCTATACAAGTCAAGAGGATACAACAAATGAAACAACACCACAGCAGCAGTTATTCGATGCCATTCAAGCCAACAACATACCCAAAGCACTTGAAGCCATTGCACTTGGTGCTGATGTCAATGCACGACGACAACAACCAGCGACAGCTGAAAATGAAGTGCTGATTGATGATTACAATGACAACGAGCCACAGTTCATTACACTACCAATGCTTGATGCAGAAGGATGCCATGTACCAGATCAAAGTCTTACTCTTCCACTTCCTTTGAAGCGACAAGTCATTCCATTAGCACAATATCCTCTTCATTATGCACTTGCTACAGGATCCCTTGCCATGGCTGAATTCCTTTTCCAAAATGGTGCTGATCCATCGATCATTGATCCTGAAACTGGGTGCAGCCTGCATGATACCATCACTAATGGCAACTTGGTGCGAGAACGAGCCATGGCTTATTACTTGCAAAGGATCAACAACAAGACCAACAATGAGCAATCCATCCTCCCTACACATCATCGCTTTTCGCATACATTCTCATCCGATATCATGGAAGAAATATCAGCATCATCAAGATGGCAGGATAATATATAGTTGATTCACCCCTTAATACATCATAACCTTCCTACCTTTTATTGTAATTACTACTAGCGCCATATTGTTTGACTTGCATCAACAAAGCTTATTAAACACCGATCCATACATAGCACAGGGTGTATCAGTGGCAATGTTTTATTATGCACATGCATTTTGGTTTCAACGGTGATGGAAAGAGATGACAATACTTTGATATATGATTTGCTGATCGATTCAAACAAGAGCAACTGATCTTGGCAGCTGCCTGTGTAACTTTGGGTGAATAGCTATCCCCTGACGTTGCTGCTGTGCAAGGTATGGATGACTATGCTTATCACTGCTAGTCTATATTCACCATTCTTCTCCGCACACTAGATTAGAGTAAGGGAGGAGCAAGGGAGATTATTACTGGGAGAGGCATTATGCTTTCACACACATACAGATTAGCACACATTCTCAAAATGAAACATATGATGCATCCAATAGAGCCAACCAAGGCGCCGTTTTAATACTTGCATAAGAATGGAAGGCAAAACAGAGACACGTTTTCCATTTTCTCTCTTTTCTTTTTTCACTACACGATCTTTTTCACTTTGATCAACAACAATCATGTCGGATTCGCCATCGGATCAGCTAGAGTAAATCATCAATCCAACAATCTATACACATTCATGTTTCAACACTTGTAAAAGCTCATGCGCCCTATCAATCTTTTAGTGCTGATTCATCTGTGAGCACCTTTACTTCAGCTTTATGGTTCAACGCTGCATTGGCAGGTGGCTTTTTCAGTACTTTTCTCATAGTACGTCGTCATCGTCCACAAGTATATCGACCACGAACGTACCTGGTTGACGAAAAGTAAGGCAACAGAGTGAAAGCGCGTAAAAGTAAGGGGGTAACTAACTGCAGGGTTTTCTTTGTATCAAGACGACAGCCACCACTTGCAGATAATGGCATATTTTCATGGATTTATACAATGTTACGCATGTCGGATACGCAAGTGCTCCAATCAATTGGTCTAGACAGGTTTATGGTGCTACGATTTCTTCGAATGGGCATTGTCGTTTTTGTGCTCTTCACTTTTCTTGCTGTGCCAATTTTGATCCCATTAAATGTCATCAACCAACTTGACAGTAAAGGTCTTAATTTGCTTACTATTGGCAATGTGAAAGACTTGAATCGACTTTGGGCACACTGGGTACTTGCTTTGATTCTTACTGGTAAAAAAGCTTATATATGCATAAAGCGACACTTTATTTGCTAAAACAACTAATCTTTTTATATCTCTGCAGCCGGGATCATCTATTACACTTTCCGAGAAACTCGGGTGTTTCTTGTGTTACGTCGACGCTTCTTACTTGGCTCTGAATACTCAAAATCAGTCACTGCACGGACATTATATGTCCCATCCATTCCAGAAGGTAGTAACAATATTGATGAGCTTACAAGAATCTTCAATCGTTTTCCTGGAGGTGTAAGACGTATTTGGATTGCAAGGTACAACATATCTGCATGCACGTGCCAAGTCTGTTTATCCATTCTTACACATATTCTTTGTTAGAGATACAAAAGATCTACCTGATATTGTTGCTGAACGTGAAAAGCATGTCAAAGGACTTGAAGGTGCTGTAACAAATGCCATTGCAGCCTCGTACAAGCATCATGCCAAGAATAAAAGTGGCGACCAAATAGAAGGTGGTGGTTCATGGGTTATCCCCGACAAGTTACGTCCAACACATCGTGTGTCACCTTTGCCGATCAGTGTACCATGCGTTGGCCGTAAAGTGGATTCTCTTGAATACTATCACAAGGAAATAAGCGATCTCAATGGCAAGATCTTGGCTGCTCAACGTTCACCAGAGGCGTATCCACAACTAAGTTCAGCCTTCATCGAGTTCAACCAACAGATTGCTGCTCACATGGCTGCTCAGTGTGTCATTCACTCACACGAACTACAAATGGCACCACGCTTCTTGCAGATTGCACCTTCAGATATCATTTGGGACAATATGAATATCAAGTCGCTTGAACGTCTTATTCGTCGCTTCATCAGTTTGACTCTTACATCTGCTATTGTCATCTTTTGGATCATCCCTGGTAAGTCATACTTATCACATGACTATCACATGGTACTGATGATCTATTCCAGTGGGTTTTGTACAGGCTGTTGCCAACATCCAATCATTGACTGAAGTATTGCCTTTCCTTGCCGTGTTGAATAGCTTACCACCTACAGCTGTTGGTATCATTCAAGGTATCTTGCCTGCAGTTGCTTTGGCTATTCTCGTCGCATTGGTGCCTATCATCTTTAAGAGTAAGTAGAATGACTTGCAAAAGATACCACTTTTAACATGTCATTGGTTTAGTCTTCTCCACCCAGGAAGGTATTCCCCAAAAGTCCATGGTTGATCTTGCATTATTGGACAAGTACTTCTTCTTCCTTGTAAGTGTTTATATCATGTATATCACTACCAGATCACTGATCTATATCATGGCTACTACAATAGTATGTCGATGTCATGCTTATTTCAACCGTTATTGGTGGTGTCGTTCAAGCCATTGGTGCCATTGCTAAGAATCCTTTGAGCATTATCAATACACTTGCTGAATCCCTACCAAAGGTATGATACTACAGCATTTGAAATGAGCTGTATCATTCATCATTCAATTATCCAGGCTAGTACATTCTTTATCACATATGTGATGCTTCAAGCACTCAATGCATCTGGACAAGCCATGCTACAAACTGTGCCCTTGGTACTCTCTTATGTGTTCCCATTTCTCTCCAAAACACCACGTGATATTTACATGCAACGCACCAAATGCCCTACGA
The DNA here is from genome assembly GCA_008728235.1 of Lichtheimia ramosa. Taxonomy (NCBI): domain Eukaryota; kingdom Fungi; phylum Mucoromycota; class Mucoromycetes; order Mucorales; family Lichtheimiaceae; genus Lichtheimia; species Lichtheimia ramosa. The sequence continues at coordinate 1,011,418 of CP031823.1, forward strand.
CTTCACTTGGTACACTTGTTCCTTCACACACGATCATCTTTGTTTTGGGCATCGAGTACTCGACCATTGCACCACTCATCCTTCCATTTGTGGCATTGTACTTTTTATTGACATACTTTGTGTATCTCTATCAATTCCTCTTTGTTTACGAGATGGAGTATGAAACTGGAGGATTGGCATTCCCTCGTGCTATTCGACACGTGTACATTGGTCTTTACACATGGCAGCTGACAATGATTGGACTTTTTGCTATCAAGCAAGCAATTCCACAACTTGTTCTCATGGTGGTGGTTCTTATTGTTTCAGTATTTGCTCTGATGTTGTACGACCTATCATTCAAGCCGCTGTTTGAATTTCTCCCTATTCAAGAGAATGAGCATGAAATCAAAGACACTGAGACAGATTCTTCTCAAGACAGCACCCCAGCCAACATTTTACACCCTGTTGATGATAAGAAGCTCCTGTCCAAGCATGATCAAGATGATGGTGGAAAAGTCAAGCCCATGAATCTAGTAGAAGACCAAGGTCAAAATCAGGATGATGGCGTGAACATGGATCAAGATGGACTTCCAGTAGATGCATATATGGCCAGTGATCAATTGAGGAAACGACTCAAATCATCAGCAGGGAATGATCAAAGGGATAATAGTGGCAGTAGCAGCGATCCTGATTTTGCCATTTCAACAGCACGTCTTGTTTATGGCATTGAAACCTACATGAATCCAGCTTTATATCAAGCACAGCCTACAGTCTGGTTGCCTGAAGATGACCTTGGTATCACACATCAGCAAATGGAGGAGCTTAGAAGATCCAATATCACTACCAGTGCAGAAGGAGCACGTGCTGAACATGCAGGCAAACATGGACAAAAGTCAAAGGTGGTCGTTGATGAAGCCTTGTTCGAGAATGGTGGTCAAGGTATCCCTGGAGAAGCACCAACACCCAATCAATTCAGCCGTGTCGATGAAAACGTCCAAAACGCTGTGCATAGTGCCAACATTGTTGATTCTTTTGCTATGACATCTTGAAATTGCAGCTGTGTACCGCTTTAGCTATAATCTTCTAACTTACTACTTACTTATAAATATACAAGAACATGCTCTTTTAAGATGTAAAAACATATACTGTATGGGAGTTAGTAGAGCTTTACACTTGGATCAATGTCCTTTCATCCACATCAGGTCTATATCATCTACGTGGTAGAAAACTTCAAAGGCATTAGGAAGCAAGCTTCAATGTTTCATTGCAAGGATATGTACAAGATCATATTGAAAGACAAATTACGTAATGAGAGACGATATACTAAAGTTCAAAGTAAAAGGATGATGGGATGAAGATGATTATTCACAAAATGGTACGACACTGATGCTGATGAGGAAAGGACAAGGGGGAGATAGGAAACAACGATGAATAAGACTTTTGTACAAAATGCTAGGTTGATACACACATTAAAAGGTGGTGTTGGAGGTGGATGTCGATGCTCGATAACGCAATGCATGGATTATGTTATCTAATTGATGATCTTCAGAGCTATTATTGGCATATGTGTTTTCGAAATATGCCAGCGTTTCATTTGCAAGTGCTATTAACTTCTCATTGTTTCCAGTCTGCATGACTGATGACCGACATGGCTGCTCTTGTTGTGATCGCCAGTATTTACGTCTTTCTGTAGGTCGTATAGGAAACGCTTGGCGATATGCTTCAAGGTGTCGCTCATGTTGTTGCCACAAATCAGCTACAGCTGGTCGTTTGGCGGCATACCGTGATATCGTATCGCTTTCCTGAAATGGTACCCATGGTGATAATGGCTCATTTGGTTTTGATACATGTGCTTTTTCTTCAACAAACTTGAGACTACTTTTGACATCATCCTCATCTTCAAACTTTGAATCTCGTCTTGGTGTTGTCAATGGCACGGGTTCACTTATCAATGGCTGGTAGCCATCATTATTTGTTGTTGATGATTGTAATGGCTGATAGGAGACAAGTACCACTTGGATTACTACATGTCCACAGAGCCAAAGCCATAGCATGCTTATAGCCAGATGTTGACAAGAATATGAATAATGCTGTTTTTGGTGCTGTTGATCCTTCAGCAGCTCATCACATGGACTTATTGGGCTGATTGGAGGTGTTGTTGACGTCGTTGACACAAGTGAAGAGCAATCCAATGACGAAATACATGATGCATTGTTTACGCTACTACTATCGGTAGTCAATGATGAGTCGTTATCAAGTAAGCTGCTGCCCGATTGTATAGGATCTACATATAGTGGAGCAGATGGCTGCTGTAATGAGCTATTACTAGTGTCATTTCGATTATCGCTGAGTTGCACCACTGTGGATGGACTGGTTCCAAGGCGATAGATAGTAGACCACCATGATGGATTTTGAGTACGTTCTAATGATGAAGTAGAAGATGGTACAAAAACAGATCCCAAAGTAGATACTAGCGGCTGTTGTAGGATTGATGAATAGCTGTTGACTGAAAATAAGGAATACCACGGCCGTTCTGAAGCAGCAGCAGTGGAAATTATAGATGGGGATATTTGCTGTTGTAGTGAATGCTGCTGTTTCACTACCAATGACCTGTCCATGGAAGGAATAGTGTTGATTTAGATGACTTGGTTTGACGCAGATGATGTAAACGATGGTGTGGGGAAAAGAGATACGAAAAAAAGATACTGAGAATAGCACATGAGCAAGTGAAGCACAGCAACGTTTTGCAACTTTGGTCTCCCTACTTTTTCATCGAGGGAAAGGTTCCTGACTGCCTACTGCCTGATACGGCAAAGCACTTTTCGCTTGGAGAAATAAGCGTACGCCGCACTCCTTTCTGCTGAAAGCACTATGCATTGACTTCCAGACAAAGCAGGATGACTTTGTTCACCTTGCATATCTCAATCTCTCTCATTCTTATGACATACTATGCTCAAGGTTACACACAAATGCAAAAATGAAGTAGATCTGACAGCTTGGATCGGCGCTTTTCTTCTAATTTGACAATCATCAATCATCAATAAGGTACCCAATGTGACAGTGGTCATTCCCAAGATATCCAACATTTCACAAGTAAGGAAAATACAAGAAAAGAAAGAAGAAAAGTATTAGCACCTCCTTGCGTAATCGTTTTAAAAATACAATCATCAATGTCTCTCATGACTAATCTCTCCTCGAAATCCTGTTCTTGGTATAAGGAGCTGCGTTTCATCATCATTGCAAGATGTAAAGATATGACATGTTAATATGGTCGGACCATCCAAAACACAATAAAAGCTCACACGTTCACGCGCACACACATACACACGCAAGTGCTAGGTGAATGATAGCTTCAGGAGCTAAATAAGGTTTAGAAAGGGAGAGCCAAAAAGTGAATGAGCTTGTGATACCTCCTTGTTCCTCTTTCTTTACTCCTGCCAAAGCAAAAAGGGATCAACATCGGAGAAAGGAGCTTTTGATATGTGAGGACCCTTACTTTTGATGTTGCTCCTGCCTTTGAATAGCAGCAAAAAGCAGTGCCTATTCTTGCTACTCCCCTTTCACAGCCCCTTTATTTCCATAAAGTCTCATTGGTGATCAAATCTTGGACATTGGAAGACTGTGTAGGAGTTATAGTTGTTGACCTATATATGTATCCTTTGAAAATCAGTAGAGCAGACAGTAGAGCACGTGTGCTCGTGATAAGGATGTACATAGCAGCGCTCGGTCACTTTGAACAAGAAAAGATAAGGATGGCGGATGAGGAGGTGGTATTGCTGAAATGAGAAAAGCGCACAGATCAAATTATGAAAAGGGATGGAAAGCATCAAGTAAAAACTAGCATTATGAGAAGGATATTCACAAAGAACACACATGATCAGGTCATTCCATCTCTACATTTTGCCAACATAGTCCTCCTGTCATCACTTTACGATCTTTTTCACCACTCCAAAGCAGCTGCAGTTCAGTATATACTATGTATTAGGGGAGATGTGACTTAGTACTACCAATGTTAAGGGAAGATATGCTCATGTGTATACATGTCTCATCCAGCACAAGAGCGATGTTTACTTTTAATCTGATGCTATGTGGCTAAAATAGGCTTTTGAACCCATGTGATTTTGGCTTTATGACTTTCTTTATGCAGCACATCATCTTTTGTAGCGTTTACATGCATATATCCCTTTTAAAAGCGTTTCATACGCTATAAAAGATGCCACTTCTCAAGATGAGCACCAAGTAAGAGTGATACTAGATGAGATTGAAGACTCGTGGCAAAAAGAACAACAATCATGCATGTCTTTAAGTGTGGCACGAGAGTGTGTTTCAGCGAATGTGATGATACTGGGGCGAAAATGCAATCGTTTCAGAATCCCATGGACCCTGACATCATGTGTGTAGTGCACGGTTCTTGTCTATGATCAAGTTGTGCTTCAAGTTGTGCAAAGAGCTGCAATACCGGATTAACAAACGCATAACAAACCTATCTGTGCTTTGATCTTGTGCTTCAGCCCCAACCGGTTATGTTTCTTTACTGCTCTTGTGGATAATGCATATCATTTGCTCGACACCAACATTACATCGTATCAGTGGAACATCCTAATAGCTACTGAAGATCACTCGAAGAGCTTGGCTGCATGCAGTTTAAATACCAATATGTTGAAAGCCATACCAAATTTATCTCCACCAAAATCGGCGTTACATGTGTGCATTTTTGTATGTGTTAAGCCTTCAAAAGGAGGAGGAAGCAGCCAAACATGTTTGATCCATATTTACATTTGCACAACCAAATACACAAGGGAGATGCTGAATCACAATGATGGAGGAACAAGGCAAGTTAAGCTGTGCATGTTGTGTGGAAAGGAGTCTAAGAAAGCAAGAAGGAGGTGATTTACTCAAAGACGACAATGACGGATGACACAAGGCAACAATGAGGTGTCGGTCGATGCAACGAATAGGAGGAATGATGTTTTTGCCATCGTTCAATGACAAGTCTGCATGCATTCTATCCTTGTCATTCCACTACTTTACAGTCTCGCCTCTTTCTCTCTTCTTTTTCCTCTTTTTCCCTTTTTCTTCCTCACTCATCATCCTCATCTGGTAAATTTCCTAATACCTTAACCTGTTTTATGCAAGTCTGGCTATTCCTTCATGAAGCTGCAAGTATTTTGTCCGATCTTCATTCCACAGTTGGGACTAATCCATGTTTTTCTTTTACAATGTCATCCAGTCTTAAACCTTGTTCCTCACCATATACTTCAACTACATCCGCCAAGGACACAGAAGAAGTTAGTCAGCAGCAGCCAGTCAATTCCGCCATTACAAACACCACAAAACATCACAGCTCATGCTGTGCAACCAACACAACAAAAACAATGGACACCATACCCCGATTCTTCTTTCCCTTTGGCAAACCAGTGGTTCCAGAAGAGCGAGAATGTAAAGATCGTAAGATCATGGTAAGTGATATTCACATCTTTCTGCCTTCTAATGCCCCTTTTCCTTCTCCTATGTTAAATATACTTGCACTTTCGCTCATACTCATCCATGCATTTTCACTATACTGCCGCCACCATCATATACTAGTCAATTGTCCGCCAGCTTTATGGCTATCAGCCTTTTCTGTTAGAAACACAATTTGTAGCTATAACAAGGACATGTGATCTTCCTCGATATATGAGTATTGCACTTTTTCGTAGGATTGATTCAATGCATGATCGCAACGAGAAAGTCACTTTTGAACAGTTTATGAGGTAAGTTTGGAAAAGTGCCGCTTCACATACATGATTTTAGCAAGTGCTGATGACAATTCTACAGCGGCTGGACCGAATTGTCACATAACCGATATAATGATGAATCTCTATTCTTCAACATCCTGAAGAAGCCTAATTGCTCTTGGATACTACCAGAAGATTTCCTACCAGTGCTTGAAGGTGAGTTCCAAAAGAGAATGAAACTGCACACCATACATCTGTGTTTTGCAGCTCATGTTTCTATGACATCCTTTTGTCACATATCATACACATTTGCTCATCTACGCCACAATTGGCTTTGCAGATATTGTCTTGCATCATCCCGGATTGCGATTTTTAGCCGACAATCCCATGTTTCAAGAGCGCTATAGTATGTACACTTCATCCACTGCCATCATAGCTCTATTCATAATGTAGCATTGACTGACTACTACCAGTTGAAACTGTGATTTGTCGTCTTTTTTATGACGCACATTGCCCCAGTGGCAAAATGACTATGCCCCAGTTTAGAAAGAGTGGATTTACTCGCATGATCCAAATGCTCGGTCCCCACGTGGATTTAAACACGGTAAGATCATAAGCTTTCCTTATTTACTTGTATGCAATCTTCAGTAGTACAAAAAGAAAACTTGTATTCTCACACTACAGCACTTTTTAGACTCGTAACTGCTTTTCCTATAAGCACTTTTATGTCATCTACTGCAAGTTTTGGGCTCTGGACAGTGATCACGACCTTATAATTACAGAATCAGATTTGGCAAAGTATAATCAAGCTGCTCTAGGAACACGTATCATACAATGTGTCATGCAGAATGGGCGTATCTCTGCTTTTGCTCGTGACAACTCAGATGATGATGGTGGTACCACCACTTCTGCTATAGCACAAGATTCTACCTTATCCTTAAGCTATTTGGATTATATTTGTAAGTAGAGTGGTACTTAATCATGCTTGATATGCACTTTCTCATCATCTAATGTGCCTATTGCTATGTACAGGGTTTCTTCTTTCTGAAGTAGACAAGAGCACGCCTATGGCTATCGAGTATTGGCAAGTATATAAATGAGCATATGCAATATAAGCATCATGTATGCTAATGATGTAAGCTTCTCTGTGATACAGGTTTCGATGTCTGGACACTGATGGTGATGGTGTCTTGTCAGGCTATGAGCTGGCTCAATTTTGGCAAGAACAAGAAACAAGGCAAGTCATCTATATTAGGAATGATATGCAAAGTGGTGTTTTGACATGCCATGTTTAGGCAACGCTTCTATGGGATCAATGATGATGATCATATTCAATTTCAAAACATTCTATGCCAAATGTAAGTGTGAAAGAACAACTATGAAAGTGATCCTGGCATTGCATTTCATTGTTTTGCATAGTAATGCTCATTTCATTGTTTTATAGGAATGATCTAATCAGACCCACTATACCCGGCCAATTCCAACTCAGGGATCTGAAACGCAATGGCTATCTTGCAGAGCGCTTTTTTGATACATTTATGAACTTTGATCGCTTCCAAATACATGAATCATGTCAAGGATCGATTCGTGCCAAACGTGATCAAGAAATGGAGCGATTGCGACAGCAGTCTGATGACTTGCTTGAAGATGATCTACCCCTGTTGGATGATAATCTTGGTTACTTTATGATAAGGTAAGGGTGTTTTTATGCTCTTGATACATTCAGCTTATAGTGTCATCACAAGTGATTGGTGTGCATATGCAGAGCTTGAATATCAACAGCTGTTGCTCAATGAACGTCAAGAAGCCACATGGGATGATGAGGATGAGGATGAAGAGCAATATGAAGAAGATGACGAGATTGAGCAGCAAGTTGCAGCAGATGACTATTATGATGACCAAGACAATGAACATGAAGCATACAAGCATGCAGCAATATTATCATCGGAAGATGAACCGACAGCAGAGGAACAAGATGATGATGATGATACGACTACTGACGATGACGAGTCATCAGAGAACACCGATGTAGCAGATGATGATGGCACAATTGAAGCTAGTAGCACCAGTAGCAGCAGCACAAGTGATCATGAAAGTGACACAAGCGCACCGACAACACCGACTAAAGAGCCTGTGCTTCCAAATACTATCAGCCAGACTAAAGCACAACGTCATCATGAAGCTTCTTGGTTATGGCAAGCACATGAAGAAGATGCTGATGAAAATGAAGAAGAGCGTGAAGATAGAGCAGCTGAGTGGATTTGGTGGCTATCAAGGCAACGACTCTCAGAAACAAGCTAATCAAACATATATCCTCCTTACACATATTTCTTTGTCAAATTCATACCCTGTGTTCAATCTTTCAGACACACACAACGTGGCTTTCTTTCTTTCTTGAAAACGTGATACAATGTGGGACAAAGAGGATTGGGGAGATTATGACGTGAAATAGTGTTCCGAATCTTATTCTGTGTTGCTCCTTCCCAACATCATTCCTGTGACCATGTATGTATATATACACTTTATGGTAGGAGCATGTGCTTTTTCGAGTGCTCTTGTGCTAGTACATAGCATTGGGTGAGATTCAATGATCATGAGGAGTATAAAGAATCAAATCAGACATTGCTGTATATTTCATTTACTCTATTATATTACAGGTTACTCGGTTGCAACATTGCCTTTACTGGTTACACGACACTGTCTACTCATCAGCCAAGACTGCTCGGAACACAGGCCAAATTGACCTGCTCATAACACCACATGCAACTGATCAAAGACATGGGAGTGATTATTTAACACACTGGATCACGTATATGTGATGATGACATACCTATGCAATGCAATGCATGTATTCTTTATTTTTAGAGCATAATGAGCACAGCTGTTGTTGTTCTTGGGGGAAGATAAACGAGGAGCGGAAGTGGATATGATTGTTTAAAGTGGGTTGATGTCGTCTGAGTAACAGGTTTAGTTGCCATTATGCTCCCCTTTCTTTCGGCAGTGTACAAGCGCAATAATTTCTTTGGTCGGCCATTGGACTAAAGCAGATGATGCCAATACATGATGCTTATTCCCGCTCACATGGCTGTGTGTAGAATATGACGACAGGGCCCAATCTCACACGAGCAAAAGGAATGAGAACAAACTCCCTGCCACAGTAACATCAGCCATATATATCTCCCCCATCATAGTGCATCCTTTCTTTGACTGTTGTACATCTTTTTGTCCATTACTCACTTTTTTTCACCCACTACCACTACATCACCACTCGAAGCGCCTTATTGGCCTTTATGGTGCCGAATTTTCTTTAATCTTATCACTTGTCGACGTTGTGTGCTTTATAACTGCTACTACTGTGAATACATCTAAACAACAATGACATTGGCTGCCTTGTCATATATCCCTGCCAGTGGTTTTGATGATCATTCCAGCCGCTGGCAAAAGAAGAGATTCTCCCTGTTTGGTTCGTCTGATACCTACAACACGATACGACGACAACGACGACATTCATCCTCACCCATGGTTTTTGCAGCAGCCACTGAAAAAGTTGTGAAACGACATCATCACCATGTGCAAGTGGTACAGGATGAAATTACCTGTGATGAATTGACAGCACGAGAATTTGCAGAGATGGCAGGCATTAAGACTATAGTCTCGGATTCATCATCCTCATCATCCTCATCACATGATGTATGTTCTATTGAAGACAATGAACATCGTCTTAATATATGGGATCACGAGTTTTGGCAACCAATTCAATCCAGCAAAAGTATGTCAAACACTTGCTCCCCAACACCAATTCACAGTATCAGCAGCAACATTGATCAAAAGAAGAAGCGGCATCGTAATAGTGTCATCACCAAAGGTCGTTTTCAAATCGTGCTTGGTGATCAAGAAAATGATACCAATAGCTTACAATCAGTCCCTTCTTCTACTTCCACTGTCGTTGAATGGAAGCGTAAGCGATCCTTGTAACAACATTTGCACACACTACCTTCGATGATGACTTGATTCCTTTTGATTGACATCTCTCTCTCTCTTACACACATACTTCAAGGCTGGCGTCCTTTAAACTATCATTATGCTTTCTTCTTGACCACTCCATTTATGTGCATCATTCACCCAGGCGGTTTTTTTTCTATGCTCTCTCTTTTTTATTGACTTTATATGTTGTAATACGCATCTCTCTAGCTATCGTGCCTTATTATGTATTATGTTGTTTAATCGAAGGAATGGAAACAGGCTCTTTCTCTCTCTTTTATATCTATGATTCATTGCATGTTTGTCGGCTACGCTTTTATATATGTTACAAAGGGTCAATTTTGGGATCGTATATCAATGAATGACATGTCTAGCTATAACCTTTAACAAGGAAGCACAAGGGAAGAACAATGATGCATTGTGTGTTTCTAGCAAGGTTGTGTGGACGTGACAGTCGGGTGTAAAGTGTAAAGCGCGTAAAGCGCGCCCACTGCGCGTAAGTACACCTTTTTCTCTCTCCTGTATCACGTACGCATACACCTTTCAGCATGAGCGCCATGGATATTGACCCACCAGAGAAGCCCATCGTCAAGAACAAGGGTAAAGGAAGAATGGTCGGCACTGGCTCTCCTGATTCGGATCACTTGCCTTGGTAAACAGCATTGGCTTACAGTACACCCATTGAGAATACAGCTGACACTCTTTTCTTTTCTATAGGGTTGAAAAGTACCGTCCAAAGAATCTTGACGATCTCGTTTCTCAAAGCAACATTACGTCAACCTGTAAGACTGGAAATGGCTAAACGACCTTGTTCAAACTAACGATATGCGTTGGATATAGTGGAAACCTTTATTGACGAGAACCAGCTTCCTCACCTTTTGTTCTATGGTCCTCCTGGTACCGGCAAAACTTCTGCTATCTTGGCATGTGCTCGTAAGCTCTATGGAGACAATTACAAGTCAATGGTGTTGGAGGTATAGTAGCAAGAAGAAGTGATAGGGATTGGATTACTTACATGACTATATCTAGCTGAATGCTTCAGATGATCGTGGTATTGATGTCGTACGAGAGCAGATCAAGAGCTTTGCCAGTACCAGGACTATCTTCAATTCCGGTTTCAAGTTGATCGTGTTGGATGAAGCTGATTCCATGACAAATCAAGCCCAAGCTGCCTTGCGTCGAGGTAAACAAGTGAATCAAACAAGAAACAACATGAGTAATGCATTATGATTGTAGTGATTGAAAAGTACACCAAGAACGTCCGTTTCTGCATTATTTGCAATTATGTGAGCAAGATTATACCAGCTATTCAATCTCGTTGTACGCGTTTTCGATTTGCACCACTCAAGCTAGATCAAGTGGAGGGACGATTAGACAAAGTGGTTCGTTCTGAAGGGTAAGTGATGTGGGATAAGGTTAAGATATGCGTCTAAACCTTTTCGGCATGTTATCATAGAGTCAATTTGACAGAAGATGGCAAACAAGCGCTTATCAAATTATCCAAGGGTGATATGCGAAGGGCCTTGAACATTCTTCAAGCATGCCACTCTGCATATGAGCGTGTCGACAGTGCTGCTATCTACAATTGTACTGGTCAGCCCCATCCTGAAGATATTGAACGTGTGGCGAATTGGCTTTTGACTGAAAATGACTTTAACAAGGCTTATTCCAGTAAGTCAAGACAAACGGGAGAAAGAAAGCAGCTTTTTGACTTTATGATAGGCATTGGGAATCTACAAAGAGATATGGGACTATCATTGCAAGACATTATCAGCGAAGTGTACAATTACATCCTTGGCATTGATATCCCTGCAGTGACGTATCAACATCTTTTGGAACAATTGGCTGAATTAGAGTAAGTAGTGGTGACAGGGCGGCGATTATACCAGAAAATAGTTTAATCTTGACGGTTGGAATCTAGATATAGGCTGGCAGAAGGGGCCAATGAAAAAATCCAACTAGGTAGCCTGCTGGGAGCATTCAAGATAGGCATCAAGAAAGCTGCAACTGCTTGACGTGACCATCCTTATTGCAGATTAGTTCATTCACACGCTCTCTTACACACATGTACATCTACAACTGTCCATCAACACATGAACACATACACAACATGCTCTTGAATATATATATGTATATGCACACCACTCATGATTGGTTTATTTGGAGAGGATAAGGATGGCAAGTGATCTTGGCTGCAAGTATTTGACTGCATGAGCAATGATTTGCATCATCAGTGAGACGTTAGATGTGAGATGCGATTCTTACATGCATATATACGATGGGGGCGTTTAGAATGTGCATGACAAGACCACATCTATGATCGATGATATGCAGGTGAACGATACATGAGATTCATTTTACATGTGAAATATCAGTGACTTGATTCCATAAACATATGCAAGTGAAAGTCGTCAGGAATGCATCAAAAGTGAGTGCGTGCCCGAAAGGGGAAAGCTACACAAAAAGAAGCCATGTAGAAATGAGGAGGAAGGGGACCAAAAAGAGATTATAAAGAACCCTGACATCAGCAGCATCAATATACGTTCCCGAGTCGCGTGGATCATCAATAGCATCTCTCTCTTTCTTTCTTTCCTTTCTACCTTCATTCGTGTATAACCACTTAAAAAGTGATTCTCAATCCATCATCTCCTCTTTTCTCGTGTTGAGCCCGTGTGTGGTATGGATATATCCGACTTGTGTACTTCTCCCACCACCAAGGAACACGATTCGCCACAGCAACAGCCTGACAGGTAGATACAACTCGACTCTTTTTATTACTCATTGAGCTCATTGCAAAGAAAAAAGTCCTCATGCTTCACCAATCTTGAGCCAACACTTGCCAGCACCAACACAGACATTACATGATCCTTTGGATTCCTTGAATACGTCTTTTGCAAGATATTCATCTGATATTGGCAGGAGTCGAACCACACAACATCGACCAACAGATAACAATCCAGGATCATCATCATCTTATTCTAGGTCACCCGGTATGAATCATGTAAGTATTCTTGTTTATCATAATGATGTTGGTTCTAAAACGGATCTTGATTTAGGTGATTGAACAATGTCAATTGCTATGCAACACGCTGGACATGTTTCGCAATCGAGATCCAAGGGCTCGTTCCAAATCCGACATCGACATTGTTTCACAGACTGCGGGGCGTTTACTCTCTTCCCTGTTATCCCTTCAGGGTCAAACAACATCAGGTGCACCTTCCTCCCCATCAACAACTACTACTGACATTAACAAGGAGGTATTAGCCTTACCCATGTTTCATATTCACTTGCTTATCGATTGGTTTGCATATGCAGGTGACTCGTCGTTCATCACTTCCTCTCTTTCAGGTCAGACAGCATCATCAAGACACCACTTTGAAACATCCCAGTGCTAGCTCTTCTTCCTCAACCAGTAACACTAGACGTCGTGCGGTAAGAACAAGTAGAAGCCATAACAAATATACAGGGTATTGACAATCTTATACTTTATATTATACTAACATACAGAAACGAAACACGGCAGGAAGAAGATGTCATTCATGCCATACCACTGAAACACCAGAATGGAGAAGAGGACCTGATGGAGCTAGAACATTGTGCAATGCGTGTGGTTTACGTAAGTAAGATGGATGCATTTGGCGTATGATTCATATCGTATTCACATTATTGTTTGTGCAGATTATGCAGAACTTGTGAGAAATGGGTCACTTGGGAATACGCAATCGGATCAGCAGCAACACTTGGCACAGGATAGTGCTTCCCAGAACCAATACAGTGGTTTTCCTCCTCCAACACTTGGCAACATCCGTCATCATCATATCCCTATTGCATCTCCTTTTCCCAGCAGCAGCAGCAGCAATCATTACGCATATGGATCTAGTAGGGAAAATGATCAACATCCACAGCCGTATATTCCCGAGGAAGGATCAATGAGACACAACAGCACGACTTTGTACACTATGATGGATGAAGAGATAGGACATCGTGACCAGTAAAGAAGTGGAGGAATAAATACGATGTCAATCGCGATTATCTACACAATCGAGGTGCCATAACCTTGTTATCCACCATCATCATCCCTTCAACTCTCCCTTTGTACATGTTTTCCTTTAAACCTTTTCCGTGATCCCACACTCCTTTCAGTCTTGTTCAATCATTTTAGATCTTTTAGTGTCTCTCCCCCCACACAAATATTGTTTTTTGCCAAGAGCAACATTATGGGATTATATGTGCGTGTGTATTCGTCTAGAAATACCTATAAGCAAGACCTTTAGTACCCAAATCTGTGTATATATGCATGTACATTCGTTTCTTTATCCAGTTATAGGCATCCCTAACACACATACAGAGATCGATTCATCTATGTGCACAATATTAAAGAGCATGAAAGAACACAAGACAGTTACTGTTGGCTATGGACCCTGTGTGTGCATCATCATTACAAAATTGTCTATGCATGATACACGTGATGCGTAAGATTGTTTTAGGATGTGTGGATGGTGTCAACAACATCAACTAGTTGGCGTAGGGGGTCTTGTGTAACATGGAACAGGGATTTTCATTCTTGCCAAGCTTCACTGTAAGCTACCAGCTGCCAAGTATCCACTAATTTACTTTACTCAAAGTACTTAAGTAATGAATCAAAAAGCATAACTGTATCTTCGGCGACCAGACCGAAAGTTAATGCCAAGTACTTTATCATCATGTAAGTATACTACTTTAGACATGACGTGGCTGAGGCACTAATGTATAAAGCTTGTATTGATGATTCATCAGGGGGTTCTTTCATCATTACTATGAATCTACAACATTCAGCGATGGGCTTTTACGACTCATATATTGTTCCTTGGTGGACAACCAGTCAATTCAATGACGTGTATCGCATCCTGACACGAAATAAGAAGGTGTCAATCTCAGCTGCTGCTGCATTTGTTGGTCTTTGTTTCCTTTACGACCGCGTTTTTCGTCCACCACGTAATCTACGACACATTCCTCATGTCCCATTTCCAACCTATATATGGGCTGTTATGAAAGGGATGCAGCCTAAAGACACAGCTCGAACTATCACAATGCCAGCTGCTGCACGATCGTCCCATGGCTTATACTTGGTGAGTGAATATCTTTATTCACTGCTTCTCTTTTGTACTCATGTACGCTTATCCCTATTAGCGTTTCGATCATAATGGATGGTGTGTCCATGTCACTCGTCCTGATGCAATCAAGCGTGTATTGCTTAAAACAGGTTGGTTCAAGCAATGTAGTCATCATGTTCCTTGTTCTAATACAAGAAGTTTTTAGATCCATTCTCAAAGATGGACGTAGCCAAGAACTTTGAAAACACTTTGACAGGCAAAGTCGTTGCAGGTCCCAATGTAGCCTTTTTAACTGGGGATCGATGGAAGGCACAACGAAAGGTAAAATGATGGAAATAGGAGTAGTTCAAGCATTGATCCATGATTTCTAGATTGCCAATCCTGCATTCAACAGGTCTATGCCAGTACAACTCTTTGGACGTCTTGCTCAGAAACTGATACATGTCATGGATCAATCCATCAGCCAGCCTATTGAGATCCTTCATTTTGTGGAACGTTACACGCTTGATTCGATTGCCATTGCTGGATTGGGTACACGTGATTTTCTTTTCCCGATCAGAGACAACTGACAACATCATCATTGTTGATAGATTTCGACTTTGATTCCATTAGCAATGCTGATTCAGAATGGATGCAACGCTATTTTCGAATCTCTCAAGCGATTGATGATCTTCCTTTCCTTATTTTCACTTTCTTGGACAACAAGCTATTCTCAAGTCTCGTGCCTAGAAGACGACGTGCTCATCAAGATGTCGATGCTTTTCTGTCAATGATTGATGGAGTGATTGAGCGAAAACGTGCCTTGTTGAAAGATAGCGATTCATCTGATGTACCCCAAAATGAAAAGGATCTATTGACTCTGCTTATTGAAGCCGAAAGTGATGAGAATGGCTACATGACCAACGAAGAACTTAGGGTAAGCCAAAATCATCACATTGACATCAAACAACGGGGATCACTGATATGTTAAGTAGAGCAATGCATGTGCCTTTTTTATTGCCGGTTATGAAACGACATCAACAGCTTTATCATCAATCATGTACTATCTTGCAGCTCACCAGGTACATTTGTATATGAACAATCATCATCATTATGCTAATACATGTTTCATCTCAGGATGTGCAAGAGAAGGCAAGACAGGAAGCTATTGCTATTTTGGGTGATGATCCAAAGGATGTGATGCCTACACAAGAGCAGCTAAAGAATGTGACATACATCAACATGGTGATCAAAGAGGTATTGTTATCAATCATTCATGATATGAAAATGAGCTCTCTTCTCATCAATCACTCTTTCCACATGATCAGTCATTAAGAATGAGCCCACCTGGAACCCAAATCAGTGCTCGAGAAGTACAAGAAGATACTGAATTATCAGGCGTATTCATTCCCAAAGGAAGACGAGTGGCAGTAGATCTATACGAGTTGCAGCATAGTCCTGATGTTTGGAAAGATCCTTCTGTATTCGATCCAGAGCGTTTTGCACGTGGTGGTGAAGCAGAGCAAATGGCAGGCAAGGGATTGACATGGATACCATTCTCAAATGGAGCGCACCAATGTTTAGGAATGTCATTTTCTCTTGCTGAACAACGCGTACTTCTTTTAATGCTTCGTAAGTCGATTTATAATATACACAAAACACATCATCTAACTTGTTTTCTTTAGTGCGTAAATACAAGTGGTGCCTTCCAAAAGACAGTGTGCATAAGGATGGACTGGTGACACATGGCTTTGCCGTCATTGTTCCCAAGGATTTGAAGTTGTCATTTGAAAAACGATATTAGCATAGCTACATAGCAATTCTCCTTCAATATATCTTCAAAAGTATGACGCTATTGTGCGGATGCTGGTGGATGTTTATTCTATATGACTACGTATGTTTATGGTGATGGAATGATGGAGGACAATAGTGTGTGATGAAAGGGAAATGGTGGATGCGTAGAATAAAAGATATGCAATATAGGTAGGTTGTTACTTTTGTGATGTCGATTGCAAGGGATGAGAAAGACCACCACGATATCGATTGATAGTGATGGCTAAACCTGATGAAGAGGAAGCTGATGATGCTTGACGAACCAGATCTGGTCTATTCGATGTTGAACCAGGGGCTTCTTCATAATAAACTTGTTCATCTTCTTCTTCCAAGTCAGGGTAAATCTCTCGGTAGCCATAATGGATGTCATCTGATAAGCAAGATTGGGGTCGTCCAAGAGTGTTGTAATCGTTATGTGGGATCGATGATGTAGAAAAAGATGGTTTGCCTTGCATAAGAGGAGGAGGAGATAGTGGTTGTGAAGAAGGAGTTGCAATGACAGGTTGTTGTGATATGAATTGCTGATTCGGTGTTTGTGGTGTATTGGATGAAGTGACACTTTTGGAGCGACGTCTGGTGATACCATGCGTAAGATTGGATAAAGATGAAGAGAGCTTTTGAATGGATTTACGTAATCGATCCTATGAAAACAATGAAATCAATATATGCAGTTCAAACCTTAGTATTTCCTTAATAGTCCTACCATAATTGTCACTGCATGTGTCACTTCTTCATCGGTTACTTCAACAGTCTTGTAACGTCGTGGATCAGCTTCCTCCCACCAAGCTTCTGGACATTCAAGATCTTCAATCACCCAAGGATGATGCTACAGGGAGAAAAGTCGTTTGAGTCAAATGCATATGTGTGCGGAATGTAGAATCTCCTAATGTATCCCTTATATTACCTTAACTTCTTCCAATGTAATACGTTCTTCTGGATTCTTTGCCAATAATCTTGTCAAGAGATCCTTGAGATCCTTATCAATATCAAAACCCATTTCATCAGGATCTGGAAACTTGAGTGGTTCAGTTGGGATCAAGTCGAAAAGTTCAAATTCAGTTGCTGCAATAAATGGACATCGACCAAAGATCAAACAATATAACGTGACGCCAAGTGCCCAAACATCAATAGCTTTGGTAATACGTGGTCGATTGTGTGCTCCTAAAGTGTGCGTACTGTCATTGCTGCTTTGGATGCTCTGATGATCCTCCTCAGATGTTGGGCTAAGGGGCATGTCGCCTGCACAACATAACTCAGGTGCAAAAAATGCAGGTGTTCCAGCTGTTTCCGCCAGCTCTCGATCAATACGACTACAACTCTCGCTGGATCGATGTTGGATACCATCATCACCACCTGCCAACAACTCATTGAAGTAGGATACACCAAAATCGGATATCTTGACAACGTGATCATTCGTCAATAATAAGTTGGCTGGTTTGATATCACGGTGGATGATCCCTTGGAAATGCACTTTATAAAGCCAATGAGATTCCATGTCAAATCATGATCAAGTATCTTACTTACAATAATCCAAACCACTGACGACATCACGAAAGACACTGCGTGCTTCATCAATAGATAATACTGGCATTTCATTCTCATCTCGCCATTCAATTTCACCACCTTCCATGTATTCCAAAGCTATAAGAAAACAATGAATTAGAAAGATGACATCCTATTTGGTACAAGTAAACATATACCCATATATATCTTTCTGCTTGCAGGATCATCAATCACTTCACGTAACCGAACGACATGTGGATGAGCACACTTTTTGAGAATGGCGATTTCTCGTCGAATCTTTTGTTCATTCTCCTTGTATTGTGGAAGATCAGTGGGCTTCTTGATTCCATGAGCATGATTCTGACTGTTTCCTCGAAGAAGACTGTATCCCAATTGTCTTCGTCGTGTACGCTTATCCACAATCTTGATAGCCTATTATGGATCCAAATCAATATCAATACATCTCTCTTGAAGAGTAAATAGATCACTTACAACAAGCTCATTCGTTTCAAGGTCTTCTGCAAGTTTGACTTTTCCATGAACACCTCGTCCAATCTCTCGTATGATCATGTATCTGTTGATAATCTTGTTGCCTGTGGTAGGATCATAATCCTTATTGATGGTATTGGTCATGACAACGTCTGCAGGAGGCATGTATTGAGTTGCAGGGTGATGCCTGGGAGACGTTATGGTTGTAGTAGAGGTGCCTGGAGATCTTGACAAGGAGAATTTGCGGATGCGTTGAGTAAGACTGGTGGTGGAATGGTCATTGGGTGGGTATAGTGGTTGATAGTGTTCTCTGGAACGTCGTACTGTCAATCGACTAGGTCGTGAAGAAGGACTTTTCATATCATTGTTGTTTGTTGTAGTAGTTGTAGTAGGGTGTGCTGGTGGTGGAGTATAGACAAGACTATCAGCACTCTTCCAAGGCATCAGCGAGTGGCTATTCAGGAACATTGACGTTTCTTTCTCATTGTGTGGTATGCTTTGTCGACGTTGTGAAAAATAAGCTGGGGAAGGATGTTCTGGCATGGGAGATAAGTCAGTTGTACTTGCTGATGACGGGTTCATTAGGGTGGTGGAAGGAGAGTAAAGAAAGGGGGGAAGAGAGGAAGATATATATGAATGTGTTGCGGAAGAAGAACTTGGTGTACACACACACATGAATGTCTTTTTTAGAGCATATGTTTTTGTTGACCTTGCATCGCTTTCCCCTTTTTCTCTCTCTTTTTCTTTTCCTCTTTTTTATTCTTTTATTCACTCTTGATCATGCGTACCTTGTTTACTTTCTTGTTACTATTGACAACGTCCTCCATTATCCATGTACACGCTACTATCCTTGTCACTGTAAGTCATCTTTTGATCCTTCCTGTCACTCTTCATTCACTCTCTCTTCCTCTTCTTTTTTAGTCTTCAAACATGACTTATGTGGATCATCCTGCAGCTTTTGGTCCAAGATTATCTGAGAATGGCAAAATTGGCTTTCTTGTTGAACCCAAGCAAGATCCAACTGGTTGTAGCATTGTCGAGCCACCTTGTGAAGATTGGATTGCCCTTGTTCAAAGAGGTGGATGTTCGTTTATCACCAAAGTCAGAAATATGCAAGAGAGTGGAGCATCAGCTGTAGCAGTCGGTGATCCTGAACATCCTGGGCGATGGATTACAATGTATGCACCTGGTAAGTTTTAAAAGCCATCAAGAAGGGGTCTGGTTTAACAAGGAGAGAGAAAAGAGCCACACGGTGAGATCACCGGGTTGTAGCGTGTGTACAGTTATGCTACGTTCATTTTCACACTCACACACAAACCATGTGAACCATGTAGGAGACACATCAGACATCTTGATCCCCAGCGTATTCTTAGCACAAAGGGAATATCTTGCTCTCTTATCTCTTGCCAACTTGGCCAATGCACCTTTGCAGATACACATGCAAGTCGATGACTTTATTTCATGGTAAGTACAGCTGATTCAATAACGATATAGTATCTCTTTTAACATGTATCAAACTCAGGCCACTCATTGATGTTCTCATCATTGTCATTGTATCACCAACCATCATGCTTTTCTTTATTTACATTTCATGGCAAATTCGACAAAGACAAAGACGACAACAAGAATTGGCTCCTTACGACATGGTCTCTCGTCTTCAACTTAAAAAGTTCAGTCATGAAAAAGTCAAAGAGAATGAAAGAGAAGAGTGCGTGATTTGCTTGGAAGACTATCAAGAAGGTGAAGATCTCCGAGTGTTGCCGTGCCAACATGACTTCCATGCAGCATGTGTAGATGCTTGGCTCACGACCCAAAAGAAGTTTGTAAGTCGTATTGTACAACAACAACCATGATCAAGATGTTCATTGTTTTCTATAGTGTCCTATTTGTAAACGAGATATATCATCCAACACAGTCTACAGATCAAACAGTGAAATTACACCACTCTTGGATGCTTGAACATATCGCGTACATATACCCAATCTCCTTATCCCACCATCAGCAACAGCAACAGCAAGCAGCAGCAGCAGCAACATTGCGTCAATTGCACCTTATTTGTCATCTTGTATAGCACCTGTAGTAATCTTGCTCCTGAAAAAAGACAATCACTCCACACATTCATTCATTCACACATATACATCCAACACGCATATCCACCCCATTCCATGTGTACATTAGTCAATATACAAAGAAAAAAGATCCTTTACTACAACAAAGTCATCCTTTTTTAGCTGTTTGTGATGGGTGGCACTAGCACAAAAGTCCTCGGGACCGAATCACCGAAAAAAGCAATGTGTCTCTTTTGTTGTTCCCTGATGATGAACCTAAAACAAGCGCCATTGTACGAAGCAGGGTGCTTTAGCTTTGTGATTGATTCTACAAGGGGCATCACTGATTGCTTCTCCTCCTTGTATTGTCTCACGATCTATACACTTTTAGCTTGAATGATGATCAACATCAATGAAAACAAGGAGAGCACGCATACGTCATAAACAAGTGGCAAATAGCTAAACTACTAGACTGATCTGATTCCAAAATGTCTTGGCAACACGTAATCTACTCTACTATGCACACCTTGACTGTTTTGTTGAAATGATCAAGCATCATACGATTGTCTTCAAGAATAGTGTATTCTAATGTGACGCTGCATAGAATTTACACATGCACACTACAATGCAGCACCTACATGCGTGTCACTGCGTGATCATGCAGGAAGGAGTTATATGGAGTAGTAAATATACCCATAGTTAAGGAAAAAGATATATCATCATGAATTGCATGATGTATCATGACATATGATCACCACGATATGGCACCAATGGCCATACTTTACAGTCCCATTGCTCGTATTCCCTAAATGGCTATGGATACCCAACTACGTTGCGCATCAGTGCCAAAATGCACGCGTTGGCTTCATGTGACCTTCCCAATAAGGTATTTACAACAAAGGCTTTGCCACGAGATCCAATCACTCACTGCACAACACCAATGCATGAATTCACTGCAACCTTGTGTGAGAAAATCTGTTTGTCATTTCCCAACAATGACAAACGAGGGAATATACTTAAATAGAAGGAGCTGCTTATTCCAATGTCAACATGGAATTAGTGTCAGGAACAGTAATTGGTTACTATATTGATCACAAAGCATTGTATTGTAAGTTACATGGCACAATTGTCACATCGTTTAATGATAAAAGATGTCTATAGTAATGATGACATGGAGGAGGAGGAGGAGGAGGCATAAATGACTGTGTTAAGATGAAGGGAACAATTCACGGTATTTGGGTGTCCGGGAGAAACGTGGCACCAAATCTTCTGCAAGGATACGACAAACTTGATCATTGACACGATCATAAAGCTGGATAGTCAGATCAACGACAATATCGGCAGGTTCTCTTACAGATACCATAGGCGACATGGCGGTATAGTTGGATGACATAAACTGGATGATCTCGCTGCGTAGGCTGTGATCGATATTGACTTCAGATCTGGCATTACGCTCAAGGTACGTCTGATAGATTGTATAAATGTCCATCAAGAGTTCTTTCATCTCTGCTTGTACATGGCTTTTACGACGTAGTGTTCGAAAGTCGACCCAAAAGTTGATGTTTTCTTCACAATAGTTGGTCTTTAGAAAGTCGCGGAAATACATGCGTGATAATGGATCCTCCAAAATTTGATTCATTCGCATCCAGTTTGAATCACCAGGTTGACTGTTCACGCCTAACACATTGTCATTGGATAAGGATGATCGGGTAGTACCCGTGGTTCTGAATGCTGAATGTTGCTGCTGCTGTGCTGATGATCCACCAATGTATTGATTTACTGTTGTGGGGGAAGGTTGCTGTACTTTAGGTGGGATTCCAAAGCTATACTTGTTGCTGTTGGTCAATACAAGTGGCTCAGTGTCGCTTTCATTGGCATTAAAAAAGTGATGACTGCTCGTATTTGCTTCTTCTGTATTGGTTGTCATAAAAGGTACTCGATTTGCTTCCAATTGCTTGGGATCGGATGATGCTGGTGGATTGTATAACACACTGTTATTGTTCTCATTACGAAGCACCTTGTATCCACTTTCACCCAAGTAGTATAATGAGTTTTTGGTGATACTGGGTCCTGATGATGATTTGCTGCTGTTGTTGCTGTTGCTATTGCTGTTACGTTTATCAGTTGGCTTATCAGTGATCTCGCATATCCAAGCATTGGCGACAAATTCGGCTGCAACCACATGTGCTTCATCAGCATTGGCAACAGTTGTGTATTCGCATATCCATTCAAAACACTGATATCCATAAAACGTGTGCTGGTATGTATTGAGATCGCCTGGCTTCACTCCAACCACATCATCTGCAATCAAGCGTTCTGTAGGTAACCAAGCCAACATCATCTAAGCAGAATACACATAAGATTGAAGTCATTTCAATCCCACTTTCATCCACTCTTATACCTTGAAAGCATTCTCCATATTAGTCCTGTTAACCAATAGTCGATCATCAGCTTGTAGTCGTTCAAAAGTGTAAATGCCAAATGAATCGATGCGAGCAAGTTGTTGTTGCATATGATGGAGTGGAACATAGGTACGTTTGGCAAAATCCATGATCACGTGCTTGCCTTTAGGTGTTGGTCGCCATATGCCCTTGTCCTTCATCACTGTATTACGGCTTTGTTGTGTAGGGTTGACGGCGTCTTCAATGAGTCTGGCATTCAACATGTGTGTTCCAAGAGCTTTAGCCATAGGTGGTGTCATGCTAAAAGTGGTTGTAGTACGTGTCGCCACTGTTTGCTTTGGGTCTTTGGGATCCTTTGTCTTGACAATGTGCGAGATCTTTAGGTCTGCCAAGCATTGGACTGCTTCATCGGTTGTGAAAGTGTCAGCATAAGTACGAAAGAGTGAGCGGTGGTCTGTCAATGGTAGCTGGATGAGAAGAGCTGCAAATATATCAAAGAGATCCTACAAGATTTATAGTCTTGAATATGAATAAACGTGTAACAAGATGATGCTATATCGTAACTGAATAAGGGAAGAGACCTTGACATACGGCCGTTGATCAGGAGCTATGCGCATCATGGTTGTTTGAGAGTTGCCACCATTACTATTGTTACTATTGGCCATGTTATGATTGCTTGGCTCGTGCTTTTTAATGATAAGCAAGTGATGATGCGATATTACAGCAGAAAGAGAGAGAGAGTTAGATGAAAGAAGAACAAAGAAATAGAGCAGATATCATCTCTTATTTAAGGTTGGTGTTTGTGAAAGTGCCACAGCAGCATGCGTCGTCCTGATGGGGAACAGACCCACTCACTTGAATTGCAACATGTTACACGTACCTTGCTTTACGACTTTGGTACTTGTCAACACAAACACAATCATTCTCTCCTTTTCCTTATGCTTGATTTTCATCCAAACAGGTTGTTGCTCATCTTTTTCCTATCATGTATTTAAAGCGGAGGAGTGATACTGGCTTATGTGTGCGTATGTGCTCACTTTCAAACTCCAAGGATAAGGTATGTTGCACAGGCAGCTTTTTTTCTAGACCTCTTTGTGAAATCAATAGAATACGCCGCTGCAACGGAGATACAAGATATGGTCGATCATTATATAACAGGATAAGACTAGCTTGTTTGAAAGAAAATGAAATGTCAACAGGTGTCACGCTCCGCAGTACTGGATCATAAATCAACACGCATATATGTTTATTACTATATACGAAGCTCATGCTTGATATGTGTATAAGAAGTAGGCATATACCATAAAGGATGTCAAGGGAGATGTGAAATGATTGTTAGGATATATATATCCACGTGCATATGCTTATTTTCGACGACTGCCGCTGACCTGCATGGCATGTATTAGACGGTGTGTTAATTCTTTCCCAAAAAGCCAAAGATCAGCATCATCTCTCTTTTTCTTTCTCTCTTACCTGAATAAACTTGGAGACCAATCTATCTACCAAGCCTTTGTCCAACTCACACCATTCAACTTTCCACTCTTCACCATTTTGAAAGTCATCCATGTCCATCCAGCTCCCAAATACAGGCCGATGATCCAAAGGTATTGTGCGTCCAGCTGCTGTAGTGATTGATACAATCTTGCGTGTTCGAAACGTGGCAATGGTGTGAATTTTGTTTGCAAGTGATAAACCAGTCTCTGTTGTATCAATCTTGATCCAGACCATGTGTTCTTTGTTTATCGATTGTACTGTAATTTGGCGGATGTTGTCTTCCGGCTCTTTTTCGAAAGTGTAAATGATCAATTGGTATTGAAATGTCATCAAGACTTACTTGATGTTGTTTTCTTCTTTTCAGTTGGCTGCTGTTGTTGTTGCTGTTGCTCTATTGGCAATGATGGTGGACCATAATGACCAGATGATGTTGAAGAAGATGATGCTGGTGGAGAAGGATCAATATGTAGATCAGGTGTCGGGAGTTCGTGTGTGGTATCTATAAAGCAATAGATGAATGACATGCTTAAAAAGCTACTTGAGCAATTATAGATGATACCTAATTCAGTTGACATTGGCTCATCTGTATAATAGCTAACTTGATGTGGAGCCATTGGAGCAGCTGACCAGTCGTACCCATAATACGGGTCGTGATGATGTTGTACAAATGATCTGCGTGGTGGTGGTGCAGGTGGCTCCTGTGGTAAAGGTTTAGGTTGTTGCTGGGGTAAAGCGACTTTCCATGATTCTCTTGCTCTTCCACCAACACGCCACTCTTCATTAGCAGCACGTCTTTGTGATTCGGGAAATATACCCATAGGTTGACCAAGTGGGTTGGCTGCTGGTACTTGCTGTTGTATATTCATCTTTAGGTTTCCAGCATTACATTCATTGTTTCCTTGTCATACCTGGTATTCATAATATGGTTGGCTTGGTGCCATAAACATGTCATCAGTACGATTATGATATTGCCAATGCCAATTCTCGTCAGTTGGGTATGCTGAATGAATCATTGAATCAATGTACACAGTAAGAAATTGAAAAGAAGAGTAGAAGAAGGATGAAGGAAAACAAGAGCTTTGTATATTTCCGGCATCCAGAAAAACATTGTGATTTATATAGCATGTCGTCAATGTCAATGGCAGTAGTAACAAGGGGAGAAATGCTCACGCGACATTACTGAATAGGGTGTGCATAACAACAATGCGCCCACTCTACATAGACATCATGTGCCCTTTACAATTCTAGGATTTACAACGTCGGAATGGCAGAATCGTTTTACCGATGACTCTATACTTTTGCCATCATTGTTCATCCTCACTCTCTTTTTCTCGGAGTAACATTAACAGCATAACAATAAACAACATGTGCATCACTTCTTTGTGTTTATATATTGTGAATAGGATGTGTAACATGTATCTACATTGACCTATTGACACTATTCAAAGTACAATTCCCCCGCATTGATGGGGTAGGAGCTGATATAGAGCGGAATTGTTTTCGTTGGCCGGGATAATTCGATGCCGTATTTTGATTAACCCATCCACAGTAAGTTTCTTTCACCAAGCCATATATAAAAGCCGCGCACCTGTTGTTGTGTTGCAGTTGGTATCTGTGCCGACAGAGTTGTCTACAAAACGAGAAGGCAAAAGTCAATTCCATTCATTCTTTCTCTTCTCCTCTCTTGAATATCTCCTCTCTTATCTCCCTTACATTCTTCTTTACATCAGTGATATGCCCCAGTGGACAGGGTTCTACAAGTCGAATGGCAATAGCAACAATGCTGATACCAAAACAGCTATCGTTTCACCTACTCCTCAAGTGAAAAAGCTATCAGCTGTCAAATCCTCGGCTTCTTTATCAAATGGACGCTCCTCACCATCGTTACGATCGCTTTCTCGACTTTCACTTCGTTCTTCACCTGGTGCTGACCATGAGAGTGCTGAGGATGCTGCCATGATGGCTGACATTGCTCAAGTCCGTAAAGCTCTTGACTGTTTCTTTGATTCTCGTATAAGCGATGCTGAAGCCATTCTTGCACCTCGTCGCAAAAAGAGCATGTACTATTCACTCGGCTACGGCTTTATTCTATTCCTCAAGTGCGTCATGACATTTGAACAAGCGGATATTGAAAGGACACTGGAAGCTTTAAAGCTAACGATTCAACTGGCTCATGCACAACGCAAAAAGGATGCTGGTTGGCTTGACAACATTACGACATGGATGAAAGGAACCAATGTACAGCAACTAAAAGCTATGACACGAGTGCATCGACATGCTGTAAGTTTATTTGGGTGGGTGGTGGGGGGAGGATGATATAAGGTGGGTGGGGGGAACATAAGTATCGGTGTCTTATCTGACTTTTAGGAACTTGTCCATGCCGAAGCTTATTTGCTCAAAGCACTAGTCAGCATTATTCATGATGAAAGCATTGTATCATTCCTCAGAGAAGGTCTCAACATTCGCAGCAGTTACAACACATATCGTACATTGGAAAAGTACATTGACATGGTACAAGAAGAAGCTGCAGCAGGCAAAGATATCACAAGTTATCAGCTGGATGATCATTTTACTTCTGGTGTTGCACTCGGCATTGGTTGTTTCAACATTATCTTATCATTGCTTCCCACTACTGTTGTTAAAGTGGCTGAATTTATGGGATTCTCAAGTGACCGTGATCATGGTTTACAAGTGCTTGAATCTATTGGTGCCTGGGAAGATTACCGTGACAATGACAAACGACCTATTGCCGACCATTCTTTGATGAAGGACGAGGGACTGCGCAGACAATTGTGTGACATGGTGCTCATTTGTTACCATATTGTGCTTTCCAAGATGATACCCTTGCCCAATATCGATCAAGACTTTGCTATGAAGATTCTGGATTACAACTTGGCTCTTTATCCTTCAGGCGTTTTCTTCCTTTACTTTTCAGGACGTGCACTTGCCAGCAAAAGTGAATTGTCCAAGGCAAAGGATCAGTATGAAAAAGCCATTCATATACAGCAGGACTGGAAGCAATTGCAGCACATTTGTTATTGGGAGGTAGGTTTGAAAAGTGAAAAGAATCAGATTCATGATATGTTGACACTTTGTATTTGGTTCTTAGTTGGGTATTATCAGTATTATCCAAAAGGACTGGCAACGATCGTTTGACATTTATGATGAACTTGCTCGAGAAAGCAACTGGTCCAAGGCTGTGTACACATATCTGAAAGCTCTGGCATTGTACATGATGGCACAAGATAAGGATGGTGAGGAGCAAAGCAAGATGATCAAGCAAGTGCATGATATCATGAAACAAGTCAATGGTGCCAAGCAAAAGATCGCTGGAAAGTCAATTCCTATGGAGGTAAATTATCTCTTCAAGTGGATCATTGGCTAAAGACTAACATGACACAACATGTAGAAATTCATCTCGAGAAAGTCTCGCAAGTTTATTGAACAAGACAACTACTTGATTATGCCAGATTTGGAAATCTTGAACGCATTCACTGCATATGATTTCATGCCAGCAAACATACTGCAGCAAAACCTTGAATTGATCAACAAAGAGTTGGATGCACTTGAAAACGACACCAAACGAAAGCATTATTACGATGATCTCGCCCTTGTTCATTATCTCCGCGCTCAGGTAGTGCGTCTCATCCTTACCAAACACAATGGTGACAAGAAGAATCTGACAGCTTTACACCACAAGTCAGTCGATGTTGTACTGGAGAATGCCAACAAGATAGAACTTGATCACTACATTTACTATTTCACCCGATACGAGAAGGCGCGCATGTTCATTGAAGAGAAGGACTTTGAATCAGCCGAGAAGGAAATCCAAGTCATTATACGTTCTGCTGAAAAGGGACAATACAATATTGGAGCTGGTCCTCATGCCAAGAACAAGTACAGTCTCGAGAATGCCTTGGTATTCAAATGTCATAACTGTGAAGAACAGATCCAGTCACTCAAGAAATCATCCAAAGAAGACGACGATATCGATTAAAACTAGTCATCCACATCCCCTTTTGCTATCCCATATTCATCTCACTTTACATTTCATCATAGAAGCACTCACATCATCTCCACACTGTAATAAATACGCATCCACACCTTTTTTTAAAAGAATATAAGGATCATTATTGAAAGTAATGGCATTGGATAATTGGATAAGTGTATGAATGTAATGTGTGTGTGTGTGTGT
The DNA here is from genome assembly GCA_008728235.1 of Lichtheimia ramosa. Lineage (NCBI taxonomy): Eukaryota > Fungi > Mucoromycota > Mucoromycetes > Mucorales > Lichtheimiaceae > Lichtheimia > Lichtheimia ramosa. Next base: position 1,040,131 of record CP031823.1, read on the forward strand.
GTGTGTTGTGAATGTGGGTGGTAGTCTACTTTTGTCGATTGTTTTGGCTCAGGTAGTTTATGAATACATTTACCATCCTTCCCATTCGTCATCCGAGTCTTTGGATGCTGTCTTTTTGGATGCTGCTTCTCTCAAAGGCGTTCGAGTACGCATGTTGGTTGTCGATGATTTGGTGCTACCATTCAATCCAGAAGCAGGTGATGCACTACGTGAACTGAGAGGAGTGGTGGTAGATTGGTGTTGTTGTTGTTGTTGTAAGGAAGAAATGGTAGAATTGAAAAAGTCGTCATCGTGATTGTTTTGAGGAGTGGATCTTCCGGAACGGGTATCAAAGTTGTTGTAAAGCTCTTGTGTCTAAAGAATACAAATGATATGAATCATCTGTTGCATCACACCATGCCATCCATCTTGTTTACCTTTCTGCTGAAGGAATTGACATAATCATTCATGTTGCTTCTCAAGTTGGGATCATTCAATTGTTCATTGGCATATCGACCCAGTTGTCCAGCACCTTGAGCAGCAACACGTGCTCCTTCCACAGCTACTTTGCCAAGTTCCTCCATACCAGATGATAAGAAAGACCATCCCTTACTTATAGCAGACATTGGATCATTCATGATATCTTGTAAATCAGGTGCACTAGTATTTCTTGAAGGCTGATTCTCAACTAGAATATATTTCATTAGTTTCTCTATTGGGTGAATAAAGTCCTCTACTTACAGGCTGGATTACCAAAACCAGTATATTTGCCACCTTGGCTTGGAGGGAGATGACTGATAGTTTTGTGCAACAAAGCATTAGAATGAATGCATGACAATGTCCTTTTCAAATCAATACTTACTCTGGTCGACTTTCATTAGCACTACCCAATTGTGCAAAGTAAGCTTCGTTTCGAGCCTTATCCGATACATTGCTGAAGCTGGCTGGTGATGCAGAACGTGGACTGGGTGAAAAGGCATCTGTGCGACCAACAGGAGTTGAATTCAAAGAACGAGTGGATCCACCATTGGAAACCATGGGTCGTTTAGCTGAGGAAGCAGCAAGTGGAGATGGTGTCCAAGTACGCCCTTCTGCTTCTGCTGATAACTATGATACAGCTTTAGTTGTCTCTTACAATCCAATAAAGTCACCTACCTTATCACGATACAAAGCAGCATATTGAGAATTGTACTTTTGATCCATCGACATACTGGAAGAATAGTCTGGTTGCGATTCAAAAAAGGCCTTGGCTTTCTGATTGCCACCGATCTACAATCATATCCATTAATGAACATGTAATGCATTACCCATATTCTAGTATTACCTCCATCTTCTTGACTTGGTCATCATACCACTTATCCATACCAATAGAACGTACAAAGCTATCCAGACATAGTTAGCACCCAAGAACGCCAGATCGTGTACCCAGATCACCAAGCCAACCTGATGTGCACACCAAATCCCCGATGGATACCAGAACAGTCAAGGCAGATGAAGATGCCATAAGAAACACTTGCCCATTGCGGATTGGGAGCACCACAGTCGAAACAAGTACGGTTCTCTCCTCGTCGCTGGAGTTCGTAGAGTTTTTGTTTGTATTCGGCAGACATGGCTATTATCGATCGATACAATAAACACATGAGCAACTCTGCTGCATTGCTACAGTGAATAGCTAGTGTACTTACCTCTTCCGAGGAGAGTAAAAGGAAAGGAAGCAGGAGGTGTGTGGGTGTGCTTAGTTCAAAGATATGCAAAAAGGGGGCAAGTAGGAGGATTAGCTGCCATAGCCATCTTGTCTTTTTTTTTTGGCACCTTTCCATATTGAAGCATCCAATCAGAGAGGAGGCTTTATTTGACATCAATTGACTATTATCCCACTACTTTAAGTGGATGTAACCTGACAATGCATCACGAGCTTTGCAGTAACCAAAGTAAACTAGTTCAATAATACCCACTAGCAATATCACTGGCAAGAAAATGATAATCCATAATACTTGACGAATACGTTCAAGCCAAAGTAATGTAGTTGATTCATCTTTTTTCATCTTGAACAATCCTGTAAAGATCCAGCCTGCAAAGCCAATCACAAGATCAATAGCCACTGTAGGGATGAATATGCCATAGCTTGGACGTTTGACAATAGCACGTTCAGCTGCAAATGTACGTTGGATGGCACCAAGACGTGGATAAAGAGTGATAAGAGTTGTCAGGAATGAACCAGTGAGCAATGCACCAAGAATGAGTAACATGGCTGCAAGATAGAAGAATAACATGACACCAGCAGCTTGTGGCTGATAATAAAGTGTATCAGGAATAGCAGGTGCATGTAATGCTCCAAGAGCAAGATGGCGTAGTAATGTCAAGCAGTCTACGTCGTTGTGTTGAAGAGCAGCAAGACCCAACCAAAAAGCCAATAGTGTCACAATGGCGATACCAAACACCCATAATGCATCAACGACACATTGACTGACAAGATGACGTGCTTTGTACACTGACCAGCATAAATTATCTTGCCATAACACGAGTCTGAAGATCATCAAAGGTGTTGCCCATACAAGGAACATGTAAGAGTATGCAATGAGCGTGTCTGCTTTCTCCAAATCAGAGTCATTCGCCAAACCAACAAGTCGTAACACAAAGGATGCAGTAAGAAAGCCAGCTGTCGTCAATGACAAATAGGTGGATGGATGATGCACTGATTGGATAGGATGTAGCAGCAATGTTCCAAATTCAAGTAGTACATCAGAGCATACAAATACATAGTAAGCATACTCGTAAGGATATAAACCACGATTCCAGTAATCCTCATTGGCAAGTGTAGCAAGATGAAGTCCCAAATAAGCAAGGCCAACAAGAAGACTGGCTCTAGCTTGATAACGTGGTGTTGCCCAACGTGCCATGTATGATGCAACAGGGCGGAGAGCATTTGGGCAATTGAATTGCTTCCATACATTGCATGGATGATAAGGAACTTGCTTATAATCCTCACATACACCACGCGACAACCAAGCATCCTTTCATGTTTCATATGCACACATTTTAGCTTTCGTGATTGCATTATTTGATTTCCCACGCAGCTTACATACCTCGATAATGGATTGCACTTTTGTATTGGCTAAAAAGACCTGGCAATCATTTACAACAGCCCATTCAATAGCTATGAATGAAAGAGTAATTAGCACTTGTGTGATTTAAATAAAGAAAGTAAACATGTACCTGAACGACCTTCCACCCATGGATGAATCAAAAAGGCACGCAAAAGTAGGGGTTGTGGAGTTGCAGATGTCTTGATACCATATTCCATTGTAGAAAGAGCAAGCTTTTCCCAACTTCCATTGGTTTCTTTAGACTTGGACATGGCCAATAAAGCACACACTGAACCAGCACGAGCAATATTCCAAATGTCATGTTCAAGAGGAGGAAGTGTAGGGATGACAATAGGCTTTGGTGGTGGCTGTTGTGAAGGCACAGGATCCACTTCGGAAGGTTGTTCCGTGGTATCTTGATGAGAAGGTTGTTTTTTGAGACTGCTGCTAGATCCCCCCTGATTTTCGTGATGATTGTGAAATAGGTGATGATGATTATTCTTGTCCTTGTGATGAAAGAGATTTGCACTGCTTCCCCAACCATGTTCTTCCTTCCATTGGTCTGTGGCAGCTCTCAAGGCAGAGGAAATGATATCACGTTTACGTCTTCTTGTACCAAACACACTTTCTTCATCACTTTCACTGGATGATGAGCTGTAACTATCTTGACGCTGTGGCTGTGGTGGAGGTGGAGCTGGTTGTTGTGATGTTTGAGCAGCAGCTGCAGCAGCTTCTTGACGTGCAGCCAATTCCTTTTGCTGTTCAATATACAACTTGGCCTTGTTATGTTGACGAATAGTCTTACGCACAGTCTTGACGAGGAGATCTGCTGGTACTCTTGGTTGATCTTCATTGTTGTTGGTGACAACATGAGTTCCTGCTTCAATGTCTACCACAGCAGTCAACATGCGCTGTTGTTGTTCACCAGAATAGTTGTTTCCAGAGCCAGAATTCAACAAGCCAGTGCGTTCAGTGGCATCTTGACTCTTCCCATTTCCCTCAGTGACCATGATTGTAAAGAGTGAAAGCAAGTGAAAGAAAGAGATTGACAATCTTGTGGATGAAACACGATTATATGCACTACTGCTGTTGACATTTGGCGAAAAAGTCGCATGCGTCTGTGCAACGTTGTGCAATTTTAAAGTGGTCTTATAGCGGATGAACGGCGCCATTACATTTGCTCGGAACAACCCGTTTACAAGCCCTTTACATTTATGTTGTTGACATAACTCTTCCAGAGCAAACAGGAAATGTAGTTCAACTTGTATTCATAAGGATGTGATGATAAAAAAGTGAGAATCGTGAATCATGCAAGGACTATCTTTGAGCGTGGGATCTCATGGATTTCATCCTGAAGTTCATCCCATTGGGGCTTCATATGCAAACATTCGGATCCCAATGCAAAATGGGCAAAGAATTCCTCTTGGTGTCACCACCTTGGCTCCAATCCAGCCATTTACAAGCATGCACAAAGAGAATGTCAGGAAATAGCATCTTGACTTATCTCCATGATCTCGTTGGTGGCTAATTCATGCAAAAAAACAAGCTTTCTCTTATTCACTACACGTCATGCCGATACAAGCCGGTGCATGTGAGTACAAACGTGCATTTGATGATGCGAGTTTATGATATACAGGTCCAAAATCTAAGATGCAATATGTACTATACTTCTATTTGGTCATCATGGTGCTTGGTCCTCCTTTTAATTGAATGTAGCCTATCAAAGGTATCAATATCAGGTCATGGATAGCTATACGCGACTTACAACTTTCATGCATGTTAATCCTGCAACATAGCGCGTGACCGTGGGCGCGATTCAAGTCATTGGATATAAGCGATACGCGCTTTTGTTACACCACGTTTCTCCTCAATGTCCCAAGATATCAACCCTTCGTCACCATCCAAACGTGCATTCAGAACTTTCTTCAAACCTTCATCCAGTGAACAGTCCAACTCTTCAGATGGGTCCAGTAGCGATCGGCCAACAGGTCAGAGGATCAAAGTCTACAAGGGATCTCCAGTATGGGGCACTTCAAGGACAACCGATCGATCAAAGAGTAGTACACCACCACCATCGTCTTCCAATATAAGCAATGCAACAACAACAACGTCAACGTTCTTTCAAAAACGTGGTCAGAAACGACAGCAGAAACTACCTATATCACAACCAAAGAAAACAAGTCGACCCAACAGCCCTGTACAACCATCATCACCACAACCATTACCAACACTACCACAACCAGCAGTTCGACCACCACGACCTAGTGTTCCTGAAGCTTTATGGCCTGATAAGGATTGGTTTCAAGGTGGACATATTGGTGTTGATGTACATCGAGAAAGGGGTGATTTTGACTTTAGTAATGACAGATCATCACGCAACTATGCCGAATCCATTATGGATGCCAACAATGTTGATTTCTTTACTCAACGTGCAGAGGAGCGTACCAGCACTAGATATCCATCATCACAAAGACAATCGCCAAAGCGTCATCATATATCAGCTGCTCAGATGGAGAAGTTTATGCATTCAGTTTATCCTCATGGAATGAAGTCACCAGCATGTCAATCATTATATGCGTCCATTTTCACTACAACATCATCCACACCCAGTCGAAGATCACAAAAGCATATTTTATGGAGTGAAAAGTATCGACCTTGTTGTGTACAGCAACTGCTAGGCAATAGAGATGATCACTTATATCTACGAGATTGGTTACACCAAATGAAAGTCATGTCACCAGCAGCATTGGAGCAATTGAAGCAGCAAAAGAGCAAAAAGTCAACACAAAAGGATTTATTTGACAACATTCCTATGGGTGATGAAGGAGATGATGATTTTATGCCTACCAAACGACATCATGTTCGAGCAAAGAAGCCAGTTCCTGAACAACCAATTCAATCCAATCTGCTATTGATAGTGGGCAAATCTGGTACAGGCAAAACAGCATCAGTCTATACAGCAGCTGAAGAAGCTGGATATGAAGTGTTTGAATTACATCCTGGATTACGACGTTCTGGCAAAGATGTGACATCAAGTGTAGGTGAGATGACAGAAAGCCATCTTGTTACTTTTGATGGTAAAAGTGGAGATACTGCATCACGTGATTCATCACCAAAGCCATCCAAAGCCAGTGTTGATTTCTTTCGACAATTTGTCAAGAAGAACCAAGATCAAATGCCAACGCCACCTTCATCACAGCAACAACCAGTTGTGGATTTGACATTGGATGAGCCTACACAGTCCCAAGAACCCAAACAAAGCCTAGTACTCTTGGAAGAGGTGGACAACCTTTATGAAGATGACAAGGGATTTTGGCCTGCAGTAGTTGAACTAGCCCAAAAAAGCAAAAGACCCATCATTCTCACATGCAATGGTAATCATAGACAAAGAAACAACATGACATATGCTTATAATGCATTCTGCTTTATTCAGATATCAATGTGGTACCACTAGAACAACTTTTCTTGCAAGCTGTATTGATGCTCAAGCCACCAAAGAAAGATGATCTTCTTGCCTACTTGCAGCTTGTTTGTTTTGCTGAAGGATATCTTGTACACCCTGCTGATCTTGCTGGATTGTTTGCTGCTATTGGATATGATGTGCGACAATTGATGATGACACTTCAACTCTGGTGCATTCGACACACTGCCAAGAATGATGATGAAGAGAAGCAAAAGGAGGATCGACCCGATAGGGAGCTATCCAAAAGGGACAAGGAGTATCAGGAGGAATCAACAACAGCGGCGGCAATTTCGACAACATCATGCATATACCACGAATGCCCCCGGTTATTTGAAGATTACACTGGTATCAGTCATTTTAGTAGTAGACTGGAATGTCTTGCACAGCTCTTTCATCTTGAACAACCACGTTCCAACACTGGATTGGATTTGATCCAGTTTTATGAGCATTATTCTCGAAATGGCCATGTCAATGTTGAAGATGATGAAGATGGAGATGAATTGGATACAGTGCTAAAAGCATTGGAAGCAGTGACATGTTTGGATCGAAGAGAAGGACAGGTAAGCCAAAAAAGAGAGAGAATATAATGTATATGTCGTATTGTTAACATGGACAACATAGGAGCATGAATGTGATGAATATGGACCCACTTCAGCGGATCGACCTATTGGATATAAGCCTTTGTGGAAGACACCAAGCAACACAGACCACTTGATATGGGATTATGGTGACAGCATGGCAACCAGAACATGGGTGGCAAACTATGAACGACTCAAGAATAAGGATTGGTTAAAGGCAACCTTATGGGAACAGTTACTGGATGTCAGGTACATTCTTCCTCTCTATTTTTTGATGACGGGGTGGATTTGTTGGCGAAAGGGGTTGAATCACATGCAATTTAAACTCAAACATATTCCACATTTACAGATCAGAAGCAGCAGGGGATTGCATAGGCGCTTGTGAAGCATTGCTGACACTACGAACTGCAGTTTTGTCAGATGAGCCAATCTTGAATGATTATCTTCCTCATATTCGATCACTGTGTATTCATGATCAAGGTGTCGCCAGTCGTGGACGTACTCTTAGAAGCAGGAGAAAACGACGCTATTTGGACCTTTCAGATGACCAACGACAGATATTACTAGATCCACCAAGATATAATGATATCACAAAGTCATGGTGTGATAGTTTAGAGTCTATATTTACAACACATCTTGAAGAATGGTTATAAAGAAGAACATCCAAAAAAGAAAGTTTGGTCCGAGAATTGTTGGTGCTGCATGATCTTGCATGAAATACCTGACAACAACGATGTACTACCCATTACAAACTGCTGCTACATGACGAGCGTGCACACAGTCAAGGGGAATGTACCTTATTTTCTCAGTTGGTGTTTATGTCTCTCTCTCTTTTGCAGATTGAATCTTTTCCCTTTGTCCCCTTGTTTCTCCTTTTCTGCTTGTTCACACACACATCTCGCGCGCTTTCCTTCACTTTTTTCTTTTGCTTCTTTGTGTATTCACTACTTCCGTTTCTCAAACACCCCTCGCAACAACAGCACTATACACGACAACAACAATAACCCAGCGATAAGCAAAAGAGGGTCAACACCCCCACAACACTATCTATACACCGCGTCCATATTACAATGAGCTTCACAGACACGATTGACGTTGACATTGTGCCACCACCTTCGTCCATTCACACAACCAGTCCAACCAATAAGGGTGTTCAACCTTGTCGTGCTTGTGGACAGCTATGTATGAAACGAAACGGACCATTGGTGAAGGCATTAGGCGAGATATATCATTATCAATGCTTTGTTTGCGAGGTACAGTTACATTCATGCCTTTATTTCTTGGTGATGGGAAGGGTGATATGGAATAGTGTGCATGGGTACTGGTGCTTGGCATGTGATCCCAGAGTGCTTTATGATGAAGGAGTTACTCGATAGCAGATATCAAGGAGCAAGACAATGATAGGGATTGGGTGGCGACATTAATTCCATTTGACCTTATGTTTGGCTTATAAGGAGGATAAAGTGAAGGCATGGATTGCCGGGTTGATGATAGAAGAAGAACAAGGGGTTGATTTATGGTCTGAGTGAAGGAGAAGGAGTAAAAGGAAGGAGTGAGAGGAGTAGTAGGTCAGTGGGTTGATTCATGACAAAAGGCAAAGCACAACAAGATATTTGGTCTTTTTTAGTAACTCAGGACTTACACTGGAATATTAGGATTGCCACAAACTGGTTGCCGACAAGTTTTACGCATTGGAGATCAAGAATGACTATCGTATCGTCTGCGAACAGCATTACTATTCACGACTCGGGCTTATTTGCAAACAATGTCATCAGCCTATCTTTGGTCCTGTTGAGCCAGGTCTCGAATATCACCTTGAATGTTTACAATGTCCTGATTGTGTGGCCAATGAGCAACAAAGTGAAGATGGATCATGTTTTGAATACCGTGGACAAGCTTATTGCCGATACCATTTTTCCATGATCCCGGATACACATTGCGCTGGATGTGATCAAGCGATCCTTAAGCAGTTTGTGGAACATCACAGTTATCCTGGAAAGAAGTGGCATCCCGAATGTTACATGATTCAAAAGGTACTACAATGGAATGTTTACATGTATTTTTACCAACACAACAATCCATTATAGTTCTGGAATATACGACTGGTGGATGCAATGGACGTGACACAGCGTGATGGTATGATATTACTAAAATGGTGTCACTACATTTGTGTTGATCTTTGCCATCTTACTCATTTACGCCAAAACACTACCAGATCCCCGATCCTTGACGGCTGATCGATTACGTGAGCTACAGAATGCCATGGAAACCAAAGTTGTGCGTATATGGACAGATCTTTCAGCATTTCAAGAATCCTCTGCAACCTGCATTTCTGATATGTTGTTTCACATTGCTGCTGGAGCTTACATGGAGAGTATGCGCATGGCAAGTCAGTTTATCCTGCATCTTGAAGTCTTATTTGCTGCCCTGGATACAATTGGCTCAATCTCAGCCGAGAAAGGAGAAGGTAAATTATATGGACACATCAGCTGTGATCATATAACCAAACAAACATTTCACACTTTAGAATTGCAATGCGCGATTGAAACTCGGTCTATATGCAGCCAAATTATGTGCATCTTTCAGCTATTGACGCAGAATGGCAACATGGGATGTACCAAAACAGCCGATACAGGTGTCACACAAGAATTGCTTGTATTGGTGACAGGGATGGCCCAGAATTTGAAAAGCCTGATACGTGTTGGACTCGCTCAAGCACTACGTTTGGTAAGAATCATCATCAAAAAAAAAGTTATCACTGGTGCCACAGATCAGCATGCTCATCATTGATACACGCCAACACATCGCCACTTGTACGCGCATCATCCCTTTTCTCCTTCTTTTAGGAAACTGATCATCATATTCAAGACGCTGTGCCTCTTTTTCTTTCACGATTATTGCCTTTGGAAAGTCAACGCATATGGATGGCAGGAAGATATTGGTTCAAGGACGAATCCAGCAACATGATGACAGCAACAGTACATGATAACAACAACAACAATATGGAAGTGATGACATATCAACGTAACGTCTCTCAGTGTCAGCATTGCAATCAACCTGTGGATGATGAATGTATACGCAAAGGAGTCTTTCGATGGCATATATTGTGCTTTCAATGTACACAGTGTCATTATCAGCTAGACAAGGAGCTTGATAGGGCGCGACTCGATGAAACCCAGTTGACACTTGAACACGGAGTCATCCTTTTCTGCAATGATTGCTGCACTAATAAGGGATGTCAAGAACCACCTTTTATTTACATGAGCCGATGGGAACAGTGCCTGGATCTTGTAAAGTCAGCATTGGGACAGCTATATTCCTCACCAACAGAAGCAGGTACCGTGATTGTGCATCCGATTTTCAAGGAGACATATAGTGGCGGGCAAGGGCAAAAAAAGATATTGATTAGGGGTCAATAACTAAAAAGTCCATTATAATAGGCAGGATACCAGATGACACAAGTCGACAAACCACGCTGCACGACTATGAAACCAAGATAAATACTGCTGCAAAGAAAAGTAAACGACAATCCTCTCTTTTACGTTTGATGAACCGAAGCACCACACGACGACAGTCATTATTCGGCTCAGTTCACTTGACTCATGTGAAACGCACCGACACTACATCAACACCAGCACAATCTTCTTCTTCTACTACTACTTCTCCCACTTGTTCTACACCAACTTGGAGATGGCGTTATCATCAAAATCCATCTTTTACTATGAAACGTGCAACTACAATTCGAGAGACAACATCACCAATCACCAACAACAACAATACACTTGGTCGTTTTGGCAGTATTCGAAGAGCCTTGAGTACCAACCGCCGTGAACGCAGGTCGCTACATGGCGTATTTGATCGCTATCACAACAAGAAAACACATTCCACCACTGTATTAGATCATCATCAACAAGGCCAACAAGCATCCATTTGTACTTTTGACACTTTTGACGCCACAGCTACAATTCATTCCAACAACAACTGCAGCAGCAATCAACAACATGTTATGGGTGGTGGTAATGGTGATGCTTTAGCAATTCCAGAAACCACGTGTCATTCAGGAGATCTTGGTGATATTCAAGATGCTGTATTACGATATATGGCAGCTTTATATCTTGAAAGCTTAGTACGTGGCTCTTTTTCTTTGGATGAACTTGTGGCGTTGACAGAAACAAAACGAGCGACATCATCCTTCTGGTACAGATTCAAGAATCATATTCGAGTAGGAGGAGGAGGCAAACATCAACATCACCATTATGCAGCACATCTCCTATCTTCCTATGGTGGCAATCATAACAACAAAACGTTTGGCGTCCCTTTGATCACCATCGCCAAAAGAGATCATCAAAACCAGCTTCAACCTGCATCTGTTTTCCAAGATATGCTTTCTCAAGGCACACATCCACTTGATCCTTATTATTTCTCATCCAATGCACTTGTACCAGTCTTTATGAAGAATTGTATCCTTGCATTGTGTCGCATGGGTAAAGTGTCATTGGTACCACCTATTCGATTACACATACTAACGACACTATGTAACACATTTATTGTAGACATGTCATTGGAAGGTGTATTCCGCAAGAATGGCAATGTGCGTGAACTTAACGAGATTTGTGATACAATCAATCGTGATGCTACTTCACTGGTTTATCTTGAAGAGACGCCTATTCAGCTTGCAGCATTGTTGAAACGATTCTTACGTGATTTGCCTGAGCCATTATTGACTTTCAAGCTTTACGATTTGTTGATTGCATCCATCAGTAAGTAGCTTTTACATCAAGAATGAGAAGGATCAATGACATGATTGGAGTAACATACAAATCTAGATATACCAGAAGAGAGCAAATCCAAGATGGTGCTTCATTTGGCATGTTGCATGTTGCCTAAAGCAAACAGGGATACGATGCAAATGTTGTTTCTTTTCTTGAAATGGGTGGCAACGTTTCATGAAACCAACAAGATGGATGTGACAAATCTAGCTCGAGTTATTGCGCCCACTGTGTTTTATTCATCTGCTGCAACCAAGGAGCTCACAGTTGAAAGACAACAAAGTGCACGAGATGAGATCAAAGTTGTGGAGATGCTGATTCGATACCAAGAAGAGTTCTGCATGGTAAGTTTGTGGGGGATAAAGGAGATACACAAGCATCATTTTGGTGCGCATGGACCAAGATGTGAAAAGAATGCAGTTCTAATTACAGTAAATGGTTAATTATAGGTACCGGAACCACTGGTTGGCATTGTGCAGGATCCCAAGGCTGTTGATTATCTAGGTGATCCGAAACAAGCACTTCGATACCTTGATTATCACCATCGTCACGATTTTACATCTTGTCTTAACAACAACAACGAGAATATTGGCGTACCAACACCACCATCATCTCCTCCTCCTCCTACTGCATCAAGATCCATATCACCACTCACTCTTCGTCGCTCATGGATCCCAAGACGTGATTAATCCATCCCATTATTCCACTACCCAGTTATTCATATACTACATAGTCTATACTTACATCACTTGTTATCTTATTGTATCCACATTGTAAATGCTCTCTACTAATGATAAACAAATCAATCCACATGCTTTTATCAGCATATGTAACAATGCAAAGTGTATAAAGATGCTGCCTTGTTTGTGGCAAAGGCACAGTTATCTCCTTCTCTGCTCCCTTTACTGCCTGATAGCATTTCACGCGCGCTTTCTCTCTTTCTCTCGGAATGAGATATCCGACTCTTTACCGATTGGATATCATTCTCAAGTGCATGATTTTTTAGTTCTCCTTTTCCAACAAACTGCATGATATCTACACTTGGCCCATGCTTTCATGTATGATGCAAACTCTCCTTTTACCTCCTCACTTTTTCTTGTTTTTAGATTCAGCCAACACGCATACACATACCTGCAACACCTACTTGCTCTACACGTGTACCCCAACATGTTTAAAGCGGTGTTTGCATTTTTCATCCAATCAATCATCTCAATGTCAGAGACGGGTCCCTACAAGTCTTTTTACCTTACCTTCTCTTTTGACGGGCCCAAACAAATCCATACGTCATGGGAAAAAGCAAAGTGACCATGACGTAAACAATCTATAGTATACAAACATGATAGCTTCAAGACTTTATTATGATCTAGTTGATCTTGATAAGTTCGACATCAAAGATGAGAGTAGAGTTGGGAGGAATGATGGGTGGGAAACCACGGGGACCATAGGCGTAATCGGGAGTGCAAGTAAGCTTGGCACGTTGACCAACAGACAATTGGGGGACACCTGATATATAAAAAACAGGTCAGAGAATGTGTTGCTTTTATCATGTTGTGCTCTTACCTTCATCCCAGCCACGGATGACCTGGCCAACACCAATCTTGCAAGCGAAAGGCTCGTTACGATCACGAGAAGAGTCAAACTTTTTACCACTCTCCAAAGTGCCAGTGTAGTGAATGGTGACTCTATCGCCAGCCTTGGGGAAGTTCTTGCCATCACCAGCAGTAATAGTTTCAACACTTGTATAAGAGTGATAGCATTAATAAGCAAAGAACATTAGCATGTTTGAACAAGTTTCTTACGTGACACCCATGATTGTTTTTTGTGATTTAGGAAAAGAGGATAAAGGTAGAAAACTCAGAGCAAGACGCGTCAAAAATATGCAAATGAGAAAGTGTCGTACGTCACACGCCCTTGCCATTGTCATTCAATACCCGCTTTCGAAAGTTGCATTTGTGTGAAACCCTTAGTTTGGCTAGATAGCAGTAGTATGATGATGATGGCGATTCATTGTGACTTACAGCAAACGAGAGCATGTAACAAAGAGCAGGATGGGTGTGATGGACAATGAAATTCATGTTGGATCACAATGATGCCATTGTTGCATATGCGTAATTGCTCGTACCTGACGCATGGCAAAATGATTGTAGTAGACTAAATGGGGATCATGCAAAGCTACTACTGGTATGTAATGCTGTATCATTGGGTATATGATGACAAGTGTACTTTATAAAACAAGTCTTAATAAATGTCTTTTAGAAGCTATCATTATGGTGTTGTCGACTTGATCTATCTACTAGTGTCCAGAAAAGTTCAGGTGTCTTGTCTACAATAAGCATGTCAAGGGATTCAAGTGAGATTAAGTGCATGTGGCTCTAATATCGGGATCACTGCTGGTTTCATTTGCCTTGTTCCTCTTTTACTTGCCAAAACCGACCGTTTCTTCAATGACAAAGCATAATTCGGATCAGGTAGGACGTTCCTTCCTCTCTTTCCCTTCTTCCTTTCTCTTTCTTTTGTTGCAACATGGAGCCATTGAACACTTTAGTCACACAGCAACCAATGCAAAACACAACTTGTTCACCATCACCAGGTCAGTAGTGTAAGACCGTGGGAAGAAGTACTCATGCTGACCCATCTTTGTAGACCAAGTCAAGAACGATCGAAGCGACAACTCGGTTGAATCTGAGCAGTTGTCTCCAACTACAGGAAAGAAGCGAGCTATTGAAGAGATCGATGTCAAAGATGATGATACATCAACTACTTCCTGCAGTACTCCTACGCCAACACAACAACAGCCACAACCTAGGAAGCAACGTCGACCACGAAAAGCACCCCATGAACTATTAAGTGAAGCTGAAAAGAAAGCCAACCATATTGCATCAGAACAAAAGCGAAGGCAAAACATCAGACTTGGATTCGAGCAGTTAATTGAAGTGGTACCAGCATTGAGTCAAGGCAATCGGAGTGAAGCTTTGATCTTACAGAAATGTAAGTCAATGAACATAGTAAAAGTGTACAAGACTAACCAGTGTCCCCATTTTAAGCTGTGGAGCATATTCGAAATTTGGTATCAACCAAGAATGATCTCAAGAATCAAGTTCGAAGTTTGCAGGAACAACTGGGTGAACCAAGCTATGACGATGATGTAAATAGGAATCAGGTTTTACTATTGCTTCTTTTACTCATATGTTCTTATGTAGTCATCCGAAGATGAATTGGCTTATTCAGTCCTTGGCAGATGATGATAGCAACACTCGATCACACTTTCCTCCTTTTACATCTATATATACTACACTACCTACATTCAAATCACAATGTTCTATTCGCATCCAATTTTCCTTTCTTTTGAAAAAAGTAAACAAGTCAACTTGAATTGAGTCAACATTGATGTACTTTTGTCGTAAGAACAGCAATACCATGGCGGTGTAATAAACTGCAGTTCCGGCTGTATGATCCCGCAACATCCCTGATTAGAGTTACCTTGATGGCGACATTGACATCTTGTATCACATGAACATGAGTTCCCCATTCTTCGTCATGCAAATTGAAAGCTATAGTGATGATCTGTGATCTCTTACAATAAGCTTCGTTTCCATGCCAATGGATAGTTATGCATAAAAGGTGGCGGTGTGCGAGATGCTATGAAAACTTTTACATTGCATATGCTTAGTAACGAACAAGAGCAACATTGTTTTGCATCTTCATGCACAGACAACTAAAAGGTCCGCTGCTTCACTATTTACATAAAGTGTCACTCTTGAAACGATCGTCGACCCCACCCTTTTCACAAATGCACATAGCAATCGGTTCATATCTTGATGCATTTCTTCTCTTTAAGCTTAAGAATGTTGATATATAATAAAGATAAAGAGACGAATGACTTATTGTAACCTTGATTCAGTCAGTATAAATGGGGGGTTTAGTCCTACCAAAGAATCCAAGGGCAAGTTTAAGGAGATCTGACATGTCCCCCCTCGAGGAGTCGCTTAGCTCTTGTCCAATACTGCCCGCTGTTCTAATGATGGATGATGATGCATCAGAAGTTTTGCGTTTCGTCGTAGATTCGCATTATTTATTGATCCCAACATGTCCTTTTTCCATTGAACGGATGTTTCCCCTCTCATCCCTGTTTTCGACTTGATCCATGTCAGAAACATCCAAAAAGAACAAGCATTCTTCTACAAAACATCACCATACATCATCATCACATCATTATCATCATCACCAAGATCCAACACCAACAATATCGGCACCCAGTGTCAGTGATCAATCTCCTTTTATTCAAATCAGTAATCCAACACAAAACGCGATACCAGTGAACCGGCATGTGTATTCTACCAGCATGTCTTTTACTGCTACTACTACTACCGCGGCATCTGTTACACCTTCAGTTCCTGTAATCATGGATTCATCTAATGGCAAACAAGTCAATGATAATCTCGTGGGGACTATGCTTGGCATTTTGGGTGGATTTACTGTTTTGCTGATGGCGATCATTCTCTTTACCAGCATAAAGCGTTCAAGACGTCGAGCACAACAAAATAATAACCAACAAGGACGTGGTGGTAAAAGAGGATGGGGAATACGAGAAAGCTGGTACAGTGACACTTTATCCACATGTCCATCCACTTTGCCGCCACCATACGACGTGGGATATGATGAACACGACAAAAAGGAGAAACCAACATCAGGGGCTGTATCGGGGAAAGACCAACAGCTGCTGCAACCACCTTCACCTACAGCAGCATGTACTAACAACAAGGCAGTACAATACGCACCACAACTGGCTTATAGTCCAACTAGTTACAGTGCATTTGATATGACAAAACATGATATTGAAAAACAACAACCTTCACCACCTAATAGCGCAGTAACAGCATCTAATGTACGCAACTCACTTCAATACGCGCCCCAATTGGCATTTAGTCCCAGCTTTCACACAAGTAACTTGATAAGTGGTATCGACATGTCACAGGAAACATTACCACCTGTGCCTTTTGTTAGTCGATCCACACCTTCAAATGACAGAGGAGGAGATAATAAAGTGGATCAACAACAATCACCACCATCACCAACAGCAACTCAATCCACTCCACACTATTTATCCCAGTTGGCATGTAGCCGTAATGAAGAAATGACACCAGCAATGCATCAACATGTGGTGAAACAACCATTGTCAATGGATACCAGTATCATTGTTGACCAGAATCAAGAACGCCACCTCCTATCTCAACAACGTTTACCAGAAATGCCAGCAGCAACAGCAACAGCATCATCACGTAGGACATCAACAGCAGCATCTGCTGCAGTAACCCCTTCTCCTATTGTCGTACCACGACCTTCACGTTCTACTGTACGATCCTATCATGCCCAACTTAACATGGATATATAACAATGTGTAGTTTCCATACTCTATACAAATAGTAATGTGTGCAATAAAGTTTACTTTTGCTTTAAAAAGCAGTAGAATGAAATGGGGAATGCGATGGAAACACAGGAGGTGGATTGAAATAAAGGGGGTTATGTACATGTAATCTAGACTTTGTTGCTGCTGCTGCTGCTACTTGGTGAGCCATTTATCCATCTCGTGAGCATATAATGGCAAATGCTGTCGATCCAACTTTGCATAATAAACACGACGGATTAACTTTGCTGCATTGGTAAGGTCTTCATAGGCTGTATCGAATAATAACCACCATCCATCAGGAAGTTTGATCTCTTTTTCACAACAAGCCAACCAAATAGCTGCACAAGCAATGACAGGTGGATCGTATGTTGCATATACCTTGGTACGTAACCTTGATGATATCATGTCAATAGTGTTCTTTCAATGCATCAATAACTTACCCATCATTCAAGTAGTTCCATGCTCTGCTGGCTACTGCTTGATTTTCTTCTTGTCCAAGGATACGTAAATAGTTGATCAATACACCATAAGGAAGTTGTACATGAACATGGAATCCAAGGTGCTTCAAGATCTGCATCTCACCAGCAACAATCATGTTTTTCAATTCATAGGCCCGCTACATCCATCCCATCAGTCAATTGACTTTTGCATCCATTCAAGACTTTTTACCTGTGAGAACTGATCCAGTGGTGGATACATTGGCTCATTTCTTGTTCGTCGTAAAAGATGATCGAATACAGTAACAACATAAGATAATCGAGTAAATGACTCTTCCACCTTGGCTGCTAGAAATACAGCACCCATCGCAATCTCCTATAGATATACATATGAATGATCCTGTATAATACAACACCAAGTTACATACCAAGATACCAAATTGTTTGAGACTCGCTACATAGTAAAAGCGTTGAAACAAGACTTGTGCTGTACCCATAGCTACCTGTGGACTAAACAACGCGTCAATCGATTGTTGCTAGTGTAAAACGTGTTCATGGATAGCTTACAGCTTGAGAAGGATGCCAGCACTCTGGATCAGTTCACAGCCAAACAGTCGAAGTTGTTCTTCCAGTTCTTCCGAGATGCCGTCTTTGCGTGAAGGCACATTTTCAAGCTGTTCCAACGTTGCAATGGCGTTCTGCATTGAGTGAGGGGTGAATGGGTGGGTTCGTTTGCTGTAAAGCTGTGTAGCAGGCAAAAGGACTCTTCCGTCGTCGTCTGAGAGAAATTGAAGCAATTGACCATCACCCAGGAATCCAAGGATCATCAAAAGACTACATATTCACCTATATCCACATCTACATCTACATCTCTATCTCTACACAGTTGATAAATAGTGTTAGTCAAGTCCAATAGTGATGGCAAAATGAGTCAAGGTTGTTCTTCATTTTGACATGGATATATATATATATATAGCATACATTCTCTTCTACCTATTCCATCGTATCCCTTTCCAAGTGAGCCATAGATAATGACATGTAAACGATCCTTATGTATCAAATCTCTGTATTGTATGAATCAAGAATTAAAGTGCATGTTGTAGCTGGGTGGGACATGTCAATGTGCATAAAGCTGACTTTTTTGGATCTCCTTGTTCACCAACCCATCATCCTGCTATTTATCAACAGCTTGGATCCTTTGTTTGTTTATCCAACTTCTCAACAACCGATGGAAACAAGTAATACACACGACAAGGACATTGTAAAAGTACATCGAGCAGATTACCTTCTCTGGTGTGCAACTCATTCCAACCTGCTTGGTAGTCCTCTTTCACCACTACACCACTTGACAAGTCGCCAATCCAGTTCAGCAATGGTATTGCAACTACCTCCTGAGCTGCTATTAGAGGTCTTTTCTTATCTTATGGATTCTCAAACGACACTTTATTCAATATCGCTGGTGTGTAAAAGCTGGTTGGCATGCGTATTACCCTTGTTGTATCGACATCCAAGGATTATGGATACTTATCGCTGGGCTACATTCATCGTCACCTTGACGCGTACCAAGAGAATGCTTGATTATGGTGCACATGTTCAAAGTGTGTGTTTATTTACTCCAAAGGAACGCAGTAAGTTTCTCTATACACACTAGCTTGTGTATCTTTATTCATTTATGTGATAGATAAGAATGCTGCAAGGAATCAAAGAAGAGCACATCATCAAAGAAGAGTACAGCAATCTGATCAACAAGCTGAATCGAGAATCATAGGCAACAACGTGTACACAGCACAACGTCGAAAGTACACAAGAGTTATTCAGTTGACGACTTCATCATTGAGACAGCTCGCATTATCATGCAAGAATCTTACACAGCTTGATTTGTCCTGCACATGCCTTATCCATGACAACATGATTGCTGAGACTGGTGAATATGTTTCAACATTGCAAGACTACGCCATTCAACGTGATCTTACTCAGATACCTATCACCATTGAATCAGTCATTGAGCTCTTGGGAAATGAATGCAGTCATTTGAAGGATATCACTGTACAGCGATGTGAATGGATAACAGCCAAACTTATATGGCTTATGGTCTTACATTGTCCCAATCTTGAGCGCCTGGATGCAAGAAAATCAGACAAAAGCGTTGATATCAAGAAACTTACTCTTGATGTTCTGGAAAAGCCCCACCCTATGCAACAACACTCCGGTGGAAATGCAAGTACAGATGATATACAAGATGTTGAGCCATCACCACCAACACAAGAACATGAGTGGGATCAGCAATCACCAAGACCTTTAGAGCAAGATTTACCTGATTCGGATGAAGAACCACATAGCTTGATCGGCAAGTATTGTCCAAAAGAAGCGTATCAAAACATGACTATTTACACATCAATGTTATATACTACAGTCTTGGAGTTAAGGTATATTTATGGTCTTCCACCTAGGGTACTTCGACGAGTAGGACGGCAACAAACACAGCATCCCAATACCTTCAACAATGATCATGAACGACATCATTTCTTACGGCATCGTTTTCAAGAGGAACACGACAACATTCAACAACAACAACATGACATACGCACATTGTTACCATCTAGCTCAAACAATGAGATGGATCAATGCCAATCATTAAAGGATGTCGTTTATACCATCATCAAGGAAGCCAAGGAATTAGGAACGAGTGATCTTGACTGGTTCTCTCCATGATCAGCAACATAGCTTTAGCATCATTTAGTATTCCCATACCCTTTTTCAATCTTCACACTGTCTGTATATGGATTAAAACATGCATGATGCAATATCGTCCATGGAATTGAACATGTAAGCTTGACTATGATGTATTAGATTGTCTTACAAGTTACAACAGCCATGTTTCTAGCTTTTAATAGTTTCTATGAATCACCTTGCCAATAATCTTCTTCCAAGGGACTTGTTCTTCCTTAACAGCCATCTAGAGAATCCTTTTGCAGAATCTACTGGTAGAATAGCCAAAGATAGCTCTTTATTGATTGTTAATACTTCTATGCTATTAAGACCACTATCAAGATACCTATAAATCAAAAGTCAGTAATGCTTCGTGTGAATGTATGAGAATATAAAAGTAGGCAAATTAGCTTCCATGATAATCATGTACTGACAAGGATGACCACGCGAAGGTTTTGCCCATTCATCCTCTCCCCTACGGTGCACCAAGCCGGATAACGGGGGCTGTCATTGTAAAACAATGAACAACTTCTGATAAAGGTGCCACTTGTGCAAGCCAACATGTTCGGTCTGATAAAAGGATTGACATCCCAAGCCCACAGAGGCAGACTTGCACAGAGTGAACCTAACACTAGTCGAAAATACATGACTCCCATATCTACCACAGGTCACTGAATGAACAGGCTTACTTCCAACAGCTAAGGCAGCCATTCCTCATATGCAAATGTTAGGGCCAAGATAGGGCTGACCACACTGTCGCATATAAATCATGACTGCCAACAGAACCCTACAATCAAGTAAGGCACCATCCTGTTCTACCCATAGCAAATATATAAAACATTCACTATATCAGTAGTTGCTGCTCTCAAGCGACCTTCTTGGTTGGCGTCATAAGACACATCATGCATCACAACTAGCGTAGGGAACATATAAACCAGGTCTTGATGAAAGATAGTCCAAAGGGATTCGTACAGGTACGCCAAGAAATGATATATTCAGAACCATAACACCAATGACAACCATGTTTGCATAAAAGATCCATCCATGAAAGACATGAGTCGCTGGTAGCTGTTTCCAGAGCATTGAATGTACACTTGACAGTAGCGCCACAAAATGATCAAATGTCTTGTTGATATCCAAAGACTTTCTTGCTGCTGTAAAGAATCCACCAACGCCAAATCTTGATAGTCAAAGTCAAATCAAAGGGGGGAGCCATTGAAGAGCAAAGCAGATGATCCAATAAAGCTTGGTGACGCCAAAGATATGCATGTTTGCTTGAGACAGCTGTAACTCTATGCTATCGACGTTGGGTCGCTGCTGTTTCCTTGTAAGACTCGTTAATTGACAATGCTCCTTTCGTGCTCTTAATGCCATACATACCCTTGATACAATCAATGTACAACTTCCTTGCTTAAAACCAATGCCTTGTAGCTGCCAAGAATATCATCCAAGATGCTCAACCTATAATGAGCGCAATATGAGATAACAACAAAGACATTTGCTTTCCTTTCACTTACTCAAAAGAAACAAAGTCTCCATAATGCAATCCACATACTGATCGAATAGGCTGAATGTCATCCATAACCATAAGCGGACTGCATGATGCAAAGAAGTCATCCTGATGAAAAGAGTATTGGCATCATGTTTCAATGTAAAGGAGCAATATATACTTACAGTGTCCGGCCATCCAATGATAGGTTGATCCTAATCCACTTGCACATAAGCCAAAGCATGCTTCCTGATTAATAGAGTATTCTAATGAGATGAGCGTTGGCAGACTGTTTTCAATGCGAAGGATCGATAACTGACAATGCCAGCCATACCAGAATTGGATAGTCCTAATGACGGCTGAATCCATGTCCCATGATGCATAGGTGTGCTTTTAATGAAACGAGTGTTAGCATCCTGTTTTCAATGCAGAAGAACAACATGTACTTACAGATAAATCCAGAAGATGATCGAATATGCTAGATCCCATTTGAAGCCAGATGCCTTGTTGTAGAATGATTCTCCTAAGAAAAAGGATCGTTGGCAGCCTGTTATGAATGCAGAAGAACATCACTTACAGTAATGCAATTCCAAAGTTGAGCAAATAGTCTTGCTTCATCCCAATACAGCTTCCTTGCTTTAAAGGCGTTCTCCTAATAAACAATGTTGGCATCCTGTATTCAGTGCATAGAAACAATATGTACTTACAGCTAGATCCACATCATGATCCAAAGTGTTCCAGATGCCACTCAAAAGCACATTGAAAGATATAGATGACCCTCCTAAGACAACGAGTGTAAACAGGCTGTTTCCAATAAAAAGGAACCATACTTACTGTAATCAATACACAAGATGATTGTATAGAACTTGGAGACACAATGCTAACTGCTGCTGAAGAGATCCACCTATAAAATATGTGTTGTTGGGAGAAGTTCTTTCCAAAGTGACGAAGCGATATACTTACCAGTACCAGCCCTGATAAAGTAAACCCAATGCCAACAAATACACATGCCTAGCTGCAAGACACTCGATCTAGAAAAGACATAAACGGGCATACATTCTTTCATATCACGGGAACAATACGACACTTACTAAATCTCGATGATCACAGAGACTGGATATCAAATAAGCCATCATGGTACAATATCCACTAGAAAAAGCATATACACATCAGCTCGTGATCTTCAAACACACTGCATCATTACATACCTGCATTAGTACTGCCAATAATGGATGAAGTGATAATAGTGATAAAAAGGATGCAACACCAAAGAATGCCAAAGTATCAAGTACTGTCTACCGACTCACTCCCAAAGGAATGGAACCAAAACACCGAATTCCACGGCGAACCAGTCGACTTTGATCCCAATGATGAGCCGTGGTTCAACATGCTGCCAAGGAGATATCCATCCTCTCTCCAAGCCGAACAAGATAAGGACGTATAAAGATGGAGTCCTACACTTGGTCTCCCGACGCATCAAACCATAGGATGGATTTTTAAATTGGTGGGTTCAATGCCACCATCCCACCGTGACCGATGCCGGGGTACGCTAATGCAACATGATCCCCCAAAAGACAGTACAGAACGATACAATGACAATCTTGATGTGCTGAAATGATGATTCGATTGCTGTAGAATGATGATACGATTGCTGTAGAATGATGGTGCGATTGCTGCAATATGATGATGTGATTGCTGTAAAATGCTTGATCCTGCCATATGCTATATGGTACCTTGTATATAAGTGCACTGCCTGTAATAATCCCAGAGCGAATACTTTACCTTGGGTGATTGCTCAGATGTATTCTTGCTTTCAACAACTGTTTCTTCTGCCATCCGATGTTGTGTTGCTGCTGTTTCAATGTAAGATTCATCAGTCAATGATACATGTTTTGTACTCTTCATGACATATATACCAGTAAAACCAATGTACCACTTCTTGCTCAAATCATGCCTTGTCGCTGCCATAAATGCTGTCATCCAACATGCTCAACTATAGTAGATGCAACATGAGATACAATCAAGCTATACACGTTTCAGGTCAAACATACCTGGAGATGCCAAAGTTTTGATAACTAAATCCATGCCATGATGGTAAACACCCAAATGCCATCCAAAGCCAGCTTCCATAATGCAAAGGAGTCCTACTAATAAATCGAGTGTTAAAAGTCTTCTTTCAATACAGAAAAGCAATAGGTACTTACAGCCAAGTCCACATGATAGTTGAATAATCCTGGTGCCACTTAAAGCCAGATACCTGGAAGCCGTTATATTCCCACCATGGGAAGTCGTTATATCACCACCATGTAGGCTGGTCCAATATCGTTTCCAATAAAGACGATGAGAGTCGAATCGACCTTGGTAGATGCATCACGAGAGGAAGCTACATCAAAAGAGATGAGTCTGTTGTTCAACAATTGCTTGTAGGCAATATGATTAGACTTACCTTGTTACATGAGCCAAATAGCATGATAATCAACAAAGAGATTGGATGGAGGAAAGAGATGTGTGAAAGATGACAACATCCTTTTATTTGTGAAAGGTGGGCATGGGGACATTCTGTGATAATGTATTTGTTTGTGGATGATGCATTGATAGAAGGTATAAACAGATAAATTCCCTGTGCTGTTGGCAACATGTTGCACCATCTGGCTCCCATGGTGGGGATATAACGGCTTCCCTGCTATGAATACCATATACCATGCTCAGCTAAAATCAACACAATATGAGATAACATCCAATCCATACGCTTTTCTTGTCAACATACTCATAATAGTCTTGATAATCCAACGAGATGATCGCAAGATCTTGATGCCACCCTAAAGCAAAACGAAAGCCAAAAGCCAAAAGGACTCTTGTACATTAAGGAAGCTGCTGCATCTTCGTGCCATCGATATAGTGACGCTACTGCTTCATTGTAAGGCGCGTTAGTAATGGTGCTTGTTTGGTAGACCCAATGCTATACGTACCAGTGAAACAATGTGCCACTTCTTGCTTTGAACCACGTCTTCTTGCTAGCCAGGAATGCCATCATCCAACATGCTCAGCCTATAATAAAAGTTATATGAGATAACAAGCGCATCATTCCATACACTGCACTGATCAACCTACCCAAAAGGTACAGAGTAAAGATGTGCCTGGATCTCTTCTTGTAGACAGCTGGGAAAGAATACACGTGACACCTCCTGGAACTGTACACAAGAGAGAACAGCAAACTACAATAGTTTTAGAGTGTTACAACGTCAAATACAAGCAATAAAGCAAGTGCAGTGCTTGAACATACGTGTTGTATTGGAATGGAGGTCGAGTCATGGGTAGATCGCGCTGACTGACTTGTTACTTGTAACTGGAAGAAACGCCAACCATCGCGTGCCATGTCCACCATTGACGTCTTGCATTGAAGGTCTGGGCAATCGTGAATGCTCTTTAGAAGGTAGATGGAGTTAGTGTGTGTCTTGGAGTGTAAATGGAGTTTGACTTACCTTTGTGAACTGGAAATGGGAAGAAGGAGCATTTTCTTTGTTCCTCTCGTCCCCCCATCAATTTATCCACACCTCCAGTCCACTGCTCCAGTTGCTCTTGTTCAATGTACACCTGCAATAGCCTACATGCTTGGATCAATAAAGTAGACCCTTGATTGTTATCGTAACAGTGACTAGTCCTCACAATTAGGCTATATATGATCTTATTGTGGCGGAAGTGTTAAGGCAGGTCCGTGCGCATCGGACAAGTTGTATGCAGCTCCAACTCCTGATTTTTGTACAACTAAAATGTGTGCAATGTGCCTTTTTGGGAAGAGAGCCAGAAAGTGAAAGCCAATGGCAGTGGCGTAAGATGTGAATCGTGTACCATAATCAATAAAGAGGACAAAGAACGCTGTGCATGATCCTGCCCTTTCCAGCACCATATTCATGCCCAGCGCTCTACCGAAGAATAATAGACAACAAATTGGACATCAGGGACTCACAGTAGTCTTTGTATATCATTATATCTTCCATTGTCTATGAGTGCTAATTCTAAGCCTTAACACAACTATCAAGATCGTCGTAACAACACCAACAGCGCCACATAAGATTTTGAATGAGAGATAAGGTTTGAGATGGCTTTGGGATTCAATCAGATTCGCAATAGTTGGTGAAAAAAGTGCAGGGCAATTGGTCAACATGAGTAGGGATAATCCTTCTGGATAGCGATCCATGCCTACTATGGATATCGTGATTGGTCCATCTACAAACGCTTTAAGTCAGTTGCCTGTATTCAAATGTAATAAAGCAAGGGATATGTACACAGGGAAAAGTAACTACTTCCAAAGAAGCAAAAGATCACTGCAAATATCATCAACGACGCATATGTGTACGCCACCATCCAAATAGCCAATGCGCTTATAGCTGCTATCGTAGAATAGAGAACAGATGTGTTGATAGGTCCAATGTAATCAGCCAACATTCTAGTTCATACATGTGTCTTGATATTAGCCAAAGGCATAACAATGGATGCAACGTTGTCACTTACCCACAGCATATTTGTCCTATAAACAGGGATATCGATCCAACGGACACCAGTGAAGATGCTTGCCAACTTGAAAGTCCAAGGTATGTTGCATAGGCTACAATAGGTCTTAATATCTGGTCATGTCTCCCAGTTCGGTAAATTGGATGGGATGATGATACTTACATGGAAGGATGTAGGGCGGTAAATATTGAATAAACACTTGAAGTAATGCTACAACGTTGTAAAGTGCATAATTGGTATTTCTAAAGAGATCCAATCCAAGCAGCCGTTTCTTGACTTTCTGCTCTGACAATGAAGAAGACATATGTGATTGTACCCTTGGTGGCAGTCGCATGAATGCTATTCCCACCAGATTCAGTACACCAAACACAATGGCAACTATGCGAAAGCTCCTGCATCATATAAGTAAATGTGATCACAAGCTTCAGTGATAAACATATACCATTGCACACCAAGTTTATTGGATACGGCAGTCATGATAATAGGCAATACAAGTCCTCCAAATCCTGTAACGAGGCGTTAGATTGCAAATTTGACGTTTTAGTCGTATATATTCCCTATTTAAAAGTACCTGCACTACTTTCAACAATGCTCATGGCAGTACTTCTCCTTCTTGTAAACCAAAGTGGTACCACTCTCATGCCTATCTAATGATATATGTTTGTTACTCGTGTTTGAAACTTGTAATCACCACTTGTTTTAGAAACATACCCCGTAATTTACACCACTACCGATACTGCATATGACGCTGTAATACAGGTAGAGTTCCCATAGCTACATTGATCATGTTTAAGTACATGCTGATATGACTTGACATGTGTAAAATGATGAATACTTGCTCGAGTAGCGGAAGCAGCACCGACAAGTCCACCACATTGCAATAACGTGGCAGACAACAGTATTGTTTTGATATGTGTCAAATGGCTCTTCCATGTCACTAGGACTGAACCAAACTGCGTAAATAAGATCCCCAATGTCCCAACAAGGCTAAGCGTAGCTTGTGGATAATGTACATTGTCTAATGCTTCCTGCTGAGATTGTCTTTGTATTATGTCTTGATATACTCCCCTAGTCGGAAAGTATAAGCAATGTAGATCCAGTACGACATGCAGGAGACATTGAAATGAATACCAGCTAAGATTGCGCCCAATAGTGGAAAAGGAGAAGGTAAACGCCGCGAATACAACAAGCCATCCATATCCACCATCCTCAGTGTTGTCACATTGTGTTGAAGATGACGATAGTTGTTCATTGATGTTGTCATCAAATGACTCTACATTATATAGTATACATTCATCTTGTCAAAATTTATCGAGCATCTAATGTCGAATTGCTTATACCTGCAGATTCCTCTTTCACATTGACAATAATCTCTTCTCTGCTGTGATGATACGACAGTTGATCCTTTGTAATACCGACCTTCTCACTGAAGGAATCTACCATTTCCACCATATTGGTTCAGCGATTACGAAGAAGATGGAAAGTCAAAGTTTAACAAAAGAAAAGGATGAAAAAGCATTAGAGTTATCGCTTTGCTCATCCTTTATTTATCTCACAAATATATATCGTTAAGTTAAAAGGTATTAGGGATGCAATGCAGGGGATAGACATCTTCTCCATGTAATTGATCAAACAAGATCAGATGCAGGATTCTGCTCAGATCGAATGTAACTGACTGCCTTTTGTCCATATGTCTGCTGGATCGCTTCCATCACACATCCAAGGTTTGAAGGACAAAGAGATACAACCAATTGAAACTCCACGTCCGACAAAGTACAAGGGCATCATTGACAAGATAACGCTGCTGACACTTTCCAACTTGATATACACACAATGCCAAAGCCAGTAAGAGAAGCCAAGATCTTGCTTGCACCTCTTGCTTTATATCGACAGATATTGCGAACACATCGTTACATGCCACCTGCCATGCGTTCTATGGGAGACGACTACGTCAAGGCTGAATTCCGAAGACACCAAAACATTGACAATCCAGCACATATTGTAGGGTTCCTTTCTCAATGGCAAGAGTAAGTAGAGCAATAGCAGTAGTATGTAAGTTATCTTGTATCTTATTTTGGGAAATAGTTACCTGGAGACGCTGCAAGCACAAACAGCACCACCCAGCAACAGTGAAGAAAGTGTTGCCCCGCAAGACGATCCCTTAGTACGAAGCTTCAACATGCCAGAAGGTGGTTGGGGAAAGAAACTCGATAATCAGCGATTAGATAAGCTTAGTGATGAACAACTTGGACAATTATATGAACTACGCAACGAGCTTAGAAAGTCTCTTGGTATCAAAGATGACAAATAAACGACACTTTATATGCATTTGTTTCTACATTTACAATGTATATCTAAGTAGACTTGATCTTGTTCAATTCATAATCAGGTACATCGCCACTAAAAGTCCATGCTCGTTGAGATCCTTCCTTCAAGTGACCTGTTTCAGCATTCATCACCACGTTCCAGCTACCATCCTCGTTACGCACAAGCTTGGATACACTACATGTAGCAGCTTTGATAGGATACTTGGTATCATTCACCAATGAACGAACAGCAGCCACTACAGATGCAGCATGACCAGCCAATAACACACTTGTTGGTCCATTGACTTCATTATCCAACTTTGCTACCAATGCCTTGATCCCTTTATCCACACGAATATGACAATCTCCAACAGTTTCAGGACCTTGTACACAAGGAATACTTGATTCATGCGACGTGTCAATGGCAGGAAAATGTGATTTGAGGAGCTCCATGGATGCTGGTGGCAAATACTCTGGATATGCCGTGCCATACCATTCACTATGATACATATTAGTTACTACTTTCTATATCCATATTTGTACCCTGTACCTCATACTAAAGTCGATATAAAGAGGAATATGAGTCTTTGCTACCAATGGTGATACAGTTTGCAATACTCGATAGAAAGGAGAGCTGTATACGCGTTGAATACCCTTGTCTTGAAGAAACTCGCCTAACTCTTCAGCTTGAACAAGGCCACTTTGTGATAAAGGAGGGTCGTGGCTCAATTGCGTGGGTAAATGAGGTGTGGGAGTGACCCAGTCTTCACGATAACCGTGGCGTGTAATCCAGATTTCTTTAAGCATGTCGTAAAGGAAAGGTTGCAAGGGACTAATGTGACGTAAATGGTCTTTTGGGGACTAAAAGGAACCACATGTTAATGTCATTGGCTGCTGGGCCAGGATAGCATGAACGAGAAACAGCTTTTTGTGCTACTTGATCCAGACAAGAATCAATCCAGCATTGGTGACGTCTGGCATAGTGTCCTGTATCATATGTTATGAAAGACCAGTAATAAAGTGGTACTTGCTCTTCATTATTGTTGACTTTATTGATACACACTACTATTTCGCTCCATGCTCATACAAAGACGTGACGAAGAGAGCAATTGACAAGTCAAGCAAAAGTACATCTGTGGCACATAATCTTGTTTTCCCCTTCCATTACCCATCACACACATAACATGCACAGGCCCAATCATGCACCGATCAAGATCCACACATGCCATAACTGAATTGATGATGATGATGACGATGTTTGATATGCGAATGTAAAAATATAAGTGTGCTCTGTGTTTCGAGTGTGTGTGTGTGTGTCAAGAAAATGAAATAAAGTGTATAAGATGGTGGATGAATGATGGTGTATCAAACACAGTGAAACAATATGAAGGAAGATTGGGATGGGGGAGTTGTAGAAAATGGGATCATGTATTGCAGTAAACAAAGAAAAAGAAGATGGAATGATGTTGTTGATTAAAAGTCGTCGTACAATCGACTGGTCGGATTCATGAGATTGAACGGCTTCATCTGTTGTGCAGTGGTCAATGGTTGCTGATCACCTACTTTAGCTGCTTTGGCTGATCTAGGATCGGTAACTGGAATAGTAATAGGATCAATGGGATATTTGATGTGTGGATCATGGAAATTGGTAGGTGCTGGATCAATAAATGCAGGTGGTGGTTGAGTACTTGTTACTGGAATAGGATTCGTCATTCCTGCTGCTGAAAGACCCTTTGTCTGTGAACGTAATCTATCATCAAACAAGTATGGTTACTATAAATGGATGGCTACAAACAAGACGTATATGTGATGTCACTTACAATCGGCTACTGGATGAAGCTGATGGTGGATTATCTCGCACTAGCATTCTACCACCGCCTGTTCCTGCATATGCATGGTTGCTAAGGTATGCATGATCTTGTGGCAGTGTTTGCTGTAACATGGTTGGCCGACCATATTGACTTTGCATCAGTTTTTGTTGCTGTTGATGTTGATATTGAAGCATGACATCATCCAATCGTTTTGAAGTCTCAGGTGATTTGTTTTCTGTGCGATAAGGCTGAGCTACTGATGATCGATGGGGCAATCCTGGTGTTGGTAGTGCTGTAGTCATCATGGGACGTCGTTGATGTGAAGGTAAAGCTGGATCATAAGGAGCAGCTGAAGAACCATACAATGATGTATCAAGTCGTGATGATGCTTGTGATTCTGCAGCCATCTTCTTTTCCTGCTGTATAAGTATAAGATGAGTAAAATTGAACAATAACATAATCCATCACGATACATACCATTTTGCGAACAGTCCAATCAAACACATAGTCATATTGAAAGCCTTCACGCACAAAAAGATCCCGGAAGAGCTTACGCAAGTAGGTGTAATCAGGCTTGTCATCAAAACGCAAGGATCGTACATAGTTGAGGTATATTGCAAACTCCTGGCTCAAGTTGCGACAAAGGACATCTGCAGGTGTAGTCATCTTCTTTTCCATGATCTTGTCGTACTTCTCCTTTTTGGTGCGTGCTCGAATGCCTTGCCAAGGTAGCTGTCCCTTGCAAAAATAGATCAAGATATAGCCAAGAGATTCCAAATCATCACGACGTGATTGTTCTAATAGAAAATATGTTAAGAAACACTGTGTTTTGGTATAATAAATCATCACTTACCAATGCCCAAGTGTGTATTGACGCTAGCATATCGGGGGGTACCAGTCAGATTCTTGTTCTCTCTGTAGGGTATATGCACATTGGTTCGAGGATCACGATAGCGTTTTGCAAGTCCGAAATCAATCATGTTGACTTGGTTGCCGCATCGTCCAATTCCCATAAGAAAATTGTCTGGTTTGATATCTCTGTGGATGAATCCTAGGATATTGACATTAGTATAGATGACTAGTGATATATCCAGATGTTACTTTACCTTTGGAATGAATGTATTCGACTCGAGAAAGCTACAAAGGGAAAAAACGGAGAAAGTGTTAAACATATCAGCGGACAAAAGGATTCAACACCACCTCCTTCAGCACATGCGGACCCCACATATAAATATCCCTCCGCCCTTGGCTAGTTGCATGCATGTCTACTTACTAATTGATCAGCCAGAAGGAGTACAGTCTTCAAAGAAAAGCGCCGTTTGCAATAATTGAATAAATCCTCCATAGAAGGGCCCAAAAGATCCATGACAAGTACATTGTAATCGCCTTCTCTGCCATACCAACGACAAAATGGAATGCCAACACCACCAGCTAATGTCTTGTATACTCGTGCTTCATATTCAAGTTGTGGATGTGGTGCTCGTACGCTCTCTAGCTTAATGCCGATCTCTTCACCGCTAGTGATATTGGATCCTAAACATGACAAAAGATGTATTCATTAGCTTCCATGGTGAACATGATATCAAAGTTGTCACACACACACAATGTCTCCTTCGTCCCGCTCCCTCCCACCCCCCAAAAACCCCTCAACAACACAGATGAGTAAGCCGACAAGTCTCAATCGCAATTGTAAAAGAGAGAAGGAAAGCATGCACACATACACACACTGCCCATTGTGTCCTGATATAATAAATATCTCGAGTATTGTCTCCATTGTCAGATAGACAAAGAAAGCGGATGAGTGTGGCATTGGTCTTCATCTGGTCAAATATAGACAGAAATGAAAGCAAGAGTCCATGGTACTTACCCAAGTAAATCTCTCCAAAAGAGCCAGCACCGATCTTCCTTCCAAGTTTGTACTTGCCACCAATAATGATATTTCGACCTTCCAAGGACATAGTGGACAAGAGAAATGGGGTGCAAAAGAGAGAGAAGAGAAACTGGGGAGAAGAGAAGCGGAAAAAGAGAGAGAATAGCAAATGGAAAACAAAGATGGAGTCGTATCTGTGTGTGTGTTTTTTTTTCTTTTCTCGAGATGGCGGATGAAAAGAACCAAAAAGAGCAGTTGCACTTGCCGCCCCCCTCACTTGCTGTTTCTCTCTTTCTTCAGTCACAATCACACGGCATCATCCGCCGAATTGACATTAAAGGCAAATCAAAGGTGTTGGTGGATTATAGTGCTTCAAGTATAACGAGGCACTCTTCTTCGGGCAATAACAACTCAAATGATAATTACACCATCACTTGCAATACATACATGTAGTACTGCGTTTGTTTTGGTTGTCATGGTGATGCGTACAAGACAATGTCATCGATTTACTAGACCATTTGGATGTGAACCAAGACCTGGGTCGATTTTACATGCACTGGCATTTGTCTTAACGCTTCAATACACTAGATTCACCGATCGGTGGCAACAACTACAACAACACTTGTTTGTTTGTACAGCCACGAAAGTCATATAGGCTGCAAACAACAACAATAGCCACCATGCACTGCCATACAACAAGAAATACGCCACCTGATTCTATCATGTCTTCTATTTGTAGCCGATTGGTAAAATGCTTTGTTGTCGGTAAACATGCAAACACATATCTCGGCATACTACCGCTCATGGAAAATGTGCTTCACATGTCTCCAGCATTGCGCAGCGGCATTTGCCTTTTGGGGAAACATATGCTAGAATTACCCATATCTCTCTTACACGAGCCACTTATATTGCCATGTTCTCTCTTTTTGTATAACATTCACTTGTTCTATTACAGAAGCTAGTCTTACTTTTATGACAAAGTCGTTGAAATCACATTGTAATACATCATATCAATAAATGTATTGCTTGTATCTGAGAAAACATCATCATCACGCTCGAAAAGATAAAGCATCATCTTGAAGAATGCATGACTGAATCATCATTAGCATATTGCAATAAAGTATGTTTGCTAGCTTTGACACCCTTGACTATGTGGCAGTAAGGGTACAGGAGCCGTGAGAAGCATTGTGTTACATGATAGTAGCAGGCAAGATCAAGGGCCACTAATAGTATGGTTTGAAGATGTCAGTTTATATACTACCCTAACTCAAGCAGTCTTACACACCGTGTGACGTATGAGCGTGTGATTAATTCACCACTCCTTCTCACTTGGTACTTAAGGATACTCTATCGTACCACGCAGGCATCTACACATTGCACATGCAACATTACGAGTAAGTCATAACACACAAAGATTCTTTGCTTTATATCATTAAGCTAGCCAAACATGTATAATTGAAAGCAAAAATGCAATCCTGTGGACAATGTACATGTGTCTTAATCATTCCTTTTCACCTGAATTCACTCTCTGAAACATCGAGATACATCCCAAACCTAATATTGGTAATGAGCGCCAATCCATTAAGGTACTGTGCTCATATGCAAGGTATCACAAGGACGTAACGCTTCATCTCGGTCTTTGGATTTCCCATTACTCTATCTGGATCATTAAAAATCCGCTCCTCATAGTCCGCGCCCCGAGTTGGTGAGCTGTACCAGAGCAGCGGAACAGTTTATGCAGATGTTACTTCTGACACGATCACTTGAATACATGAAAAGTTGATGTAGACCAGTTGTTAACCATCTTATATACTGGCATTCAATATCCATTCATGACTTTATGTATCAAAAGGACACTTAAAATACATGTATAACAATAGCTAATTCAATCAGTCATGGCTTTCGTAAGGAAACTTGTCATCTTGCTCATGAATCCATCCTTTATAGACTCAGCACACCGCAAATCAGGTGCAACAGTGACACAAGTGCAACACGTGTTTCTGGCTGATTTTGACATGTTGATGATATAAAACGACAAAGAAGCATTATACAGCAACAGCAGAACAATATCGAACAAGAAGAATCAATGTCAACATACAGTAGTTACTTATCATTACATAAATAAAGAAGACTAAAAGGAAGAAGGCGCTTTTTTGGTTGGGGAAAGTGGGGATGATTGTTGTAATTGGGAGTAGAGAGAAAGTAGTGAGCAAGAAATAGGGAATCAGGACACAAGGAAACAAAAAGTCAGGTATACAGAGAAGAAAAAGTGGAGAATACAATGGCGTCATCGTTAAGAAGCTTCAGGTTTCTGGCCATGACAACGATACCAGCGAATATAGGTGCCATATTCCTTGCACTCTTCTTTGGTCTCTACCAAGAACTTTTCGTAATACTCTTTGTCTGCCATCTCTGGATAATATCTGACAATAATCGCATGCATCGTGTTGAATACATCCCAAAAGTCGTCCCTAAAAGAGAGAAAAGTGAATGTGTGAGCATCACAATTAAGATTAGCCAACCGGATCCTTTATCTTGGTCATCCTATACTCCCCCTTTCTCTCACTAAGCCCTTTCATTTCTCTATTTACCATAAAAGATCACCAAGCTTGCCACCGTGACCGATTGGGATAGGTACTTCACGGAACACCAGATTGACACACCCAGCTTCTCGCATCAAATCTTCCATCTCGTGCGGAATATCAGGGTTCAACCCCTTCTCTCGGGCATATTTAGCGACTGGTATGTAAACAAGTTATCAGATGACGTTGGCTTGTACTCGCGCTTATAACATACCTGAATCCATAAGTAAAGTGCACTTTGGACCACCATTCATGAGCTGTGGGAAGGATACCTAAAGACAATGATAAGATTACTAGAAACATATAGAAAGACATACAAAACTCACCTCCAAAAGCTCCAACCATCCACCAGGTTTAAGCACACGTAACAAGTCTTTGATCACCTAGTAGCAAGCTATTGTCAGCTCACGTGTCAGAAAGTCATCCTCCACTATCCTTATTACCTTGATCCAGTCAGTTGCTAAAAGACCAAGGACCAGTAAACGCTGATGCACGTAGCCAAAGGTATTGTCAGGAAATGGTGTAGGGTCGATAATGTTGTGCAAGTGGAATTGGCAGTTGGATGGCTTGATAGCTTCAGGGAATCTGGGTGAAATGTCGGTGCCGTGGAAGTTCGAGTTCGGATACTGTTCTGACATCTCCAATGTCCAAGTAGCAGGACCTTATAGCATAGTTTGTTATTGGAGTGAGTGATGGTGGAGGATAAAAGAAGGTTCATTGTCAATAAATGAAACAATGCATGCATACCACATCCCGAGTCTAAAACTTCGATGCCTTGTGTAAGCGCTTCTTCGATTGGCGAGTCAAAATTACCACCAAAGGCAACTCGCATCATCCAATGTTGTTGATGGACGCGATCATTCTCTATGTTGTAAATGAAAGTAGTCAGTACAAGGAAGGATAAACGTGTTGGCGATAGTAGGGATAATCAATATCGGGTGATTGGGTGGATACACAATTATGGATTGGTCTGTTGAAAGAACAATATGCTGACCCTTGTCTCGAGAATAAAGTAAGTGTTGAAGGGATAAAGAGATAGATACCTTCTTCATCATTTGGAAGAATGTATGCTACGTCGTCTCTGTTGTGATAACGTCTATTGCCTTCATAACGATAAGCCGATGCTTCGGATGAATTGGTGCTATTCTTTGACGTGATATCATCGGTAGGTTGTTTTGATCTTATAGATGCAGAAGCTGTTTTCCGTGATCGTCTAAAGAATCGAAAGAATCGAAAGCTCATTGCACAAGAAGGAAAGATTGTAAAAGAGAGAGAAAAAGAGAGGAGAATGTGTGTGAAAGAAGAGGAAAGATTGGTGATGCTGCTGGCTAGAAAACAAAAAGCTGACTGATATGGCTTAAGAAACCCCGCCCACGAGCAAGCAAAAGAAATGATGATGATGATGGACAAAAGGGAGACAAGAGCGGGGAAAGTGTTCTTTACACACTAAACGCTATTCAACATCAGCTTTTCTTTCGGCTCTTGCTTTTGGTTCCCCTTGAGGAGAGGATAGTAAAAACCCTTGTCCAGGCCTTGGGAAGCCAATACCATTGGTGGAAACCAGCAAATGTCCAATTTGTGTTAGTGAATAATAATAATCAGACCACTTGTGTCACCATTTGGTTGTCGAACAAAAGAACCTTGTTCTGCACAAGAGCTAATTCTTGCTTTCCCCTTTGCACATCCAGCACGCGTTGTATGATCTCGTGCTCTATCTCGATATGGTGGATGATCCCTTACTTTGGTTACTTTCATCTCTCGACTTATAAAATGATGCTTGTTAATCACAAAATGGTGATAACACTTGTATTCTCTCATGATGTACATGTATGCCACTAGTCTGACAATTGACAAGTTTAGTTTCCAAAAGAGATATCACGCTTTTAATTTGACATGTGGATTTCTTTATATATGACTACACATAACACAAGTGATTTTGGCTTGTACACTTATCACTGGTGAAAGAGGTGACATGATATGAGCTTGAGAAAAGGTATTCTAATCCAAGGGATTAAGGGTACACACTTTATACTTGCAGATTTGTTTGTAGAAAAGGTAAATGACGGCAGTACAAGCAAGGGCGTGCACAGCTGGAAGAACATTCTGCCACAGGAATGCCATACAAAGCAAGATCTATGCACGAGGCATGCTGTAAGACCCAGGATTTAAGTTCTGATTGACAACAAATCATTAGGCTATGTCGCTATGTTACATTATTCTCCTTTACTCCTATACACGTTATAAACATGTTGCCCATTACGTTTCATGGGTGAACGGGAATAAGTGGGAACCAGTAAGCAAACAAAATACGCGTTACATGTGCTGTATTGCACCTAATTCCAAAAATAGCATCGGCTAACCGGCTCCCAGTGTACCTGTTCTTCAGGATGTTGATGCATAAACGGTGAACTCAGGTAAAGAAGACTTCCTTGGCAGGTAATAACAACCAGCAGCATACTGCCTTATTCGTCATATACATAAACATCCGCACAATATATCTCCCATTTATTATTATCTCCCCTTTTAAATCATGTCACGAGCAATTGGTGCCGACGCCAAGACCAACAACTATATAATAAGGACTTCTTGACCCACCTTTGTTGCCAGCCTATACTTTCTTCTTCTTTTCCAAGAAACAACATATCTTTCAAGATGATGCAACAAGAAGGCAGTCTCACTGTTGTCGCTCATGCCGCTCTGGAAATGCCTAATGTGGAGACTTTTGGCAAACAAGATCCTTATATGCAGTTTTCTTTGAATCTGAATGACAAGTCATCATGGCAAAAGACACATACCCAAAAGGATGCTGGAACCAATGCCACCTGGAATCAAAGCTTCGAGATCCCCTTACGTGGTGAGCCAGAATTGTATGTTGAAGTGATGGATGAAGAAACTGGTGTCGATGAATTGATTGGTTTTGCTGCCATTCCAATTGCACCTGTGGCACAAGCACCTGGTGGCTACATTAACGGTCTCTTTGATTTGTATACTGTCAAGGGTAAGAGCGGTGGTGTTTTGCATCTCAGCTTGACTGTGCGTGGTTTCAATAGTCCACCACCTGCTTATGGTCAATATGATCAGCCAGTACGTGGTCATTCTTATGTAAACGAAGAGCATCTTAATCGCTGCAAATCGCTACGTAACAAAGCCATTGCTGGTGATATTGGCACTGCAGTTTTAGGTGGTGCTCTTGCAATTGGTGCTGGTTTCCTTGGTCATAAGTTATATCAAGAACATGAACAAAGAGAACAAGAAGAAGAAGAAATGGAGCTTGAAAAGCGGCGTATGGAAGAAGAAAGAGAGCGATTGGAACGAGAGCGTGAAGAAATGGAACGAGAGCGTGAGGAAATGGAACGTCGTCAACAAGAAGAAGAAGAACGTCGTCAACAAGAAGAAGAAGAACAACAAGAAGAATGTGAAGAAGAACATCATTATCATCAAGAAGATCAGTGCAATGATGAAGATCATGGCTATGGTGATGTTGCTGAATGGGATCCAATTGGCACTTATGCACCTGGTGATCGTGTTCAATATCATGGTCATACCTATATTTGTCTCCAAGGTCACACTTCCAATCCTACTTGGATGCCAGGTGCTGCTCACTCTCTTTGGCAACCAGAGTAAACATGTTGCATTGTTATTCCCCTTTTCATTCACATTGCATCATAAACAAATAAACATTCCAGTATATATTCTTTGTTCTGCATCATCACTACCATACTAAAGCGCATGGCAGCAGTTAGGCTAAAGCTTCTCACCAAAAAGGGAATCTGATTCGCATCTGGATCAAAAAGTTGCTTGAACTGCTGTAATATGGCAATACAGGCACCATAAACAGCAAACTGATACAGAGCGCACATATGCAGAGACAATGAAACTTGGGTAGAAAGCTTATTTGTTGTTACAACCATATGTATTACAAGTTGCTACACTAGGTAAAGGTGTTTCTATATACTGGCTATATGCTGTTCACTTGAAAGGTGCTTAAGACAATAGAGCAAAGGCACTGGCACTTAACATGTACTGGAGTAAGTGCTGTTATGTTTGGTGGTGGCAGAAAAGTGCAAGAGAGTGTGTAGTGTCAAGAAACACCTGGTGTTGTAGCAGAGAGACAAGCCAAGTACTTGCCATTCAGTCAAACACGTTCAAAAGAAGACAATTGTAGTTTGACATGGCAGGCTGAAGAAGGACAATCGTGTGCACAAGTAGTAGATGAGTTGAATGGAGAAGCAGTTGCAAGTAGTATGGCGTCAATGGGAAGAAAGAAAAGAAAGGTGGCAGCTGAAATAGATGCCTATATCACGTGAGCTGAGAAAGTGAACATAATGCACACACAGTGGATACAAGCAATACAACTAAACCAGTGACAAGCTATTGAACGAGAGTAGAAAGTTTGCGAGTGAAGCTAGTGGCCCGGTCCCTAGTATGTTCATTATGAGCCAAAGCAGTAATATATGAGTCCCATGATCGCGCCACAACGAGATCCTGCATATTTCATCTTGATGATACATGTGTAGCCAACCTGCATAGAGATGCTGAGCCATTTGGTACTACACATGTCGATAGCAAAAACCAATCACTTCTATCATAAGCAGAGACATTGTCTGGATTCAAATGCTATCAAGGACATATTTTATAGTGTGATACTATGTAAGAAGCCTGAAAGTGTTTATTTGACGTAAAGTTGTCAATCGCTTGATCAATGCAATTTACTATTTAGGATATACCTTTACGCGATGGATGCACGAAATACTGTCAAGCTCGCTCCCATGTTTTCCCGTTTCGCCGAAAAGTCATCCAGGATCTGAGTATAAGTCGCCTATAGACCCAGGCAGCATAACGCGTCTATCTCTCTTCTCATATACATATCATGTCGTCTCCAGTATTGGTTATTACAGGTGCTTCTCGTGGCATTGGCAAGGCTGCTGCTCTTCATGCTATTGTTGGCTGCAATGCTCGCGTTGTGGCTGTTGCTCGTAATGCCGAATTGTTGAACCAACTCAAGGAAGAAGTCGCAACCAAAGGAAAACAAGACAACTTGCTTCTAGTTGCTGGCGATGTCACCGATGCCAAGGTTTTAGACAAGGTTGTAGAGGATGCTGTTTCCAAGTGGGGCCAAATTGACTCGGTTATCGCTAACGCTGGGTAGGTATTGAATTGTAGTGTAATGATAAACTATATGGCAAGTTAGCTGACTCATTTGAATAGTGTTCTTGAACCACTTGCTCCTGTTGCCACTGGTTCTATTGAAGAATGGAAGCGGTACGTTTGAAAAAGTGTGCTTTGACGAGAAGATTGTAAGCTAATCTAATCCATTATAGTGCCTATGATATCAACTTCTTCTCTATCATTGCATTGGTTCAAAAGACACTTCCTCATGTTCGCAAGGCTCATGGCTCTTATATCATGGTCTCTTCTGGTGCAGCTTCGAAGGGTTATCGTGGATGGGGTGCTTATGGCTCGTAAGTCAACATGCATTTCATTCTATTGCTTGATATGTGTACTGACCAATGTTATAAAGGACTAAGGCTGCTTTGAACCACTTGACTGCTACTTTGTCTGCTGAAGAACCAGATATCACCAGCATTGCTATTCGCCCTGGTATTGTTGACACAGGCATGCAAAAGCTTATCCGTGAGCAGGGCAAGGAATCTATGCAAGATGAACATCAAAAGTTTATTGACTTGTATGATGCTGGCAAGCTTGTTTCGCCTGAACAATCTGGTAGCGTATTGGTCAACCTTGCCATCAAGCCCCCACACCATCTCTCTGGTAAATTCCACAGCTGGGATGACGAAGAACTTAAGGAGTATCAGTAGTTTAGACATAAATAGAGCTTATTTATAAGAGATGTTGAGTAAATTATGCCATGATGGCTCAATACAAGGTTCTCTGTTTAAAGAAAGTGTCTTTATTGTGATTACTATGCGAAGGGATATGCTGTTTATCGGCTTTGAACCTAGATAAAAGAGTCAACATGCATGTTATGTAGCAAACAATCATCCAACTTACCAAATCATCAATCTTGAGAATCATCTTGACAGTTTCAGCTGCAAGTTCCATGGCACTTGTTGACACCAACAAAGGCTGGATGACATTTTCTTCGAGAATGTTGGTGATAGTACCCTTCTTGACGTTGATACCTGCAGTAATCTCACCCCGTGCATGTCGATTTCTAAGCTCGGTTACAATCTTGATGGGATTAAGACCAGCGTTTTCTGCCAAAGTGGTTGGAATGATTTCAAGAGCTTCAGCAAATGCTTGGAAACAATACTGCTCCATGCCCTTGAGCGTCTTTGCATAATCCATCAGCTTCTGGGAGACTTGAATTTCAGGTGCACCACCACCAGCAATCAATGCTCTATAAGAAATAGTGACCATTAGACACAGTTGTCTAACAATTACACATTTGCTCATCCAATTACTTACCTCTTTTTCACCAAGCAGCGTACAACACACAATGCATCGTGGAGCGAGCGATGTGATTCTTCCAACACAAGCGAATTAGCACCACGGCACAACACTGATACAGTCTTGCCAGCATGCTTCATGCCAGTGATCTTCACAACCTTGGATCCAGAAGAGTCGCCTTCTTCGATCAAATCAGCATATCCCAACTTGTCATCAGTGAATGATTCAACATCAGCTACAGGCTTGCATCCAAGAGACTACATTGTAGACATTAGTAAGAGCACATCAATACTGCAAAGATGGTTATTACCTTGGCAATGAATTCAATTTCATCACGTTCAATATCCTTGATAACCATAATCTTGAGCTTGGACAAAAAGTGGAGAGCAAGTTCACTGACAGCATCACGTAGAATTGACTTTTGGATAAGAAGGACGTTGCAGCCTGACTTTTTGATCTTTTTGCACATGTTCAGGAGGTATTGACGTTCTTCTTTGAGGATTCGATCCATTTGTCGGTAATCATTGACCACGATTTGGTTATCCATCTAAAGTGAAAGAATAAAAATCAGACTCCAATATTCCACTGCTATGAATCTAATCCATCCCACACTTACATCAGGCTTTGGTGGCGACAATTGGAACTGGATCAAACCAATCTTGGCTTTTTCAACTCGAGTTGGACCACCAGCACTTTTGACAACGTTCTGATTGAGCACAAGACCATCCACCAGCTCTGTATCATCGATAGTACCGCCAACCTTCTTGACAACACGGATATCTTTGATGTTGACGTTGTCGGCAATAGCAGGATCAATCACACGAGTAACAGCATCAACAGCAATAGGAGCGAGCAAGGATGAATATTGGGAAACGATCTGAAAAGAATATCATTAGCCAAACTGTACATTCATGGATCAATTCCACTTCACTCCTTGACTGATACAAACCTTGGAATTCAATGAAGTAGATGCAGCACGAAGAAGTGATTCACGATCGGATAAGTCAATAGCAGTTGCCATCTCGGTCAAGAATTCGACAGACTTTTGTGCAGCACGCTGGAATGATTCGGCAATAGTGGTAGGATGGATACCTAAGATTATGATAACAGTGTCAATTGACTTGTTCGACATCCTTTCTATTACTTGCCTTTGTTCAACATCTTTTCGGCAGCAGAAAGCATTGAACTGCACAAAACGACAACTGAAGTAGTACCATCACCTGCTTCCACATCCTGTGCTGCAGACAAATCAACAAGCTATAAGGAACACGTGTTAGTATTCATCATGTTGCGTATCCATATCCCCATTTACCATCTTTGCTGCAGGATGAAGTACAGCCATATGCTTGAGAATAGTAGCACCATCATTGGTAATAACAACTTCGCCGTTGCTTGTTTGAATCTAAAAAAGTCGACGTGTCAAAAAGTAGATCTGGAATGGGATATGCTGTAGGGCACCGTACCATCTTATCCATGCCACGAGGACCAAGCGATGTGCGAATAGCGTCACCAACAGCTGTACAAGATGAAGGTCGTCTTTAGTGTATAGTCGAGATCTGCTTCCCAATGTGTACGCGTGTATGTGTCCAAGATCCCTAATACGAATAAAAAGGATCGTCCTGTTTACCTTTGGCAGCGAGAATATTGCTCAGTCGCACCTCTGTAGGCTTATCTTTGTCTTGAAAGGCTCCTGCTTTAGATGATGCTGGTGCTGGTTTTGCTGTTTCTGCCATGATGAGTGAAAAAGGGAAGAGCTGGGTATTTGACAAGCGAAAGTAAAAGCAGTAAGCCTTCGTGCAACACGCGGCAGCCTAAAACTTGTCAGTCGGCGTGAGCTGCCACGAGGAGTGATTTGACACATTCTCCTTGTTGTTTGTATAGGATATGTTTATTCAACATCTTGAACGACATATACTAACTACAGTACGCTGCTCATCGCCAAGATCCAGATTAAATGTATGTCCACTGCTGTTGTTATTAGGTCGTATCATGGTCACAAATCGAGGCATCCGCCTATGATCAAGATCCATACTGATATTGGCAGCTGCCTGCAAGTGCTCTATCCATGAAACCATGTCCTTGACATCATCCAATCTTAATAAGTATTGTTCCCCATTAGGAATCCATAAACGTAGTACTCTTGGTCTTCTCTTGAATTCAGTAGCCATGCCAGCATCCACTCGTTGCATCGATACTGTGAGTAATGGCGGTGTTCGATTATCGATGCATTCAGCTTTTGATTTATACACATAGAGAACAGTCCCCCATAGCCTTAAGTATCGCTTTCTAACAGTATATACATGTCAATTGCCATCTTTTCAATAAATATAGCTATTTACCTCCAAGGGCATTGCTTGATTCTCTCTCCACGAGCACCAGATTCTTGCTTTATGCGGACATAACCCATCTTGTATACTGTACAACTATATGGTGGTAATGGTTCTCGATAATGGCACTCTTTTCCCATGGGAGTAATGCTAGTGGTATCATGACAAAAGCGTTGTCCACCTCGTCTTCGATAAGATCTCGTGTGTGTGTTTGGATAGACATTACTGGTCACGAGTGCTGTAGGGATGTCAATAATTTTGTTGGCTGCTGCATATTCATAAGTCGGTAGCTCATCTGAATGACGTTTTCTTTTGGATCGTTGTTGTTGTATTGGTGCTGATGGTGATAGTGGCGGTGGCACATGCTGCTGATGGGTCATAGATTCTTTCTTTCCTTTACGACTGCCATTGCCAAAACTGTGTAATATATCCGAGCATAAGGTGATCCATGATTCATTTTGATACTTTGGGGATATACGAAGAAATTCCATCGAATAGTTGCATAGATACACAAGCGTTGTGGCAAAAAGAGATCATAAAAAGACTGCATAAAAACCCATTCCCCATATCCCTTAAGCGTTATAGGCA
This sequence comes from Lichtheimia ramosa, assembly GCA_008728235.1. NCBI lineage: Eukaryota > Fungi > Mucoromycota > Mucoromycetes > Mucorales > Lichtheimiaceae > Lichtheimia > Lichtheimia ramosa. Next base: position 1,084,455 of record CP031823.1, read on the forward strand.
GGGGTAGTCATACTCCCTTGTGTTTGATCCATATTAGGAATCTTTGAAACTTAGCGTCTGCGATTATTGCATTGTCAATGTTGATCGACAAGGAAAAGAACTCAGTAGTTCCATGTACACATATGCATGAATTAGCAAGATGGCATGATCCGCTTTCATAAACGTGATGTTGCATATATGATGGCGTACTTTCCAGTTTCTGTCATGCTTTACATCTCAAGCACAAGATATATCCACTCCATTCTTCCATTCACTCCACACAATCTCCTTTGTAAACTTAAAATACATAATGTATCCTCTCATTCTCGCCACCCAGTACCATATGGCAGTATTTTTCAGCCATACACATATACAGACAATCGTAACAATCTTCGCATTGGTCTCCGAGCAGTCATGGCTTCATTGTCAGCCAACAATCACAAGGCATCCAGAACATCCCCAATGCACACCTGGCTATTTCGAAAGAGATGACATGGGATGTAGGATGCTATGGATATCCCATAGACATACCTAACGTTGTGATCCAAGAAAAAACATATAGCGTACGCATTATCAGTATCACATCATAATGATGCTGGGCAATCAATGCTTCTATGCATTATGCAATTATGCTACAAATGCCTTCTTCCGCTTCAATTGTATGTCCAGTGTCATCAAGAGTACATTCATGGTTAAGACCAACATTATGTGTAGTGATTGCCAAGTATTTAGCCAACATTTGGTGGGCGCATGCCCTTTTTACATATGTGTCGAAAGTCCAAATGGTAATCTAAAGGTGGCGTGCATGCCATGGATGGTATGACAAGGTGTGAATGATGGATTAAATGACGCACGAACCTCCCTTTTACTTTACTTCCTTTCTTTTGTATATGATTACTTGCACACTAGCCTGTGCCACATAGTGTTATCTACATGATGTGATTACGATCCATAAGTAAAGTATACAATGTGGATGACGCCCCAAAGCTCACAAGATCAGCTGCTATTACCATTGTCGTCAAGAAGACTGGCTTAAGAGTCATATAGGAAGGAGTATAAGTGTGCGGAAGCTACATTTAGACATCAAAAAAGGAAAGGAGAAGAGAAAGGAGAAAGATGGGTTTTCGATGGCTGATTGCTGCTGCTGATGGATCATCATATGATCAATCCATTAGTTTCACTATGTATTGCAATCCATATCACTAGTGTTGTGATCGATTGAAAGCTATCAACAACACCATTGCTTAATGCTACAATTGTCACAAACTTGCATAGTGAAAGAGCAAAAGCAGAGCATGTGTTCATGCGTTGTGCAGTTTCCAATTTGGTAATAAGCGCCTGCATGAAGACGTAAATGGCAAGTGAACAGACAACCCGTATTAAGAAAACGACCGAGCGGCTGCAATAATGATAGACCTTGTACAGATATGAAGGAGAAGCACGTGTTTAGGACCCAGTCGCCATTTTACTACTCTTGTACAGCTTGTCAAGATGAATTGCAAAACGTCATTGTATATGATATTCAATTGTTGTCCGCTTAATGCATCGAGGGGTAGATGATTTCCAAAACTTATTATCGGCAACTCTTATATCACACCATCATCCAAACAACAAATATAATTAATGAGAAGATGTTGCTGTTGTCATAGATACCTGCGTACTAGGCCACCAGGTACATTTTACAGGAAACAGAACCCGTGCGCAATGCGCTTGAGATCGAAAGGTGCCCTTATTATAACTCGACAAAGAGCAATACTACTACTCCTTTTCACCAATATGATAAATATAACAAATGTGCTATGAAGCAGTTCTCGGATCACAATCACTCCTCATTGGGCAGCCTAGTTAAATCAAAGGAGCAGTAGTAGCGCTGCTTCTTAGATATCTGGCATGATACATGCGAAAGAATTGGAGGAGAAAGAGACACGATCTGGATATACTAGACATATCTTATAAGCAAAAGTCATCATCACTGCTCTTGACTACATAAAAGTAGTACTAAAAGCACTCCTCGATAGTACAATGGCTCCCTGGAAGCAACAGAGCCATGCAAGAATGTGCACGATCCCATACAAGCACATGTAATAAGACAAAAGCATGAAACAGATGTTGTAAAACAAAAGTAAAGCGACAATGATGCAGTGCTTCTGTGAATGTTGATAAAAAACGCACATGATTAGGCTTGATGATGGTACAGCGGGATGATCATGTATCCGCCAATTCTTGATTTATGGATCTGCGTAACTGGATGTGACAAGATTTTGCTTTCAGCATCCCCATATTATCCAGAAACTGTATGTGTAAGCGTGCAGATCATACACGAACCCATCAGCACCCTAACATTTTAAAATATTAAGGAGCAATGAGGGAAAAAGGACTATAGAGGAAAGTGGGGGAGTGTAAGACCTTCAAGAAGGAGAGTAATAGGTGATGATGTGTCTCAGCTAATGTTGGTCTATTGTATTCGGCAAGCTGTTTGGTCATTATATGGCGTAGCATGTGTAACAACTTGAATATCATCCACTGACATGAAGCAATGATGTCAATTCAATCATATCATCCAACAAGAGAGATATGCTTGTGGAGGAAATGGTGTAACACAAAAGTGCATGATTGTGAAAAGATTGAATGTCAGGGATCATAAGCAGAAATCGATATGGCGATTGGTTCCATGTGATGCTAAAGCTCATTTGTCTGAGAAACTATGTGATGGAGCTATGTTGCTAAACCAACCCCAGCCTTCGTCACCTGCTTTGTCGGCCACCCAAAGTAATTTTGATCTCCATCATAAGGCGGCGACTATGATCATGCATCTATTGGTGTTTATGTCAATGCTGTGCCACAACTTTATGCATGACATAGCATAAGAATGTATCCGCTAAGATAGTATGATGTACCTGTTACCAAGGGTCCTTTTACTCCCAAAAAGGTAGAGAAAGAGCCATCATTATATCACTCTTTAGCAAAAATGGGATCAGAAAGAGCCCTAGTGATGAGGAGACTTGTTGAATTGAAGAGAGAGCAAAAAAAGACAAGAGAGTGAACAAACGGAGCTCTTTGTCAAGGAGAATGTTATGCAGGCAATAGCAAGATGGTGTGGCGACAAGTCAAACACAGTAAGGCAGCGAGAGATCCATTTATTAGTATAGGAGCATTTGTGACCAAAAAAGCAAAGTAAAGTGTGAGTGGGGGTCTAGTGGAGGAGAATCCACGTTTGCAAAGACCACATGCAAAGGGAGGTATAAGCTTGATGTCCATTTGCTTTTTTCATAACTGTTTTGGACCTGGACATCAACAACTTTTGCTCCATTGTCTGAGTCTGCTTTTAGAACACAACGGGGCCACCTAGGGGGTCAACAAATGAGGGGCATATTGTGCGAGGGGTTATGTATGTGTGCGTATGTGATGAAGTGTGAATATGTTGTGCTGTGCGCTTTTCCTAAAGGTAGCTGGTGCTGATAATGATAGGTTCGCCACCCCTTCCTGCTTTACTTATTTTAACTCTTAACAGACCCTGGTACCAAAACATATAAATTCTCGCCCTTGCTTACCACTTTTACATCCTTTTCTTTCCCAAATCACCGTGCTATCTTAAATTTCTACACTTAATCTGCACACTTCTTTACCCCACCCACTCTTTTATATTACAGCCATCTAATATTATTTAATCGCTCTTATTAATCACCATGTACAAAACAATCTATCGATTCAGGTATGTTTTCATATCACATTCATGCCACTTATGTTTTAAAGTACTCACTAATGTGTCATGAATAGAGTACGTGTCGAGGGAAAGTCATTTTCTTTTCCTTTACACTTGTGCATATACCAAAACACATCACCAAGCTTTGCTGAGCTGGTACAAAGGATGCGGCGTGCTGCTTCCCAACAGGTAAAGTGTGTTAATGGCACGCATTTTGTGCTTTGTTTATGCAGCACCATCAACTGACACGTATCATTTGGCAGAATCAGGATCTTGATCTCGATGAATATCTCATTACAGTGGATGACAGCCATAAACAACATTACAACAGCTGCAGCAATGTGATTCTGCATGACGATCATTCGCTGCAAGTTGCATTAAAGACTATGTCTGAGCGCCATTACCTTGAGCTTGTATTGCAGCACAAACGAGCACACACTTTATCGCCACCAGCTAGCTACTTTAGACGAAACACATCTCCACCAGGTAAGCAGCTTCTATATAACAACCTTATGTGTTACACTATGCATGTCTACTCACTACCGACATATGATACATGCAGCTGTTGCACCATCGGATCCAGTGCCGCTCATTAAGCCGACTGTAATTAGATGGTCACCTGGTCATAACGACAATATACGTCTTCCATTTGCTAGCAGCAGAAGCAGTAGCATTGATCATGAAGCTATTAGAAAAGATTCTGGTATTTCACTTGATGACGAAGATGATGATGATGATGATGATGTATATGAAAAACATCAAGTCAAGAAGCAACGTGTCATGTCTGGTAGTGGCGATCTTGTGACACGAAAGCTCCCTGAACCATATTCTCCTCCATCATCAGCACCGACAGCATTTTCACATCATCATAGGCCCTCCTTGTTCGAATCACCGCCTATCATTCATCCACTTGACTTTCGTCGTCCATCTACAGCTCCTCCATCACCAGCAACTCATTCGTCATCAGCACCATCACCAGTGGTCAAATTGCCAGCTATTAGCTCATTTACATCACCGCCACTACATGATCATATCCGCTCACCTCCCCAAACACCTTGTTCTATTCCTGCATCATCTCCACCACCTTCATCAGTCCCTGTTGCTGGTAATACTGCTAGCATCTCCTCTTGTGATACCCCTGCTCTTGTACCTCGTAGAGCTTCATCTATCAAGTCAACTAGTACACAATCTTCATCTAATCATCAACAACACCATCGAGGACCTGGTCAATTTCTCTGTGAACATGTCATTGATAGTGCTACAGGTCGTGTTTGTGGACAAACATTTAGACGATCTTATGATCTATCAAGGCATCAATCCATTCACATGAAAAATCGCCCCTTTTGTTACTGCTCCCAGTGTGGCAAGAAATTCACCCGTATGGATGCATTACGTCGCCACGAAAGAGTACAGGGTCATATTACTGCAAAGCGTTCTTATAGTCGTTATCCTTTGCCAATGGATCGTGCTCAGCAGGCTAGAGTACAATAATGGCCCATATACATTTACTATTTCTCTTTTGTACAAAGCACATCTTCTTCTTTTCTAGTCATCTTGCAAGAGTATCTTTTCCCTTCTTCACCCCTTACATATCTTTGTCTTTTCAAGTAGTAGGCAGAGCAAATATCACATGAAGGTCTTCAATCAATAGAATCAGTTCTTATTTCTTCTACTTTGCATCCATAAAGATCATCCATCCTCTTTTTTCTCCTCTTAACATGCTAAATCGAAAAATGAAACATGTGTTTTGGTTGATGTCTGTTTTATGATATCTCGTGGTAATGATAATGGCAAGAAAATAGGAGGCATTGGGTGGAGAGAATAGTGTAGCTATGTCATTTGGGAAAGAGCGCAAGGTGATTGTCCAGATTTGTACAAAGGGGGATGTCGATTGCTGCTGGTGGCTGTTCATTGTTGTAATAATAATAATCTTCAAATACTGGCTGTTTCCTTTTCATCTTAACACGATATGTCTATTGCTGTCGATCATTCATCCAACCTGTTGTTCATGTACTAGGAGTAATGGGGAAATGCTAAATGGGGAGAAACAATGTTCATATTGATAAGGTTTGTCTTTTGATATCATCAAACAATGGTCATTCACCCATCCCTGTTTGACTGATGTCGTGCTACTCCTCAAAGTAATGACTGATTCATCCAACACATATCCTGGATCCAACCCCTTGCTGACGCGTTCCATCATGAATATCTTTTGCTCCCATTTGAGAAATCTTGACAGGTTGTTTATTGCCGTATTCATCATTAACGTCTTCCTCTACCACGACCACGTCCACGAACAGGGCCACCACGTCCACGTCCTCGTCCTGCTGGTCCTATATGCATGAGAAGAGAACAAAGTGTCAGCTTGATATGCCAAGATGATAGTTCATCATATTTTCAACTTGCCTTCCTTCTTTTTAGCCTTTGCTTTAGGTGTATCATCAATCAACAATGTATCGAGTGGTAAACTGTCGGGCAAAATGACACATCGGATATTGTTGCCTCGAATGCTAAGTGAATCCAAGCTTGTGGGATCGCGATTCTTCACTGTCATCTTGACTGTCTTCAAGTGTGTATTCATGCTCATATCAACGCCTATCATATATAGCATAAGTGCATCTTGTCATAGTCTTGATCCTGCTGAATAGTTACCAGTGATAGTGCCATGGACAACTGTGCCGTTCTTCAACTCGACGCTCACCGTTTCATTGTTCAACTTCATCAAAAACCTACAAGATATACACAGTCAACATATGTACTGAAGAATGAAAGAAAGAATAAAGAAAAAGAAGCTGGATCGTGGTATGCGATGGCTGCGATCGACTGACGCGTGTTGGATATATAAACAGCCAATTGGAGCCAGAGACCAGTCAAGACGATTGTTGACAAGTGGAATGAAGAAGAAGAAAGTGTCAAGAATAGGGAAAAGAGCATCTTTGTTACCTGACCAACTTCATTGTGAATGTGTATTTGAGTGAGAGCCAGCTTGGACACGACTGGCACAGGTGTCTACAACTCCCTTCATCTAAGCCATTGGCTCATCTAATGGCGGAGTGCTTATCCCAGCACCTTTTCCCTTTATCACAACCACCTTTGCATGACAATGCTGTATTCATATCATGACATGAATAAATAGTGCTACATGAGTAGCACAATATGCTTATCTTAAATACTGATCAGATGATGATATGATGATGACAATTGGATCTAATGTCCCTTCTTAACACACTTGATGATGGTCTTTGAGCAGATGGATGATGACGATGCAATTGATTTGTGCCATCTTCACCAATAGATCAGGATAATGATCAATTGGATGGATAAGAATAGTGTTGTCGAATTGACATGTTGTTGTGGTGATGACAATAGAGAAGGTAAAACTGACGGGCCGATAAAAATCTAAGCATCCTCGGCATCCCTGCCAACAACGGCAAGTTGACACGCCTCTCCTTTTTTGCAGTTTATAGCCGAACACTCGCATTACGCTTCTTGCCTAATCAATAGTTTGAAAGAATCATAATATGCACATAGTATGGACTATGATTGTGGCGCTCCCAGTCCACAAAACTAAACCAGGGTACCCTGGGCAATATGAAATTTCTCTTTCGAAGGTCATGCGACAAATGGTGTGTGTGTGAGCTGACCAAAACTGCATATGCACTATTAAATCTTCATATCTTTCTTTACAAGTGTTCTTATACCTTGTTGTTTTGATTCATTTATGCGCATCATTCATTATTCTATGTGTTCTTCTTCCGATCAAAGCCGACGGAACAAAATCCGGGAGGAGAACAAAGCGTTTTAGAAATGAGACACACAATCAACGCCAACAAAACTCAAAACAAGAAAAGGAAAAGCACTAAAAGATATCTCTTTTCAAGTACGGATAATGCGGCCCGTATCGGGAACACTACAATGATGCTCAGACATCACAGCGGTGGTAATTCATCCGCATCTTAATGTACGTTTCATGTGAACAACACATATACTTTATATGTTTCATCAGAGAGTGACAAATGCAAGTAGAGTAATGGACCCCTTATTGTGTACCGTGACGCTACAGGTAAGCACTTTTTGTCTTCTACAAAGAAAACAGCAAGCAGGTAATGTGCAACATCGCGGTGCTATCTCGGAAGAGCGGCAAGTGAAGTTGGTGGAACGTGCCTTTGCACGTTTTGCTTTCATTTTTCCACACACACACGCACATTCACCATTATTTATTGCCTGTCATCCGCTTTTCTCATTTTCTTTCTTCTTTTTCACACAAACATACTTCTTACCCAGCACTGTATATACCACTTGCACGTATAAGCATCATTTCATCCATGCCTTTTGCCAATTTTTTTCAATCGGCTGCCTCAAAGAAGCGGGCTTCTCTTTCAGTCGATACCAGTACTCATAAATTGCCACCTTCGCCTTCATCTCCAGCAGCAGCTCCCAACTCTAGACGTTGGAGTCATGCAATTCCATCACCATCCACTGATACTTCTTCCCCTTCAACACGTCGTATGCGACAACGATTTTCAAGCCTACTAAGCAGCAATGGCAGCCGTAAAAGTTTCAGCGTCTTATCTTTTGACTCCCTTACATCAGGCAGTATTGATGATAATGATCATCAACCACGTTATTCTTCTTCTTCGGATGAGTCATTTCATCAACCACCTACTCCACCAGCTCACACTGATACAACTGCTATTGCATCCTCTTATCTGATGACCAAGAACAACAATATTCACCCTGCAACTATTGAAGAAGAGTCAATCACATCATTTACATCACTTGCAGAGCAAGTGCGTGTCATACTTGGTTCCACTTTGGATGAAGTGGATGAAGAAATTGAACTTGAATGGGAAGATCATCGCAAGAACCTACGTCAATCTTTACTCGAGCCAAAGCGTCACTTATCCTTGCCATTGCAACTCTAGAAGATCTATCATCATCCTCATCATACCCCATGTACATTCGTTTTATACTAGCCTATAATTTATACTCACTACTATCCTTTTTCCCTTTCTCTCTTTTAATACTCCAATATATACACCTAAGCATTTCCATTTGCCTGATTCTCTTGATGAGATGACTAAGGCATGCATGCTATGATGTAATTGTTTCCGATATACAACAATATGTGTTTTATGAGTGATGAATAGTGGATGGGGTCTAGTGTGATACAATTCAGTCCTTTGCCGGTTCCACAAACTGCTCCTATGATATCATGATATATGCGGCAAGTATAAAATATCTCATGTGCTGACAAAGCTATGTGTGGAAAAGATTCCCAAACATGCTTACCATTTAATTGCCTGATGACCTATATGCGTGTTCTCAAGTTTCACACACATATCTTACAACATGTAAGCTTGTATAATACCATCACTGGTTGCTGTAGATAGCTTTTATAGAGTGGTTACACTAGGCTTTCATTGGTCCACCGCCACCAACCCAATGCACCAGTCTTGTTCGTTGCTGCTCAACATCATGACAGCGCAAGATAACGCAATCATCGATGTGACAACCTGACAACATCAAACAACACGTCATGTTTTTTCACATTGTTGTCTTCCTAGACTAAAAGATCATTCATATGCTATACTTGACGTGAATACCGCGGTGGTTAGTGTCGGTGTGATACATAAGTTCATTTACATAGGTTGCTGATGTAATTATGCGGAGGATTCCCACACACTAGTACCCCCTTGCGAAGCATAAAGGAAAACTTGCCGACACTTCCCGCCAAACTTTGATCTGAATTGCTTCCCCACGCTGCTACCAATATTCATTCAGGGTGCATGAGATACTGTGGTGTGTGCGCATGGAAATATAGGGTGCAAGTTGTTGTCTTATTCACACGTTGTTCAAATTTCCCATAAGAAGCTACATATCTGGCACTTATGAAGGCGTATGACTCTGTAAAGTATCATCTTTATTTCATGAATAAGGTTTTCGGATCATCACTGGGATATGAAGGCAATAAAGCAGTTGATGATAAGTGGGATTTTGGTCTTGGTCAGAAGCATATATGTAGTAAACACTTTATGTAACCAGCTTCAGTTATAGGGAAGTTTTGTTGGCTTAATGTGGATCCATTCACAGTGTCAATGATACGAACAAGTGTTATACATAGGGTTTACTGTTTGCTTTTGATCATACAATGACTGGTATATCTGATCACGTGACATGTGTGCTCGCTAAAGACATCTTCTTAACATGCACTTTCTCTTACATTCAAAGATTACATATGTAACCAGAAGCTTGAATAAGAGTAGTCCATATAACCAGATGTGCCTTTTGTTAATGGGAAGCTCTCTGGCTATTGCAAGGGATTGCTTTAAAGTAAGTGGTAATAGGTAACTTTATTATCTAACAGCAGATACATATTGATGAGCAATGAGTAACTTGGATATTCAATTACTCTAGACTATGGAATCAACAAGTACATTTGTCAAAGGGAAGGTTTTCAAGATGATGTGGACAAAGAGCCAGCAGCTGGTGCTGTTGTTGAATCTTTCAAGTAGCAATCAAACGGCTGTCGCAGCTCCGTCATTTCTTGTTCTTGTTCTTTACCACTGCACGTTATGTCAATCTACAACACGTCGCATTCACGGCGAGCAGGTGCAGCTCGATCACCCAATACCCAACATACTGGTGCTGTACCACCGAGGATAATACAAAGACGACCACCACCACCTCGTCCACAACAACAACCCATCAACATTCCATACAACGACTTTCAGCTCATGTCTTGCAAAAAGAGAGGAAAGCACCACGTCATGGATTTCAAGACCAATAAGCCTGTGGATTTCAACAACTTTGCACGACCAGTCAAACTACAACGTAAAGACAACAACAATCATGGGTTTGGACGTATGCATCGAATGGCTAACGGCGGCAACAGTACGCCAAACGCCAGTCAAGGAAGCAATAGTGCAGCTGGAAACAGTCAGGATGCATCTTCTTCACAGCAACAACAACACCAGCAACATGGACCCAAGACAGGTGCCGATACCTCTTTGATTGCACCTCTTGGTGGAGCAACACGCAACAAGCAAATGTTATTCAAGAAGCGTACAAAGCAGATCTATTTGGCAAAAGAGGATGCGAGAGAACTTAAGGAACAAGAACATAAGCCATGGATACTCGAAGATTATGATGGCCAAAACAGCTACACAGGATCTTATGAAGGAAGTCAACGATCTGATTATGTGTTCTTTGTTGTATCGGTATGTATTCAAGTCATCCAAGGAGCTATTTTTATGCTTACTTGACAATGAATTAGGGTAATGATTTCAAGGTGGTGCCTGTCGATCGGTGGTACAAGTTTCAACAAAAGCGTAATGTGGCAACATTTACATTGGAAGAAGCAGAAGAACAGGTAATTAAGGAGTTGTATGATGTGTGTGATGTATTGTTTATTGACTTGAAACTAGTTGAAGAATCTGCAAAAGCGTGAACAAAGTCGATGGATGATGTTGAATCGCAACAAAGCCATGGAAGATGCCGAATCACAATCACAGGGGAGCCAAGGAGTCAAATCTCGATTCAAAAAGACAGATCATGGAGATACGTTTGGTGGTGGTTCGGATGATGAAGGAGGCAGTGGACGTCGTGATCGACATGATTCAGATATCGATGATCTTGATTTTGATGATGTCTTCCAAGATGATGAAGAAGGTGGTGGTGAACATGAAATGGAGGATGAAGATACGCGAGAAAGCAAGGTAGAGTATCCATTATTATGATATGATATGATGCTGATTTGCATGTGGTATGTAAATAGGAACGATTGAAGCGTGAAACAAAGGGATATGCACCAGGAGCTGATGAAGAAGCTGTTGAAACCATGGATGATGATTCAAATCGGTTGACATCGGAGGGCAAGGTAAGAGTTGATACCCTACAAGCACTACGTGAAATACTTATAAAGTGTTATATAGCAAATCCGAAAACTTGTTCGTACATTGGAGAAGAATGGTGCTTATGAAAGTGATGAAGACAGAGATCCATATGCTTCCAGTGTAAGTATCTTATGCATTGGCTGCACTTCCTTTTCACCAACAATCAATTTAGGAGGAAGAAATGGAATCTGATGCTGAAAAAGAAGAATCCAAATCAGAAGCAGAGAGTTCTCAACAGAAAAAGACAATCGTGCCACCAAAGAAAAAGGGTCCTGCTCCATCTTCAAAGACTGCAACAGCCAAAAAGAGTCATGCATCCAAGATCAAAAAGGAAGGATTATCAAGACCTATTGGACGACCAGGATCACCATCATTACAACAAGGAAAAGCATCTCCTCCTCCTGCTCAACGTGCGACATCACCAATACAACAACAACGTATGCGTGAAATCAGTCCTGGTGCTACACCTGTCAAAAAGCGTAAATCGGATGAAGGTGAACATGGAACTGATGCAAAACGCTACAAAAACACAGCTACTTCTGCATCGACACCTACATCTGCTGCTTCTCCTGGTGGCGGTGATGATAGCTTGATTACTGAGGATGAAGTTATCCAGACATTACGTGGCAAGAAGTTGACAACCAAGGAATTCTTGATGCACTTTCGCAAGAGAATCAAAAAGAATGAGAAGAATCGTGAAATCATTACTGGCTTGCTCAAGAAGGTCGCTCGTCATAATACATCTGAACAAGACCCCACCAAACGTGTATTGGAATTACGTCCTGATCTTCAGTAATGTCATTCATATCAAATAAATGTTCATCCTCTTTGCTCTGAAAACACCATCAAAGATCATCATCCCTTGGCTAAAGTCTAGACTTGATCCACCGCTTTTTCAACAATCATGCATCATTCCTAATTTACCTCTTTTATGATCACACAAACATTTATACTTATAAAGGATTTGTCTTGCGCCTTTACACATTCATATGTCTCTTTCTCTCATCCTATCTTTTTGATTGCTTACACTGTCAAAAGCTCTTAGTAAGTATCATCAGGGATAAAAGTCTTTTCTGCATCATGTGCACATGTATTGATCTTTGCAGCCTTCATAGTGTTTCATTGTCATTCTCCTTTGATTGTCATTATCACTGTCGTCATTGTCCTTGTTTGACTCTTGTGCAAGGTAAAAGGTGATACATGTTGCTTGAATGACTCACATACTCATATTCATATCGTTTTCTTTTAATGTAGCTACTTCTGGACTTGGTGGCATAGCCTGACATTCAAGACTGAAGCATGGTGGAAATAACAAGAGTCCAAAGTTACGCTCGATGGCTCACAAACAGTATCTTGCCGACTACACAGCTCAGTAACAACTGCTTGTTGGGGATTACACATATTTCATCCGCATGCAACAAGATGAACGTCCAATAACAGCAACGAATCACTGAGGATTTCTTCCATGTCTCCCTTGACTAGATATTCCATACCAATGTGTACCAAGCTTCATAGTCCATTTCATCTACCGATCACCTTTTGTATCTGCAAAACTGGCTACCCATGTTCGATGCTACATCCCCTTAAGCTAGAAGTATATTCATTATGTCCCACACAATAAGAATGAATGATATGTTATTGGCAAGCGAGATGCGTTTGTATTTATAATGAGAAATGGTATATGAATGTTGTCAATGGGATGGGGAAGGGATCTTTATCATGTCAAGAATGCCTGGTCTAAGTTTCTCAGCTTGTGCAAGGACAATCATAAAGTCTGCATAATCTTGTAAATCAAGAGCGTTCCTTAAAAGCTGTACATCCGTGCTAAAGTTCTTTTGCATAAGCCGAAACTGGATGTGCTGTACAATGATTCATTTTTCTTACCTCTCTTTCTTGATGAATTTCACAAAGGCTACTGCACGTCGAACTAATAGTCGTCGCCATTGCTGTACATACGCCTCTCGAAGTCTAGCAGGAATATCTCTAACATCATCCAATAATGCTCGTACCATAGGTGCCACTGCTTCGGTCCTAGTCAACACTATAGGGCGTTTCCTACTGTCATTGCTCATTAGATATCCACAAGAATCAATTGCCATATATGCTGATCTTTACCTTTTATCGTAAACACCAGGTCGATCAGGTGATTGCATAAAGTTTAACAGTTCCTCTTCCACTCGTGCTGATTTCCAATCACGATATTCCTGTTGTCTCTTTTTGTATGCTGGAACCAGTGGTGTTTGTTTCACAGTGAGCCGGCTCATATTGACAAATGTAGAAGGCACCATGGATTGCAGAATCACAGTTTCCAAGTCTTCAGCATCTTGAGCAAGTAATCCTTGTAAATAGAGATCGGGTATGTACTTCATGTTCTTTCTTGCATGACTGGATCGATTCCTCTCCTCTGGTGAAAGAAAAGGACTAAGGGTATTAATCATCTAAAGAATGAATTAGTTGACCAGCTCTTCATAATGGGATGAACCATACCGTGTTGATGGTGGATAAGCTGTTCCCTACAAGCACTGTGGAGCCAAATGTTTCCAAATGGGATGTCACAAGTCTAGTATCCATGGCTGTTACTTTTGTTACTTGTACTGCACATAGGATGAAAGACTTACCTTGCGAAGAAAGGAGAGTCAAAGAGTTGTTTGGAATCTTGATCCAGTAAGCTATAATTGACCTATGATAGAATGTTACATGATGCCCAAAAGAGTAATCAAGATATGCTTTTACCTTGCTACAAGGAAGAGAGACTGATTCAATGCGCATGATGGCGTGTATAAATGGTGCCAATCTACGACGTGCGAAGAAATCCAGTGCTGTATCCCATTTCTAATAGTACCATGTCAGAACAGAATCGCTTATCTCTTTTGATAAAGATGACATACCAGATTACGACGACGACACACTTTGCGTAAATGCTGAAGGGGTTCAACCAACATGCGAGGCACACGATCTCTGAAGATGGCAAAGTAGGACGAAAAGTTGCGTAGGTAACGTACTGGCAAGACAAAGACCAAGGCACATAATGATTTGGCTGTTGGATCGTTGTACAAGAATGCAGCACATAAGATAGCTTGGCGATGTAATGCAATCCATTTAAGCTCTACCACAGGAATGTCTCGTCCCATCTCGCCATTCAAGACTTGTCGTCCAATAAGTGCTTGCATTTTGGTATCCAGTGTTGCTTCATCCGATGACGACCACACTTTTTCAGTCTTGGGCCCAACCACATTTGACCATTGTAATAAAATGACACCAGAAAAGAAACATGATTCAAATAACTGATCCAGTGATGTATCCATATCTTCTTCACTTGTTTGTGTCTTTTTGCCATCAACATCTTCACTTTTTGCTGTGGATTCTAATCAATATATTCATTAGTCTATATGACGATTCAACATGCTTGATATTTACCATTGGCAGCATCCTGTAATGCAACAACAGCTTCTGATGGAATAGTGGATGACTTGGCTGGTGGTGGTAAAGTTGGGAATGTGATTGCTTCAGTATTAGGTGATGGTGTAAGTAAAGGAGAGACTGAATTATCTGGTGTAAATACTGGAGACTTGACATGATGTCTATGTTGCGACTGTTTACGACGAGCATCTTGACGTTTTGATTGCTGTTGATGCTGTTGTTGATGCTGTTGCTGTTGCTCTACCTTCTGCTGCTGTCGAGAATGTTGTTGTTGCTGCTGTATTGATGGTGCTTGTTGATATTGTTGTAGACGTTCTACACTGCTATGAGCACCATCTATTGAGCTGCTACTTGCTGTATTCTCTTCTGGTGTGGTGACAACGGCTGTCATTGTGATTTCCAAGGGCTGAATGGCGGCTGTAGAAGCCGTTGCCTTTGTCAATCGTGAACGTGGCTGCTTGGATTCGGGTGGTTGTTCATGGGATTGTTGCATGAGCGACACAGGAAAGGTGGGAAAACGGCATTATTGAAACGACGCGGTCGATCAAACTTTCAGGTGATCTCAGCAGACCAACTATACACACACATCATCAGCCTGTGTTGTGTATGTGTGATAAAGAACATGTGATCTAAATGGGCGTTGCTAGAAAATTGAATGATTAGGAGAAAGACCCATTACTGTTTGCATATTTCCCACATGTTGGATCTTAGATTCATTGTCTTTCGCTATTCAGATACTCCTTGGATTGGGAAACACCTTCTCTCTATCACAGTCATCCTCATCCATTATCTCTTATCTCTCTCTTACACTATGTATCATCTGGAAATCAATCGGAGGAGAATAGCTTGCATGATCATTCATCCAAGACTCTGTAAGCTTGTGAAACTACTTGACGACCTTGTGCCATTCCACTGGAGACTTACATACATTCTTTTGTACCTCCTTCCTTATCAATCAGTATTGTCAAATGTTGGATTGAAAGAAGTTAGTATATTTGTTTTGTTGCTTATGCATAAAAGAAGGCAAGAGGAAATAAGATCTCTCTTGAATGTATACGGCAGGAAAAGGGATTGGGTGAATAAGAAATGATATGCATGTGCTTGTGTGCTACCAAAGGATTGAAATCAACTATATACTACATTGTACCAATAAAGGTGATATCACAGGTGAAAAAAAGGCGTAATAGGATAATGGCTAGTGGTGGAGAGAGACAAAAGCAAGAAAACTATATATACGTAATAAAGGTATGTAACTTGGCACCCCACAATCAATCTACTTTTTCTGTGCCCAGTAGGGTTGTTGTGAAGGTGATGGCATATAGGGATGATTTGAGCCATAATAGTTGGGCTGTGGAGGATGTTGTGCATATCCAGCAGTGGGTGTCCCATTATAGGTAGGCTGTGATGCTGCTTGTTGGTATGTTGTGTCATATCCAGGATAACTTGTCATTGGTACGCTACCATATGGAGCAGGTCTGGGCTACATGTCGATGAACAAAAGAAGAACAAAGGTTAAAAAACAGTATGCAGCACATAATACACTTCCATTTGTGCCATATGCATTGATATTTCTCATTCCTTTATCACTTTTCTCTCCTTCCTTGATCCAACACTTGACTTTTTTCAATCAAGCAACACAACTGTAACCTACCTTTCGGTCAGTTTGTCCGTAAATATCTCCTGGTGTTGCATCTTGTGGATAAGGATTCCCGTGTACCGATTTACCCACGGCGGCGTTTGTTGCCCCTGTGTTACTTTGTGTCGTGTGGTTTGAGTGAGCCGACTGGGGCTATAAGTGAAAAAAAAATGGGGGGACCAGAGTCAAAAGATGCCGGATAAGCGAGATCAACATATATTCCAAATAGCCAACTTTACTTACAGATGAAGATGGTCCTCCTTCAGCTACTGGATCAGGTGCATTGAGACATGCTTGGATAAGATTCTTGCCTTCTGGCTTAGTAACAAGTGGTTGAAGTTTGGGGGTAGTAAAGGTGTACACTAGGCCTGTTTCCGATACAACAAGTAGTAAAACCTGGGTCCCAGTCAATGTGCTTAACTCATAAGCCTGTATACGATAAAGAAAGAAGAATGTTGGTCGTCAAAAGAACAAACTAATGGCTGTAAAGTTACCTTTTTCATGATGCCTGCTTTACGCTTAGAAAAGGTAATATGTCGTCTTGATTTGTCTTCGATAAACTCGATCTTGATCTTGCGTCTTCCAGATCGTTTCTCAGGCTTGCTTTCGCTATCAGAGTCATCTTCAATGTTGTTCTGACTGATAATGGGCCGATCATTAGCTGCAAGAGCTGCTGGACCTGTTGATTGTTGAAATGGTTGTTGTCTAGGCATTTGATGTTGTTCCAATCCAGCTGGTTGTTGCAAAGAGCCTAAATTGTTCATAATAGTCTTGTGTTATCTTTGGAACGAGAGACAATCGTCAAAATGAGAAATGCGTAAGAGGGAAAGGGATGCGATCTTGATGATTGTACAAGTTTCGCTGTAGTAAACAAGTGTGAAAAAGAGAGACAAGAAGCGAAAGAAAGCACAGCAATCTGAAATAAACTTTTTTACTTGTCGATTGTGCGTGTACGCGTGCTAATAGTAGCTTTACTCACGCCATAGAAGAATGCATTTGTTCAAGATGAGATACTGCAATATCAAATCACTTTCTTTTATCTTGCTTTCTTTCTTTACTTATGCAATGCTACGCGATATCCTGATCAGTATATGCGGAAGACTTCCTTTGTCGCCATTTTTCCCAAAAGGAACAATCAATGCTGCAAGACAATGGGGGACGCTTCATCATTTTGGGACTTTCCCAAGAACGGGAACAGATCTGGTTGTTTCTTCTCATATGTTCAGGGTTACACCAAGCTTGCACTACCAAAAAGCACAAAACAGCCCATGCTTCACTTTTTACTCGCTTGTCGGGGTGAGGACGTCAGTCCATGTTACACAACAGACACACAGCATTTCTCTTTTTCTCACAGGGAAACGTATTATTTGGCCACAGGGATGAAGATAGGTTGCATATCACTCCATCTCACCTTGTCCATTATCTAAATGGCTATTCATCTGCACTCCAAAACAGGTTATTTCCCTAGAATCTCATTGTCAGAATGTTGTCAGGTATCTTTGGCTTGTTGTTGTGGTACTTTGTGAAGATGGTGCATTATTATTCTTAGGACAATGAAGGTCCCAACACATGAATCTCCAGAGTACCCATGTCTTTATGATGTTCTATTTTCATTGTCTAGTTTCTATAGTGTACTAGAGTCACAAAGAGACAAGAAAATGAAAGAAAGTGAGAGGGAAATAAGTCATTATCCTACTAATTGGCAATACGTTCTCATTGTTCTTCTTCTCCGGATATCTCCGAGTGATATTCGATTTGACAGTTGGGCTGAGGAGAGTCTTTAGGATACTTTTCAGCAGATACAACCTATATTTCTCTCTAGTTTCGTTACTGCCATCAGAAAAGATAAAGTAAAAGACCGTGCACAGTCCTTGCATGTGTTCCACCCCCAGATACCCAGCCACTTTTTTCACACTGTCACCAACATCACACATTACCACACCGGAGACTGAGCTTGTCAGATCCGCGCAATCATGGTCAAATGATAAAAACACACCACATACAACCCATATGTTATCCACACGAATGTCAACACACACACCTGACTACTGGTGCTGGTCATCGGCCCATTTTCAATGCCGTTGTTACTGATTGATTATTCATCCACTTTTCCTCCTTCTAACAAGACATAAGGTATGTTGGTTTCATCAATGTATTATAGTAGATCAATGTATAAAAGTCTATCATGTCAGGGTACCAAATATCTGGTTCGTTGCTTCAGCGGATGGACCGGCCCGCGGTTTCCGTACACCTGCAAATCCTCTTCTATCACCCTTGGTCATCATGATTTTCCAGTTGGCCTTGAGACTTGATAACACACGTTCAATTTCTTCATTGTGATCAGGTGCTGATGCTAGTAAGGATGTCATTTGAAGCATCTTTGCTGCAGTGGCTGCTGGGTTCTGTGATGATCCAAAGTCTGTAAATAGCTTTGCAAATACATCTAGTAGAATTTCCTATGAGCTGGATCGTTCGAACACATCCAATTGCTTCCAATTACCTTCAAGTCGTTTTGTTTGAAGTAAAATCACATTGTCTCGAAAACTTCTTAATGCCATATTGCGTACATTCCACATTTCTGCTTCATCCAGGGATCGATATCGTACATCCGTTCTTAAAGGAAGAAAGACAGCTTCGAAATAAGGTAGTGCATAAGTAAAGAAAAAGGACCATTGTTCCACCAGTCGATCCAGCAACTTTTCATCAGTGACACCCAGCATCTTTGCATTCAATGTAAACATGCCATCTCGTAATAAGGATTCAATATCGCGATAGAGCTGTGGAGATACCGGATCTGTCAAACATCGCCTATGAACCAGCCTTTAATCTTTGTCCTCCTTTTACCTTATTGTCATCTTACCTTAATAACTCATTAAGATCTTCAATATTACCCTTGACTCCTTCACCATTGAATAAAGGCAAGACTCTTACACATAATGACTGCCATACATCTCCTTGTGGATTGCCAATAGGTGGTGGTGGTGCTGGATTGACCATGGTTTGGGTGGATGGTGCAATAGAAGGTGTAGGATTGACAGTAGTTGTTTGCATACTGATACTACTCACACTGCCTTGACGCATATAAGGTGCTGGATGATGAGGATGTGATGAAGGAATAGGTGGTGGAGGTGGTGCTCCTGCAGCGGCAGCAGCAGCGGCAGCAGCGGCAGCAGATGCTGTAGATGGATGATGACGATGATGATATGGACCAGAATTAGGATTATTGCTGCTGTTGGCATTAGAAAAGTAGAATCCTGAAGGATTAATGCTTGCAGTAGGTGAAGATGGTGAAGTAATCATATCATCTCTGTATTGACTTGTTCGTTCAATATCACGTGTAATGGATTTGGCGTCAAGTGCATTTAATGATTTGTGGATACTGGGAGAAGTAATGGGTGATGTTGGTCGTTGATAGGATGAAGATGATGATGTAGCTGCATTGTAATCTTGTGTGGATATAGTACGATCAAGAGAATGAGAAGATGGTTGTTGACTTGTTGATGCTAGGTTGTTGTTATTGCTGCCACTATGACTACTAGCAAATGATCCTTGACGGGGAATATGTTGTAACGGTGGTGGTGGTGGCGACCTTAAACTGTGCCTCTTGTTTTGACTGCTTCCACCACTAGGTGGTGCTCGCATAGTTGGTGTTGTTGCAGAATAGGACCGTGATGGAGTAGGGAAAACTGCTTGTGAGCCGGTGGATGCTGGTAAAGCTGATGGTGGACTGGTGCTAGTAGGGAAATGGACTGATGTAGGTGTCGTGTGCTCAAGGTAGTTGGACATGGCTGAAGACGAATCTGAAGAAGCTGAAAGAGGAGAAGCCATTTTCGAAGAGGACACTGAAGGATCTTGATCGCCAACAGACTGTTGTTCTGGATGGTGATTCGTATACGACATGTATGCAAGGGACAGACTGGAAGAAAAAGGAAGCGTGCAGGAACAACAACCATCTCCGTAATTTCATCCCTATATATCATACTTGACAGTTGTGACACATGACTCTTCCTATACCTTCTTGTCACGTTACATCCTTATGCCACTATCATATCGATAGTCTCATTGTTATATCTTGCACTGGATATTCATTAGATAGTAACTACTCATTGGTTGACAGTAAAACATGTACCTTTATTACCTTCTTGATCTAACATGTTTCTTGATGAAGGTATACATAATGCGACATTGGTATACATTACAAGTAGTTGAAAATGTAGAACATTTATTACATTGTACTATACTACTAGGTCTTCTTTTCATTTACCATGTATTGACGACCATCAAACATCCACTCGTCACCATCAATACGTTGAATGCCATTTCGTTCTTGTTTATCTTCTTCTGATCGCTTATCATCCAAAGGATCCAAAGTAAATGCCATAGATTCTGCCTTTTCACGTTCACGTTGACGCTCTTCCAATTCGGATTTACGCATAGCATGTTCAAGTTCATCACCCAAAGAACCTGGTGTCATCATCGCTGCTTCTCTTTCTTCCTTATCTTCTTGTGCCAAGCTCATCAGTTTCTCTGTGATACGTCGTGGTCTAGGCCAATATTCATCTTCAACATATTCATCTTGTTGCCATTTTGGATACGAAACTGGGGTACGACTTGTGTATGATGAGCTGGGTGCACGTGATACGCGTTTTGCTGGTGTAGTATCACGCATTGGTGTGGTATTTGGCTCTTTCTGTTGTGCCCTGGCAGCTTGGATTTCTTCCCAGAATGGATTTCTGATATTGGTACCACTGGCTCTCCTTTGTGGATCAAATAGCGTCTCATTAGTGCTCTTAACATAAGAAATATGAATATATATCTTTACCTATAAGTGGCTGTTGGTCGTAATTTGGCCTTGGTGATGTCGCTGAGCACATTACGATAAAGTTGATTTGGAGTATTCGCGTTGTCACGTGATCGAGTAGTAGCATTCGTGGACATCTAATGGATTGAAAGTTAGATACATCATGTAAAATCATCAAGCGGGATCGTTACATACTCTGATAGGGCTTGATTTGCTTTCAGGTGTCTTCCGTACAAGTGGTGTACGTCGTGCAGCAACAGAGGCATAAGATGGTCGAGACAATGACGATGATGATTCACGAGTTGTAGGTGTCATATGTGTAGATTGTAATGGTGATGATACAGGAGAAGTTAACACAAATGGCTCACATTCTTCCCGTTGTGATGGACGTTCTTCTGTTGCCATAGTAGATTGTTGGTTTATAGATCGTCGTGATGACCAGCGTCTAGGTGTGGTAGAAATACTGTCGTCATGCAAGATCCTTCTTTGTTTAGGTGATGATTCAAGGGATGGTGAAGATCGCTTGTAGGATTTGATTTCATTAGCTGCATCTCGAGTGACAGTGGCCAATTCAGATGACTAGAGAACAATGAAAAGCTTAGCGAAATGACTAAAACATCCATGTTTAAGCTTACCACTTGTTGAATTGTATCAAGTCTTCTTTGTAATTGATCAAGTCGGTGAATTTCATCTTCAAGACGTCCTCGACTCAGTGTTTCTGTATAACGTTTGACTGATTCGAATGATGAAGATGCTCGTCGTTTGGGATCCATGACATGTCGTTTATAAGAAGACTTTGATCTGGATGAAATGCTTCTTGATGGTGATCGATAAGCCATAGATACATGTTCATCATCATCAAATGTTCGTGAATGTTGACTTGTTACATCATCAACCATGGATGCTGATCGAGTAGAGCTGGGTGTAAGAGAAGGTGGAGGTAAAAGTGAACTACGATCAAGGGATGGTGTTGAAGCTGCAACTGATATGACTGAACGCTGTGGTGATCCAAAAAGAGATTCACGATATTGTACAGGTGGACGATATCTTCTATTGCTGGCTGATGCTATAGAGTGACGTTCAAGGTCTGGCGTAAGAGAAGTACTGCTTTCTGCTGCATCTGTAAAGGAATCTTGTCCTCTTGTCATATTGGTATCAGATCGTTGAGATCTCTGGCGTTCCTATACACACGAATACCAGAATTGTAAGCATACAAGTCTATATTGGCTTAAAGACAATGCAAGTACCTGACGTTCAGAGGAATAGGGCTGTGTCCATTCAGGTAAAGATCCAAGCATACGGTGCCAATCCCTTGTTCCTTCTTTGGTAGCGTGACGAACAGCATCTGCAATGGGTGAAAGCGCATTCAAAGGCGATGAGCTCCCTCTGGGTGTAGCAGGCGAGTTGACTGCATGATTCTGATAGTCTCCAGGACGGCGTAAAGGCGAGAACATGGAGAAATAAAGCAACAAGAGGACACGCGTGATGATCGTAGCCCAGCGACGCGACTTTAACAACAAATTTGCACTGCATGCGTCACATGCCGAATGACTATGGTCAACGAGCAACATATAAGATAGAATGCTTACATAGTACTCGTTTTCTTCTATTGTAATGATGTAGTCTAATCAATAACAATAACAATGGTACCATTTTGATGAGCTATCTCTTTATCCTTGTATCCATGTTTATATAACTACAATGAAGTATATACTTTACTACTGCGGATTAGCCATGTATGTGTAGAGAACCACTTTCAACTCCATATTGTATTCTGTGACACACATCACATTGTCTAAAGCTTGATGATTTGCTTGGTGACATATGTCAATTTGCACCAGTAGTTTGGAGAAATGGATCATTGCTAGGACAAGAGCAATAGGTAAGGTGTTTCTAGATCCAATTCTAATTCTCTAAAAGGTATGTGTTACAAGCTACTGTTGCACCTTAACCATGTGGTATGTTTTCAGCTTGTCTCTTGGTGCACTGCTGCTATATAAGCTTGTTTAGCCTTCACTTTCAACATGGGGCACTTTTTTGTTTGGAGTCCCGTGGTACCTACCTGTCATACAAAGCACCTTCGTGTGGTAGTGTTTATGCATATTCTCAACTATCTAAAGCAGCTGCACCTAGATCAACCGAGACCAAAATGTTACGCATATTAGCTCATTGATTGAACAAGATAGTAATAGAGACGCGAGACATCCCGCTGTTCACATGGCTGGCTATGTCATGTTGTGTTCACTTTTCATGGTGATACTATGCACGAATCCTACTAAATTGTCCCCAGCAGTGTTTATGGATAGCTTTCATTATGTCTGAAACAAGACATTAGTAGTATCTTCTTGATGTGTGGATCGTTCTGATCACTGATTGTCACAATGTTTGATCATTTCTGGCACATACCTAATATATTGCCATGTCGGGAGATATAGCTGGATCAAGTTCCCAGGATCTCGGTTCGATCAGGGATGCATTATGTTATCCAGGCGATCTTTACTGAATGAGAAGATTCCGGTATCCTATTTTAACCACCATTCATCGCACATTAGTCTCAAACTTTCCTTTCTGCTTTCTCCTTAACATCTTTCTTTCTCTGACAGAAAACGATACGTCATGACAAGCCTTGCTGAAGGAACTGGTTGTCACTCGACTACTCTACAGCCCACGTTGTCCTCTTTTCCTTGGTACGACACATTGATATATTCATTGTTTCTTCCTCCTAATGAACACGTCACTGTCATTAGGGAACTTCAACTGGTCATCCTTGAGCAACCTATTCATTCAAGGATGTGTGGTGTTGGGGAAAGAGGTATATTGTCTTTCTAATAGGTCAACAGTGTAAACAAGTGGTGGAATATGTCCTAAGAAAGTCTCTATTCTCTAGTGGATCGCAGACCTATTGATCCGCCACCAATCGTACAACTCAAAATCCTTAGCAATAATTGTAGTGAAGCAATGAATCGGTAGGTGCTGGTAAATCCAGAAAGACTCAAAGCACCGCCACTTGAAGAGTTTACTCATGTGTTAGAACAAATTTGATCACCATCATCATCATTAGCTTACATGCCATTTCGCCTTACATTTTCCTATCAGCCATGTTGGTACCCGCCATTGGATTATCTGAAGAGCCCTCTAGATCAAATAGTGATGTCGACACCACATTTCACAATAAGCTCACTATTGGAAACACTGTATCAACATTACACATGCTGCGCGGGCTAGATGACCAGGAAGGTGCTTACTTTGTGTTTCCCGACATGTCGGTTCGTGATGAAGGCGTATATAGGTTAAACATGTGCCTTTTCGAAATTCAGCAGTAAGCTACTACTACTACCACTACTATTCTTAGGCTTGTATCTTACAATCCAGTAACATCCTTTTTACCAAGATCCTCGGTCAAGTTTCTTCAATCCACTATGTCTGATGCTTTTGCAGTTTATCCGGCTAAAAAGGTAAGAAAGTCAATACTAGACTATACAAGAATGCATACTACCAGATATACGCTTATACTTGCAATGATATTAGTTTCCAGGAATGCACACATCATGTGCTCTTGCATGTCATTTTGCTGAGCAAGGCTTGAAGATTCGTATACGTAAAGAATCCAGGAAACGATCAGCAGCACAAAAGTTTAGGCGAATTGATCAGTCAACATCGGCGATGGACCATAATCTTGGTAAAGCTTTTGACAAGAAGACCCAGTAGAATGGGAGACTATTTACATGCAGCATCACTTTCTTTATGTTTATGTTTGACACGTGACATGTAGTACAACAACAAGCATTCGATGAAGATTCTAACATGGAAGAGGATAACCAGATTGACACGACCATGATGGGTATGATGGGGCAACGAGGTCAAGTTTATGAAAAAACATAATGTGAGATATATCAAAGGAGTGCTTGCTGAGCTGGTGTTGGTCATATAACCATAGTTCCAGTATCTAACAGTCATAATAATCTGGAAGCTGGCTTTCTTATTTCTTCTGAGAAGCCATTTTCGGGGGTATCAGAAAGTAAGTTAATGCTGTATATGTTATTCTTGTATAGTTGGCATACAGTAGTTTGACAGGGTGCCTTCTTACTCCTTCTCAGAACTTCCAGTGTCTTCCGACATGCTGCACAAGGTCGCACGAGCTGATCACTGCATATTCAGCCAAGAGACACATGCATCTCCTTCATCTGCATCCACTCACTGGTGCACAAATACATGGCATACAGCATCACCTAACCTTGAACAACGCTTACCAGGCATACGAATCTCATCAACAACCATTATGGATCATACCGATCACCATTATTCACCCAGTATCACAGTGTTACCAAATCCAACTCAGATGAACGATGCGCATGAATCCTGTAAATCGGTACCTTGGCATCAACAACAGCAGCAGCAAATCAAATTTGACACTAGGTTATTCCAGAATTCTTCTTTACAGGGGAGAAACCAAGTACAATCAAAAAATGTTGCTGATGACCCTGCTGTTACTACTGTATACAGTGATATGTTGCAACGAGAAACAAATTTACCTTTGTCTTTGGCTCACAATCATCAAGTACAAATGCAACCACACCACTATCATCATCAACAAAGTGACAAACCACGACATCCTTCAGCAACACAAGATATGCCACCAATATTACCATCACTTAGGGAGCAACTGAAGAGCATTGGCGTATCGTCCTCCTTTCAAGCAAGAAGATGATTGACTGCAGCCATGAATACCTTTAATGATCATTTTGATCCATAGACTAGCAGATCACGCATCCACTTGTGCAAATAGATTAGCAGATATCCTTCTTTTATGAGACTTATAACAATAACTCTGGTGGTATACATATAAAGGAAGGGATGCCAATCTTGAGAGAACCCTAAAAGTAAGCCATGTGGCAGTCGACGACATAAGCGGAGCATGATTCCAGGTCATGCACGAGACAAGCATTTTGTGTCGCATGAACGTTTCACAAGCGCCAAAGATATGTGTGTGTTCTCATGTGTAGTCCGCCACTCTATGATAGCATTTACCATGTTGGATTATATATATGTGGATGTTCTTTCAATTTGAGTGACAATGCAAGATACACATTCAGCTTTTGACACTATTAGTCCTGGCGCGACATTGTCGTGTGCTTCAATAAGGATACGTACATATCAACAACAGGATGCTACCAGCACCTCCAGCTTATGTCATTAATGCTAAGTCATCGGTCAACATCTCTTCAATCATATGTGTCATCTCATCATGTAAATGGTTGGGATAGAGTAGTAAAATGGGCTGCTGCTGTATGTGTGGGAATAGTTGACCTGTGCCTTGTTCCAAAATTCATGCAGTAGGGTAGCTTAATCATCCGTCTCCTTTTCCCATCTCACATTCACGCTCCCACACAACGTATCAACATGTCCACGTCTAAAACGGTTGTACACGACGACAAGTTGCTTATTCCCAGTGCATTGCAACTCTTTCCAGCTGCATTGCCTTCTGAACTTCTTTGTAACATCTTTGCTCATTTGTCCCAGTCCGATTGCTACGAATGTATTCTCGTTTGCAAGTTATGGTTCCAACTCGTTCCCCAATATGCAACACAAGTATGGCGTACTCTTGTTCTAAGAAGTGCTACCAGTCGACAACGAATAGCGCATTTTATTGGAAGGCATGTTAAGGAAGTAAGACTACATTCGTATCATGAGTGCAAAGTGCTTGCTGATCTTGCATGGCTTCAACCTTATGGTGCAACACAAGTATCAACTTTATGTAAGTGAATGAACTGCAAGAGAAGATATAATATGGTAACAATGATTATTTAGCTATCAGCTATACTGTTGGAGGAAGACATGATGAGAAGGATAGCTTTCAGCAGTGGATTCCAGCACTACCGCTCAATCACCTGACATATCTTACACTACGTATAGGAAAACCTGGCATCGACATTATACGTATTGTGGAATCATGTTCAAAGCTTGTTCATTTGACATACGAGCTTGCCGACAATGGAACAGGTACGCTTACACCTGACTTGCAGATGGATTTCAGCCGATACTGCAGTCAACAACTTTCATCCAGCACCATTCTCTCTCTTCGTTCATTGTGCATCAAATCATCATTACTGGATCATTACGAGAAGCGACTTTTATCAACATTGGTACAGCACAGTCCTCATCTTCAAGTTATATCACTTTTGGGATTATGGCCATTTGATATTTGCATCATTCAAGATATGATCCAGCCTCTCAACAATCTCCAATATCTTGCTTGCAATGTTGATCGATGTTTATGGCTTCTTGATGATACCATTCTCAATCATACCCCATCCGAGAGCATCCAAAAAGGATTACGAGGACTTATTCTTCAAGGTTCACCTGATTGTTCACCTGAATTACTGTCATTCATTCAACAACATCAACACACGTTACAGCATATCAAGTTGACACTTGGCTTTCATCCTCGATATGATCACATTGTGTGTGCGTTGCTAGCACAACTGCATATGAATCAGCTTGAAACATTTCATTGGTCGGGTTGTAGCAGCAATCGTTATGGTGCAGCACTTGGATCCATGCTTAGTCATTGTCAACTTTTGCAAAAGATAGAGCTTCCAAGTCTGGATGGTGTTGATAGACAATGGACACAAGCACTGGCAAGTTTGAAACATCTGGATACATTATCTCTTGGCATTGACGATCCATGGCAAGATACCAATACAGTTATGGCTCCTTCTCCTCCTCATTCCATGACTGCTACAGTGGATGTTGTTCTTGGTGAATTATTCTCAGTGTTTGCTCAACAAGGTGATACATGTCGACTACAAAATCTATCACTCAAATTGAGATTAGGAGATGGTGCCAAGTGTCTTTCACTATTATCCAATATACGCTCGCTCAAGAAACTTGCCATTTGGGGTCTTGCTTTGGCAGACGACAATGCTATAAGCCAAATCACCAATGATATCAGCGCTAGTAAGCAAATGGAAAGACTTTGTCTCGTTTCTTTTCGATCACTTGGCCGTGATGCCCTTGAACATTTGAGTCAGCTACAGCACCTACGATGCCTTGCAATCATTTGCTGCAACCAGCTAAGCGTCATTGGATTGGAACAACTTGTACAAACATGTCCACAACTTGAAAATGTCACAGTGGGACAAGTTCATCAAGTCGATGGTGATGCAAATACTTGGCAATCAATCAAGAAGCGACTTGGCATGGATCCTCGATCTCATCCCTTGTATCCATCAGTTATCTTATCCTAGTTATCCCATTGTATATAGCAATCAACAATATATGGCACATGATTCATTGTACATGTTGTGATATGCGGCAGTGTATGACTTATACCAGGGTTCTCTTCTTTAAGTGGCGTTGCCCCTTCCAATTATGTAAGCCTTGTTGTGCAGGATCACTCGATGCAACAGAGTAGCTTATTACCTAAGCACATGAAGATGACACAAGGTTCATGAATAAAGTAGATATCACTTTCTTGTAAATCGCTATTCCACTTCTTATGTTGTTTTCATGATATCCAACATGATGCTGTAAATCACATATCTTGTACCTGCATGAAAAGTCAAACACGTGAGCAGCATTATAAACATCACCTTACATATGTGATATAAAAAAGGTAGTTATGGGGACGTGTAGTAAATTGCTAGTCTTCCCACGCTACAACCGATAGAGTTACAAGCTGCTAAACAAGGACAGTCGTTGTGGATGGGAGATGTGGTAATACTTCGGAATGCTTGCATGTGCCTCTGAATCAAGACTACCCGATCTTTTCCGTAATGGCTAAACCACCAAACGGTAGCACATTTTATCAATTTGGATGATTTGTCCGCATCATCGAGAGTAACAATGCTTTGCTGTGATGGTTTTGTTTGGTAAATCCTCCGGTCAGTCAAAAAAAAAGAGCCGGCTGGCTAGCTGATGATGGTGACATGGTCACATTTCTCGCAGTTGTAGCTTACCAATATTGCATGCTCATGCCATTTTGGTCAACTTTGGCTAGCTTTTCTCAAGTATGCTTTTGGATATTGCATGCATGGTCCCCATTCTTTGATTTTGTGAGTAATACCTAAAAGGTGACTCTTGTTAGGAAACAAAGGGTCTAATTTCTCTCTCTCTTGTTATATACAAGCATCCTTTCATATCTGGGACGATACGGTATTGAAATTACAGAGCTACAGATACATCCCGTGCCTATGCACGAATCTTTTTCAATTACATCATTTCATCAGATACAGTGGATCCCAGCTTACTTAGGGCTTCTTGGTACAAAACAACACACTAGTGTAGCAGCAAAGCACATGTAATAGCATAAGAAATGATATTTGTTTTACTACAAACATAACAATATAAGCGCTTACGCAAACTTGGGTTGAATTTGAAAGGGTCAGGAGAGACAAGGTGCCATTGGTTGGGATACATGTCGTCGACATTATGTGGGGATGATTTGTGTGACATGTCTCGACCTGGGGTAATAAAGTGACCCAGCCACCCAACCGATATCGAGCCATCCACTTTTTCTTACCTTTTTTCGTTGGCATCTTTGGCAAGGATTACAAACACCGGTTCGACTGTTTCTTTCTTTTCTTCTCCACATCGATCTTCAAAAGTAATATTTTGATCAGTGGAAAGACTTCCATTGTACATATATTCTTGGCTGAAACATGACAGCTGCATCAACAACCCCTTCTCCTCCGAAGGGCACTCTTCATCCCACAATGATTGACGAGCTGTGTCCGACAACGCATTATACACAACAATCACTACAAGATAAAGATGCGATCTTTTCATCCACCTTTTTAAATCAAGAACATCCAACATCATCGGCTGGTTCCATGTTTTGGATGCCAAACAACAACATAGCTCGTAAAGAAGAGGAAGCTACAACAAATGAAACATGTGCAACAAAACAATACGACAATGAAGACAACATATCACTTGATTTATTCACTTTCAACATGCATCAGCAGCAAAACTACAATCCTAGCTATATCATTCCTGAGGAGCAGGCTTCTCATCATGTTGATTTGCATCACACAGTAAGCAAGGATGAAGAGCTTGATACTACTGCGTTACGCACAGACGAGAGCACTTTTATTAGTAAGAACGATCCAAATACACCTTCATCAACAACAAGCTATATAGTGCCAATAACAAGCACGATAGAGCAAAATGATCATCACTTCACTTGCGACAACAATAGTAACATGACGCCAGCGTTACATCACCGGCGAACATCGCACAACAATAGTAACGGCTCTAATGACCGATCATACCTTCTTTGTTCAAAGTTACAAGTTACTGATTACGGGAATGTCCAACAAGAGAATGAGCAACACCGCCAGTCATTTATCGTATCGTCATCTTCTCCACACAATGAACACGCCTTGTCTCCTCCTCCTGTATCATCATCATCATCATGGTGGACAACCATGTCTCTTGCATCATCCCCTTCTTCACAGCAACATCCACAACAACCACCATCTTCGTTATCGTTTAGTGATCCTAACGCTGTCTTAAATTTTTTGCAATCCGAGAACGATCCTTTTCCAGTTAAGTTTGAAAACAAAACATGTGTTGTAGTGGTGCAGGTGCTAACTCTGTTACAATATAACGCCCAACTACAGCAGCCCAATCCATCACCAGATATGCAACAATGGATGCCATCATCTGAGGAAAGACCAATGCTACCAGAAAACATCTCCTTTGATCAGCAGCAGCATATGGGATCAAACCAACATGAGAAATCAGCTTATAAGATGATAGCAAGTAGTAATGTCACTGGGAAACACCCACTTGTAACCGATAATGTGAAGCAATGGCTTCGATCTCATTTGCAAAACTATCTTTTGGCGCCAAATCCCGTGGCCATGGGAGAAAGAACCATTGTAATTTTAACAGGCAAAGTCGCACAAAAGAGCTATGGCACTGAAAAAAGGTAACATAGCACCCCAGAATGATTTACATGCATATTGCGTACTTGATTATTCAGCAATACAATGAATTACAGGTTCCTTTGCCCTCCACCCACAGTGATTCTAAGTGGTAGTACTTGGTGGTCCACATCATCCAGCAACGAAGGAAAAGAATTACTACCACCTATACTTAAGGTTGTTATGTCGACTGAAACATCCGAGATTCAAGAAGGACAAATTGATTGGTATTCCACATCGGGTGCATTGGTGGGTCAAACAGGCTTTTCTCCACCTTCACCTTCTCCTGCATTACATGTCGCACAGCAACTTTCATCCTCTTGTTTATCAAGACGAATTTCCCATGGGGGTCGTATCAGAGCAAGTTTTGACAGAAACAATAGCACTATCAGCACTACAGATCGAGATTGGTATCGAGTGCCAAAAGATGATACTTTGGTGGGAGGCAAATGTGTTCTCAAGCAATTATATGTCAATGATGTTGAAGAAGGCAAACGTAAGCAAGTTGAATGCTTAGCAAGGATTCATTTGGCAGATGGTACCATGGTTGGCACGCTGGCGAGTCGATCTATCAAGGTGATCAGCAAACCAAGCAAAAAGCGACATAATTCAGCAAACTTGGATTGTAAGAAAAAGAGATATATATATAACTTTGTACTAACATTTCCACTTTTAGCCTGCATTCGTCATGGTACACTTGTCTCATTGTTTAACCGTATACGATCACAGACCGTATCAACCAAGTATTTGGGTGTATCAGCATCTCCTTGTCAATCTAATTCTTCCACAACACTACCATTTATATATCCTGGACAATGTCATAATGATCGGCCATTATCAGCCAAAGGCAAATGCTTTAGTGCACGCACTGGAAGCTGGGAACCATTTGTCATTTGGCTAGTAGACACCCATTGGAAACCAAGTGAGAATAGCAGTCGAGATCAACAAGCTAGTGGCAGACAAGATGATGTTGCTGATGAATACATTGGTGCTAGTTGTGCATCAACACTACGTGGTGGCGTACCATATCCTTCACCACCTGCTATTGCCATCAAGAATCGAACACATCAGCCTTTGACTATCCATTATAATCAGCATGTTGTTCTTCAATGTCTAACTACTGGTTTGGTGAGTCCTGTCATGATCATTCGCAAGGTTGATCGTGCATCCAATACTGTTTTGGGTGGCGCCAGCATTAGGCATTGCTATCCACATGCAAATAAGAATATGTATGGTGGCGAATATGGTGACGAGATCATCGGTGAACCTGTATCACAATTACACAAGGTGGCATTCCAAATGGTCACTGAAGATGTATCAATATCTGAAAATCCACACCAAAATGACTCCTTGCCACAAAGTGGTGGACCAGCAACCTATTTGGCATGTTTTCATGATACAGTTGGGATGCATCGCACAAACAATAGTCGTAAACCCATGGCACATGCAGCTCAACATCATGTGGAAACAAGAGTCCCAACACGACGTCGTATCGCATCTGTGGGTGGAAATAGTGCCTTCATTGGTATTCCACATGTTTTTACACCTGATTATCATCAACAGGATTCAAAGGCTGAACCACGATCTTTTCAAAAGCGTAGTCGATCCATTAGTGGTGGTGAAAGCAACATACAGTTTTCTTCATCAGCTGGTGTGATGGATCCCACTAGTTGGACTGAACTTGGAGCATACTGGTGTGAAAAAGTGCCCGATTCGACTATATGGACTATTGTTGGCACAGGTAAGCTATTACATGATATGTATGTCAATCCTTTATTCATCATTGTATATCACAAGAATGTGCGAAATACACCATATGGCAGCCTGAACCACAAGCACATCCATCAGCATCAGACAATGATGCACAGCACATGATCCCTCGTGTCTTTAGTTATTCTCATTCGCCTTCAAACACGGGTTTAAAAGAAGGCATCAATGGTTCTAATCCACATCAAGAGCAAGATTCAGAGCATATTTACTTGAGCTTATATGGCGAACATTTCTCAGATCACCTTGATGTTTGGTTTGGTGATATAAGATCCACATGCTGCGAACATGTAGGTCGTGGACAAATCCTATGCAAAGTACCTCCCAAGAACATATTAGCCAATGCAGTAGGCGTTATATGGAAAAACGAGCGCTTATGCACAATCCCTTTGTTACTAGCCACCAAAGATGGCAAAGCTGTCTACAAGACCAACAAGTATTATACATTCTTACTCTAAGTTTCTTTCACATGCTCATATGTTGTATGTATATACCCATGCATCATTCATCAACATCATTATGGTAGAGCCAATTCTTATTAAGTATATGTTTGTCTAGCGAAAAAAGCAACATGTATAAGATGAATATAAAAAGGATGCGCAAAGCAAGTGGGAGTGATGAAGAACCTATGCATGTAGATCTATAGTAAAGGCTTTTGGGTGAGGAGGAGGAAGGATAAAAAGGATGATGCTATTGTAAAGAAATGTGTGTCAAGTGTATATATGTGGATGATACGTCTAGTCGCTGTCAGTGTCAGGTTCACGTTCACCGCCTTCAATGAGCCATTTAAGTTTACGTGCACGACGACGAGCATCTTGCTCCTTGATTTCTTTTCTAGTCTTCTTCTTTTTCTGGCTGATCTTGGCCTTGACCTTTTCATCGTCTACTTCAGCTTCATCTTCCACAGCCGATTTGCCATCCTTGGTCACGTGGCCATTCTCAACACGCCATGTTTCAGGGCACAATGCAGATGTAAATTCTTCAGAGTGAGAAATCATAACAACAGCACCTTCCCAAGATTGGATAGCCTTTGCCAAACCACCAAGTGCATCACGATCCAAAAAGTTGGTAGGTTCGTCAAGCACCAACATGTGTGAATTGTTCCACATAGCAGCAGCAATCACGACCTTGACCTTTTGTCCACCACTGAGCTGACCAATCTTGCTATATTGTGCAATTTCAGGATCCAAGCCGATATCTATCACATCAATGAGTCATTTGATATTCTTTTCATTGTAAAAAAAGGGACTTACCCTTAAAGTGTTGACGAATAGCATCGACTGTCAAATCACGATACAAAAGACCTTCACGAGATGCTTCCTTGTCATCGAATTCTTGAACAAGCTTCTGGAAACCAAGCTCAAGCAATTTATCACGTGACATCCATGTGTTGAACTTGTGTCGCATACCACGCCACTTGATTTCATATTGGAACGTCTTCTTCAACTTGGCACGACCAAGCAAACACTATAGGGCAAAATTCCATATTAGTGATCAATCCTAATTCCAAATCCAATTAAATACATACCTCGATTTGGCGATTTTGACCATCAACTTGGATATGCTTTTCCATTTGCTTGGCTTCATCCTCAGTCCATTGACGAGTTTCCTTCATGGATACTTCCTTATCTTCACCAGTCTCATAACGCCATCTCAAATATTCCATAGGAGTGCTTTCCAAATGTTGTTCAAGATGATGGAATGCATGCTGTGCCACATAGCCGATACGTAAAGCAGGATGACGCCATACAACACCAGTCTGAGGAATAGCTTCACCAGTCAAGAGCTTGATAAGAGTGGATTTACCAGCACCATTGGGACCAATGACTGAAACACGTGAAGACAAAGAAAGCGAGATAGTAGCGTTGTACAAAGATGGAGTTGATCGGCTAGGATATTGATAGGTACAATCAGTTGCCTTGAGAATGGCTTTAGTGTTGCTGCGTACACCTTGTAACATGGTTGGCTTGGGGAAAGAGAAGCTGACTGAAGAAGAGTCGAGGGTATAATAGTTGGCAGCTGGTGGATACTTCTCGACAAACTTGGAGAGATTGCCTGGGTATAGGCGTAACTTCTTTCTGTCATAATGCAAAATGTTGGTACACACAGCATCCAAGAAACCAGGATCGTGAGAAACAATCAAACATGTGACATTGGTTTGACTGTTAAGATAATCTTCAAGCCATTTGACATTGGTCTGATCCAAGTGATTGGTAGGTTCGTCCAAAAGCAAAATGTCAGCCTTGGAAAGCACAGCACGAGCCAATTCCAACTTCATCTTCCATCCACCAGATAAAGTGCTCACAGCAACTTCCAAACGTGCATCATCAAAGCCAACAGATTCGAGACCAGCCTTGATTTCTTCACGAGTCAAGTTGGAAAGATTCTTGTCTGCACAAGTGTAATCAAGCACATTCAACGAAGTATCAGCACCTTGAGCAGCATAATCCACAAAAGCAGTCTTGACTTGATCTTGAGAAGGAAACTCTTCAACCTTGCCTTGATGAATGGATCGCATCAAAGTAGACTTGCCAGCACCATTTTCACCACACAAGCCATAACGTTGACCACGATGAAGCTTGAGCTTGGTATGATTCAAGAGCAAACGCGTACCATAAGCAAGAGAAAAGTCTTCAATGCGACACAGTTCTTCACCTTCTTGTTCCTCAAATCCATCATCAACATTGCCACCACTTTCCATGTAAAGCTTGTAGTAGTGATCAAACACCTTGTCACACATGCCAGGAATATCACGAGCCATTAGCACAGGTGTCATGCTAACAGAGATACCTTTGGTCCATGTATCCTTGACAAAAAGTTCTTGACGCACCCAATCAGAGATCAATGCACCAACATAGGTAATGTATGGACTGAAGAATGAATCGAGAAAACCTTGAATCTTGGTTGCTTCACTACGCACAAACTTGGTAGCATCATCCATGGAAACAGTCAATACACCATTGTCATCATCAGCCTTGGATTCACTATTGACACCAGCATCTACAAGTGTCTTCTTGGCTTGTCCACCAATTTCACGAATCTCAGGGAAAGCAGCACCTTCAGCTTGATGATCAACACCAGGATAAAGTTGTGGCAAGAATTGAGCAGCGGTACGTGGATCACGAACCAATTTACACAAGTTGTCAATAATGATAAGTGTTTGACGAATCAATAAAGTGGAACGTTCATTCAATGCACGAGTCAACAAAGGCACCATGATAGCAAGTGTGGGACCATTCACTTCAGCAACAAATGTAGTGCATGCAAGCTTCTCGATTGTCTTTGGCACATGTGTAGGATCACCCATACACAAGACAAGATCCTTAAGATGACGTGCGATATCAGGATTGCCACCAACAGAGCATACAGTCATCATTGTCTTTTGTGCTTGAACAGCCACTTCGTTCTTGGTATCAGCAAGACAATTGGACACCACAGGAATGATTTCTGGAAGACATTCACCAATCTGTTCTGCAGCACGACTGGTAAACTTGTCAAGCAACTTCAAGGCACCCAACTTGGTTTGCCACTTCTTGGATCCATTGGCACCCATCCCATCAAACAAGCGAGGCAATAAGACTTGAGTAGCTTCAGGACGCAGGTGATTCACCAAAGTCTCGGCTGCCATTTGTGCTGCTTCTTGAACGACACTGCCTTTATCTGCATACAACTCCAAGAACAAATCCAGGTACGACAAAAGGACTGGTACACCAAGTTCACCAAGTATATCGGCCAACGCATTGAAGCCAATCAAACCACCTTCTCTTTCCAAACCAGATTTCTTGTTGCGTGCTGCCTTGTTCAACTTGTCAAGAATCCCATGGTGTTTGAGCAGAATCAGACCACCGTCTTTGACGATCGTTGCCAGTTCACGAGCTGCTTGGTCACATTCTTCACTGGTAGGTGCAGTATTGATCTGCTTCAAGAGATCGCCAATCTTGGTACTAACGTCCATGGCTGCTGCTGTTGGTTCTGCGACAGGCATATGAACGTCAAGCAATAGGAAGAAGGAAGAAAAAAAGAAAAAAGAGTGACAAAGAAGGCAAAAGGAGCGATGATAGGGGTTTATTTGGAAACTTTTTTTCTAACGCAGCAACCAGTCGTCTCAAGTAGAAGGATTAAGCGATCCGATTAACAAGCATGGCACTTGACTACCGCTGGGAAGTTGCGATTGGTCCTCACTGGATGCTGGTAACTGTAATAGTCCATTGGCTTGTAAAAGGCTCAACATGCGACTACTCCTTTGTCCACCAGTCGATTCAGCCACAAATTCTCCTTTGGATGTCACTGATACTCGTACACGATGATATTCTGGTCGAGGATCCAAGTAGACTTGTTCAGTAATCTAGAATGGATAGATAGTTAATACTAGAAACAATACACTTTATCTTTCTTTACCTTGACTGAAATGATAGGATTGGTGAATTGTGCATATCCTGCTATCTTCTTCAATGCTGGTAGTACAAACAGATAAAATGTCACTGTAGCTGATGCTGGATTGCCTGGTAATGCAAAGATAAGCTTGCCAGTGTCAGGGATGGAAGCAAATGTTGTAGGCTTTCTGTATGAACATGTCGAATGAGATTACAGTGTGCATGAGCCATATTAATTTATCCACATACCCAGGCTTCATTTTGACACGTCCAAAATGAATCGTAGCTCCGAGCTTTTGTTCCAGAACTGGTTTCATGAAATCAGCTTCACCCATGGATACGCCACCTGTAGTGATCAGCACATCCACCTTGTTCAATGCATCTCGTAATCTTGTATCTAGATCATCCACAGTATCCTTGATAATCCCCAGATCCATTGCTTCAAAGCCTGCTCCTCGTATAGCACCCAACAATGTGATTCGATTGGTATCACGGATTTCACCTTGCTTGAGCTGCTTGGTTGCCAAATGATCCACGACTTCATTGCCTGTAGATAACACCCCCACTGTTGGTTTGCGATACACTTTGACTTGTTGAATCCCTGCAGATGCTAATGCTCCCAACTCGCCACCAACAGATGAAATCACTTGTCCTTTGTAGCCAACAATGGTTCCTGTTGGACAATCACTGCCTATTGCTCGTATATTGTCACCAGATTCCACTTTGGTCATGATCTCCACTTTCAATTCTTCTTTTCCATCATCAGTCATTTTCACCAATCGTGTGTCTTCCACCATCACCACTGCATCCATACAATCAGGCACAAGTCCACCAGTAGCAGTACGCACGATTTCATCCTCCTTTACAATAGTCGTTGATGTGCTGTCAGATGCAAGGGATACTGATCCAACAGTATATATGCCTGGTCCTTTGGAAGCTAGAATGACAACTTTAAGCATTGAATGCATTTATATGTATCTTTCAATACGTACCACGCACAGCATAGCCATCCACAATGGATGCTCTGTAACCTGGCACAGGTTCCACTGAAACAGCATCTTCAGCCAATACGTGCCCAATCAATTCTTCAGAAACTGGCATAGAAATAGGCTCATTGGCAATGACTTGTTGTCGAGTAGTTGCATGTTTGCTGACAAGATCTTCTGCTTCACTCATAGGAATCATGGGATAAGGAGATGTACGAGCTCGGAGTGCAACTGTGTATGAAACGTCAGTATTTCTTTGCCCGAATCTAATTTTGCATGAATTAAACTTACCTGGAGTATCCAAGGATGCAGAAAGACCTTCTTTTTTGCCATGATCATCTGAATGATGCTTACAACGATGTCCTCCCACTTTGTGATGGTGATGATGATGATGATACACTGGATGTTGTCTTGATGTGTCTCCACGTAAAAGGTCCAAACCATGTGGTATAATGTTCTTGATTGCATCCCAATTCTCTTTGCATGCCTTTGGTTTGCCAGGGAAAGTGATGATCAAGGTATCATGTCGAATACCCGAGACTGGACGCGATAAGGCTGCAAAAGGTGTCACAGCTGTTGAAGTTGCAAGTAGGACATGTGTTAATCCTGGTGTGTGCTTGGATAAAAGAGGATCGATTGCCTTGTAATCACATGTTAATCATTGCTGCAGGAACATGACAGTAACGTTACCTACTTCAGGTGTTGTGTCGCGTGCTGAGAATCCAGTACCACCCGTGATTAAAACAAGGTCAACTTTGACTTGATCGCACCAGTGTTTGACAGTTGCTTGGATGGCATCGATATCATCAGCTACGATAGCTTGTTGTTGTACATTGTATGCATTGGCTTCCTTTAATAGATCCACCAAAAGAGGTCCACTCTTATCTTGACTCGAGTCCTGAGACGCTGTATCGCTCACTAATCCCACTTGTGAGTCAAACAAGCTGACATGAGCACATGAATAAGGTACCTGTCAATACACCCACTTTATACGCCATGTTCACTAAAGAAGAGGAATGCAAGGGTCAATGGAGCTATTGAACGTGATAAAGTGGTCGAAACGTACACGTGAGTAAGTGAGTGAGAAAGAACAAGGACTCAACACACCCAGCAAAAGCGCGCTGTCTTGATTCAGTTCCAACTCGCAGCAGGCTCTCTTTCCTTTTTTCCCCTCTCTTTTTCACTCTCTTTACCTCCACTATGATCTCCATCTTTGCAGCCATTGTAACAACAGTACTAGTTCTCATTCCTTCTGTGCCATTGTTCATCTATGTGGTTGGTCTACTACTTCCCGAGGAACACACTGTCTCTCGTTCGGCGACTTTGCATACGACAGTTGACAAGATATGGTCCCTTTTGACGCATGTTCAAGATTACCCCTCATGGCAACCTACACTGGACCGTATAGAGTATACTCGAGAGGAGAATGTAGCAGAGCAACAAGTGGTCTATGTTGAGTACACCAAACGTAACAAACGTATCACTACAGTGGTGGATGCAGCTGGACACCGAATTCTATCCCGCATGACAGAGGAAGACAGCACAAGCACAAACACCGCCAACAACAGCACTCTGAAACATAAGCCCACTTTTATTGGTACATGGACATTTGATATCAGAGAAGAACAAGAAGGCAATGTTATCATTACAATCACTGAGAAAGGTGTCATCACAAGACCCATGGTACGACTCTTGCATTTGACATTATTGGGATTCCATCGTCGTATCGATCGTTTCTTGAAGGATTTGGAAAACAAGATTCATCACGATGCAATCATTCAGGAACCAGTGGTAGAAGATAAGGATGTCCATGTGGATCAAGAGCAACTATCCAATGCAATCAATCAAATCAATCAAGATGTTACTGAGGAGAACAAAGGAAATCAAGACGAGGAGATGTTATCACAAGAATCCATCACTACAAGTAACGATTCATCACCTACTGTTGATAAGGAATGGGATTTAGTGAGTGAGATTTATGAACGACCTAATGCACATGCTTGATCACATTTATCTATATCACCCATCCCCTTTTATCCTCTTGTACATACTATTTCCCTTTGCTGATATACCACTTTTGATAATATACACAAATCATACTACAGATATATATATAAGAGAGAGAGAGAGAAATACATGGTGTGATAATACATAGGGGGTTATATTATGGATAATGATCATTCTTGTTGCTTTAGTTGTCTTCTTTTCTTGAGCAAATACCATGTCGAAGCTTGTCGATATGCATACAAAGTGATGTCAAATATGATAGCTGACAAAACAGGGGCTATGACAACAAGGGCAAGATAGTGTGGTAATCTGGATATTACTTCAAAGATCATTACAACCAAAGGAGGAGTATATGTGTGTCAGTAAGATAGAAATGCAAAAAGGAGTGAAAGAAAGAGTGTAATGATACATGAATTGTGCTTTTTGGGCATTTGTTGGGGATACGATATAGGCTAGTACATATGAACGTGACACCAAGTGTGATGTGTGAATGTGGCTATGCGTTTCTGTATTCAAAGACATGCATCATTGTACGTTATCTCCTTTATACCTACTGCATATCATAATATTTGATTGTCATTTTTGACATGAACACTCGTCTTTTACCTTGAAAAAGCCTGATCTTAGATATGGACTGATAAAGCTTCTGGTAACATGCAGCATTGGCAGGCCAAGCCAAAGTGAAGTGGTGGCAATGATGTTTCAAGTGGCGTCTCTGATAGTAGCATATCATGTTATTGTGTCAGAGCATGTGCATGAAGCCTAAAGCTTGTAGGAAGACACTTGATATCTCGCAAAGGATCAAGGAAATGTAAGCATTGATCTATTGTGGCATCACATGTTCATATATGCATGAATTATAGGCTCAAGAGGATTGGGAAGGCTGCCCATGGACATTCGAGCTCAGAAATGAAACTTGAGCACCTATGACACTTGTATCAGGATTAGGTACCATGACAATGACAAATTTCTTTGGAGATGGAATGTGCTTGTGAATACGAGTGATAGACGATTGAAAGATGTTTGGTGGCACCTTGGCCTAATTTAGTCAGGCCAGTTGTCGATTTATGCATGCACAATCATTATGTATAGACCACTTTGGCTCTTTCTTGGAAAGCCATTGACAATCACGCATCCACCCCATTTATCTCTTCTCTCTTTTTGTGTACACGCCCATATGCATATAAGTGTTGTCGCTCATTGCAATCCACACACTTCTTTTCTTCGGTGATTGTTTACTCTGTCAAAACCCAAGTTTATATATGTCATATTACTATGGATGGTCTGATACATGTACTGATCTTTATAGTCATTTTCATTGTTGTAGATGCCATTGTGATATTCGACTCTTGTATTGAAGATGATTGACACAACGAGAAATGTAAGAGAAGGGATAGGGAACACAATGAGATAAAGGGGACTATTTGAGCAAGATGGATCACTATTCTGACAATGAGAAGCATGAAAGTGATGCAGAAGGAGAACTTGACAACTGGATCGATTGTTGAAGGTAATGTACTCTTGTTATGTTGTCAGATGACCTAACGCGCTGTATCAAAAGATCCGACTATTGGCTAGCTGGATAGCAAGCTGAAAGCCTCTTTCCCAAAGACGAAGGTCTCAATCGCCCATTCGCTTACCAACTGGAGATGGTACTAGCATCTGGGAAAGTAAATGGTGAAGACGATCTGCACAACGCCTCGACTACCAATTGATAGTCGACTATGGACTATGGACTATTTGCTAACGCGCTGCAACCACCATGTCAAGGTACTATGAACATATAGCAAGCTGATATATAACCGACAGTCATTCAGAGAGATTTTTCATTCATTGGCAGGATTTGTTGCGATACTATGACGAGATGTAAGACCCGATATCATCTAGCACCTTTGGATCAGCATTAACGATATTGGCAATAGCAGTTACAGTGATACCAGTCATCCCCACGTATTTCGATATCTCCTCTGCCGCCTCTTCGGTACTTGACATGCTGTAGGCAATATATATCATCCACTGTCCCACAAGTTGTATCGTCATTACCCAATTCATAGCATATTAGCACTATCTCCTTCCCTAAATGCTTGATATGTCTAAAGTAAGAAATACAAATGACAAGTCTCTGTTTGATCTGAAGATAATGCTGCATCAATGCATGTATATCATGTTTGGATATTCAAATGATGAAAACTTTATTATGATGGCTTCATTGGTAATCGCCATGATAGGTGGAAGTGTTAGAGATGGCTTGCATTGCTTCCAACTGATCCGATATATCACTCAGCAAAGCTAACGCCCTGAATTCGTCACAAAAGTTATCGTCACATTGTGGTGCATTGTATGATGATTCGTTCATGTTGGTAGATGGATGTCTGGTGGATGATGTATTGGTATCAGGAAGTGTTGTGTTGATGGTAGATGAGCTTATATCAGCAAGCCATTGATCAAGAATAGTCTTTGATTGTGAGCTGGCATTGTCGCTTTCACATGCGGATGTTCTGGATGAATGATTTGGTGATTCGGATATCAAGACAGGATCAATGAATTCTCCATTGTTTCCTTGTTGATGCTGATGATGCGTATTATTATGATGCAAGTCCAAAGTATTAAATAGGTCATCAAAAAGGGACATGGCTGGTATGTTTGATGATGGGTTGTGTGATGATGAAAAGGAAATAGGTTCAGGAACTGGTGGTGCTGGTTCTCTTGGGCTGCTCTTCTTGTTGCATATCCTTTTTCGATGACATTTGCCGGTTGGACATGATTTCTTGTCATTACTTTGACATTCATCATGATCACTATCATCATGGTCGTTTGCGTGATGTAATCGGATTCGTTTCAATGAAGTGTTCTCTTTTTTGAGTCGTTTGATTTCTTCCAATAGAGATGCATTCTCTTTGATAAGTGAACTTTCATCCTTGGCATTCAATTGACGCTGTTCTTCAAGCTGTTGTATGCGTTTCTGCAATCCATCAACAAGTTGTTCACGTCGTTCTCGAAAGGCACGTTGTGCTGCCCTATTTTGTGCTTTACGCTTTGTGTCTACATCAGTCTTTCGAGCAAATGAGATGTCAAGTCACTGGATTCATGCGCTGGCCATTTGTGCAACATACCTTAACATGGCTGGGTTCAATATCATCGCCTATTGTTGTTCCAAATGCCGGCAAAGCGGAAAAATTAACCCCGTGTCCATTGATTAATAAGCGACCATGTTAGGTACCCCGCTATACCTTTGTCTGTATCTTTATCTGTTCTCTTGGATCTTGAACTTTTGCTAGACAATGATATTTCGCCCAATTTTTCTTCACTGTTCCTTTCTTCTTCCTTTACGCGATTCATGATTTCACTACAGCAATATCGAAAACGAACTCGGTGCCGTCGTTTTGAAGAAATAGATGATGTACTGGACATATAAGAAGTATAGGGTAGTAATAAGCGAAGGGGACGTGAAGATCGTTCCGTGATTGATAGCAAAAAACACGGGGTTTATAAGTGATTTATTGCTTACACATCAAGTGGTCAGAGCACCCCA
Organism: Lichtheimia ramosa; assembly: GCA_008728235.1. NCBI lineage: Eukaryota > Fungi > Mucoromycota > Mucoromycetes > Mucorales > Lichtheimiaceae > Lichtheimia > Lichtheimia ramosa. The sequence continues at coordinate 1,128,483 of CP031823.1, forward strand.
GATATAGGTTTCACATTCAGCAATTGTTCCTTCTTTTTATGTACATCATGTTTAGCCTTGTTTGAGAACAACTACTGCTTTTGCTCTTGTTGCTACTCTTGTTGACATTGTCTTTGTGATAGGTTATGATTAACCCGTTCTATCAATCATGGTTGGTACCTTTTTCTTCAGAGCACATTCGGACACTTGATTCCGTGTTATTTTGAATGGCGCCATGGGGCTGAGCTATGATGCTTGTCGCTGCCATGCTGACAAATTACTGTGAATAAGACAAGAATGTGAAGCAAACAAGTCATGGGGAGTATAAATGATGATGTATTGGATAAGATAATAGTAATACTAAAGATGCAGACTATATCAATGTATAAAGATGTAATATTGCACAAGGTATGGTGGTATGAGTATATACATAGTAAGGAGCAGATGATCCTTAAAAGAATGACGCCAAGGATAGACCCAAAAAGCTGCTAGAGGATGCTTCAGCATTCTATAATGATCGACATAAGTAACAAGAAGAGTTAAGCATGAAGAGCCAAGTATTTACCTGTTCCAAGATGCATTGACGTGCATGTATGTTTGAAACATTAGAAACAGCCTTGTGCAGAAGATCTACCAATGATGTATGCTGAACATCCACATCCTCTGTAATGAGAACCAAGTCGCTGGCAAGTTTGTGCGCTTGTGTTTGTTGTCGTTGAAGCTGTTATTCAGGTGCATCAGTTGCCTGAAAATAAACGTGAATCACTACTTACCTTGCGATATGCTTCTGTAGTAATGCCGACACGCTTTCGAATATGCTTGTTTTCCTCGATAGCTTGATTCAATGCTGCCTGGACATCATGTCGTCGTTCAATTTCTCTTCCAAGGCGATCCTTGACAACTTGAAGCTCGCCTTGCAATCTGACATATTCATCTTGTCGTGCTGATGCTGCTTTCTCAACCCGTGCCTCCCAATGTTTTCTGATAGCCAGTTGATCCTTGGACATGGATGCTTCCAAATCATTGACTTTGCATTGCCACTGTTGCTCACATGATGCTATGGCGCATTTCAAATCATCCTCATATTCTCTTTCTCTTTCAGCTAAAGCAGCTTGATACTCGATCTTCAAGACTTCCACCTGGTTCTCATGCTCATCCTTCATTTCTTGAATCATGTGTTGATGCTCAGAAACAAGGTTTTGAACTCGTGCCTCATGTTGCATGGCCACTTGCTGACTTTCTTGTAGAAAACGATCCTTCATGGCAGCTAGGTCACCACGGTATGTTTCCTTGATTTGGCTGGTCTTCTGCTCATACTTTTGCTCCATGGATCGTAATTTTTCCTCATAGACTTGTTGAGCACCCTTTAAATAATACTCATTGGGTGATGGTGGTGGTGATGATAGTTGTGATTGTTTGTTGGTATCCTTTTGCTGCTCAAGTTGGTCACGCAATTGCTGCATCTCACACTGCTGTGCATCAAGTTGTGCTTGCCATTCCCGTTTTTCCTGCTCATGCACAGACTGTAAACTGATAAGGCGTTCTTGCAGTAGTCGGATCGTTGATTCTTCTTCACTGTCACTTTGTGATGATGATGCACTGTCAAGTGATGTAGGTGATAGTGGATATGCATGGTGCGATAAAAGTGGTGGTGGTGGTGGTGGTGAACATGCCTGAAAACGCATATTGTTCTCAACAAGCTGTGCGTATTCGCAAGACTTGGCATTCAGCCGTTGCTGGAATCCTGATATACGTCGTTCATGCTTCTTTTGCTCAGTCTGCAACAACGCCTCGTAGTGGTCTCGTAGATCTTTCACTTGGTCTTCATGTTCCTTCTTCTCTTGTTCAAGCAGCAACTGCATGCAGTGGATCTAAGACAACAGACAATGGGAGTTGGTCATGTGCTCCATGGTTGAAACGAGACAACGTTTACCTGCTCAAAGAACTCCTGTTCCATGTCTCGAATCCTTTTTTCTGCCAAACTGTCTTTGAGCTTGACTTCTCGTAACAGCTATGGCGACATTGTGTGAGAAAGAGGGGAAGAAATAGCCATCATGCAGATCTGAGTTACATACGCTTAATCGATGCTTATCATACATCTTCTTGTCACCTTCTGCCTTCTTTTCAAGCAACTCTACCCGCTCTCGATAATGGGAAAGTTGGCTCAATGTCTATATGAAATGTCAATGATACCTTGTATAGCAATGAAAATGATCATCAATATACCATGACTCGTTCCAATTCCCACTCTTGTATAGCAGTAGAAGGTCCCATTGTATTGTTCCTTTGAATAGTATGTCGACCAGACACTTGAGTAGTCATTATATAGTGGAAATAAAGATAAAAGAAAAGAAAAAGAAGTATTCGTGGCCATGTGGTGATTCAAGTGTTTCTTATATAGAAAATTCATGGATTGGGACAGATCAGGACCAGCAGGCTAAAAAGGAAAACTAAGTTTGCCTCCGGAATACCTATGAAAGGGGACATCAACTGCAAGGGCATGCATTACAGGAGAGATCACACATGCAACATCATCTCTTTTTGCTTACCGACTTTTCTCTACCATTTGGATGGATTGGATATAAGAAAAGTAATAACATTCTTTGCAGTTTAAGAGCAGCCAGCGCTATGACCACGCAATCAAGTCGATCCTTTTTCGCCACATACACTCTTCTGATAATTGCTGCTGCATTTGTTCATTGTTGCCACATAAAAGGGAAACAATAATAGTCTACGAAAGCAGTGGTCTTGTACAACCATCGCCTTGGCACTCTATACTCCCCACGTTTTTGCCATCTTGATGATATTCTCCTCTCTTATTACTGCTACATGTGATTCGATGCGTGGCATGTTTCAATAGATGCTACAATTTGCAGATGTTTGATGATGGTCTTGGTTGACGCAAGAAAACAAAGCAATTGCTCAAAACATATACTGCATTTCTCATCGTTTGTTTATACACAAACAATGACATACTGCAGGTCCCTTAAGATGACCGTGTCCCGCTTCATAACCCCCTTCTTCTTTCAAGGCAACCCATGACATTATACATATACTGCCGTTGGTTTTATTATAAGTTGTGTGCTAGTCGTTCACACCAGAATCTTCTTTCACACATGTATATTGTTCCTGTATGGAATAGGATGAAACATGCTCATAGAATGGGACAAGTAAGAGAACATGCCTAGAACAAAAAGTAACGAAGCATACCAAAACAACATACATAGCCACGTTGGGGAAGGTGAGACAAAGGCTTGGCTATGACTTGTGTGTGAAGAAGGGAGAATGTGTTGTAGTCGTCTTTCCGGAAGAGAGACAAGTCATCTGATTAACACATCGTCATACCAATCACCAGCTTGGCAGATGCATCTCAAGTTATGTACTACAATCCCAGATGCAGCAGTTCACATCTTACCTTTTCTCTCTTTACCTTTGCATGATGAAAATGGCAATCTGCTACTGTAGTATGTATGTGTTTGAGAATGAAATTGATGCAGTGCTATATCTTGTATGTCGATCTCTTATTGGTGACTGATCTATGATCCAAAAAAGTAGGTGAGAAGCAAGGAACAGGATCACGTTTTCCTGATGAGCTCTTGCCATATATCTCTTGGATGGCGATAGTAGTGATCTATACTAGGTGTCACAGTCTTCATCATCACAACATTTATGAACATGATTGGATGTACAAACTTCAAGGCAAGATTACAAGATGACTATTTATTCAAGTTTTGAACATAACCAAAGCGTGATAGGGAACTTTCATCTTCATCGGCAGCATTGTAAGTAGTTATATCTTGATTGCTTGTTGTCTGGATCTCAAAAGTAGATCTTTGTCGCACAACGATTGGTGATAAACCCGTGATATGATCTTGCATGAATCACTTTCTAGAGCAGATATACTTGTTTTCCTTCCATCATATGTCCACTTTCCATCCACATGGCCGTCATATTCTTTCACACACGCTAATAGACCTTTAAGTAGATTGTATTTGATATAGACAAGCAAGGGTAACAGGAAAAGGAAAATAAAGAGGCGATAGGGAAAGGGGAGGAAATCTTCCAATTGTACACCAGTGGCAACAAGGGTGAAGGGGAAAGAAGAACCAATAACACCAAAAAGGAAAAAAAGTATTGATGACGACAGTAAAAGAGAAGGTTTCAAGTAAGATTTGGCTTTTGTAAAGGTGGCGTATTGTTGTATCGTATTTACGAGATGAAGACGAGAGGGGAAAAGATGATGATAAATGAACAAGAATGGTTGTATCAAGCTTGTTTTGTCGAATCTTCAATATGGAGATTGCCAAATTGTTGTCGAATCTGTAATGACTCTGTGCGTTCATGCCTTGATGGATTCTTATCATGGTTGATCTTTTGGTCAGCCGCTCCTCCTCCAGTATTTCCACCATTACCCATTCTGGCAGCTTCGATCATATCTTCCAATTGTTTCACACGTTCCTTGTATTGAGCCAATGTCTCCTGCAATTCTTTGATGTGGTCCACAGAGAGTTTGAGAATGGTGCCTTTGTTGATGGCTTTAGCTGTAGCGCCTAGTTGGCTGCTAGTAGAGATCGACATGACATTGGAAGTAGTGGGTGCATTTTCCAACAAGTGTTCTGGTAACAATGTCGATAACTCTAATTTGGTTGGGGAAAGATAGAAAGAGCATTAGACAAAGAGTCATCAGGATATGCCAATGGCGTCATTGACAAAAACATACCATGGATACGCTCATTAATGTTGTCCCGTCTACGCCTTTCCACAGCATTATGTGATTCACGTCGCCGACGTCGTTTCTCAAACATTTCTTGTAAGCTAGAGAAAGATAGATCCAATCATTGGTCACACAACATCTTTTGTATCCACACACACAAAAGTTAGATACTTACTTTCTTTGTTGAATTTCATCATCTTCTGTTCCTGCAGGATATCCATCCAAATGACCAGTAGATGTTGAAGGAGACACCATTCCACCAAAGATAGGTGATTGACCAAACGATGATCCTGTAGAATCTAAGCTTGTACCAAACCAATTTTGGGCATTCGGATCTCCAAAAGAGAGTGGTCTACCAGCTGCAACAGCTGCAGAAGGCGGGCTCATAGCCAGTGATGCTGCTCCAAAGCTGCTGTGTCGTTGATGTAGTTGATAGCTATTACTGGCATTGAATACGCCTCGAGGATTTCGTACTGGCATAGCGTCAACTGTAGTATGTGGTGTGCCCATGGATACAAGTCCTCCTGGAGCTGCAAACTGTTCCCCTGATTCCAGCAATTCTTGTTGTGTAGGTGAATACATGAGGTGTCAATGGAGATGGCAATAGAGAAAAAGTGTGTGAGTGACTGAACGAAAGAGAAAGAGAAAGAGAAAAAGAAACGTGTGTGTTCGTTCTACGTGTTAAGACACAGAAAGATGAAAAGGCGCCTTTGAGAAAACGACTGCTGACCCGCGAAAAGTTGCACAACTTACGGGTCATGTGCCGAATTGCTTCTGCCCCATGCGCACTGCGCAACAATACTGAGCAAGGGGGACACATATACACTTTACCCCTTACACACTACATTCACCAAGCCCACCTCCTTGTTCTTTACTTGGGAACTTTATAAACAAGTCGTTTAATTAACTTACTTGACCCAACAACAACCTATGACCGATTGTCCCTTATCCACCACCACTTTTGTAATAGTCTTTTTGTGCACGGTCTGCTGCATATCAATATACAACTCAGCTTCAGGCACCTGCCAATGAAAATATTGTATTCCTGCCCTTTTGATAAGACTGCTACAATGATAAATGAGTAGCTATTCTTGAAATTTATGATAGATATTTACAAGTAGTGTCACAATAAACTACACTTCCTTCTCTTCCACATGCTGCACAGAGCCTTTTTGGGTTGAGCTGGGATCTGATTTGGGTGCTATTGAATCATCATCCTCATCTCCAAGCACCACTTCTTGACCATCAATCACTCGAACAGGTCCTGTGAACCAGTGTCTTGCAAAGAAGTAAAAGTACAGACTTGAACATGCCATAATGAAAGCAAAAGGAACAATCGCATAATTCATGTTATCTGGTGTAACCGGTCCTTCAGTAGGCAAGATGAAGAGTACACAAGTAAACTACAGCAATGGCGTTAATATAGGTACAAGATACATGAGATTTATGCCTACCAGGAGCCAACAGCAAGATAATACGCCACAAATAGTCGAGAATCTTCCCAAAGACCATGGACCTGTAATGCAGTCATAGTAAGCGACATGTCCATTATCATCATCACTGCATAATAAAGTACCTGGCTTAAATGTCTTACGCGACACAGTGATTCGCAAGAAGATTGGGATAAGGTAGGATGCTTGTGCGCCAATAGTATTGACAGAGACAATGGCTTCAAAAGCTGTGCTATTGATCATATACAATACACCAACAATCACTAGTACCATGTCACATGAGTTAACTTGTACATAGCAACAATGCACTTGATCTTGGACATACCTGCAACTGCAATATTGAACCAAACAGCAATCACAGGATTGTTGGTACGCTTATCAAGAGTATGCAAGTATGTGGAAAAAGGCCTATGAAGAAGATTCATATCAATTAGTTCGGCTTTTTTCGATCAAGATTGACGTGTTCTTCACCTACATGGCTTTATCTCTTGAGAATGCATATACCATCCTTGATGCTGCAAGCGTCAGAGAGCTACCACAGAAAAAGATCGATAGCATAATGAAAATAACAAACACCAGTGTCCAGCTAAAATTTAAAGTCAATCAACTACTCATATGCATCGTTGCTACCAGAGACTAACTGCGAACCACAAGCATCCAAAAACACTTGAACAAGCTGTGGCTGGATGGCGCTATCGCTGAGGATTTGGGCGTCAAAGTCTTTGACCATAAAGCTCACAGCAACCAAAAACAGAAATCCTGTAATAGCATTGGCTAGTACTGCTGTCAGAATACCAAATGGCGAGCCATGTTGCGAGTTTTTGGTTTCTAAAGATCTGTGTATTAGACAATGATCATGCATTTGAGCCTTTTGACATACATACCTTCAGCCATATGAGCAGCGCCATCATAACTAGAAAGTGTATACTGTGATTGGAGGATGACAAGAAGGAAGGCATATCCATTGTTACCAAAACCAGAGCCATTGTAGAATTCACTAAACTGCATACATAACGATAATGTGAGTAAACATGAAGTGCTATAGGTGAATGATGATAACTTACTACAAAGCTTCCAGTGTTCAAGGGCTTTGTGAGAGCCAATCCAACAATAACAATAAAAAGGATGCCAAGCATGTTGATATAGACTATAGTGTGAGCAATTAGTCATCTGCCAAGAAGCTGCATCAATACAGCAAGCAACTTACAGGCTGCTTGATTGATTAGGCCGTTAAATTTGACTGCAACTGAGTTGATGATGCCATATAAAAGGCAAATACCCACAAAGATGCCATATTGCACATAAACCGAAGTATCTGTTTCTGGTTGCCTATCAATTTGTCAACATGATTTCATTGCCAGACCTAATCTTGACACATACCAAATACGAATGATTCCAGCAATGAATTGGCTACAACCCAGGGCAATGCTGGTGACACCGACTATAGCAGAATGTCATGATCATAGTGAATAACCAGGATTTGTAATACATAGTGACGATGGAATCATGACTTTGATATCAACTTACATGAATAGGATATCCAGTTGAACCACCCAGTCAGCCAGCATGCCAAAGGCATCCAGCTAGAGTTAGCGAGTCGAGAAACCCAAAAGTATAAACCGCCTGTTGTAGGAAATGCACTACAGATCTCTGCAAGTGACATGGCAACCAAGGTTGTAAAGAATGCAGTGATTGTCCAGCCCCAGATTACGCTTAGCTATATAGTAAAGTTTAGGTACATAGCACGCGTATCATATCATCCATACAGGAATAAGGTGGTATTCGATATATGACTTACACTTCCAGCATCTACCATGGCATCTCCCCATAGCTATTAAAGAAAAAAAGCTTATGAATATGATTACCTTAAACAACAACACATGTTTTCTTACTGGTGTGAGCCCGCTCAATACTGAACAGCAAGAGAAAGCAATAGCAAAGTTGGAAAATCCAGAGATTGAGCGGCTTAAGTCCTAGATTGTGTAGTGAAATCAGTCTTAATCGCTCTGTGGAGACTTATAAATGAATAGAATGAAATACCTGCTTGTAGCCAAGCTCACGAAGCAATTGCTCATCCCGATCAATCTCAGGCTCTCCTGCTTCGATTTGATGTTCAGTTGGTTCTTTCTTCTTTCCCAATCCAAAGGACATCAAGATGATGATTCGATAAAGGAAAATAACAAGACATTGATGTAAAAACAAGCCGGCTTTATAAGTCAATTGAATGAGATATCCTCCTTGTGCGTCCAGCGATAGAAAAGCACACATGTTCATGTCAATGATATCCCATTCCCACAGACAATGCACATCCACGAAACATCATGTGTGATACGTACTTCAAAGATCTCACGGCTGTTTTCGGATATCTTTCATTATCGCATAGATAACATCTTCTGGATATCCTGATAGCATTGATAGGCGCACATACAACAGCATCATCAGAAGATATGCCGATCATGTCCCAATTCCTGGTTCAAGCATTACATTGATCAATTGCCTGTTGCAGCTATTCAAAAGCAACAAATGCTACTGTGATGGGTATGCACATCATCATGGTTCCTCTCTCACGATAAATGCCATATAAAATACAAAGTTCCTGGTGTTGTAACGTGTATTTGTCATCGACGATGTATAATTGGCTTGTTGGTCTTTGAAAAGTACGTATATGGACAAAGGCGAGTGCTTTGTCTCACACTACTTTTCATGTTATCTTATCCTTATGTGTCAAATTTCTGGTTTGACAGTCGAAACGTTTCCTGGGAACAATCATTACAGGTACACAAATGACCAAAACCAATCATAGGACTGCAATAATCTTTCCAAACAAAGGTAGACCCAGTATCCTGGAAGATAGTATAGCTAATAGGATGATGCGTAATACCTTCCCTAATTCTGTAATATCCATTTCATGTGCTCTGGTGTCCCATCTTTTTGTCATTATCTCCATGTAGTGCATGGAACATGCTGCTAGTGCAATGCAGTATCACTAATTCTTAATCACACAACACTATACACTTGACGACACTCTACCAGAATCTTATCAAAGCATATACCAGATATTAGCGCTTTCTTATATCTCCGAATGATACAAAGCCGAGCGCAAGTGGATATCACAAGTATTTGTGGGGTTTGAGCATTGTTGTGCATATCTGGTAATCATGATCCGCTCACTATTTTGTGCCACGACTTGTCCATATAAAGTAAAAGTCATCCATATGGTGCGAATATGCCCAATCCTTCTTTCAAGCTTTTTTTCATGCAGCATGTAAATACTGTCATCCTGATATATCTGCTGTGCTCTTGCTTGAATCAATGATTGATTCTCGACTGGAAGCACTTTTTTGTCCCTAGAACTCTTTTTGCTCACATAAGCGACAACATGGCTGGTAGTGTGCATTGAGCCTGTTTCTTACATTCAGGAGCATGTGTACCTAGTGTGGCATCATGCACTTGTACACAAGGATCATGCTATCTGATAAAGAATGTCCATCACTAGTGTTATTCCTGATTTCATTGTTACTGGTATGCATGATGCACGGATAGCATTGGTCATCGTGACCAAGATTTATTGACATAGCTATTCTCATAGATAGGCCCAGTATACATGTATGATTCTAAGCTAAGGTTCATACTATGGTAAGGATGAGTAGTGGATAAAGTAGGCTTGATCATCAAAGCTATATGACTCAAAGACACCAGATTATCAGTGGCAAACTTATAAAGGGGGAGTTATCAGACTAGCGATAAACATGTTGCCGAATGCTGGATTCATAGACGTCAACTGTGTCTCTCGCAGTTTTTTGCTGAGTTCCCAGTATGAGCACGGGCCGTTCATGCGACATTACGCAAGAGGCGTAGTATTATTGGGCTGAACCAATGTCAAATTGAAGGATGCTGGTACATTATCAAGAGCATGAAGAGTTGATATGCTGTCATGAGTCATCGATTGCCTAATTGAACTTATTCCTATGGTGTCAGATGTTCTTTCAATCGCATGAGGGATCAATGTCTGGCTGGGACAGAAATGGAAGAACAAACTCAGTTGCAAGCTTTTTTCCTTGTTGCACTTTCTTTCTTTTACTTGATCTCGATCCCCAAACAGCCCATTCTCAATACAAGCTACCCTTTTATTATCGCAACAACAGCACCAGTAACAAGTGCAACATTCACGACTACAAGTCTTGATATCTCCTTTCATAATGAGCAAGTTGCCGACGACGACATCGTCAGTGCCACCAACTACCACTTCGACATCAGCCAACATTGGTATCCCAGCACCTATGGCATTGCCTAGCATGTTACCGTCATCTAACAGTGGCGTCAATACTACTACTGTGGATGGGACAAAAGCAGTAGTCAACCCAAACCAGCTTCAAAGAACCAAAATGCAAAATGTGCCAGCGTTTTTGAACAAGTTGTACAAGTATGTTATTGATTAGGATGATATGGAATATGATACTAATGTATGTACCTGTAGTATGGTAGATGATCCAAGCTCGGATGATCTTATCCGCTGGGCGGATGATGGCATGTCTTTCCTTGTTTTGCGACATGAGGATTTTGCAAAACGCGTTCTACCCCGGTTCTTCAAGCACAGCAACTTTTCATCATTTGTACGACAGCTCAACATGTATGGATTCCATAAGGTGCCTCATCTTCAACAAGGTGTATTGCATGCAGACAGTGATGCAGAAAGATGGGAGTTCAGTAATCCACACTTTCAACGTAATCAGCCTGATCTACTACTATTAGTGACTCGTAAAAAGGGCAGGGACACAGAGGAAAAGGAAACAGGCAACATTGACATGCACAACATTCTGGATGAAATTGCTGCCATCAAGAAGCATCAAATGAGTATCAGTGCGGATTTGAAAGGGATTCAGCGGGACAATCAAGTGTTGTGGCAAGAAACATTGGCAGCAAGAGAACGTCATCATCGTCATCAAGAAACTATTGACAAGATTCTTCGATTCCTTGCATCTGTGTTTTCAAGTGACAAGAAACGAGTGGTGATTCCAAGGAAGAGACGTATGCTTATTGGTGATGCCAACACAGAGTATAAGGATGAGGACTTTTTGGAAGAAGAGGAAGAGGATGATCGACCTGCAAAAGTGGCACGCCATTTCAACATTGACGAATACATCAATGGCAATCAAGGAAACTTGTCTTCATCCAGCACAGGATTGCCATATACTGGGAATGCTGATGATGCACTTGCTAATGCAGCATCATCCGATGCACCTGCCACAGAGCTAGCTGCTGCCATTGCTCTTAATGATGAAACCAAGCAACAACAAAAACAATTACAGCAACAGCAACAACAACAACAGTTGCAAATGAGTGTTAGTCATCTACCACCATCTACAGAAGGTAAGTTTGATCTGTTTGGGATAGAAGAGAGTTATCTGATACTGATTTATCCTCTTTACACAGGAACTGCACCATCACAACAACATCATCAGCAACCTGATTTGTCATCAACATTGAATTTTCAACAGCTTCAGAGTATTATTGCACTTGTTCAAGCCAATCCTGCACTACTAAGCCAATTGGGTGGCGATGCATTATTCAATCCTCATATTCCACAACAAGTGGACTACAATGGAGCATCATTCAATGATGACAGCAAACCAAGCACACAGCAACTGACATCCCCATCTCCAACGCCTGTACAATCGACATATCCAGTGTCTACTGTAACACCATTGACATCATCCTCCCCTTCTCTTCCGCAAGTCACCAACAACATCACTACTGTCGCCAAATCAGCAGATGCCATTAATCAAGATATCGATGCACTTGGAGCAAGTCTGGGTCTTTTAGCAAGTCAACTTGGTTTCGATCCCTCCAAAGCCGATTTTGGCTCTATTAATATGGATGATTTCCTCAACACAGGCAAGTAGGATCCTTCATCTTATTCAATTGCTCAAATACTAATACTATTCAACAGCTGGAACTACTGAAGCTGCATACACAGTCGATTCACCATCCGCCTCCAATACTCCAGTGGATCAAGGTACTCCAAGCTCTACTCCTGCCAAAAATGACACAACAACATCAACTGAACAAGACTAAACTTATTTCACCATGGTTGATGCACACACATAACCCATTTCCGCCCTCTTGTACACAAGTTTCCTTTCACTTCATTACATACCATAGCATAGCTGTACACTTTTGTTTTTTAACCTTTCCTCCTTTCATTAATGCATTGTTTTCCTTCCATTATGGAATGAAGATTGAAACGGGTCCATTGTTTTCTTTATTGTTGATTGTTTGCTAAATTCATGTGATCAGAACTTTTTTTTTTGATTGAACAAAGGGAAAGACTATTTTGAATGATGGAAAAAGGCCATATTTGGATGATAAGAGATCGTATGGAGATTAGAGAAGACCAAAGAAACGACGCTTGTCATGAACAGCAGCCTTAGCCTTGGATGCACTTGCAGCAGCTGCCTTGGCATGTTTTCCTTCAGCTTTAGCCTTGGCAGAAGAAGCAGACTTGGCAACAGCTTCATCTTCATGATCATCATCATCACCACGCTTGTCATGAACAGCAGCCTTAGCCTTAGATGCAGTAGCAGCAGAAGCTTTGGCGTGTTTTCCTTCAGCCTTTGCCTTAGCAGAAGATGCACTGGAAGCCTTGGCAACATCTTCATGATCATCATCATCACCACGCTTGTCATGGACAGAAGCCTTAGCCTTAGATGCAGTAGCAGCAGTAGCTTTGGCGTGTTTTCCTTCAGCTTTAGCCTTGGCAGAAGAAGCAGACTTGGCAACAGCTTCATCTTCATGATCATCATCATCACCACGCTTGTCATGAACAGAAGCCTTAGCCTTAGATGCAGTAGCAGCAGAAGCTTTTGCATGTTTTCCTTCAGCCTTTGCCTTAGCAGAAGATTCAGTGGAAGCCTTGGCAACATCTTCATCATCTTCATCACCACGCTTGTCATGAACAGAAGCCTTAGCCTTAGCAGAAGATGCACTGGAAGCCTTGGCGACATTTTCATGATCATCATCATCACCACGTTTGTCATGAACAGCAGCCTTAGCCTTAGAAGCACTTGCAGCAGAAGCTTTAGCATGTTTTCCTTCAGCCTTTGCCTTGGCAGAAGAAGCAGACTTGGCGACAGCTTCATCTTCATGATCATCATCACCACGCTTGTCATGAACAGAAGCCTTGGCACTAGATGCACTTGCAGCAGAAGCTTTAGCGTCTTTTCCTTTAGCTTCAGCATTGGCAAAAGAAGCAGACTCTGCAACAGCTTCAAATTCATCATCATCATCACCACGTTTGTTGTGAGCAGAACCCTTGGCTTCAGATTCAGTGGCAGCAGATGCTGTTGCATGTTCTCCTTCTGCATGAGCAGATGCCTTGCTTTCAGATTCAGCCTTCACTTTGCCTTCATGCTTGTCATCCTTCTTGTCATCGTCATCACGATCCTTCTTGTCATCGTCACGATCCTTCTTGTCATCATCATCACAGTCATCCTTGTCATCATCATCACGATCCTTGTCATCGTCACGATCCTTCTTATCATCATCATCCTTGTCATCATGTCTTTTGTCATCATGGTCCTTCTTCTTGGATTCAGCTTCAGCCTTGCTTGATGATTCAGCACTGGCTTTAGCATCTTTTCCTTCGGCATGTGCAGTGGCATGGCTGGATGTGGATACAGATACTTCATCTTCTTTGTGCTTGATTTCAGAAGCAAAGCCATTGCGATCGTCACCTTCCTTAATCTTGATTTCTCCTTGATCACCCTTAAGTTCAATACGTCCATCATCATTGTCGTCATTCTTGAACCAACGTCTGGTATTATCAGTCACACGAACATTGAAGCAGTTGGCACCAGAGTAGGTAACTACGCCATTGGACATGTCCATTTTGCAGCCATTGGACACATTTTCCACAGGGGCGGCATTCAATAGTCCAGTGAAAGCAACTGCACAAGAGATGGAGATTGGAATAAGACGCATTGTGAAAGAAAGAAAGCTCTTTGAAGAGTTGGGTAAAGATTTGAACTTGCTGTCGATGAACCTGGTCTTTTTATACACAACCATTGTTGTTGTTCAATATGTCGTCAAGAAGCCTAGCCCTTTTGCTATCCATGTCCTTTGTGTGATATCTTGTCAGCTGCAGGATTTTGGCCACTCATTGTGGTGGTGGATGTACCAAGACTAAGAATCTGATGATAAACATATACAGCCATCAGACTGGATTGAAATTCACGGTTCCTGCAGGCACAAGTAACATTGTTCTCGGGATTATGTGATTCGATTTGACTATTACACATACATCTTGCATGATGGATAATAGTGAAGCTTTGGCAGTTTTGCACAGTCAGATATGTACATGTTCATGGGAAAGAGAAAGATTTGACATTGACAACCAAAATGTCAAAACATTAGGCCCTGAATAGTAAAGAGCTGTAGCAGTTCGGGAATTACCTATATTGGTAAGTTCAATTAATGCAGGGGCTTGCTTTACCAGCTGTTGGGATCCATGGCTACCATCCATGAATTGTTTGGCTCTCTTTATGCAACACTATTTCTTCTTTCTCTCTGGCTCTCCTCATTTTTGGGGGAAAAAGCATAGGGTAACCTACTACAACAGGCAACTTTATCACAGCATCTTCTGAACATGGGTTCTTCAAGGTTCCTCACTTACATTGTGCGACACAAGGACGATCATAGTCTTATTTTGCAGCTGGTACTCTGCTACATAGCATCAATGCCTATCATATTCATATTGCAATTGTAGTATATGTATAACGAGAAGATATACTTTGGCTAGTGGACATAGCCATGTTGATCAACAATGCTGACAACATTGTACTTGGCATATTCTCTTCAAATTGACAATGCATTATTGTACCAGCATGGTGTCACTTCGTAGTGGTGCTATATTGCTTTCTTTGTATATTAGTCATATCAGGACAAAAGACTTTATTACAAACATCTTGTAAAATGACTTAGTGAACCCTTTCCTCATTCTCACGTCGTGTGCATTTCAGAATCCCAAAGTAGCTTTTCATCTTGGTGTAGCACAATCATATCAACTTGCACAATTCAAATATCGGCTTGGCCAAAGGTGTTTGATCCTGTCAATTTGCATGCTGGTGCTGCCGTACTTGATGCATGATCGTTTCCAAGTTCATATATCATATATGATGGCCAAGTCAATAGTCGACAAAATGCAATCTCATCTCGAGTAAATAGAGTCATTACGTTTTATAAGTGCCATTGTGCAATATGATATCCCTTGTTGCAAAGTCTTTTCGAAATCATGCTTTACGTCATATAAGAGCACTATCATGATGAGCTTACTATACGAATGCGATGTGTTCTCTCTAGACATCTTTTGGGGAATGATGCAGGAACATTGAAAAAGGGTGGCGCACCTATACTAGATTAGGTTCGATTCTTTTTACCTGATGGATACAGCTCACATAGCTAAATAAGACAAGTTGGCAATATACATGATGAATAAATAACATGATCCGCTATATATCTTCATGATGTAAGGTGGAAGAACAAGGAATGGCAAGCAATTCAAGCAATGTAGGTCTAAATAATGAGCTTATCATCATTCATTTTCATCACAAAAGGATGATGCAGTGACGCATGCTGAAGGCTTCAAACAATCAGCTGCTGGAGATTTGTTTTGCCTTAAGATTCAAGATAATACACTTTGAATAAAGGATCTTCTCAACTGATTGATGCCAATCATAATGTTTGTAGTTAGAAAACTAAATATCCTACTTTATCGGTTCGCCGGTCAATGATCATGACGATCACTCGTGTCTCGAGAAAATCGATTATGTGTCAGGTGATGATAATCAATCGCGTTAGTAAGAGGTTTTGATGGAGCAACGTGTCATTGGGAGAATATTTGCATGCACAGGCATAAAGAGAAGGTGAACTATGGTGTGTTGTCGGTTTCCGCCCCAACAATGATGATATCTATGCACTATCAATGATGATTTTGTTCATGCATGTCACTAAACATGAAGGAGAACACGCGCTTTTTACGTGATATGATTACAATAGCTTTACTTTCAAGCCAAATCCATAATATTTGCCATGTACCTGTGGTCTAGCACGTGACCATGACACATGCACAGTGTGTACGTATCACGGATTATCAATGTTTTGATAATATCATTGTGATTGAAGAGCCTATCGATTCATGTTGGAGAGAACAAATGCTTTTTCAGGGTCCAAGGTCACTTTGGTCACCAGATTCATTATCTGAAACCTATTAGGGCGATCATTCACCGCCATCATGTTGCACGAACACTATGTTGCATGAATATGAATTGTTGAATCCCCAACTCAGAAGCCAAAATTGTAACAGCAACTGGCAACAACTTCACATGAATTACACCAGACTACAACGTGCAAACAAGTTTCAGGGATAAGGGTGTATACTGATTACTATGTATCTTGTAAGACTTGTTTTATGCATCTTTTGATACTGCACTATGGTGTATAGAGATGTACTACTACATATATATACTTGTCAAGGATGTGCCCTGTAGTTGTATTAGTACTTGGCTTGCTGCTGCAACTTAGTAATGAAACAATGTCCCATCCTTGCACTCTATCCCAAATATTTGTGTAGCGTGTTTGAGAAAGAGAAAGGCAAAGCTTTTTGTCACATGAGAAGGATGGCGATCAGAGCACTAGCTGATCAACAACAACAAAACAAAAGCGTGGTCCAGACCGAGAATTGTTGTAGCAGCACTGTACCAGCTTCCTGGGGGAATCACTTGGTGTAAACTTCTTGGCTTTGTAACACATGCAGGGGATAATAATGAAGCCGATGTGAAAGTGCTAAAGTGTGTAGTAGCCATTGCAGTGGGGATATTCTGCATTCCTTGGATACATTGCATAACGCTTAAATAGACATATATCAAGTTACCCAGCTAATGCGTATGGCATCGTTTTCCACCTGCAGTGCATGCATATGTATGCAGAAACACATCGTATCACAACAGCAGCAAAATATAGTATGATAAGGCTGAGCATATGTAACTGTATTCATGAGAATAAGAAAGTTGGGAAAGTATATCATTCTACACTAGCTATGTTGTGGATTGCAATGTGTGCTAAAAGGTGAAAGGGGATCAAATGCAAGTAGAAGCATGGAAACAAGATGATGCGGGTGCTCCCCTTGTTTTTTCTTGCTCCAGATCAGGGTCGGGTCCAATCATTCGAGTGCTACTCTTCATGGTTGCACATACACGTCTGTTGCTGTTCTTGTGTAATGTCCTTGGTTCTCTTTTCCTCTCTATCACTTTTGGTACACTTGCAACACTCATTTGGCTTTCCGTCTGTGCATAAGTACACTATTTAATCCCACACGGACATCTTCCGGCATTTCCGATTCCCTTTTTTCTCTTTCCTTCCTTTTTGTTCTTTTCCAATATGACCAATAGTAATCATCATCGACGTAAATGTATTCCACTTGTACCAATATCACCACTTGTCAAGGCATCCATCCAAGCCAAACAAGCGTATTCAGAAGCAACAGAAAAGCTATCACAAGCTAAACAACAAAAACAGCATGTGGATAGTCTAAGACGACTAGCAGAAGATACCAAGTTGGAGCGTAGGCGTATGGAAACTTTGGAACACGACATGGAGAGTGTGGCATTTGCAACAGCTCTGAATTGGGATCCCAATGTGCTTGCTAAGCAGATAGCTGCAGTGAATTGTCAACTATTCCAGCGAGCTATACTTGATAAGCGGTGGCTATGTCATTTGGATAAGGTCAAAACACGTCTTGATGGATTGGATGATTTCGGTCGATATCTCACTCACAACCTTGCACACCAACTCATCATTGGGTCGGAGCTGACGCCGGCGTCTTCCGTTGTGCCACCTTTCGTCAACCAACACCATCACCAATTTGTTACTCATTGGGTACAAGTAGCTTACTTGCTTGTTCATGCCTATCGCGATTTTTCAGGATTTGCAGCTATTATGAAAGCATTGGCATTACCAGAAGTACGTCGATTACGCAAGTTATGGAGAGGATGTCCTACAAGAACAAGGGACATGTACAACGATTTGCTTCCACTTGTTTCACCCAACAACGATTATCAATCTTATCACACATGGCTCAGGACTACACTTGACCTTTTTCAACAATCATCATCAGTCACTTTAGTCATTCCATGGCTTTTACCCCATTTTACATCCATCCGATCCATCATCAAAGAATATGCAGCAGTAACATCGGCAGTATTATCGGCTCCTGGTGCACGTAAACTTGCTCAAGTGGTGGATTGTTTGAATACATGTCAACAAGGTAGACTGCTGATGGGAACAACAGCATCGACAGAAACCAGTAGACATGTGTCACTGAAACCAGTACACGTTGAAGGGCTCCGATCCACTATTGTACCACCTACTGATCTTAATCGCCTGGTGCCTGGTGACTTGGTCGTGTATCACTGGCTTGTCTCTCGTGCTTATCTTGACAAACAGCAATTGGTGCAAGAATCTCTTGAAATCAAGCCATTGGGAAAAGATGAGCTACCTTTGCCTTGTGAAGAAGAAGAAGAGGATGATGAAGATATCATGTTTGACCATATCGAGATTGAAACACCATCCAGTACCAACAACTCGGATGACACCACCACTACAGAGAAACAACAACAACAACAACAGTCCGAAGCCAATGATCCAAAAGTCAAAGCAACATCCACCACCAATGATTCATCATCTTCGATTCAATCAGCAACGTCTACAGTTCTTAAGAAATCACGTCTTTCTCCTACTGCTCCAGAATTTGTACCATCCAGTAAGACACTTGTATCATCATCCACTGCAACTATTGCAACACCAGCTGCTTCATCCGAAGAAGATCCCGATGAGCAATGGCATGGATACATGTACTATGAACGTAAAGGAGAAACCAAGACTACTGTATCAGAGGATGAAGATGAAATTTGGAATGGGTATCCAAGTCCATCAACCCAGTCAGAAGAAAGCTCTGAGGAAGAAGAAGAATGGAAGGGATATACAGCTTACAAGATGGAACAAGATTGGAAGCAAGAGATTAATCACAAGGTACATAATTGCGATTGGCAGGGTTATACGCTTGAAACACTGAATGAGGATGAATTGGATTCAAGCACCATGATGGATGGCAAGTTTGAGTCTTCAAGATTAGCAAGAACGGCTCATGCAAGGCAATGATTAGAAGAAAAAGTATCCTGTAACACCATTTCTCTCTCTCTATACCCATAATTCTATCCAATCCACAACATCAAAGTGTAAGTTGTCTTATATTTGTGCATCCAATAAAAGAAAATCAAAACGACAAAGAACATGAGCTACAATTACAACCAGAGATACATACAACAAAAGGATATAAGTGAAAGTGAAACTGTGTATATGTGGTATACAAATTAGGGTAGGGTGAAAGGGG
This sequence comes from Lichtheimia ramosa, assembly GCA_008728235.1. NCBI lineage: Eukaryota > Fungi > Mucoromycota > Mucoromycetes > Mucorales > Lichtheimiaceae > Lichtheimia > Lichtheimia ramosa. The sequence continues at coordinate 1,148,071 of CP031823.1, forward strand.
GTAAAAAATCAACATCACAAAGGCACTTGGACATGATAAGCAAGGACACCAGTGACCCAGCCTTTGGCATACTTGAACACTTTGTTGGAGCCATCCATTTTGGAGAATCGTAGTCCTACCACAGTACCATCTTCTGATGATGCGAATGCTTCAATAGCAAAAATGGCTGTAGTGTGTTGTTCCTTATCTTGATCAGATTCTGAAGAAAAAGAGGAATGTTGTAGTGGTGGAGGAGGAGGAGTGTTGGATGAAGATGGAGGCATCGTAGGTTGTTGTTGCTGTGGATAACGAAATTGTGTACTGTTGGCCATTGAAGATTGAAAGTGGAAAGATTGTGACCAAGGCATCATTACAGTTTCATCAGGATTGTGTGTAAATGGTGATGACAAGCGTTTGATAGCTCTACTCCATCGACTACTTGTTCGTGTACTTGCATTGCTCAATAAACTGCTTTTGCCACCAGTTGTGCCATCCATTGTTGCAAATGATCCACTACGCTGAGCATCGTGTTGTTGATTCAACATGGGTGTCGAATTACTTGTTTTGATAGGTTGACGCTGTTGTTGTTGCTGTTGTTGGTCTGCAGAGAAAGCATTTGAAGCACTTTGAGTGGTGATACGTTGCATGTTCATTACGCACACCAATCGTAGCGGAGTATCATGTCGGTACACAATGCCAAGTAATCCACAAGCCGACCTTACAAGCTGAACAAGTGTTTCTTCACGCGATAGACTCACCACGCCTGCATGGTCGAGTGATTGTTGTTTGTATATGTCTGGTTGTAATGTGTAATAAGTGATCTGATCTTTGGCTACACGTTGATATAACTGTGAAAGGCTGAGTGTAGAAGCGGTCTTTTTCAGTCGTTTTGTCGGCTCACTTCCGGAAGTGCTATTAGCAGTCGACACTTTAAGTTTGCGTAATAGTCGATGAATAGGTGATTGCATGTCGTGACCTGCTGATAATGGATGTAATTGTGCTGCTTGTAATTCACCACGTACTTGTTTGATCAGCTGTTTCTGCAACATCTCTTGTGATTGAACAATATGGTCGCGTTTTGAGTAAGGTGTATATTGTACAGATCGGCTGGTGAAGTAAATTGATGGACTGATAGGGTGATACAGGATCGTCTTTCTGACATGACGTCCACGGCTCTTTTCCTCTTCAAGATCTCTAAGGTATCTCTGTCGTATACGCTCTCGTTCCAACTTTGCTGTCACTTCCTTATCATCACTACTCATGTGATCTTCATGCTCAAACAAATCTTCAAGTCGTCCATTGTCATTCAACCAGGCATCATCCTTCAGAGCTTGTCGTACACCCATACGCTTCCGACGATCCACTGTAAGACACTTTCGAATGGTTGCCTGGAGGCCAGAACTGAGATTCTCTGGCATTGGATAATTCCCGCTTACCACATACTTTTTCAGCTGTTCTTGATCTAGTAAAAAAGTACTCAGATGAATGTATATCAAGCAATAAAGTCACTTTTAACATACCACGAGCATGACCAAATGGCTCAAAACCAGCAGTCATTCGAAAAAGTGATACGCCCAAACACCAACAATCCACTTCAGGACCAGTATAACGTTGACCAGTAAAGATTTCTGGACTGTAATAAAGCATGGACCCTGCATAGACGTACATGTGAGTGTTTCTCCTCGTTTTCATTTCCGACTAAAGAATGTGACAACAAACAAAACCTTACCACAAAGGGTCTTCAATCTTTGATGCGGCCCGTACCGATTGCCTAATCCAAAATCGGCCAAACGGATCTCACCACCCGGCATCAATAGCACATTGGGTGTCTAATGCATACACGTGTCGTTAGTAAACATGCTTTTTATCTCTCCCTTGACATGCAAGTACGCACGCGCCGCAATATATCCCAACAATAATAATAAAAGGGTGATAACACATACCTTGATATCACGATGAACTACCCAATGTCGATGACAATAATCCACAGCTGATACCAATTGTCGAAAGACATGCCTTGCTTCATCTTCTGATAAATGACCATTGGATTGTTTGAGATGCTCATCGAGATTGACACCAGGAACATATTCCATGACAATAAAAAGAGAATCTGCTGTTTCATATGTCTCATACAAGTGGATAATGTTCTTGTGATCCAGGATTTCCATAAGTGCCACCTCTCTCACCAATCGAGACATGACTCTGTATTCATGGGCTCTCTTGTCAATGATCTAATCATGTTATCCATCAGTGTCATTATCATCATCATCGTCATAAGGATTCAATTACCTTGATAGCGACTTGATCACCAGACTTGTAATGTCGAGCCAACCATACTTTGCTAAACTTGCCATGTCCAATCTGCTCAACGAAATGATAATCACCAATACCATGAACAAGCGTATCTGAAGAAGGAGGATATTCTTTTTTTGGCTGCTTGTGTCCATGCTGTCTCCTAGAAGGTGACTTTAAAGGAGGTGTAGGTGCCGCTGTTGTGTCCACTGCTGCTGTTGGTGGCGACACAGGGGTATCTTCACTGTGGCGATGAGCACTAGCACGCTTCGATGCAAAAGGAACATGTCGTGGACTAGGCAAGTCTTCAGTGATGGGTGGCGATGGTGGAGCGATCCCATGTTGTTTCCCATGTAAGAAAGTTGAAGGACGTCGCCGTAACTTATATCGTAGCTGATCGGCGACAGCCCGTAATGGCATGACGATCGAGAGAAAAAGAGAAAGAAAAGGGGGTATAAAAAAAAGAGAGAGAAAGCAAGTGTGGAGTGTGTTGGGATGAAAAAGAGTAAAAAAAACAAGGAACAAGATGGATGAAAAGGTTTAGGTGATGAATTGGAAAGAGAGAAAGAGGCACACACACGCCCTATTACATACACAGAACACACATCATCTTCATCTTCATCACAAGCGTACAGCTTTTAATTACACAAACGCGTGCTTCATCCAACTCCACCCACGAGCATCGGAAACTAGGGACTAACATGCCGACACACATAGCAAAACTAAAATGGTAAATAGTGTTTGACACCAGAATGTAATCCATCGGATGATAAAGTTATTGGTTGTCTATAAGCCCAATGTTGATCCTGTAACTACTTGAATGCCGATCGTCAATTCCGCGACCATTCTTTAGATGTGTGAACGCCGTAGTTAATGTCTTATCCCTACTCATGGCGCATAATACATAATCTATGCACAGGTGGTGGCTGATTGACATTCTTCATTTCATATCCTTCTCCTTGTTTTACTATTGCTCCTCCTCCATCTATATGAATGATGACGTGATGTGTTTATGTTGTAGTAAAAGAATAAGTACAATCCAATCATTTACAAAGTACCTTATGCCCCTTTTGCACAACAACAAACATTGAAACCCGGGGATCTGCAACAAATATGTAATGTTCGCCCATCACGTTGTCGATCTCATCATTCGAATCCCTTTTTCAGTCTAGATTAATCGCAGATACAAAGAAATAAGATGCATTCAGGCACCATATACTATTGGTTGTTCACAACACTAAAGGATACAGATAATATATCAGAGGATGATCCCATCCAATATGGTTATATGCATCATTCTATGGGGCTTTTGTGTTTGTATACATGTTTTAGAATGCAAGTGCAGCAGATCAGGAAGTTTTTTTAATGCTTAATACACATGATAAGAGAAAAGGAAGAGTGACAAGCAACAGGAGATATACGAATGTGAGATATGGTGCATGAGAGAAAGAATGAGTGGTGGTGATGATTTGCTGCTACTATTGTTGCAAAGATGTGAATGAATGGTGAGAAAGTGAAAGATGTGTACACGGATTAAACAAAAGAGTATATCAAACGGCAACTGGTGCAATTGATTGTTGAAAGCGAACCATGGTCGTCAACGACAATGGGAGAAAGAGAAAACGGAGTGAATGTGTTGTTGTTGTTGTTGTAGGAGGACAAGAGTTGTACTACATAGGAGACAAAGTTGATTTTAGATGAGTTCGTCATCATCATCAGCAAACAGGCCATTCCTTGCAAGGGCATTCTCCACAGTAGCCTTCTTGGATTTGTCATTCTTGTGCTTCTTGTCCAACTTTTTGGATGACAATGCTCCCAATCCTTTAAGGTAATCCACCAAACGCTTATGTCCCCCTGTTTTGGCAATATCCAGTGGACTTGGTACACGCTTGGATACATAGGCATTGTAATCACATTGAAATCGTTCAATGAGGAGAGACACCACTTCTAAACGACCTGCACGTGTTGCCCAATGAATCGGTTGTTCTCCACGATGTGTCTCTTGTGTTGGAGGAATACGACAAGATCGAACCAAAAAGCCAACCAAATCAGTATGACCAGATAAACAAGCATAATGTAAAGCAGTGGCTCCTACACATACAGATACATTGACGTCAATGAGGAGATGTAAGAATGATAAAAGGGGGAAAAACATTACCTTGAGCATCCACTTCATGATTCAAAGCACCTTGTGTATATCCGACAATGAATTCAACAACAGCAGCATGACAATGTTCGGCAGCTGTATGTAAAGCAGTCTTCTTTTTGGGTCCTTCACCTCTTGCATTGATCAAATCACCACCAGCTTGAACCACCTTTTGTAAACCGGCAAGCCAACCAACACGAGCAGCAAGATAACATGGTGTCACCTATCATCATATCAATAAAATGAACCCCTTGAATGTGTAGTAATAGCTTACCTTGTTTTCGTCTGCTTCACTCAATGTTAATGCATTGGGATTGGCTCCTTGCTGTAGGAGAAGATCAAGTGCTCCAGGGGCTTTGGTGACAATAAGAGCATGAATCATACCATATCCATACTTGACATCGTGGCAGGTAGGAGACTGCTTTGCTGTGTTGGGTGATCCTCCACGACGTAAAAAGTTACTATGATACTGGTCAGTCAAAGCCTGTCATTGTCAAATGAGATGTAGCTTACCTAATGATCTTTTCAACTGTAACATCACTACCACTGCTTTTGGAAATGGTATCCCAAAGACCATCAGATCCACCAAACATGAGTGGGTCCACACGTCGTTGTTGTATCATGCTTGAACCAGTATATCCATTTGTGGAAGTAGTAGATCGTACAGGAGTCATTGGTACTGAATAAACTGATGTGGCGGTAGATGATCCAGGGCCAACACCACTAGTAGTAGTTGTTGTTGTAGTTGTAGAAGGAGAAGAATACGATGAATGTACTGATGGGTTTTGACGTAAGTTTTGCCATGATCGCTTCTGTTGGCCATTAGCTTGTTGTGGCAAAGAAGGAAGAGGAGCTGCTTCAGTGGATGATTGTGGAGTTGGATACGAGACATCACTACCAACACTATAGATACTGTTGGTACCTGCATGTCGTACAGGATAATTGGGTGGTTGTCGTACATTATCGGCTAGCGATGAAGTGGCTGTAGACGAAGACATTACAGAAGACATGGATGGCAAAGGAGGAGCATTCCAAAAGGACTGTGGATAGTGATGCACGTTGGATGACGAAGAAGACGATCGTGAAGGCATGCTACTACTGCTTTGTGGCAATGGTCGAAGTGAATCATATTCTTCTCTTTCTGAAACAACTGAAGGCTGTGGACTAGTTGGTGTGAGTGGATAATTGATAGCTGAAGTAGAAGTGGATGCTGGTGTAGGTGGTAAAGGTTGTTGCTGCGGTGGTGGTGGAGGAGGAAGAGGTGGAGCTGCATGTGCTGGTGGAAGTGGTGCACTAGATGAAATAGCTGATATTTCACTACGTGTTTCAGATGCACTTGAATGACTTCTCGTCCTTGATGCTGTAGAATTGCTTGTGTTGCTACTTGAATGAACAATACCAGGTGATTGCTGTTGTTTGCTAAGATAGTCGGCTTTCTTTTTGAAGAATTGCATTTCACGCACTGCTTTCTCATATCGTCGCTGATGCTCATTGTTAAGTCCTCGTAACTGCTCATTCTCTTGTTCAAGCATGTGTGTTCTTTGTTGTAACATGGTCACAATACGTTCATGGTCTGTCAATAGTCGATTGAGCTCAATTTTTAGGACCTGCCGCAAATTGCCATGCTCCACTTGCTGTATTAAGTCGACAAGACATTCTCGAGCACTTGGTGGCAGCACATTTGTTTTATCTTGATCACAGATAGTGGTAGTAGTAGTGGTAGATGGCCGAATAAAGTCATCCATGCTATGAAACGATGGTGTCGGGGACAATGTTGTTGATGGTGGCATATTGTTGTATGTGTGTTATCGTTGGTACTATGCCAACAATAAACAATAGAAAGAGTACAAAGAGTGGGTGGGGTTGAAAGAGAAAAAAGAAAAAGGAAGAAGGGGTTGCACACCGCACTTTTTATCTTTCAGGATTGCTAGAAATGATTTGATCCCAATACTATTTCAGTCGAATGAGAGGAGCTCACCTTTCCTCCTTTTATTCCCGCCAAATCACTTTATTCTACCAACAAGGTGGATTCCAAGGAACACAATCTTTTCCCTTCTAGTACCACAAAGCACAACATACGCGGGATGATGCTCATTTAATCGCTTGGACCAATTTGTTTTCTGAAGCAACTTGTTGTTGTGTCAATGTCACCTTTTATTGTGCTGATCATCATGTCAAAACTGCCATCATCAACCAATCATCCCTCTTTTTGCCCCCTCCTTTTACTATTATACAAAAAAGAACAACAATGGTCTCCCTTAACACATCAGCCTCTGCAATATGTAAAAGTATGAATGCGCATGTTTTGATCTATACTGCCGTTCCTCTATTTCCTTTTTCCCCTTTTTCCACTTGTCTTGGCTCTCCGTCAATCCATCATCAGCATCATTATCCACCACCCCCCCTTTTGCTCTTCTGGGATGCATATGTGAATCCATCTACTACTAGCAATACAGCTTTGCAGAATCTCCTTAGATATAACAAGCATCAGTATACATTGTCCTTATTATAAGCTTGTTATTCTAGTTTGCCGCTGATTGACTAAATCACATGGAGGACTTGATTTTATTCTCCATTTAGGCATCCGTGGTGGTTTGCATATCACATTTGTGGCCATGGTGTCGTGTTATCTAATGTCGCCGCCTAAAGTGTTGTCGTACAATTCAATTTAACATATTCGCACACACATAGTCACTCACAAAGATCTTTCATGCTGGCAAAACGGATCTCTTCTATGCAATAACCCCAGATATATCTCTGATCTTCATATTACCCTGTCAAGCAAACTTTAACTCTGCTCAAGATTCAAGGAACGAAACAATCAACACAGACACAAGTAGTATACTTGGTCTCCAACTGTCTCGCCCATTCTCTCCTTTTTTCACCCCTTGATGTATGTATGTGCGTGTGGATGTTGATGTAGATGTGTATGAGGACATGTAAGCTCTCTTTCTTCTTACATAGCGATGCAATCATCATTAAACGGAGTTGGTGCAGCAGATATAGACCAATATAGGTAAATGCCTCGCGAGTAATATTAACCAATGCTACAATTGGGCCGTTACACATATGCAAATGCATCACTATTATCTTTTTCCACCCTTGTAATTCCCATGTACAATGATTTGGGGGGGAGGAGTCAATCCAGTTTTTACCACTTGTCATCAAGGTAACGTCAATCATCAATGACAGAAGGATGCGTTATCTCCAAAATGTAAATGATTTCCTATTTAGGTCTTTTCGACCGCTTTGTATTATCAATTTAGATCTTCACTAGTGATGGGAACAGTGATACGACATATACAAGATGTTTACATAAGAGGGATCTAAAGCTATGACTATTTCACATGTATACAAAGTGCATGGGAGATACGATACTACTTGTTCAATGCATTCATGGCGGCATCTTCTTTGACTCGTAAGGAAATTGTTGTCAGTCTAGTGTTTCCCAAAAGGTGCTATCATGTTCCAGTACAGTGATATTAGTGTAAGGAAGGAGTAGGATGGGATTGCTCAACGCGGTACCTTCATTGATCATAGGTCATTGGCAGTTTTGGTAGATAACTTGATAAAATGACAATCTTGTACATGATCCAAGGTGAGTAACGCCTTTAGCAGAATGTAAATCTCCTTTTGGATAAAGCTGTTGTATGAGAATGATATTGTAGTCACCATGTCATCCTATACAAGCAGTCATGATTTGGAACCAAGAATGTTGTCATTGTGTACAGTTGTAAATGTCGTGTATCAGAAGCTGGTAATGGTGATGGCAAAATAGCTGGTGAGCGGCTCAATATGACTCCAAGAAGTATGTTCTCCCCTCCCTCCTCTCGATTAAGGTAGTCCAAACTCCTAGGGAACATCAGTAATAAAGAGAAGCATCATGGTGGCAGACAAGACTCCTTTCACTCTTCACCCCTTCTTTTTCACCTCCTCATCTTCTCTCCCTTGTATACAGATCTTAAGAGAAACAAGTGGCACATCAATGTATAACAGGAGACTGATCGACATGTTTATTTCCCTTGCAAACGCCTCATACGTTCTTCTGCAGCTCTAGCACGCATTTCCCTTTCTAATCGCATACGTGCTTCAGGTGTCATATTGGCCATGTTCATTTCTGTTGTCCGCACATTGTTGCCTCCACCTAATGTCCTTGCACCAGTAGAACTTGTTGCATGATTCTTTTGTCGTTGTCGTAATGCTGCAGCCTTTGCCTCCTCTTGTTGAATTCTTTCATCATCACGTTGTCTTCTTTCTTGTTCAATCATGCGACGTCGTTCCAATTCACGCTCCTTGCGTTGCTTGTCCCTTTCAAGGATCTCGAGCTCAGCTTCTGGTGATAATGGACTTGGGACTCGAGCTGCATTAAGCCAATCACACATGTTGGGGAAATCATGCATGCAACGTCGAAAAGCATTACGAGTGTCTTTTTCTCTTGCTACTTCATAAGCTGTCTTTCCAAGCTCATTTTCAACTGTTGGGTCCACTTGAAGATCACGTAAAAGAAGAGAAACAAGAGCAGCATGTCCACCATGAGCAGCCAAATGCAAAATACTTGGGAAACGACGTAGTATTTCTTCTTGTTCAGGAACAAGTTGGGATGTCAATTTTCCACGAGTTATGGGCAAAAGCATCTCCTCGTGTTTACGCACATGCGCCAACACCACCTGCTCTTTGCCTTGCCTCGTGAGTGATATCAGCTTCTCCAATTCAGGTGCCATTTTGGGTTTCTCAGCCGTCTTTTTGTTGTTATCCACCAAACGTGATTTCTCCAATTGTTGACGTGCTCGCTCTTGTTTCTCTGCTGCCTTTTGTCGTTGTGCATGAATCGTATCCACATCCACTTGAGTGATCTTTAGTGTTGTCATCTCGATAAACACTCGTCGTACTTCATTCAATGTAGGTCGTCGTGTCGAGAAAGGAATGGTGGATGAATTGTCACGAGTAAGGACAGCACCTTCATAACCATAGACAATTTTGCGATTGTTGCTAGGTGCATGCACAAGTACTTGCTCACTGGTGTTGATATGATCCTTCCACTGTGATAGTAATTCACGAATCTCCTGCTGAAGCATCTGCTCATTGTATCGACGAATCATGGCACCTGCAGAATTAGCTGCTCCTTTGGCATTATCATTGGCTGATTGTGATCCACCCTGTTTGCGACGTGCTACACATATAACAATGAATCACACTATCCTTTTTCATCCTCTTGTTATATCAACTTACTTGTATAACGATGAAACGTCTTATGTGCTACCATTTTGACTTGATTAACATCCAATCCACCATACTGCTGTCCATATTGAAGACTCTTGTTGACATCCACGACACCAGCTGCAAAGTGACCACCACCCACCATGATGATAGTCCATAGACGAGACTTTTGGTTTTGTAATTGCTTCAAACCATCCAATGAATCAGCAAGTCGTCGATAAATGCCGAAATGTACTGAAGGTGATAAAGAATTGGCTTGAAACCAGGCTAATGCTTGTGTCTTTTTCTCAAATGATGATAATACAGTGTTGGATTGTTGATCATTCACCATGGCTGATGCTTCCACTTGTGCTTGCTGTCTGGCAACCAAATCCTTGACACCATCCTCCTCTTGTTGCTCTTGATCCTCCTCATCCGTTTCTTCACTTTCAGATCCAGAGATACTTTCAGCAATATCTACAATACGTGTAAATGTATAGGTATCTATTATATCATGCAAACGTACCTGCCAGCATATTTTCAAAGTCTGTCGCGTTGACAGGTTCAAGACCAAGAGTCAGCTTGCGCTTGATATTGTAACGATGCCAGTCAGTTGCAAAGTGAGCACGATGTTCCTGTCGATCGGTAGGTGGAAAAGTGATATTGCATGTACGACATGTCAAGGATCCATCCTCTTGTTCTTTGGTTGACTGTTCAAGTTCTAGCTGTTGCAGTTTGTTGGTAGTAAGCTCAATTGAAGAAGGTGTCTCTGACGCATTGTAGTCGGTAGGTCGTAAGTCGTTGAGTAGCTCGAGTGGTATATGAAACACGCTGATTGGACGTTGTTTGAGTTGCTTCAAGTCGAGCATAGTTTGTAGTGGTGTTGGAACACGAAAAGAAAGGTGTTTGCTTTGCTTTTTGTACTTGCTGAGATCCAGGAAATTGGGTTATCTGCTGCGGTATTCACCTTGCCGCAGCATTCCTCTATCATAGTAATAGCTAGTCATAGTCTTTGTCCTTGTCATACTGTATCACTTGGATGTATTCATATTGCATATGGCTCTTATCTCTGTACAATGAATCACGTGATTGCCTATTGACTTTCTCCACTTGTTGAAAACAGCTTGTTTATATCACCTTGCTACTACATCGATCATAGAAAAACATGGATTGTGACAATCAATGTAAACCAAGGAGCGTTATTTATCCTATTGACTGGCTGAATCCTAGCAACAACAAAGCCAATGCATACTATCTGGTTAACAATGAACTCCATCAACAATCGCAACAAACTTGGTCTCCTAATCACTAAGAATGACTATCTTTAATTACCCCTGCTTCATCTTACATGATTGTCACTGCACACTTATTGCCCAATATGTTTGATTCATGTATATATGTACCAAGTCAATCCTTAACATTAAGCTATATGCATAAACATCTACTATTCTATTCTCCAGAGACTCCTTTTCGATATGTAACGACATCCAAATGATCCTTTATGACAGACATGCTAGTATGAAAGTGACAATGTGTGATATTAGTGATGCGGAATAGTGTAGCATCCCATCTTCATGCGACACAAACACACCTTGTATCTCCACAAATCAATTTCGCTTGAACCTGGTTCCTTGCTTTCTTTCCTTTTGACACGAGTTGGTCTTGTTTCTTCCTTCATCACACGACATGGTACTGGAGCTACGACCATGGCGATTGGTCTTTCTTGTCATTGCAGCTACCATGCTGGCACTATACATCATTGCAGACTCTTTTCTTTTCCATCAACGCGACGTCCAAGCTTGTCAAATGTCATATTCTCGACCTTCATTTCGACGTTTGCCAGTGACTTCAAGACTATCCAACAAATATAAAATGTACCTGTATCGAGAAGGAGGGTTGGATGATCCAAACAAGGTCAGGCACGCGTTTAGGCAGTAATAGTGGATGTGCTGATTTGGGACTTTTTCTAGTTGACAGGTGTTCCTGCGTTATTCATCCCTGGTCATGCAGGTAGCTACAAGCAAGTGAGATCTATTGCTGGTGAAACAGCCCATTATCAACCTTCACTCGACTTTTTCACAGGTAAAGTAGTGATGAATCAACCTTGTCTTGATGAGTAACTGATGATGATGTTCTTTATTAGTGGATTTGAATGAAGAGTTTTCAGCCGTCAGTGGACGACTTTTATTGGATCAAGCCGAGTATTTGAATGATGTTGTTCAGCTTATTCTCACTCTTTATCAGCATCGATTCAGTTCTGTAGTGATTGTCGGTCATTCTATGGGTGGCATTGTTGCACGTTTAATGCCGACACTTGCCAATTATCAATCACACAGCATCAATACTATCCTTACTCTTGCTTCACCCCATGCAAAAGCTCCCATTGTATTGGATCCAAAGATTGCTCGTATATATCAGTCATTGATTCATCCTATTGCACCCAATATCACCATCATGTCATTAGCAGGTGGCACTTCAGACTCTATTGTCAATTCCGATGCTGCAAGTTTAAGTCGTGCTCCTGGTGGTCTTACAGCTTTCACAACTTCTATTCCACAAGTATGGACAACATGTGATCATATGGCTATTCTATGGTGTAACCAGCTTGTCAAAAGAGTCAGCAAAGCATTGGTGGAAGTTACCAACAAAAACGACATTTCTGGAACACGACCTTTTGATGATCGCATCCAAATCTTTCAAAAATACTTTGCACCATCATCAGCAACGCCTGTATTGAAAGGTAAAAAATAGAACTACAGTCAAAGGAATTACAATAGTAACAAGTTTGGCTAGCAGAATATGTCAATGTACAAGAAGCAATCATGATGGATGATCCTCGAATGGCAATGGCAATGCAGATGAATCAAGTGACATTGATACGTGGCACTGGCCATATGGGTGTACTTTCCAATGACAAAGATTTGCGTCTCTTGATATGTGGAAACAAACATGACTGCCAACGCATCACCAACACAGCTATTCGCTTACCTACTTCAACAATGACCGACACACATTCTTCTTTCCATGGCACATCATTTTGGTTTCATCAAGTGAATGTTGATCAATATCTTGGTGCACAATCAACAAACAAGGACACATTCATTGCAACAGACACCATAGACGATGCATCATCCATCATTGTCCCTTTTTCAATTTGGGGTATGTTTTAAGAATGATAGGACAAGATAAGCTGTTTCTTACTTTACTTTATAGATGTGATGATGAAAGGAGTGTCAATACCCATCTCTGGCAAGTTGTATTCCACCATATCGTTTCCTGCCATTCGACAGCCATTACTTGCATACCAAGTGACATTAACATGCTCTGATCAATGCGACACACAGCCATTGTTTGCACCACTCGTTCAACAGACCTTTGGAGATGAAAGCAAATTTCATGTGGGATTGATTGGCAAAGAACGCTCTGTGATCGACATCAACTTTTATGCAGATCCTGCCATGGATCACTCACTGGAACTTCGTGTATGGACACCTTATCCAATCCATGTACAATTGGCTGTTGATTGGTATGGTTCTATTGGCAAATGTATACTACGAGCTGGTCCAGCCATTGTTGTTTACATTTTTGTGATTACTTTAATGGTACTACAGCAAACACTTCGAGGTATGTTTTCTATCCTTCATGGCAATGAAGACATAAAGCTGATATGGATTATAGGTGGATCACTCTTAAGCGGATTGACAACAAGTCTCAAGGTTGATGTGCCCAGTATGGTTGCTGTTGTGTCACTACATGGAATACTATCACAGAGAGATACATGGTGGTTGCATGCAGTATCCTTCCTTTTGGCTGCAGGTATCACATGTTTGCTATGGGGTGTGCTACGCTTGTTGCAGGCAGTGTTTCGAGTGTTATTTTGGCCCGTGCCCTTGCAGTATCATTCATCCATGATGTGGGTTCCTTCTGCCATTGCTTTGGCACTAATTCGGGTATTCCCGGTGCCTGTTATTGTTGTTGGTCTATACATTTTCTGGCTTGTTATCACTGCACGTAATCAGGCAAGTTTCTATATCGATCTTGGAGAAAATGGACAATGCACTGATACATTATTATAGGATCCTATAAGAGAAGCCATTCTCTTATTTCTGACATCTTTGATGCCTTACAATGTCCCTGGTCTTATTGTCTATATCCGTGATGTAATGCAATTGGGATGGCAAACTCCATCATGGTCAATGATTGATGTTTTAGACGACTTACCAGCACTTGCAACTGTTCTATCGTTTATTGCTATGGACCAATATTCTTCTTTCCTCAAAAGGTTAGTGTTGAAATAGCGTGGCACTGTAGCAAACAAGCAGCTGACCAAGACATCTGGCATATTTCTTAGCCGATACTTTTCCTATCTTATCACTGCTACGATACTCTATTATGCTCTTTACGGCGATCATGATCCCTTTCCACTCCATAGACTTGTACATCACTATTGCCACTTGATAGTTTCATAAATCAATTTGCACACATCGATATGGTTTAATCATTAAGCCGATGGATCGGGGCACACAAGGTGTAAATAGAAGGGGGGAAAAGGTTCACGTAGGCTGTCAAATGAGTATCAACACAAACACTAGCTAAATAATCGGTATATTGATGGTATGCGAGAAAAAAATAAAGAAACAAGAGATGGCGTTATGATTGAATAAAAGATAATATATGTAGATTACTGGGTAGTGGCAGGAACAGTAGTAGCAGGAGCAGAAGCTTGTTGTTGTTGTTGCTTGTTCTTGTTGGCGGCCATAGCTCTCAGGATAGCAAGTTGTGCAACATTCTTTTCATCATTACCTTCACCTCGTTTTTCAATACTTGCAGCTCGCAAACGATTCATTGCACTGACAGCGCGAACTGCATTCTTCAGTGTTCGTCGTGGGTTGAAGTTCTCGCGTACAGCAGGCAAAATGTCAATATCAGTTGCATCCGAACCAGTCATCCATTTGTCCTTCAGTGCTTCTTCGGCTGTAAGGCGAGCTGATGGCTCCAATGTCAAGAGTTTACGGATAAAGTCTTTGGCTATCAAGTTGTTGTTTGTCAGACAGAAACTACAGAAACAACAATGCCTTGGCATCCAAATAGAAACATCCTTTCTACCTACCATCTTGTGAGATATTCCGCCAATATCGCTCATGGAATTCATATTTTGCATTGGTAATCTCATCCATCAATTCGACTTGATCTTCCGCTTGGAAAGGTTGATAGCCACACAATCTAAAAATGGACAATGCGTCAGTTTGTGTCACTTGAATAACATCTTCACCCCCAATTTCAAGGCTTACAGCATATAAGTGATCACTCTATATAGACATGTGCATGGTTACTATCACTCTTTTGACATGAACAGACTATCATCCACTTACCCAACAGCCCATAAATCCACAGGAGCACCATAATTTTCACGCTTCAAGACTTCAGGAGCTGCAAGTAGATGAAGGTGTGTGTGAATAAGAAGAGCATGTGAGAATGTTTGTATGCTTACCAACATAAAGGGGGGATCCACACACTGTATGCAGCATAGAAGTATCGTCGCTCTGCTTTGCAATACTAACGAACGACAATAGGGATTTGATGTTCAGCCATTTTGTCTCCAGGGGTCAATCATATACCATATATACAACTCCTACCCAAAATCACAAATGACCAGCTCTGCATCTTCATCAGGTGTTTTGAATAGCAGATTCTCGGGTTTCATATCTAAAAGCATGTGCCACATTGTTACACGCCAAGATCAAATTCCATTCTTGAACCATGGACTTACCCCGGTGCACAATGTTTTTGGAATGAAGATAGTATAGGCCGTTCAAGATAGCACGAACAATCACCACCTAAAGTGAAAGACATTAGTATATCGCGAAAAAGTGATAGAAGGGAGTAAAAACAACACGTACTGCATCCTTTTCGGTGAACTTGCCACGTTCAAAGAGTCGTTCAAAGAGTTCACCTCCAGTAGCTCTAATTACACAAGAAAATGTTACACATATGCAAATCAACCTACATGTCCTATATTACTTACAGTTCGAAGACCATGTAAAACTTGTCACTAGAGAATCCGAGGATATGGATGATAGAAAGTGAGACATTGGGACTTGAAGTGATTTGTGTCATTTTACCGTGATTCGAAAAAGTCAAAGAATCCAATCACATTGGGATGATTCAGGTCCTTGAGAACATTCATCTCTGATAGCACCATATCGAAATGTCCTTTGACTGTCTTTTTTGAAATGATCTTGATAGCTACTTCTTTCTTATCGCTGATCCGCACTGCTTTACGCACTGAACCAAAAGAACCACGACCTAACAAGGAAACATGTGTCAAAAAAGTGCATTGTCGGAAAGAGAGAGAGAAAAGGGAAAAGAACGTGGTGAAAAGGTCTTACCAAGTTCTTTTTCGAAAGTGTAGTTCTTCTTTTTGACATATGATTCTGGTTGTTGTATACCACCATGTGCTATAGCATCAAGTGCACTGAATAGACCCATAATGAATGATTTGTTTGAATGAAAAAGGAGCAAGAGAGGATAGCAAGTAAAGCAAGGTAAAAGGAAGAAGAAAGAGAGAAAGAGAGAAAGAGAGAGAGAGAGAGGAGACAAGCGTGAGTTTCCTTTTCCAAAAAAAGTGATTCGGTTCTTGAATCCATGCTATTGCCCAACTGAGACATCACCAAAGCGGGACCTTTTCTCTTTTTCTACACACGTATCTTGGCATTTTCAAGCTGCATATATACAATACTCCTCCCATTGACGCATACAACACGCACTCGATATTACTCAAAGACTATTACAGCACTGTCATAGTTATCCCAACATGTCGACTTTTCAAGAAGTGTAACGTGTTTTTATCCATTGGTTCCCTTACAAACACCCAACTCATCTCTCTCTACGACGCTTTAGAAAACAACAACAAATTGCTTCTCTCTATTCACACAATCCCACCGTGACAACCATTATAGAAGGTCAAATGTACGAGTTGCCTTGTCCAATGAATGGTGTAAGTGCAGCTTTACTTGTCAACTTGCCTCCAGAGTTCCCAGACGTACCGCCTATTATCACCGTATCACCGACAGGCATGCGACATCCTTGGATCGAGTCTGACGTGGTTGTTCATGATGCGCTACACTGGAATGCGTCACAAGTTCAACTTGGTAAATGGGTGCATGATATCATTGAAGAGTTTACACAAAGACCACCAGCAAGGAAAGGGGGTACCAATGGTGAAGCTGTTGAAGAAGGGTATGTAGGCAGTGCATTGGGATAAGAAAAGAAGCATAGAGTCAACTAAATGCCAAGTAGATATGGTCATCGTCCTCCACCACCTATTCCAAGCAACACAGCAACATCAGCAACGCCATTAGCACTTTCCATGGCAGAATATACATCCATTGTTAGCAGGAGGTAAGTATAGGATATGGGGATGGATATTGCATGATATTGATTAGGATCCAAATAGTATGGATGAACTTGAAGAACTACTAAGCA
The DNA here is from genome assembly GCA_008728235.1 of Lichtheimia ramosa. NCBI lineage: Eukaryota > Fungi > Mucoromycota > Mucoromycetes > Mucorales > Lichtheimiaceae > Lichtheimia > Lichtheimia ramosa. The sequence goes on from CP031823.1 coordinate 1,165,169, forward strand.
ATGATGTGGCATTTGAGCTCTTTTTCAATTCATTGGAGCGAGTACAGAATATGAAGACTGTGCAAGAAGAATTAAGGAATGGCAATGTAAATCTAGCAAGTAAGTCATAAGGCACATGGATCAAGGACTTTATTAACATGAATGTAGACAAGAACCTTGCACAAGAAAGCAGTTTGCAACAGCTGAGAGATCAAGTCAGGGAATTGGATAGTGAATATCGTCAACTACGATCACAGTTTGAAGAAAAAGAGAAGCAACAACGTGATGCATTCGATGTAAGTTAAAAAAGGCAACTTTTGTATAGAGACTAACAAGCAACTTGATATAGCGATTCTCTTCTGCCACCATGATGACAAGACTAAAAGCCAGTATACATGAATCGGATGAATTGTCAGAATCAGTAGCACAAAGCTTTTTGGATGGGAATTTGGATCATGATGGATTTGTCAAGCAGTTTCGAGAACTACGCAAGGTGTATCATATCAGAGCAAGCAAACTTGAACGATCCCAAAAGGAGACATTTTCTTATAGTATTTAGAACATAATCATATACCAAATGGCATAAACAATTGCTTTTTATATCGATTCATAAAAGAAGACTACTTGTGTCAATGCTGTAGATGGCAGTGTACATCTAGCTGTGTGGCTGGGTTATTGCATCCTAAGCTTTCCTTTTCCACACTCTATCCGCATAACTCTTCCACACCATACCCTATGATTGTCAAAAACCCACGAGCTGGTATGCTAAGCAATTTTGAAGTGCTTGCACTTGTCAATGAGCAACAAGAACTACAACGAGCAGCACAAGAACGAGATCCCAACGTGGAATTCCCAGAGAATCTAAGGACCATTCAGTTCGAGGTAGACGTGTGCTTGATCGCATATAGCTTGTTATTCACTCTAAGGAATAGTTGACAGGGTATTTGAATAGCACGCCTTGCAGTACTCAAGATGTATCTCAAGTACAGAACTTTCTGAATGCCTTTGCACAATACGAGCTTACTCTGGCTGAAAAGTTACAAATACTCAATCTACGACCCAAGAGTCCTGTTGATCTATACCTGGTAAAGTAGAGAAAGAGGGATAGTAGGCTATACAGACACTGGATCTAACCATGTTGATATGCTTATTTGTGTATAGTTGATTGAAGAATGCGAAGAGCGATTTACTGAAGAAGATCTTGATGCCATGCTACAACAAGTCATAGAGCTACTACCTAGAGATGATGATGAAGAGATGGGAGAGGAGGAAGAATATGAGCAATAAAAAAAAGCATTTCATAGCAAAAAACACAATATGTCTTGGCCTATGCAATAGGTGTAACGTGTTACCACGCTCATCCTTGTATCATTATAGCTCACGGGTTCCATCTTCCGGTCCTTTTGTTTCTCTTTCCCTCTTTTTACACTTTTGCACCCATATCCATGTCACAAGAAGCTGTTACTAGTCCACCACGTCCTCCTCGTCCACCACAACAACAAAGAACCATGACACTTGGTCCATCAGCACCTATTCATGATTGGGAAGTTGAAAGAGTGACGGTAAGTATTTATCTATCATGATGAAACATCCCGAGTGATAGGGCATGGGAAAAAAAGGGAAGAGAGAGAACATGAGACAACACCTATTTGACGAATGGGCATCCAGCTTATGCAAGAATGCAAAGATTACCGAGAACGTGCTGAAAGACTTGAAAAGACGATTCAACAAGACCGTGCCACTTATGACAGAAACACATCGAGTGTAAGTAGTCGAGTTGGAATGACTGTAGCTCTTTATTCTTATATGCTGATTACATTTTAGCTGCTTCGTGAAGTCAAGATGAAAGAGAGTTTATTGGAAAAACGGGTACAGGATGTGGAGCGGCAATTGATGGAACAAGTAAGGATACAACAAGAGAATGTGATCAAGAGAACAATAACACGACTTTTTCAAAGATTCAAGATTTGCAGCGTCAAATGGTTGCTCAGCAACAGGAACACGAGGATGCCCTGCAAGAACAAAAGTCAAGATACGAGCAGACATTAGCAGCTGAGCAAAAGAAGCATGAAAGACGACTGGGTGCTATGCAAGATCGACTTCGAGAAGCAACAACACAACAACAACAACAACAGAATGTAGAATCTGGATCTGCAACGAGTGAATATCACCATCATCGTCATGACGAACTTGAAAGTTTGCGACAAGAGTTGGCACGTGAACGATCTTTGCGCACACAGGAGAAGCGAGAATGGCAACTAAGATTGGAACATCAAAGCAAATCAGGTACCAACACCACTGTTACTTCACCAACAACACCATCGTCTATTGCTTCAGCTGTAGAATCCAGTGAACTGCAACGTCTACGAGAATTGTTTTTCAAAGAGAGTCAACATCAGGCTATGCAGCATGAAGCACGTGTAGAAAATCTACGATCTGAATATGAAGACTTACTCAAAGAAGCCAACAATCAATTGGAGACAGAGAGAGCAGTATGGAAGATTGAACAACAATCAGCAGTGGAGGAAGCAGTACGTGTTGAAAGGGAGAGAATGGAAGCCAAAATGGAAGAGGAAAGGAATGAATGGCGTAACAAGTTACTCGATGCCGAGACGTCCATGTCCAAAGACGCAACAGCAATCCAGACCCATTGGCAAAGCAAGGTGAAAGAGGCAGAAAGCAGTAAGCAGACAGAATTGGAAAGGCTTAAAGGTGAAATGCAAGTTGTCAAGGATCGACTAGGAAAGGAAATCAAGCGCCGTAAGGAAATGCAAGCCAAGCTGGCTGTGGCACATGAAAATGAACAACGACTCAGCAAACACAAAGACCGCCAACTTGCACTGGAACGTCAACTTGACTTGGTAAAACATCATGCAATGTACTATTTTTACTTGGCACTTATACTACTTTAGATTCAAAGCGATTATCAACGAGCTTATCATTTAGCACAAAACTTGTTGGCCATGACTTGCAACTATCAGCGAAAGGAAGAAGAAGAAGAACCACTCTTGGCCGATTTGCTGCTCAGGTCACTTTATGCATGTCAGACTACCACATCATCACCCCCATCACCATTTATGGATCACACAACCACTTTCCTCTTTTGATTCCTTGCATAATATAACCAAGTTATACCCCATACTGACAACAATGAATACGAATGTGCAAAGATATGATAGTGTTGTTAACAATGATGCAAGTGATATATATGTACTAGATTGTGTGGAACAAAAGCAAAGGATGAAAGCGGAGAGCGAGAGAGGATGATAACATAAAGGGGAATGGCTGGTATACTGTTTGCAGGTATCGAGGTATCAAATCAAAGATGGTAGAAGGAAACAAGTCGATCCAGGTTTTCTTTTCTTGATTGTTGTGAATTGGACCTTGAAGCAACCATTGGTGATGATGATGATGCATTAAAGAAGCCCTTGACGAGAGAAAACGGTGGTTTACTACTATCGGTTTCTGATGTGCTGTCACTTGAGTTAAGACTACTATTGCTCTTGCTTAGTCGAAGATGTCGTTCTCGAAGAAAGAGAGGATCAATATCAGTTTGAAGAAAAGTCATGTTGGATAATAAGAAAGTAGGTCTGTGCAAAGTAAAAGAACCCTAGTAATGATCCCCATTTATATATCATTTGCTTTCGGCCAAACACACGTGAGTCATGTATTGCATGTAGCTCCGACCGGAAATGGTCGGACAATGTTGGGGGGTCTGCAGGGCCAGTTCCATTCCTCGGATCCATAGGCGTGCCTCCAGACGCTTTCTGAGTGGTACCTTTTTTTTCTTTATCCTCCATTCCTTCCTAGAAATAAAAACATGTCCTACCCTTTAGAACCAACCATGATTCACGATAAGGCATATAATGATAATCCACCAATTGGTTATAGTGCATGAGAGCTGCAGAATGATTTGCCTATTTTAAGGTCAAGTAATAACCTTCATTTGTCTCTTATAATCGACTTGTTTATGCTGATCACTTTTTTTTTCATACTCCTGAATCCAAAAGAAGCAAAAGTCATGTCATTGACGTCGCAAGTGCCTCTAATGCAGTCTTTTAGTAGCGATTTCACTGATATGAATCAAAAACATGCATACAACAACACTATCATCCACCCATGAGTCAGTTTTACCCAACCATACTACAAGCATTCCCCACATGCAAATAAAAAAAGCACCTGACGACTCGGCTTTTAGGTAACTATAATTCCCACCCGCGACTTGGGGGTGCAGGGGAAAGCGAAATGCTTCTCTAGTGCTTGAAATGGAAGGATCGAACATGTCGGTGCTTTTGTATACAAAGTCTTGTTTTCAAATTGGCTCTTTTTCTCTTAACTTTCCTTCCAATGGGTCCACTATGGTCTATTGACTGACTTTGATCATTTAAGGTTGACAAGCTGATGATTCATGGGAATACACAGCTGGAGACACTTGCATATGACCATCATCATGCCCATCAACGTTAGCAAATGCACGTCATATCGCATAATGATGAGTAAAGGGCTCTTTTGTGAGTGTCAAACTACTTGCCTCCTAATCTCTTTGTTCATGATTTAACTGCAACATCACATGAAACCAATTTGATGCAACAAGGGACAATATCGGTTGCCCTGAAAATCGCAGCTGCTACTGTGCCCTAATTGATTCCGCGGAACACAACAATACCACTGTACTCCTGATTTTGTAATCACCATACATAATAGCATTCCTGGAATGATGTATCATCATCGCATTACATTACCCATGACGCTTTACATCCACAACCTTATCAGCTGGATATATCACTAACAATCAAGGTTTATGCAATCACAAGATCGACAATCCTTTGATGTTATAGGCTTAAGCTCCCCACATGTCATCATTCTCGAGAAATGTAATCTTAACACTATCATATTCTCTACTCGTTTTCAGGTGTTTTGTATATTGTAAGTCGTAATATATAAAGTACATGTTTTAGGGGTGTAAAAGTCACAAGATGGATGCAAAAAGTGGTATGTTGTGATGGTGGTGTTAGCTATCGAATAGTAGTTTGGCATTCGCCATGCTCTTCTTCATCTTGAGACGCTGAATATGATTGCTGTTGCTTTTCTTCAGGTTGCACGACAACGGATGCATTATCCATATCCTTTGCATGATCATCACCATCGTTTTCTTTCTCATTGACAATGTTGCCTTGCTCTTCATCCTTTGGCTTAGTCACACCTTGGCCCATAAAGTGTACATCCTTGATGAATAAAGTGCATATGAAACCGAGACCAGCACCTGCAAGTGGAAGAATAAAGACTGTATGCAATGCGCGCATGTAACATTGAATGACAGGTAGTTGTGCTTCAGTTGGCATGTCACGGATATACAAGTAGTTTCCTAGTGCACCATACTTTTCAGCTAGTGCCTATATCATGGGATTAACAATGAGATACTTGGATAGAGAAAGAGAACTTACCAGAATCTCTGGATCAAGACCAGCAGCCTGTCCTTGCAAGAATGTCACATAGAGTGTCTGGAAAATAGCAATGCCCTATAGTCATAGCATGAATTAATGACAAGATGATAGAATAATGGCAACGACTTTACTTACCACTGAAGAAGCAAGCATCATGAAGAAGTTGACCTATTCAAGGAATATCAATGTCGAGTTCATATAATATAAACTGCATGTCAACACGTACCAATGTGGTGGCAATAGCAATGTACTCTTTTGGAGCTACTTGTTGTACAGCAAGAATGGCGTTTTGCTGTGATAAGCCAAATGCAAGACCTAACACGTGCCTGTTAGAGCAAAGGCGTTGTGTCTGCGTCCTAAAGCCATTGTTATACATACCACAGAATGTAAGATAACAAGCTTGCTGTCCCCAATTGCTATTCTCGTTCACAGTGAAAAAGAGACCATAGCCAAGGAGGTTGGATGCACCACCGATCATTAGGTAATATTTCAAGCGTCGAAAGTGTGGAAGAATGAAGCCACTACCAACTGATCCCACAATAAGTAGAGCCATAAAGGGTATAAGTCTTATGCCAGAAGAAGTGGAAGATGCACCAAAAACAGACTGGAAAAGAATCGGACCAAAGTACAGAGTACCAATGAAGCTGAAGATATGTTCAAGTTAAAGATTGTTTTCTGGATCATGCTATGCTTGTGTTACCTTAATCCAAGACACATCATATAGAGATACACCACGAAAATGGCAGGATTGAAAACGACTTGACGTGGCATAAGCTATCCAAAAGAAGTCATCGTAAGCATACAACTCTTACAAGTACAAATTCACTTACTGGTTCACGTGAAAGCCATCCTTGGGAAGCGATCAACATGATGAGTGAGATAGCAGCACCAATGAAAGGACCATATGCATGGGGTGTATTCCAGCCATATTGATCTCCCCAATTAAGAGCAAGCAATAAACAGCAAATCAATCCAATCGTAAAGAGAGTACCCAAAAAGTCGATTCGCTTGAACTTGACCCAAAGTGAACTTTTGGTGACCTTGGAAGGTTCCTTGAACAAGAAAGTAAGAATAACAATGGTACATCCGCCAATAATGACATTGATCCAAAAGTCCTTTGACATGTGTGTGAGTTCTTGTATGATGATCCTGATACGGCTATAATCCACTTACCCATCGCCATGTCACATGATCAACAAAGGCTCCACCTGTAGTATACCTTGCTTAGAATAGTGCTTCATCTTGGATACAAAATTGGTTATTGACTTACCCATAAGAGGACCAATAACGCTGCTCAAGCCATAAATGACCTAATCTACAACGTCAGTGGAATCTCCAAGAGCGTCTCTCAGCATTAGCATACCGTGAGCATAGATTGGAAACGAGGACGCAGTGGTAAAGGGACAATGTCAGCAACAAGTACAAAAAGCATGGAAATGACGCAACCAGCTCCTGCTCCTTGGACCGTTCTCCCTGCAATGAGACCATTGATAGTTTTTGTTGTTGAATTGACGATAGAACCCACTACAAACAAGATATTGCCAAACAACACAACGGGTTTTCTTCATAAAGCAGTGTCAGTGAATGTTGCATATCCGGAGTCAAAGAAGATGCTACCTGCCAAAGATGTCCGAGAACTATCAATTTGAAGCTCAGTGTTAGCATGATTTCCTTGATTTCTCAGATGGATTCATACCTTTCCTGCCAGACCTTGAAAAGAATTCATTGCAACAAGATATGATGTAGCAATCCAAGTCTGCAGTAGTAGTAGTAGTAGCAGTAGTAGTAGTAGTAGTAGTATTGATTTACAAAGATTTAGTCAAATAGCATCATTGGATCATGAAATAAAGTCTACCTGTTGGGCGACTGCATCAAGCTCAGTTGCAATAATGTTCATGGCCCTATTATGTATTCAATCTATATCAGTTGCACTATGTCAACATGATTCTAATATAAAGATACTCACGGTGCCACCACGGTGCTGTTAAGAGATATCATGAACATGGATAAAATGATACCAATAACGAGTAACACGAAACGAATACGCTCCAATGTCCTTCGTAACTGAGATATTGGCTCTACTTGATCTGATGATGATGTTTTCAGGTCGACATCTTTCTTGTTGTCCTCATTGTCAGCTTGGGATATTGATTGAATCTTTTCTAAAGTATCGCTCTGATTGCTTTTTGATATTGATTGCTGCTGCTGTAATGCATTTCTGGTTTCAACAAGCTGCACAGAAGTGATAGTATTTGTATCATCACTGTCTTTGGTATCCATGTCGCGCGCGGGAATGAGGAAAGAAAGAACAAATCAATAGGCAGTATCCTTGCACTTGTTTTGTGATATGAAGCACAACAGCTTTTATAGAAGGATAGAAGAGTGAGCCTGTGATCAGCCATTTGCAAACTGTGTGCAACTCATGAGTGGGTTAATTTTACCCCGCCTTGAAGCTCTGGAAAGATCTCTCGTGTATTCTTTGCTTTGGTGTTATGAATCCTTATTCGTTTTGCACTATAATATTACAAGTCTTGTTGTAATTGCTTATGAATCCAAAGCTTCCCATGTAGTGTATAATCCGATATATGATGATACTGTAAGTAAGCTGAAAGACAAGTCTACAAGAAAACAAGATATCTGATGTCGATCTCATAAGGATGCAAGCGTATCAAGATCCGTATTTTCACACACACGCATGCCGGCAAATTCAATGATCCGCGTAACACATATCAAGGTTATTTTGTCGGATCGCAATTGTTTGGTTGCACAATACCTGATCCAAATCAGCGCAACAAGTGATTCAAGTGATTCATTGATGGTCATTAGCCAAAGCTGCCCAATATATTGTGTCTTTGACACTAAACAATGATGACTCATGTTCTTAAAAAGATTCATTGTTCAAAAAGGAAAAACAAATCTCCCATCATTGGCTTGATCATGCATGTCATTGTTGTTGAGAATAGTCCAAGAATGGGATTGTGTTCAGGTGAAAACAAAAGTGGCGTTGTTATGACGAAGCCCATACGCCGATTCAGTAAGTTATGTAATCAGATCAAAGTGCTTGAATGTTGACCACTCGTCGTCTTTATCGCTGGTATTGATATCTTCTTTTAGCAAGGAGTACACTACTAGCTGAGCATTCTAGGAAAATATCGCCATATTTAATCTACTAGTAATGAGCAAACGTTGAAGAAATGAGTGACGGGTTAAAAAGAATATCACTCTCCGGTTTTTGGGGGGTCATGTGATTTGATCTTGCAGTCTATTGTCCATTTTAGGATTGCACGGCAATCAATCGGCCCTTGTTCGTCCCGGCTGGTACAGCTTGGTCCTTCATAAGGCTCAATATTGGTACCAAAGTCCAATCCTATCGTCAAGGCACATGTCCTTATTGCTGGTTCAGCTATCGATGGATCAAGGAACCTAGTACAAAATACAACAGTACGTGGTCCCGAGTGGTACAAAAGATGTATACATAGCATGTAAGCATATCTCGAACATCCATGGCATGATGTCTTGTTTTAAGAAATCTTATCCTTCAATATGCAGCAAACAAACAGCACTATCTGATACTCTGCCATAGCAAATATTTTATCATGTGGAGTGTTTATACATCGCTACAACAACGTGAATGTCATCACAACAAAAGGATCCAGTTCTCCATCATAACACTATTATGCTTTGATATGTGGATGGTATTAGTTTATTTGTTATCCAGACGATGATAAGGTGTCAAAGGGTCATATTGTATATGTGTTATTGAATAGTAGCTGAAGACTATAGCTATATGATACACTGAAGCAATAAGGTTCCATCACACAATGCTGGACGTGAATCATGCGCATGGAAAGTCTCGGTATGTCAAATTTGATCTTCCCCACTTAAACAATCTCATCAATCTCTTTCCTGCTACATGTCCTATTCCACAGCTCTACGAGTTGCTGACCAAAGAGCAAAGCAAGCATTCGACTTGTTTCGCAATGTCGACAGCATTGACAGCATCCTTCATGAGCACATGTGGGAAGTAGACACGCTTCTCCAAGGTAATGTGTTGTCCATGGTGCAGTGTGCCTTTCGCCATTTTGTTCTTTGACACGTTCTCTTTTTCTTTAAAGAATCTTACAATAGACTGCTTATACTTGACGAGCACGGTGCAGCAATACCAGCACGTGATTTGGATCTATCAGATGGGATCAAAGACCTTGATTGTGTTCAGTTGACAGTTCACCGTATGAATCTCGCCCTTTTCACGACTTCACTGTGGACCAACACTGACTACGATGGATCAGCATCCAACTTTTTTTCGATGCTTATCCCCAAGTAGCTTCATGATCGGAACGACATCATTGATCTGTTCCTGGAGATTGTTGCAAGATGGACTGTTGTCAGTATACGCTGGACAATCAATCAGCAAACAACACAAGATATCATAGACAGGATGAGGAGGAGAATCAATATTGGACTGAAAGATGAAGATCCTATGCTTATCCAAGAGATGCAAGATGCAATAATGAAAAGATATGGACATGTATGATATGACAGTGAGATAAAAAGCAATGCTCTACTCTTCTAACACTTACTTGTTAGCTGGGTACTCCAATACCGTTATTTGATCTACGTGACATATTTGATCCCCAAAAGGGTGCAGGATGCATGGTCCAGAGTATTACTTATTGTGTTGAAAGCCATTGACGATAAGGTATGTATATGTGGACACGGGGAACATGTGACATATGTTAACATATCTCTTTCTATTGTCAGGCGCATCTTCATCACCGTGCCAAGGATAGTAGATGTGACATTGGTATTGTAATTGATTACGATTCCCTGTGGATCCATGGCAGTCTTCAGTTATGTCGATCATCAAGATGCACTGGATGAGTAGGAAGATGGCGAGCACAATCAGAAAAAGGATCCAGTCAGCAATCATCATCACAATGTATCAGATGTTTCGGGATCATGAAAGAAGGAGGGCTCCCATAAACGCACATTACTGCAGAAGGCAAAAAGCAAGCTAGACGAGCAGCACTTCATGGATATTGACAGTGGTGTCCAAGTGGCATATATACGATCCCAATCCTCTTTTCAAGTATACCAGCACCACATGGTTTATGATGACAACCCATCCAATGATAGCATTGCAACGAATATGACATGAAAGCGATACATCACCACTTTATACCAATCACGACATGATCCACTTCCAAGGCATCATTATTCACATGAACAACACATACAAGCATGTCCCACAGCAATACAGCAGCATCTTCTACCAACTTTGATCCTTACAGTCCATCCAGTCAACTTCAGAAAGATGATAATCGCGTTGTCGATCTACATATTGAAATGCTACATTCACCACACTATCAAAGTCAAGAAGACGATGATCAAGTTGAAGAAAGCTGTCGACATGAAGGCATTGTTATATCAGCAGTACCAGAGTACGATGCAAGCTTAGGATCTCCAGAACAAGAAAAGTGTAGTGATTCTGTGAATGCATGGATCGAGGAGGTCAAGGGGCATTTTCATCATCCATAGTCATCTTACGCACAATGTGGGATCATCCTCTGCTAAAGCCAACCCGGAATATCACCCCAAGAGTCAACAATGTAGTAATCCATCAAATAAACAACATACTTGTATCCCTTATAGAACATGATACTATTGGAACTATCATTAAAAGACTATTTTGAATGCTATTGAATGTCCTTTCCATGTGTGAGCAGGTGATGATGATGAAATGGTAATAGCTGTCGATGTTTTCTTATATACAAGTAGTGTGCTCTTTATTGGGGAAAGTACCACCAATACCATGTATATGCATAGGTCGTTTAGGAGACTGGATGCTTTTCTTGACAAGAGTAAACAGGTCAAACTTGTTGTCACAGCTTTGCATGCATTAGCAGCAGTTACGATAGTTCTGGAAAAAGAAGGATCAACACAGTACATTGCATCCAACTAATAGGAATCATCCAAAGAACAATCAAAATGGATGTGGGAAGGTGGATCACGCAACATGAGCAATGACAAGTGACTATTGGGAAAACGATGATTCGCCAAGTCTTGTTCCGCTGCACGGTCTCTGATTTAGAGTTTTGAAAGCCGTCAAAGCTTGCTGTACCTGACTCCGAGCTTGTCTTTCCTCTCTTTTTCGTTTCCCCAACACTTCTTACACACATCATGACCCAACGTGGTAAGTTATGCTTTATAACAGACAATAGGCTACATTGGGAAAAAAGAGACTGGCTGGGATCGCGATCGTGAAAAGTGTGCTTACATGGAGCCATCATCTTTGTAGAAGTCTACGTTGCTGCTGTTGCCCGTACTCCCATTGGTGGTTTCAATGGCTCCTTGGGTTCTTTGACTGCTCCCAAGCTTGGTTCCATTGCTATTGAAGGTAATTTTAAAGCATGTATATATGTCATAGATAAGGTATTGACGTGATCTGATATATAGCTGCTATCAAGAAGGCCAATGTACCTGCTGAAGCTGTTGAAGAAGTTGTCTTTGGCTGTGTCTTGTCTGCCAATGTTGGTCAAAACCCTGCTCGTCAAGCTGCTCTTGGTGCTGGTCTTAAGGATACCACTGTTGCCACTACTGTCAATAAGGTGTGTGCTTCTGGCATGAAGGGTAAGTTTATATTACAGGGATGGGATGAATACATGCTAATGGATATCATGTAACATATAGCTGTCTCCATGGCTGCACAAAGCATCATTTTGGGCAATGCTGATGTGATTGTTGCTGGTGGTATGGAATCCATGACCAACACTCCTTATTATCTTCCCAAGCAACGTTTTGGTTCTACTTATGGACACACTGAAGTTGTTGATGGTGTTCTCAAGGATGGTTTGACTGATGTGTACAATGATTATCCTATGGGTGTGGCTGCCGAAGAATGTGCCGAACGTCATGGATTCTCTCGTGAAGATCAAGACAATTATGCTGTTGAATCTTATAAGCGTGCTCAAGCTGCTTTTGCTGCTGGTGTTTTCAAGGATGAAATTGTTCCTGTTACTGTTCCTGGTGGTCGTGGCAAGCCTGATCGTGTGATTGATCAAGATGATGAAGTTGCCAAGCTTAACGAAGAAAAGTTGCGTGCTGTGCGTCCTGTTTTCAAGAAGGATGGCTCTGTAACAGCTCCTAATGCTTCTCCTCTTTCGGATGGTGCCGCTGCTATTGTTCTTGTTTCTCGTGAAGCTGCTGAAAAGTACAATTTGCCTTTGCTTGCCAAGATCCGTGGTTGGGCTGATGCTGCTCAAGCTCCCAACTTGTTCACTGATTCGCCTGCTCTTGCTATTCCCAAGGCTATCAAGCATGCTGGTCTCACTCCCGAAGATATTTCTTTCTATGAAATCAATGAAGCATTCTCTGTTGTTGCATGTGCCAATCTCAAGTTGCTTGGTCTTTCTGCTGACAAGGTGTAAGTGTTTTAAGTGTTTAGGATGAAACAAGATGCTAATGAATGCTTTAGTAACATTTATGGTGGTGCTGTCGCTATGGGACATCCACTTGGTTGCTCTGGTGCTCGTATTATCGCCACTTTATTGACTGTCTTGAAGCAAAAGGATGCCAAATACGGTGCTGCTGGTGTCTGCAATGGTGGTGGAGGTGCTTCTGCTTTGGTCATTGAGCGTTTGTAGATAGCAAAACATTACTTTTTTTCATGTAAGGAACCATAATACACATTTCTAGTCAAACAAGATGGATAGGATAGTGTGTATGTGTGATTCGTGAGAAAAACAATAGGGATGACAAATGACAGGTTGGATTGTATGGCATGTGTGTCGATGTCATTCCACAGTGTGTGTTGCATTTTCGTTTTCCATGCATTTCCCAACACTTGACCTGAAATGTAGTAGAGTTTTCTAGCTTTATTTGTGAGATGTATGTCTATTTGTGTTCAAAAGAGTGATTCGTCAGTGTAGGTTCAGGATGATGTTGAAAGACATGAATATCAGTAACAACGTAGTGACGAAAGATGATGCATATATTAATGACGACTAGAGCTGATTGCGAAAGTTACAAATGCTTGGCAATAGTGAACAGATGAAGCAGGAGTATGCAAAGGAATCATGCATGGGCCCTTTCTTTTTTAACTTGCCCCACCACCATTGTTGTTTTACCTTTCCCTTTCTTTTCTTTTACCCTTTTCTTCCTTTAAACCTTGTGAAAAAGCGATTCATCATCATTCCACCAATCAATCAACCAATATGGCCTTTCAGCAGGACATTGCGTGGACTGTGTATAGCACAATACTACTCTTCATACTTGTGTTACTTATTGCACGCTGCCGACACAACATGTTACTCCTGCCATTCATTTTATTTACACTCATGACTTTACTTGCCCTTGTGATCAGTTTAGCACGGCGTTATCAAGGTGATTCAGTATTGCTGATTGCTGATCGAAGTCCAGTGGTAAACCACTTGCCAATTTTCTCACTCTTGTTATATGCTGGGATTGTCGAGTGCCAACTGATACAACTGGCAAAACAAAGACAACAACAACAATCATCCATCGATTACAATGAAGAGCAGCAACAAGAAGAAAAGCAACAACGTATGAATAATTGGAGACAATGGGCAGTGCTTGGTTTATTACTAGTATATTGTGCTCTGACAGTGGCGCATGTGTTGATCATGCTCTTACTGGATGACAATTTACCACTCACAAGAGAATGGCTCGCTATTACAGTAACTGGACTAGTCTTCATTGCTCTCTTGACGACAGTTTGGTTTGCTACACGCATCAAAAGAGATGGCATTTGGGTGTTATTGCTGCATGTACTATTCTTTGTGTTTACAGTAGGACTTGCTCTTGCTTCTTGGCTTTTACAAGACATGATTGATCGACCACCCCATCTCGTTTCTATGGCACCAGTGCATTGGATCCTTATGGAAGCATTACTGGTGTTTCTACCACTTGTTCTCTTACTTGGCTTATCATCTTGGGTCGTTCGTCCCCTTTATTACAACAATATGTATTACAACAATCACAACAACCTATATTCCCCACGAATTCTCGGCTTCATTACACGTCGCACTCAACCATCATATCGTTTCTCCAATGTATAAAACAAAGATTGCATATATATATGTATATTGTATGTGTGGATGACCTGCATCATTGATATAAAGGAAGAAAAAGATGTACATATATCAATTATTGGCATGAATGAATAAAGAGGGTATGCATGTACATTATATGAGTGATACAAAAGAGATCATACGACAAGACGACGTGGGGGTGAATGAGGAAGATGAATGGGTCTTTGGTCTTCATTATCATAAGGGCTGCATATATCAAGGTTCTCATTTTGTGTGCCGAATCGTGGAATACGTACATAAGCATCAGTTCCCCAACCTGGCATAGAAACTACATTCATATCACCGCCCCAATACTCTGCATAAACACGGCTCATTGGTAATCCTATACCGAGTGGAGGAGCACCAATAAACTGATCATTCTTTAGCTCAGCAATACGTGCTGCTAACTGTGGCAAAGTACGCAAAGTGTTGAATCGTGGAAGATGACCATATGACCAAATGTGTTGATATACATCACTGGGAATACCACCACCTTGATCCGAAATGCGGAATAAGACATCGTTTTCATTTGAGCATATAGTGACTCGAATAGGTGGTAATGATGCTGAAGTGTGCTGATGAGCTTGGATAGTGTGTCGAAAAGCGTTGGATAAGAGCTGGTAAATGATATACTTAATATGATCCGAATGATAGGTGAAAACCACATGTCCGTCACCATCCAATTCAAGGGTGGGTGATAATGTATACTTTTGTGTAAGAAGAGAAGCACATTGTGCCACAGTGTCCCTGGCTGAACAACTA
The DNA here is from genome assembly GCA_008728235.1 of Lichtheimia ramosa. Classification (NCBI taxonomy): domain Eukaryota; kingdom Fungi; phylum Mucoromycota; class Mucoromycetes; order Mucorales; family Lichtheimiaceae; genus Lichtheimia; species Lichtheimia ramosa. Next base: position 1,180,443 of record CP031823.1, read on the forward strand.
CTAAACACAGCAGCAGCTACACTCCCACCCACGACATTGGTATCATCATCATCCATCACCTGATGTGATCTTATCGATGAGATGGTCCTTGCTGCATGATGATCACGTTGTTGACCATGTTGGTATTGTTGAGTCAAAGCAAGATGTTGTTCTGCAAGTACTCTTCTTGAAATCCTTGATCTTAATGTCGCTTGCATAAATCGATCTATACGATCTGATCCCATATGCTCTCCACATTCTGATATTCCCAATGCCAATCGAGGAATCACAACCAAGTGCTGTTCAAGGGATTCAACCAGTGCATTGCAAAAGGCATCATTATCAGCTAATGTCTTGATAGGTGGCACCTTTCGCAATCGTTCAAATGCACGCCAATATAAGTCATACACTTGTTGAATATGTGGATTGGTTCCAACAATGAAGGGTAGCTTCTGAAACTCTCGGATACGATGTGATATGCGGATCGGTAGCTCTTTGCGTACATAGTTGGCTGATATCAGGAGTCGTTCTGTATTCATATGTCGCTCATAGAACAGCAGTTGTCGTAACGTTATAGGAGTCGTCCTCTGTTGCACATACTCATCAAGGATCTTGTTGCGGTAAAAGTGCTCATCCATGTCGACAATGGCACCTTGTCGTTGCTGTTGTTGTTGTTGTTGTTGGTCCATGAGCGGAGCGTGATGCACAAAAGAGTAGTGACGACGACGACAAGTAGTGACAGTGGCAATGAGACGCCTTTTAGTTGGAGTAAGACGAGACATGGCAGAAAGGGGGTAAAAAGAAAAGAGAAAGAGAAAGAAAGTAAGGTACTTGATGTGTCAGTCAACTCGATACTTCATACGCTAGATAGTGTATGAGTCACCCAGCCATGGACAAAGCGAGTGGATCCAAATTGATTTCCGACGTAATGCAGATCGAAAAGGGGTACTACCACGGGACAACCATCATGATGATTAAGCTTTTTTCGGGTGTGGGAGGAGAAAGACTACAATACTTGCATTCTTTCGGTCATCTTTACAATAAAGACCACTTTTCACTTCAACCAAACAAAAAGGCACTTGTACTCTTCATATACAGTAAGTCAATTATTCCTTTTTGTCACCTAAGCATAACAATTGTACAAACTATCAAACATGTTTCACTATCTTATGTGTCAAGTGGTAAAAGGAAAACATCATCCCACCAACAAAGTGAAGGATCATCGGAAGGTGATGTTGATTATACTACCATTTATAATACCAGTCCACAAATGGTATAGCTAGATGCATTTGCCACAGTTGAAGAAGAGTTATACATATATACTGGCTCTGGCTAACCAATTGGTATTCTATGATTACTTTGTATCATCACGTATTATAGATGGGAAAGAGAGAAAGAGAGAAATACATGACACATACACATGTACACTGAGAATGGTGGATGTGGAAGTGATGGAATGTCCGACTTGGTGTGTTTATGCATAGGCTCGTGGTCCAAGCGCTCGTACATTAAGCCTATTCTTATCCGACAATGGCGCAGCATATGTCTTTGTCGGATCTTTGTTTTCCCAGAGCTTCTTTCAGCCATCAGAACACGTTGATTAGGGGGCATGGAACCCAAACTTGTGGATTTTTTGTCATCAGTAAGCCATGCTTTTCTTCAAATCGGTAATCAATATGTACGCACAAACCATCTTACCCCAAACATGCAGTAATGAAACATATCACCCTTACTTTCCCGATCTTTCGGGTCTCAGGTCACGGCATTGCTGAAAAAAGCAAGAACCAAAAGTTGTAAATCAAGAAAAAGAAATATATAGAACACGCTTTGTTTGCTTGGATAGACTAAAAGGTACTTAGATAGGACACATACAGTATAGAAACAGAGTAAGGTGTGTGTGATGGTAGGTGGTATAATAGGCGGGAATCAAGGGTGATGGGGAGGGAGAAATAAAGCTGATAAAACATGTATAAGAAAATGAAAGGTAAGGTGAGAATGTTTGCATATGTAAGGGAATGGAAATATGTGCAAGATGAAGAAAAGAAAAGAGGATAGTTCAATGAATCAAAAAGAGAAATGCTGCTTTTGTGTGTGTGTGTGTGTGTGTGATGAAACGTGTGTGAATATAAGAAAGAAGACATAGTGGAATGAAAGTGTATAAAGAAAGAGAGTATAAAGACAACATGTAGATGGCAAAAGAAAGATTGAAAGTTGAGATTGGAATGATGTCGTTGATTGTCAGAATCATGAAGATGTTGCTGATACCATATCAGCACTGGATCGGATGTAGATCGAGTCATCATACATAGAAGATCGGGATGATAAAAGGGATTGCCATGATGGATCAGGTAGCCATGCTGCCAATTGTTCTTTTGAAAGGCGATTAAGACCGAGACATCGAAGCACATCGGCATCTTCAAACACCATTTGTTCATCCATGGCATCAGATGAAGTTTGAGAGATTTCGGCGCTCAATCTACAATAAACACACACATGTCAATAACATTTGTTGGTCATGAATCATGATAAACATACCCATCATTGGCTACTTGAACATGTGCGTCATCTTGTGAAGCAATAATGAAAAAGGGAAGTGAAATTTTGTCTTGGGATGACAAGAATCGATGATGTTGACTATGTTGGTTTCTCCAGACAAGATTGCAAAGCTGCAAATGTTGTGCAAGCTTGTCTTGTATCAATCCACGTGTATGATCCATGGATGAGAGCAAATGAGCTTGTCGACGCTATAAATCATGCAATCATGTCAATGTCAATGTCAATCTTGATGCATCTAAAGAAAACTTACCTCTTCTTGATCTACAAGCTTTTGCAGCTCCAAGTATCTCTCCATTTCAACATCGGATAAGCTTTGTTGTTGATTTTGCTGCTGATGATGATTGTGATTTCCTCCAAAGTAAGAAGGAATACCGAGCCACTTGATCTGCTTCTTATCTTTGGCGATGATATCCATGGCCATGAAGACATTCAACGCGTCATATACACGGCGTCGGATATTCTTTTGATCAAAAGATCGCTTCTACACAATGAAATTAGGTCAATGAAACATGCATACACATATACAATGAAAAACATACTTCATTATCCATGTTTGCGCGAATATCCAGGGCCAATTCGTCAGCAACCTATATTTATCATCAGGTGTTTGTGTGAGTTATTGGCTTTCCCAATAATGATTATACACAAACGCGCGTGTGTATCAAGTGTGTTCTCTTTTTCTTTTTACCTCGTTATAAGTGGTAACGCCTTTTTCCGCCACTTTGTCACACACTTGCTTGCTAAAGTGCCGCAATCCTTTGTTTGCTCGAGATGAGTCGTCATCACTACCACCACGCATATTGGTGCTAGTACGTCGTGTTGATGATGTATCATTGCATTTACGCTTTTTAGGTCTTGCTGATTCATCTTGGCAGCTACCACGTTTCAATGATAAAGGTGGAAATGCTGATGGTTGGTGGCACTGATGATGATGATGATCATTTCCAAGCCGCAGTTCCGGATCGGAGTTGAGTAATGAAGCAATAGACCCTTTACGCGAACCACTGCCATCACTACTGCTGCTGACAGATGGTGATGAAGCGCTCACAAGCTCTTCAGTTTCTTCAGGTGGTGAACAAAGTGCATGTGTTGGTGCTGAAACAGCTTCCATAGTTGCTGAAGAAATGACATTTTGCAAAGGTGGCAAGCTGAATCCGAAAGGTGGAGATGTAGCAGGATGCAACATGGTAGTTGTCTTTGTTGGTATCACCATAGGTCTAAGAGCAAGTGATGGTGGTGTTGTATCAAAGATTGCATTATCATCACGTCGATCACGCGTGGTTGTACGAGGTTCAAACAGAGAAGGCAGCTTGGTTGCAGCTGCTGTAGGTGAATGACTGCTGTACAAAGGTGGTGATGGCAATGGTGGTGTTGGTGGAGAAACACTGTCTTTTGAAGGATGCTGATGATGATAGTGCTGATGAAAAGGTACAAAAGCAGACGTCATGGTAATATAAAGTTGACTCGATGTGGCTGATCAGCAGATGATGTGGTGAAAGTGAGTGAGAAAGAGATAATAAAATAAGAAAAAGAGAGATACTTGAAAGAATGGCAAGTCTGATAAGGTATATCAATAATAAAAGGAAGGAAAAGAGAGAGAGTGAGGATATGAAATGTGAAATGGAGCTAAAAGTGATGCTTGTTGTAGTTGTTGTTGCAAGGAAAAGATTCCAGGAAGAGAAGGGGGAAAAAGAAAATCTCGAGTACACAGATGTGAACAAGCATATTATATAAATGTCACCGGTGCATGTCAGCATTGTGCTATGCGCGCGCAAAAAGTTTTCTTCTGTGTAGATGTGTGCATAGACACAATGGAATCGGATCCGCTCGTTTCAAAGGCAAATCGGGATTGCCCTGTTTGTTCTACCCTGGTTTTCTTTTTTGCTTTTTGTCGTCTCCTCTCTCGTTTGATATCATGAACAACCAGCTGTGGTGCTAGATGAAGCGGAAGTCCATATACGGTATCCCTTTAAACATCAGTTGCCAGATGTTCCCATGACTTTTGATGAGCGGCGTCCTCGGGGACCACTATCCGCTTGTGACAGATTTCACACGTACCAGGTCTCTCACACACACTAAGTAGTGGTCTTTTTCTTTGGCTATTGCTTGAATATGCAGTGCATGTCCCTGAAAGTCATCAAAACAAAGCTGTAACGCATCCAAGTATGTGTATATATAAATGTCGGATATCAAGACATCGGGATCAGCAAATAAGCAAACCTAATACAATCACGCATATATACATACATAAAGAACAACAACAAGCGTTACTTGGTACCTAGACGCAAAACAGGGTGGTCAGTAGTGAATTTCTTACTAGGCACACAAACGCGGTCCCTGTTTTCAGCTGTTGATTATTTCGGAACGTATCCGGGAACCACACTTGTCAAAAACAAGCTTGGGCTTGTCTTTTTTTGTAAAGGGCTCTGTTAGACAATCGGGACAAGTCCAAGATGTTGTACACAAGTGTAAACGTGCAAATATGCCACTGGATTATAAGCACTTACGCATGAGTAAGGGCCATGCATGATGAATGCTGTTGTGTTTTTTCTCTCTTCTTATGTCGTACTCGTATCGATTCGTTTGTTTATCCCCAACCGGAGAAAAAGTTAGAAAGTTTATCTCTTTGGCTCTATTTGGGGGGAGAATGCCTACTTGTACCTTATATATTTGTTGATGCTATGGCCACGAAGACAATGTGTAGCTGTTGACTTGAATGATCTTTGTTATTTGACTTATTCTGAAAGAATAACAGGTCACTATTAGCATTAGGGTAAAGAAAACATGTATAGAGTTACAAGAAAAAGGATCACTCTTCTTCATGTCCAAATAAAAACCCTGTTTCTCATGAAGATAGGCGGGTAAAAATCACAGGACGATCGCGATATGTCAAGATATTACAGAATGGGAAGTAAAAAGCGAGTCATCATCATCACTCTTTTCTTCTTTCTTGTTACTAGGTGGTCTTTTGTCTAAATTTGCGCCACTAGCGCTCTCGGTACGTCCATTTTTAGGTGATTGGGGGGTAGAGACGTGAGTTTGATAAGTGGGGATTAAGCGGGGGAAACCGCTTGTCATTTGTTTCAAGAAACCTTGTTTATGGATATGTATGAAAGCGGGTTTACGGAGTCAGTGGTCCGAGCGTTACTTACTTTTGCGAAATGAGTCATTGCATCTATCGAAAAAAGGAACCAGACACATGCATAAGGCTTGTATATCAACATGGATCTTGTGGATGTCAGACATATACACATATCATCATCATGTTGCATGGGGACTAGTTTGGATAATGCTGCGGAGAAAAAGATAAATAAGCTGTGACATTGTGAAAGCAACAAGACCAAGGAACCGGAATTAAACTGACAAGTAATTGAGTATTAGTCGGATCGGGTTGGGTCTGGGTATTTTGAATGTGTAGTATTGTTTGGACAAGGAGGACACCTGTTGGGTTGCATGTTATAACTAAAGGTACAAATATCATGTGAAAAGCATTCAGAGCTAACTGTGTGTGGATATGCATAAGGCGTATGTGTTGTTTAATAGTTGGGGGATTCAAAGACGCATATACAAAGGATGTATGTGTTAGTGTGTGTGTGCCTTTGATCCCGGTCTGTGCGCACCGACATTAGTGCTGCCAGTGCCTTTCCTATCATTCCTCCCCCCTTATTTTCTTCACCCCAAAAGTTCCACTGGTCTATTTATCCCTAACATGCATAGAAGAAAGATTACCATGACATATGTTACCAACAAATCATTCTTTATAGTGTGCAGTTGCTACCGTGACCCCCCAAAAACTGCCAAGTCCATATGCAGATATCCCGCCCTCCCAATGTTTCATGAATCCAGCCCCATGTTCTGCAAACCATGTGACAAGATGCAAAAGGGATCTCCATTGTTGTTTCTGTTTATCCTTTTCACTTCTCACTAAACATGCATATGTACACACGCTTGAAACAAACAACAAGGTTTTCTTCTTCATTAAGACTTGGATATAGGGAATTAGATGTGGAGTGTTGCGAATGTGTATAAGTGGTGTAAAAAGACATGGTGATGTTGATTGGAATGCGATAGGAGGAAATCATTTGGCTCTAAAGAATGGTGATAATAGTAATACTGCTTGTGCATGCTTAAAAGCGTCGATCGGATGACGATCCTGTGAGCTTGGAAATTGTAAATACACCAAGGATCACCACACCAAGAAAAGTGATAGCTGCAGGCAATAGCATTTCTTGTGGTATAGGCAAATTGAGATCGGTAGCTGCATCTCGTTTTCCACCACGACGACGATGACGACGTTGTTTTTCCACTTGCTCATCTTCTTCATCTGATGTTGTACTTTCAATATCACTCGATTCATCTTCATGGCGATGACGTTGATGACGTTTAAGGGATCTTTGATGTTGTTGATCATGATCATCTTCATTATCCTCTTGTTGCACAGCTGAAATTGTAGGTTGACCAGGAGGAGCATCCATTGTGCCTGATTGCGTAGTAGTCATACTTTCTTCAACAGATGCTTGTGTAGCAGCAGCAGCAACTTCAGCAGCCTTTTGTTGTTGTTCAGCAATTGCATCATGAACAAATAAGCGTACACGATCATGTCCTTGTTTACGAGCAAGCTCCACTGCATCTTGTAGATCAGAATCACAAGTCATCAATACTTCATCATCTTCATCATCGAGATAGGCAATGTTGAGCCAGTTGTCGTCATCATGTTCTTGTTCTTCAGCTTCGACCTTGACATACGATTGTGATAAAGACAAGTGATCCGCCATAATCTTTTGTCGTACATGATCACGTACTACAGCATAACTGGAATATTCACATCGAAAACGGTGCGCCTTGTTGCCATAGTTGAACTTGAAAGCAAATGTGCCAGCAGCTGCATGTGATGATACAGTGGATCGATTGTCATCAGCATTAGCCACTGAAGTGCTATCACCTGGCATCACTTCAGAATAAGCAGGATGTTGACTACCACCAATACCAGCATGACTATGGGGCGAGATGGTACGATCAGGATGTGGGCTTACAGGTGGCTGGAACATGTGTGAATTGGCTGCTTGGGACAAAGAGTCGGATATGGCTGAATCTGTTTCAGTGTGATCACCAGCCAGCATACTGCTCCAGAACTTGCCACCATCATTTCCATTGCCTTCGATGCTGTTGATCTATTTATACAAGTGAGTGATAGAGTCATAAACATATGATTAACTTGTCATTTACCTGATCAAGAGTAGCATAAGTCAATCGAAGAACATCGACTAATCCAACAATCTGTTTATCGTCATCGATCACTGGCAAGTTGAGATAATGTCCATCTAACATTGACAATATATCAATATCAGTCCATTTCACCTTTTCATCACCATATTTACATACCATGCATCTTCTTCAAGCCATCCAGAATGCTAGTTGTAGGCAATGCTGTATCAGGATGAGGAGTCATGACGCGAACAACAGAACATGTCTCAGGAGCAAGACCTGCAGCAATGACACGAAGTACAATATCCTTGGACTATAAAAGAGTCATCAGCCATTTCATTTTGATCCAAGTAGAGTATTCTTACCGTAAAGATACCAGCCAATCCTCCATGATCCATTACCAAGACAGCTGTAGTGTGATGTTCTTTCATAAGCCTAGCGACATCACGAACATTGGCCTTGACAGGTACTTGTACTGGAGCCGAATGATCCAAAACAGTAGTCAAATCAGGACATGACATCTTCTCACGCAATGCCTCCATGTATTGAACCAGTTGAGCAGGGCTGTTTGTGTTCCATTCACGTTCGACACCTTCCAATGCATCATATAACTTGCGAGATGATCCATATGCACGTTCCATCTTGTTCAATGCTTCATATAAACATTTGGTGATATCCAACAAGCCGAAAATGTCGCCTTCTTCATTACAAACAGGCTATAATTGAATATGCGTGTGAGACAATGGATGATCGGGAATAAAATGTCTGTGCTCCTCAAGATCACTTGACTTACCAAATGACGGAAGCCACGGGACACCATCAGGTTCAGTGCATCTTGAGCAGAAGTATCAGCCGTGACGCACATTGGATTACGTGTCATGATATCGTTCACTGTTGTTGCCCTGTAACAAGAAGAAAGTCAACATATGAAGAGTTATTGTTAGGATGTTTTTCCTCTACCTTGCATCCATATGTGAAGCAACAACTCGATAAGCGAGATCTTTGGCCTAGTAATGAATACTACAATAAGCTGATGACTCTTTATCGCTCCCCTGTTCCTTTCCATACCGTAAAGATACCACTAAGATGCTCTTCATCATCCACTACGAGTACACAATCACTACGTTTGGCTGCCATCAACTGAGCTGCTTCCATCACCGACATATGATCTCGAACAGTAAGTGCCTGAGCCGGTCTTAGTGCAGAAACAGTGCCAGCTACTTTTCTTGTATGTCGAATGCGACTGGTGCTGCCACGCTTCTTTGACAATTCTTGCTCAATCTTCTTGCGAATAGCCTATGCTTCAAGGTTCAATAAAGGGTGTTTTTGCATTGGTGCAATTTCAGTACCATACCTCATCCTTTTTAGACTGGCGTTGTCGGCTTGAAGAGGAAGAAATGTCGGAAGGAGAAGGGATCTCCAAAGAGCTGCCGGGTCTGGATCGTTTGCTTTGTGCTGATACCACCGACATGAAGCACCCTGTCGTCGAAAAGGAAAAAAGGTAAAAGAAGAAGAGAAAAGGAAAACAACAAAAGTCGGGAAAAGCTTGTTGGGGTTGGGTTGCACCATGTAGCACACAAGCGAATCTACTATATCCACCAAGCTTCTCATTCATTTAGACCCAACCCATACACACATACTGCTCTTGCCTTGAATGAAACATCATCTATATTAATTCATAGTATTGGATTCATGTCGTATTCAATAAAACAGGATCTTTATTATTGAGTACTTGTTATGCAGTACACATTGATTCATTGCATTGCAGACTGCAGAATGAAACACAAACATCAGTAGTCTTCATTAATACCACCATGAGAATGCATGATACCAGACTTGTAGCCAATACTTCGTTAGGTACATAGCGACATGTCATTTGATTACACGTCAATGCGGATGTTTTTGGGGAATGATCCTTAATAGCTCTGGCTACCACTACAGGAGCATATCTATCAGAATCACGAGATTGTTGACACGATCAAGTCATTCTATAAGCACCTGGATAAAGAAGAAACATCCTCTGATTGTACATTAAATGATAGTTTGATAAGTAAAGTGCTGCATCTTTGGGCATTATAAGGGTACAATGTGGTGACTGAATGCCTAGATGGATCAAACCTGCTATGAACTAGGTTGACAATCACTTTCAATTAAGAATTGCATTTGTCCAAAAGAATGTATCTGCATTGTTTTGATGACTGTGGCATAAGATGTATTGAATACTTGCAGCGTTTTCATTTGACATGTATATCCCAAGATATAAACTTGCTTTCATTACGAGCTATAAAGCACGTTTTAGGTCTAGTAGTAGCAAGACATCAAATGTCGTCGTCATGTGGGATCATAGGGAAAGGCTTGGTTTCATTGACAGTGAAAGTAAGGGATACTAGGCATACAAAAGTGTATGTTTTACTAGTCTAGACTAAATAGGATATGCAATGACAAGAGCATCTTGCCTCCTCTAATTCCTTGACTTTTGGCAGTGTAACCGATAGATTATGCAACAAGTCTTTTTCCCATTACCATGCGCATGCGGCGTTATGCATAAATATACATGATGACGCCTTATCGGGAAAGGGGAAAATAATGATCTTTAAAAGGTGGGGGAAAAGGAAACTGCATGCAAGGTGGTGGCAATAGAAATAGAAAGAGAAAGAGAAAGGCTCTCGTCAACTTAGCAAGACTTGGTATAATCATCGACAAGCTTTAAACATGTGGTCTCCTATGACGGGATGACTATAACCCTGTTTTCTTTCAGGGCTATAACAGTGGCAGACGATGTCCATGGTGTTGGCACGGAGTAAAGGGATAACAGTCCAGGATACAGAAATGAAATACAAGATGCAAGCATAGACTTTATCACCTCCTCCAAATCAAAACTTCTTTGCTTATCACACTTCCTCCTTTGTCAAGTCTTGCACAAAAGTCACACAGCCATTTTTTAAGCATACAACAGGCACCAAATGACTTGATGATTGAAACATGGCACTCTATTTGGTATATTCGATGACTAGTAGTATGTGTCGTATGAGAAAACTAGCATACTACACGATGAAAATGTAGTGTGATTGATCCAAATAGGGCTCCATTCCCATTTTTGGATATATAGATCCTCATACAAGAGATAAAAAATGATATTCAAGATGATGCAAAGTAATACAGGTACCTTTTGAACATCATGATCCATGTGGAAACACACGCACACATGTTGAAAGAACATCAAGATGAAAGGATATGGTATGAGTCAGTCAAATGTCCAAATTTGATTTTCCCAGGGAATGAACCTTGTCCCTGCAGGGCTGTCGTGCACATGCATAAATAGGCAGGATAGTAAGGGCTCGATCGCTGTCTCACGTGTTTGGTAATCCAAGAACTTTAATAAATATTGATTGTTGTTGCACAAACGCCTGAAAGCAATAGGAACAAAGAAATGGGCACACATACACACAATCCTTGTTGGAGACATCAATCCTATCCATTGTGACTCTAGAAAGTGATTTTCCCATATCCTGCATGCAACAAACTCCTTTTGAGCTATGCGTCAGTTTTAGGTCTTGTAAGGTCCCTGCACGTAATCAACAAAGGAAATGTGGTGAAGATCTCCTTGTCGATTCCCCTTGAAAGAATATGTCATCGACTATGCACAACCAGATTTGGGGATCAGATAGATATTAGCTGAGATGAGCTTATATTGTGACTCAGTAGCAGTAGCAAGCATGTATTCAAGAAGCGTTGATTGAAGAAGCATGTGTGTGATGGTGAGATCCCTGGTTGACTGATGGAATATCATGATTGGAGTTTAATGATGAGAGAAAGATTGCTTCGGTTCTCCAACTTTATGTGCAACGTACTTTATGGTGATAAACTCATTTTATTTGATAAGCACGACATTGGAAAAGATGATCATGTCAAAATGGATTATGCAAAGACGAAATCTATTAATGAAGCAGAAAAGAGACATTTGACACGCGCACATACACGCGCACGCTGACATACAACTGTGGTGTTATTAAAAATGACATGTGGGGGAGTAATCAATACAAAGTGACATGATCGATCTATTTTTGGGTGGGGAAATGGGCCCTGTGATACATCAAGAGCGGAATCGGCACGACAATCAGTGGTGTGTGTGCAATTGTGTAAAGTCAGTGTAATACTTGAATCCCTTTTGTTGTTTTGTGCTGTTTCTCTTTTTCTTCTTGTCTCTCTTTGTTTCATATCTCCTTTCTTTCTTCTTTTACTTGTTTGTACATGCTACTTGAACCATCTCCTCAATGACAATAGCCGACAAAGTCACCAAAGCATCGCATTCGCCCATTTGCCACCATGGTGACAGCAGCAACAACACATCGGTAACTGACGGCTTGACACTGGAAAAGGTGCTTGAGAACCAAGCCTCTCGTCCTTACAGTCTGCGTGAATTCGCCGATTATCTGGAACAAACTTATTGTTCTGAAAACTTGTCCTTTTACATGGCAGTGACAGATTATCGAGAATCAGCACGTTTGTACTTTGGTAGTAGTCCTGACACTTTGAAATCTCCTGCAACGGTGCCAACATTGGATGGTCAAACTATGGCATTTTGGTTTCGCTTGGATGAAGAATCTCTACTGAATCATGAGCTACAAATCCGATTCAAGACACTCAGGGCCAAGTTTCAGGACATTTTGGAGCGTTTTATATTCACCAATGCACCACAAGAAGTCAATATTCCTTATGAATTACGACATCAGCTGTTACAAACACATCGTGATCAACATTGCTATCATCCAGCATTACTTAAACCTCCTTGTGTTGCAGTGGTGGAATTGATGAGGATTAGTGCATTTATTCCTTTTGCTACTGATCCAGATCGGATGGCTATCGCCGCTACTGTTTCCATGACTCCTACAATCACACCAAAACCCAGCAAGTCATCCAAATCTTTGTTATCTCCATCTTCACCATCTTCACCACCACGTCGATTACGTAGTTGTTCCTCTTTATCATCAGGACACGACATGGCTCCTGCACCTTCTCCTGTACCTCCTGTACCGGTTATCCCATTGTCAGCAAGGGCACATGCAGACAACGGTCATTGGTCATCAACTCTTTCTCCTCCCACCACGTGGTCTACCGATTATGATGACATTTCAGTAACAAGTACAACAAGCAATACAAGTCATAACAACACTTCCAGTATATTGAAAAAGATCACTACATCACTAAGACTACGAGCACGATCACAATCTCCTCCTCGACAAACTGGTTGGAAGCAAATCATTCCTGATCCACAAGCATTCATGCATGCACCACCTGCCATGGAACGAGGACTCAGTAACAGCAGTATTACATCCACAACATCTACTACATCCAGCAGTCGTGGTAGTAGTAGTAATCAAAGCATGCCTAATACAGTGACATCTTCACCACCTTCTCGTCATCAATATCATCTTGATACCCATGTCTCTCATTATTCAGCATCACATGGCGATTCATCCCCTGGTGGCACTCAAAACAGCAACAACGTTCATACATCATCATCATACATTTGCTGATCTTATCCCTTCTTATATGCTTTTGTATACACAATTACTACATTCTACATCCATCACCATCCGCTCACTCATTACACATGTCTTTTGCATCACTAATATTACTATACCAATCGTAAAAAAGAGATATTTCTGCATCACTCCCTCCTCTGATCGTATATATATGCCCATTTGAACTTCTTTATTATCGCTAGTGCTCCTATATAGTTTCTGAACATACATTAAAAGAAATCACGGTTCATTCATTGTATTATTATTAGTCTGATGATCATAAAGTGGGTGAAGGGGAGGATGAAGGTGGAGGTGTATTACTAGTAGAAGAGGGAAGAGAACGATTGACTTTCTTGCGTGGGGAAGATGAGGTAGTAGGAGCATTCCAATGACGTTCAACATCACTTCCATACCATACAAACAGCTCTTCACCAGGTTCAATATCACGTTTTGTCCAACAGATGACTTGATTCACCACAGCACCTTCAATAAACAAGATGTTGGATTGTTTTTCAGTGCTTTCATTCATGAAATGGAAAGGACAATACATTTCCCCATCTGGATCAGTGAATGGTTGACCTTGACTATCTGTTGCATCCAATACAGTACGTCGATACATGATGGAATATTCAGAAGCACGTCCCACACGATCCTTGAGTGAATCATACTCGTCTTCAGTCATTGGTACACCAAAATAGAATCCAATAGGCGTATTGTGTGGCAGTTTACGTGTTGCAAAGAGTCCTTTTCCTGCATTGGGGATTGTTGAATCGCCTACTCGTAATATATCTCGCCATGTTTTGGGTACATTTGATAGATCCAAGTCTTCTAATTTCACTTCAGGTACAACTGGTTCAGCTGGTTTGTCTTGACCATCTTGTGATGTTGCTGTACGTGATGATCCAGGTGCAGTTGCAGCTGCTGCTGTTGGTACAGGATCATGATGTGATGATGGTGACGCTGTTGTTGTCGTTGAAGGATCTGTATCCATTGTATCATCCTTGATACAAGTTGATTGTGATACTGGTGGTGCTTGATCTTCATTCTCAGGCTTCTTCTTCAAAACACCAAAACAAAATGGCCAATCATGATCCACTAGTTTCCTTTCCCATTTGCGATATTCTTCTACAGCACCCTGGAAATTGCCTGGTTCATAAGCAAGCTTGAAATGTGTAGAACGACTTCCTTCTGGCTTGAATGGAATGAACAGTCGATCGGTGTTGGTTGTCAAACTAGCAGATGCAGAATTCGCTGGTGTCTATTGTCACACATAGGTCAATATCACTATTCCTCCTCACACAAATGATCCTAATTCTTCATACCTTGCCTTTAAACACTCTTGGTAAACCACGATCTTTACTGATACGCTTATCCATCTCCAATGCACCATCAATAAGCTGTTTCCTTGGTAATGATCGATTGGGACTTTCTCTCAAGGCAAGGAACAACATGTATGCTTGGTTATGCCACCTAGGTTGTGCTGACGATCGACTGCTGCTTTTCTTCCGGCGATGGGCTTCATTGACAGTAGGTAAAGTGCCTGCTGGAGATCCATTGCGTCGTTTACGTTTCTCTTCTGATTCAGTGTCTTGATCCACTACGGCTTCACTGGTACGCTTTATGCCTGCCATGGAATCAGTGTCAAGGCTGTCAACGGACATTGAAGAGGTAGTACGCTGCATGGAGTGTTGTTGCGATGGCTGAAGTTTATTGTCGTTAGGTTGTGTGTCAGGTAAAGAAGCCGTATGGCTGTTGTTTTGTACAGGATCAAGCATAGTAGAGAGAGAAGGCATAAAGGTGGGATATCAGGGAAAAAGAAACGCGGGTCAAGGAAATGGGAAAAAAAAGACCGCTATGGATGTGTTTGCACGCGATTCACGCGTTATTGCTTGGAGGATCGTCGTTTGATAATGGCTGCTACAAGTGCAGCACCAACAGCCAATACGCCACTCACAATAGCAAGACCAATGACTCCCTCTATAAAAGAAACATATGATCAATAAACACTACTTTGTACCTTTTACATCATCATCCTATACCTCGAGATACTTTTTCAGTGATCAACTTGTTCAGGGCATTTGCTTGTGTGTTGTTGGGTTCCAACTTGAGCAGTTGCTGGTTGAATTGACGTGCTTCACCATAGTTACCAAGCTTATAGTGACCCACTGCAAGATAGTACAAGCATTCTCGTCGTCTCTCTGGTGAATCCCTGTAGATCTCTATCATATCCTATATGAATATTCTTGTTTCCTACATGTCTTTTATTCACTTGCCAGTCAAGAGCGTGATGCCTAGAACCATATCGTCCCCATTCTTGGACTTGATCAGGCCCCATGCGTAGTTGAACTTGGTCTGGATCGTTACAAACTCGCCTTCTTTCTCATATTGTCGACGCAAGACCTAGATGGATGATATGTTTAGCTTTTTTCAAACTTGCTTGGAGATCATATAGATAGATACATACAGTGATTTCAGCATCAGTCAAAGGCGTTTCAGCCTCCTTTACCATAGGTACAGACTCGGCCATGATGGGATATATAAGAGAAACAAGTTTTCTACTCTCCTCTTCGAAAGCAGATTTAAATCCCCTACATCCGCATGAACAATGCACTGGTATAATAGTCCTCATCACATCACATTAAAGAATGTCCTTTTCTTATCATTGCTGTATGACTCTTTATGCTAATAGCTTCTCCTTGAAACTGAATAATGAAATCAGACATTTGTTATGTAGTTGACTACCTATCAGAAGAACTGAATGCCGACAATGACACACGAATGGATGATTGTATAAACAAGATGTAGCTTCTTTGGCTATCTAGATGAGTAGCTCTCTATTATGTAGCGCAAGTTCGACAAAGAGTCGCCTTGACCATCATTATCCTTTTCTTGACATAAGCATGGCTAGTCTTTTATTGATGCTAATGAGAATGATCTACCAACTACAATGATACTGCTTCTGGTGTCAATTTAGGTGGTGAGCGGGACTTGATTTGGCTCTACATATCTTGTCCTTTTCTTTTTTGTTCTCTGCATATATGAGCCACCACTGCCACGACGAACACTGTGATCACGACCACGACGATCTTCCAGGTGCTGGTGACCAGTTCTTATTGTATTCTCGAATCGACCGTGACAATGTTCGCTGCATGAACGAAGCTGAACCTGGCATGGGAAAAGCTGTTATTAAACCTTGGAATGAACGACTGGATAACACCAAGGCACGTGGATACTATAGAGTGACCTATGATATTCCTCTTGAACTCATAAAGTATACAAATAGTTTCTCGAGAGTGATGCTGATGAGCAGTTGATTGTCTTTGTGCCGTGAGTATTGTGGAATGTGATCATGCATCAATATCGCTACTCACTTTTTTGATCCCTTCATTAGATTCACGGGTACTGTCAAGTTACGATCCATTTGTCTTCGCACAGATAGAACAGATGCTGCACCATCATCAGTCAAAGTGTAAGTAGAAAGGAGAAAGAGAGAGACAGAGAGATGGCGGGTGAAAGTTACAACCAGGAGATGTGCGTTATCCCTTACATATGAGGAAAAGGAGACAAAAAAGGATGTCGATCATTATTGGTAAACTAACATGAAACTATTTGATAGATTTATCAATCGAGACGATGTTGACTTTGACGTTGTGGAAAGCTATACTCCTGTACAAACGTGGGAACTCGTGGAAGGATCCGATGACGTGGTTGAATACGCAACAAGGTTAGAGTGGGAGTACATCAAGAGCATGGGAGGAACAAGGCGTATCGCAACAACTTTCGATACAACAAGGGGAAAAAGGGGGTCAAGGGAGGAAAAGGGTTATGAAGAAAGGAAAATGCCATAGCATACTCTGACACTTTTTGACATATTACACAGAATCACCAAGTTTACCAATGTACGCAACATTACGCTCTTCTTTCCCGATAACTTTGGAAATGACACAAGCATCATACGATTCATTGGATTCAAAGGCGAGTGGTCAGAGGTAAGAAGAAGGTGCATTGAGACATGTGTCGCGCTTTTTTGGAACTTATGGAGTACAATATGCGGGATGATAGATCAAACGCGATCCAATCATAACAGGTTAGTAAGAACGGGAGTGGAAAAAGGATCGGCATCGCTTTAATTATGAATGTAGTATACGAGGCCAGTGCAAACCCTGCAGATCACAAGACACCTTCTGGAGAAAACAAGATGAACTTTTCAATTCAATAAAGAGTTCTATTACCACAGATTTGACATTATCGCCTTGGAATCCGTAAGAACACATCATAGTCTTACTCCTTTGGTATCAGTTATATAGTTTTATAAAAAGAATAAAGGGTGATGTCGATATGAATCACATGCATGAAGAGCATTGTAAAATGGTTGGATCGGCAGTGATCGGCGTGTGCACATCAGCCAGACCATCCCTAATTAATTGGCAGTCAGGGGCTTCGCTTTCGACTAAATGGGACCGATCGGCATATCTTTGTGATCGGCTTGCAGTTCTAGGTTACTCAGCTGATCCAAAACCAGCTTTTTCCAACATGCAAGTCAAAACTGTCTCAGTTCACGTTCTCCTATTTTCCTTCATCACCTTTATATATAAAGCCAACAGGATAATCATATCTGCAGTCATTCATCACCTCTTTCTTTTTATCAAGCAACAATACAACACAATGGAGAAACCACAACTTCCTTCACTCAAGTGTGTTCTCGGTGAAATTCCTTATCAACATCCTCGACGCCCTATTAGCAGACATGCACGCTCTTGTTCTTTTCCTTATCTGCCACCATTGACAATCCATCGTCCTTCTACAACAACACAACAACATCGTCGTGCTATTTCAACACCAACTGCTGCTAAAGATATGATGCATCCCAAGCAATTTGAACAAGAACAACAGCATCAACAAGCCAAAAGTACTAGTCCATCATCACCAACATCAACCAGTCATCCATCTGCTGCTGAAAGATACAAGTGTCCACATTGCCATAAAGGATTTTCAAGACCATCTTCACTTCGTATTCATATTTACTCACATACTGGAGAAAAGCCTTTTGATTGTCCAGAGCCTGGATGTGGACGTAGATTCAGTGTCCAAAGCAACATGCGTCGGCATCTTAAAATTCATCAACACTTGCCAGCAACAACAACACCACCAACATCATCTACACCTTCTTCAGTGTTAAGACCTATTCAAAAGAAACCCCAATTGCAACAACAGCAACAGCAGCGATCCATGGTCATGATGCCAATGATAGTATCTACCCCTGTTGCCCATGCAGCCCCTACTGCTTCCCCCGTATAATCAGCCAAAACGCCTTTTCGTCATTCATACCATCATCATTTCTTCTTTTGTGTATTCATATAGATAGCATAACTATACCAGATAATCGCAATTCATTCACATACACACTATCATACGCTGCTCAATGTAGTAGAATGCTATACCTTTCTTTTTGTCCATTTTGCTCTCTCCCTGTTGTCTTGGCAGGTCCGATCTACAATCAAGTCTCGACCCTTTCACAGACAGTCTCTCTCTCTCTCTCTCTCTCTCTCTCCTTGGAAATTAAAATTCTTTGTCTAGTCATTCAATCAAAATGAAAACTCTTTGTTTTGACTTTCATGTTGGCAAGCAGTGTTTTGTACATATAAAGGATGAGAAACTAAGGTGCTACACACTTGGGAATGTAAAAGACAGCCGTGAGAGTGATGTGGGGTTGATACAGATGCGGAGATGATGCGGGATGAGAAATCATTGGACAAGAGGAATACTGCTCACGTTATGGACAAAGGCAATGATATTCATTTCCCCACAAGCTAAGAGAGATTTGTGTTACATATTTAGAACAAAGACACTGGTTTCCCTTTATTGTGTGCTTTGACCTTTTGTGTGGGGAAAAAAGATGTTCCCTTTACTATGCATGACTAACCAGTTATTCGCCGCTCCATCTTTCTCGTACCTGATATGAAAAGGTGACATCTGGGTTCCTTTTCTCTTTGTTTCTCTTCCTTTACGCACAAATCATGGTTATCTACAAATCACAATGCGATCCTATTCCTATTCCCAATCTAGATCTTTACACTTTTCTCTTTCAAGATAGTCCTTTCAACACACAACGTGATCGTAACTTGCCCTTTGTTATTGATGGCAAAACTGGCAAAACATTATCTTTCAATCAAATCTTTGATTTAACGGGTCGGATAGCTTCTGGATGGAAGAATACAGTGGGACTAAACAAGGGAGATGTCGTTGCTGTATTTGCTCCCAATCAATATGACCATTGTGTGCTATACTATTCGCTGCTGGCAGCCAAGTGCACTATTTCACCAGGGTAAAGATGATGGGATGATCAAGTAATGACTGATAGTAACTTATACTTCTTTGTAGCAATCCTGATTACACAGAAGGTAATGAAACAACAACAACAACATCCTTCTTTTATTCCTTCAACTGACAAACGAAACATTGCTTAGATGAATTCCACCATCAGATTTCTACTTCGGGTGCCAAGGCATTGATTACAATTCCTGCTCTTCTTCCTGTACTTGAACGTATTTGTGCAAAGAACAACATTCCCAAGGAACGCATTTTTGTATTTGGCGAGTCCTCTTCTGGCTACAAATCCTTTTACGACCTTGGTGTCAGTCAACCCCATATCGGTCATCCCATTCAAGGCATCAATGGCAAAGAAGACCTTGCTTTCATTTGCTTTTCAAGTGGTACCACGGGTCTTCCCAAAGGTGTTATGCTCACCCACCACAACTTTATTGCTCAAATGATACAAGTCACCAACTTTGACCAGAACGCCAACATTGCTTCCGATGTCATACTCGGCTTCTTGCCCTTCTATCATATCTTTGGTATCACTTCGCTTATCTTTGGAGCCTTTTATCGTGCCAATCCTATTGTTATCCTGCAAAAGTGGAATATTGAGCAGTTTTGCCAGCTGGTGGAAAAGTACAAGGTGACCAACGTCAATATTGTACCTCCCATTGGTAAGGCATATAGACTGGATGAAAGATGATCCGATGCTCATGTATTCTTGGTAATGCAGCTGTCCAATTGGCCAAGAGTCCTGTCATATCAAAGTATGATTTGTCTTCACTACGTATTTTGGGATGTGGTGCAGCACCTTTAGGAAAGGAACATGTGGAAGCAGTGCAAGCTCGTATCCCAGCTGCTATCAAACAAGGGTAACTAGATGCCTTGGATTCAATGCAATTTCATTTTGAGTGACACTTTTTGTTTAAGGTACGGATCGAGTGAAACATGTGCTGGATGTGTATATCAACGCGTGGGAGTAAGTCCACCTGGATCGATCGGTTATCTTATTGCAAACACTGAACTGATGTTGATGGATGAAAATGGCAATGGTATGTCTTTATGGGATAAGGATTGTAAAGTAATCTCTAACATGGTATGACTTGTAGAATTGGGAGATGATCAAGAAGGCGAAGTGCTTTTACGTGGTCCAGTCATTATGAAGGGATATCTCAATAATCCAGAAGCCAATGCAAAGACATTTACAGCAGATGGATGGATGCGTACAGGCGATGTGGGCAAGTTTGATACAAAGACTGGTGAATTTTACATTGTGGATCGTATCAAGGAATTGGTCAAGTACAAAGGTTTCCAAGTAGCACCAGCAGGTAAGGATGATTGTGTTAAGAAGGTATGGATTATATGCTCATGTGTATGTGTGTATATAGAACTTGAAGCTCTCTTGATCAAGCACAATGATGTAGCTGACAGTTGTGTGGTGGGTGTGTATGAATCGGCACAGGCTACAGAGCTTCCAAGAGCATATGTTGTGCTGCAACCCCATGCCAAGCCAAGTCCTGCCAAGGCCAAGGAGTTGATGGATTATGTAGCAAGCAATGTCACCCAATACAAGCGTTTACGAGGTGGTGTTCGATTTGTGGATGCTATTCCCAAGAGCTCAAGTGGCAAGATCTTACGACGAGAAGTGAAGAAATGGGTCAAGGAGGAACAAGCACAAGAAGGTGCACGTGCCAAATTGTAAAAGTAATAGATTGAATAAAGGACAACATAGATTTGATTATGCACTCTGTTATGATGACATTGTGTAGTAAACACTTTATTATGGCCAAGCCAACTTATAAGTTTCAATGATAGGTAATCTTTAATTGTCGATGTCAAAGTGATTGGATCACCATTGCTGTTTACAGTACTCGAATGCAGAAATAAACACACTAAGGCATGCTTCGGTAGCGTAAGACTATAAAGCCAGGTAGCTTGATGTCGCTGATCTCCAACATGCGATGTTTGCGTTACACAGTCATACGCGGCATTATCCGATAAATGGCTGCTTCATGTTTCCTTTTTACACTCTCTTTACTCCTCTCATGGACGACGCAATGTGTCAACCAACCAATCAGCTTCAACACACCTTGCATTGCTCATCGACAGTGTACTCGTTGTTGTCAGTGACACATCTCATCGGTCAGCCAAAGGGTTAAACAAGCTTCCAAGATCTACGGCATGAGCGTGTCGAGCAGCTCCACCACCATTGCAAGCGTTTCAGTCTCACATAGTATGACGACTACAGCTGTATGAAGAGCACTAACATGTATATATTGGATATCACTATATCAGTGTCAAGCGAGCTATTGACTTATATATTCAAAGAAGATCACAACACGCGTTCTATCCTAATGCCATACGCTTTGTACCTACTCCTCTGCTTATGTTCAGCCTGTGAGTCAACCAAGTATCAGTGCACCTTTCTGCATATCATTTCCGAGTCATTCTTTGGTGTTCAGCATGTTCTGAGGAAGCATTGCAAAACGACAAACTCTTGACACAAAGGAATCACGGTCATTCACTCTAGTCCTCTTATACTTATTGTCTGGCTTGGATCAACACGCGAATCAACCATGTAAATGATCACGACACGACGCAGCAGACCTGCTTCAGGAGAATCTTGTATTATCCATCTTTCAACAAATTGCAACAAAGGTTGTACCTGATGGTGAAAGCCCATGGATCAACACCAATGTTACTATAGTGATCATGCAGCACATCTTCTGGACACATGTAGAAATATGTATATTCATCATTTTCTTCAATAAGAGTCTTATACCAGCATATCACTGTTATCACTGAATCTACTTTAATGATGGGATGAAAGGAAGAGGAAGAATATTCATTATGGATGTCGCGTGTGTCACATCTTTTGGATTTGACATTGTCTTCCTTTTTTAGACACAAGAGCAACGACAATGGGTCACGAGCTCATTTACAGGCACAAGAAGAGCAACTTGATTCAGGATACATCAGCTGACGTCCAAGACACGGAAGGCATGTGAAATAAACAAACAGGTACCAAGGATAGTTGTACAGGGTTCACATACAAATCGACATCACTAAACACCCAACTTTGTGTATGATAGCAATGAAGAAGACCCTCTGAACTGATCTATGCATTAGCAAGCACAACAAGAAATGAGATATGTCAGCTTGGATGAGAAAGTTTCCCATCTTATCACATTGATAAGACCAGTTCCCACGAAATGTCCGTTTGCGGGGGGAAGATCAGTGTTTTGATATAAAAAGGTAATCCATCTAGCTCATTTCTTAATCACTTTCTTGTTAACATGACTATATTCACATCCACACTTCCATCTATCCCTCCTTTCAAGGAAGGCATTGTTCAAACACTTTTCAGACAACGTGACGCAAATGATGACTTGAATCGACCATGTTATATTGACGCCTTGACCAACAAGACACTTACATTTGCCCAAGTACGAGATATGTCACTTCGATTTGGTGCTGGTTTACAAGATGTACTTGGTTTCCAACCAGGGGATGTACTTGCTGTTATTGCGCCCAATGTGGTACGTAAATTCAATCATTCATTCACTTTGTTGCGTGCTTTGTCTCTTATTGGATGATCGTAATGCTGACTTTATCACGTAGATTGATTATGCTGTGGTTTTGTTTGGCACTTTGGTTGCTGGTAAGTAACAAGGGAAAGTTCTGAATGGTCATGTGCTGATTATGTGCAACAGGAGGAGCAGTCAGTCCTGCCAATCCCAATTACACATCTGGTGAAATTGCACATCAACTACGAGAGACACAAGCTAAAGTCATGGTGGTTCATCCATCGGCTTTTCAATGTGCTGTAGCAGCTGCCAAGGAAGTAGGCACAGTGCAGCACATGTTTGTATTTGGTGATCATGCAGTGGATGATATTCAACCTTATACTCGAGCTCTTTTGGGAAATCGACTTGCAGAACCTGTACCAAGAAAAGCAGATGACTTGGCTTATTTGTGCTTCTCTTCAGGCACTACAGGTATGAAGGGATTGGATCGGCGACATATCAGTGCACATGTACTAAAAACTCGGGAAAACAATATTAGGCAAGAGCAAAGGCGTTATGACAACGTAGGTTAAGGTGTTATATGCCCACGATTTCACAATTTCGATTACTCATCCAACTTGTTGGTCCCACAGTCATGACAACATTATCGCCAATGTGCATCAGTTCCTCAGTGTGGAGCAGACGTATTTCACGCCTGAACATCGACAAATCGCTATTCTGCCATTTTTTCATATCTATGCATTGACAGTCATCCTACATTCACCATTTTACTCAAGGACACCAATACACATCCTGCCACGCTTTGATTTGACCAACTTTTTGAGCACGATTCAGAAATACAAGATTACATTTGGTTGTGTTGTGCCACCAGTCCTCGTGTTGTTGGCCAAGAATCCTGATGTACAGCAATACGATCTCAGTAGTTTACGTGCTGTCATGTCAGGTGCTGCTCCCTTATCAGTAGAACTTATGGATGCTGTACTGGAACGCTTCCCAGGATTATACATCAAACAAGGATATGGTCTTACAGAAACATCTCCAGTGATTTGCATGCAGCCAGATTATCAAATTGTGCCAGGTAAAAGTGGGATACAAGATAGATTGGAAAAGTGTATCTCAAACATGTGAATTCCTGCTTTACAACAGGTTCTTCAGGTGTCTTGGTTCCTGACAGTTATAACAAGATTGTGGATGAGAATGGAAAAGGTGAGATTCTGGCATCATTGCAAGTGTGTTGATAATCTAATGCCAAGTTATATCAGAATTGGGTATTGGTGAACGTGGTGAGCTCTGGGCAAAAGGACGTCATGTCATGAAGGTATGTATACTTGAGCCATTGATGCTGATATACGTTAATGTCATTGACTAATGTCTTCATGTTTTATAAAGGGATACCTGAATCGCCCTGAGGAGACTGCCAAATGTATTGATAGCGATGGCTACTTTCATACTGGCGATGTAGCTATTATTGA